>CM060394.1:4081286-5281286 GCA_030545235.1 Helianthus tuberosus
ACCTAAAACTGCTTTCAGAACTAGGTATGGTCATTACGAGTTTACAGTCATGCCCTTTGGGTTAACAAATGCTCCAGCAGCATTTATGGACATGATGAATAGAATCTGTAAACCGTACTTGGATAAATTTGTAATTGTTTTTATCGACGATATACTTATTTATTCCAAAAGTCAGGACGAGCATTGTCAGCACTTGCATGCACTCTTAACTTTGTTAAGAAAAGAAAAGCTGTACGGCAAATTCTCGAAGTGTGAATTTTGGTTGCAAGAAGTGCAATTCTTAGGACACATGGTGAATCACGAAGGTATTCATGTAGATCCTGCTAAGATAGAGGCAATTACCAAATGGAAGGTTCCACAATCCGCAATGGAAATTAGAAGTTTTATAGGTTTAGCCGGATATTATAGACGGTTTATTAAGGATTTTTCCAAGATAGCTGTACCATTAACTAAGCTAACCTGTAAAGCTGTTAAGTTTGAATTGGGTACCTAAGCAAGGAGAATTAAGAACCAAAATTTTAGAAGAAGCCCATAAATCTAGGTATACCATGCACCCTGGAAACAATAAAATGTACCAAGATTTAAGATATAATTTTTGGTGGATAGGAATGAAAAAGGACATAGCTCGATATGTTTCTAAGTGTCATACTTGTTCACAAGTTAAGGCAGAACACCAGAAACCTTCAGGTCTACTACAACAATTAGAAATACTTGTATGGAAATGGGAACTCATAACAATGGATTTTGTTACTAAGTTACCCAAAACCAGAAAAGGTAATGATGCGATTTGGGTAATTGTGGATCGATTAACCAAATCAGCTCACTTTCTACCTATGAAATAAACCTTTAGCATGGAAAGGTTGGCAAAGTTGTATCTGGACGAAGTAGTATCCTTACATGGAGTTCCACTCTCCATTGTATCAGATAGGGATAGTCGTTTCACTTCCCATTTCTGGACAAGTTTTCAAAAAGCAATGAATTTATTATATTTATTAGTTTCTTGGTATGTATAATGATAATGATTAATGATATAAACTACTTAACAAATCTAAAGGTTAAATTCTAAAACGTCTATGATTCTCAATTTTAAGGGTTGTGTAACGTAGCAAAGTCTCTTGTTGGTAAAGGAGGTTTACCATTACACCAGTTTTCCTTTTCTTTCTATGGTGTCCACCTAATTGTATTTATGGGGTCCTTATAAAATTTAATTACCGGATCTACTAACTTTTTAAAAAACATTGGGGTCCAGGGACCCCGACCCGTTCAATGTGGGTCCGCCCAACAAACACAACAGTTGTTCATACAACAAAATCAAAACTGAGCGTATCTCGAAATAACGCTCCAAAAATATGTGTTTGTGGGTTTGGGGGGGGGGGGGTGTTAACAAAGAGAACAAAACTGCCAAAATTACCCTCTAAATAAACACAATAGTTCATTTGAAAAAAGATGCCTTCCAAAACAAAGGCTAGACTGCAACATTAGCAACAAGGGGAACCAAAATCTCAGACAAAATTACAGCTGAGCTTACCACTTAGCCAAGGGGTTAACTGTCGGGAACAAAGTCAACAGGTTGACTTTCAGTATCATCAGCTTGATGCAATGCTGTGAATTTAGCTTTCTTGAATCTACTTGAACTTCTTAAAAGGTTAGCCATTGAATTTTTCTTCAACCTGTTCCTGTCAACAGAGTCAACGGGTTGACTGTCGGGAACAAAGTCAACAGGTTGACTTTCAGTTTCATCAACTTGTTGCGATGCAGTGACTTTAGCTTTCTTGAATCTACTTGAACTTCTTAAAAGGTCAGCCATTGACACCTTCTTCGACTTGTTCCTGTTAACAGTTTAGCAGTAAATAAACAATTATGAATAAAAAGAAAATCATAAATTATACATTAAATCATTAACCAATTATAAAAAAAAAACAACACAAAATCTATTGTTTTGCGGGTCAACCTCAACCCAACCCGTATTAAAAATAACTCTGCCCAGCCCACGACTTAACCTGAACCCAATTTGACCCGTTACCAGCCCTTTCATCTTGTCACCTCCACATAATCTACAATAAGCAAATATATATATAGGGGAAGGTTAACGTACAATAACCCTTTACCTGCGACGGTGTGCGAGTGAATTACGCATGTTTGTTTTGAAAATATGCACGTTATAATACATAATTACGCACGTTTTTGCATAAGTACGCATGAGTTGGGTTAAACCCTAATCACGCACGTTATTTGCATAATTGCGCATGGGTTGGGTTAACCCTAATTACGCACGTTATTTGCATAATTATACACACGTTATTTTTCAGTTGCGCGCAGTGGCACGTTAAGAGCCTTATGTATTTAAACCTTTCACTACATATACACACACCAATATAATGTGCGTAATTATGCATATAACGTGCATTATTACAGTTAACCCAACCCATGCGTAATTATGCAAATAGCGTGCGTAATTAGGGTTTAACCCAGCCCATGCGTAATTATGAAAACAACGTGTGAAATTATGTATTATAACGTGCGTAATTATGTATTACAACATGCATAATTATACCAAGTTAGTTACTATTGTGCCCCCGCGTTCAATTGAAGGCCTAGATTAGATCAGATGTGCGGTTGAGATGCTCGCGTACGCACGATAAGGTGGTCTTGTACGTTAACCGACCTCTATATGTATATATATATAAAAGAATGTATATCACCAAACTTACTCTGAGGTTCGACTAACTTTTCCACCACCTTTTTCTTTTTACGGCAAAAGACCATGAGAGATTAAAATTAACATTAGAAGCGTATAATAAAAGCATTACATTAAAACCAAAAAGAAAAAAAGGGACTATAATTACTGTTTCTTCTCGAGTCTATGCTTGAATCACTTTCTCCTGACGATGACGTTAACTTTCTCGATGGTGTTCGTGTGCTGGAATCTGAATTTACCGCTGCATTATCATCAACAAAACTCCTGTTTTGTTTTGGCCTTTTGCCCGTTTGGGTTTGGAGGTTTTTTTAGTGAAGTTTTATTTTCAAAAAAGTTGATTTTTTCAATGTTTTCACTTACATTAATTGCTCTGAGGTATTAAATGTTTTTATAGAAAATTGTATCAAAGATGTATGGAAATATTCTCGGATTATATCGTTAATAAACTATAGTTGGATTAAAAACTCAAAAATAGGGTTAGACACGCAACCCAGTGGAAGGGTGCGTGCACACGAAACAAAGGTCCCGAGTTCGATCCCCGTTTCAGCCCCATTTTGGGCGATTATTTTTGCCAATTAGTTGGCGGTGGAGTCGTAAGGGAGAGACTTGGTGTTCTAAGGAACCCAAGTTCGATTCCTGCCCTTCCCATTATTTTCTGCGGCACCTGGTGATGATGAGAGACTAGGCGAATAGGTGGAGATCGCTAGTTCGATCCTTGAACTGAGCGGGTTTTACCTCACCGCACTATCGTGCCTTCGGGCGAGTGTTCACGGGCTTTGGCCCTAGGTGAGGGTTTTCCCCGGTTCAGAGGCAAGTGTATCCCGATGTGGTGAATTTCGCCAGTAGCCTATTTGGAGTATTCGTTGGCTGTTAAAAAAAACTCAAAAATAAAATTGAGTAAACTTCCGTTTTGCTCCATGTGGTTTGGTCATTTTAACGGTTTTGCTCCAATAGTTTAAAAATAGCCATTTTTCTCCTTGATTTTTCTAACTTATCTTCATTTTGCTCACAGCCTCTAACTCCATCAGGGAGGAAACTGGCGACAAACTCGAAAGATTAGGGAGCAAACTGGCGACAAACTCGAAAGATCAGGGAGGAAAATGGTTATTTTTAAACTATTGGAGCAAAACCGTTAAAATTATCAAACCACAGGGAGCAAAACGGAAGTTTACTCAATAAAATTTATTGAAAGTGTATCCAACTCATATGTGATGGAAGAAACAATAAAAAATAAACAAAGCAATCAAACTATGTAAATGATACTACACATTAGCACATGACCGAGTCTAGTCCAATATCGACTGGTCCTACTATTGCTGGAATGGAAGGGTTCGTATTTTGAACCTATGGACCAGTTGTTCGGACATGGGACGGAGTTTTGAAAATCTCCATTTGGTTCGTGGTTTCTAATATCAAGTCCAGTTATATACACACCTTAAATTGAAGATCCATTTTCCTAGAAAAAACACCCCTAACTATACGTGAGACTTCCTAAATATAGAAACACCACCAAACTAACCACATTCTTACAAATATACATGTTATTGCAGGGTACCCTTATTCCAGGCCTGGTCTCTGACCCATCTCTAGCGCGCCCATTCGGGTTGACCAATCTTCCTCTACAGATTGGGAACTCAACCCCACCATGAATGGATCCTCCTTGCTCTGGCCTCTCGGATCTTTTTCGTCACATACCTGAATCTAAGGGCATATTTATCTCTAAGAGGCTTGGTATGATGTTTACAGCCCTATTCCTGGCTTGGGAAATTAAGGAACGACATGACACAACCGTCTAAACCACTTCAAACGGAAACAGTCATTATTCATACAGCTGGAGAGTTCTCATACTCGTTACAGCATGAATTCTTGTAGCAAAGGTTGTCAAAACAGAAAAAATAATAATGATAGTTACATATATACTTTAATGGCATGTAAAGCAAGTAGGCATCATAGCTCCTTCCCAACTAGTAATGCATTTTTATATCAAAACAAACAACCGCAATGATCAATAATATAGTTGAATGAAAATACAGCGGCATCATAAACAATGCTGATAATTAAATACATTTAGAAATAAAAACAACATAATCTTGCTCAAGTTTTTCCACTCACTAAATTGAAACAATGTTACATGCAAAACGAGAAATGACTAGTAAAGCATAGGCTTTTTTGGTTTAAAGAGGACTTTGGAACAGTATGTTGAGTTGTAAACATCCATTAGAAGACCATACTCGTGTCTAGCATATAAGATAACAGGTAGCGAACAAAACACGGTGATAACATATGGTACCCAAATCAACTTGTTGTGATAGAGAACAAAAAAACTAGCACTAAAAGCAACCATCATGGCAACAATAGAGAGGAAAAGTGCTGCTAAACCTCTCATAAGTTTTGTGGGTAGTGATTCCAAGAAATCTTCCTCGGCATAACGAGATGTAAGGATGTATAAGAACATGAGAATTGAACTTGTAGCAAAGATCAAGGAAATGGCATCTGATATGGCGAAGACTATGAAAGCTTTACGATGAAGAAAAACAGGAACACCAGTGTCCTGCTTGTATCCACCTGGTACTGTGAACGCTGCTGCAAACACAATGGTAGCAATTAGCGCAGAAACTACCATACAATGGCTAGCGGTATCTTTCATCCACTTCTCACTTGCAGACATGAGATCTTTGTGATCTCGGGTGAACAATTCACGCGGCAATAGACCGGCTTTGTTCTTCTTTTCTTGATAAGAAGGAGGGAGTAGACCTTCCACTTCCTACACAAAATAGTATAGATTTGTTGTCAAAATTTGGAGAAAGAAAAAGCACATGGGACTCCATTTCTATGAAATTATATATATATATATATATATATATATATACATATATGAAGAAATCTCATATTATTAGTTAAGAAAACTAAAAAACCCAAATGAATGGACCTCCCTTTGCCACGTGTTACACCTTTTTGCAGACCGTGTTACGTGCAGGGGCGCAGCTTACTTGGGGAGGGAGGGGGCGCCCGCCCCCCGGGATTTTTCGCTCAGCAGTGTTATATATGTAGTTTTCGTATATAAATTTTTACCCCCCGGTTCTATAGAAATTTTTGAGTATATAGGTTTTCGTCCCCCGCGTTTTCGAGGGCAAGCTTCGCCAGTGGTTACGTGTAACAACCAGAGACTGTCACGTGTTACGTGTAACAGCGTTTTTAAAAAAAAAAACACCATAAAATCGAGTGTTTTATTATCTTTCTAACGAGTATGCTATTTCTATATTTTTGAAATTAAAAAAATAACATGAACTGGGTTTTCAAATAAAAACGCCATAAAAACACCCAGTTCAATTTTTTCGAAAATTATATCAATAGTATACTCGTTGGAAAGATATTTTGGTGTGATTTTTTGAAAAAATAATCGTGTATAAAAAAGTTATTGGAGTTTAAATATGATCGGGGGAAATGACATGTGATTAGCATGTGCACCCTTGTTTTGATCTTCCTATTTTACCCCTCCTGTTAGTTCCAAGGCCCCTAGTATTTACAAAAATGTCACCGCATCAATCTCAGCCACAAACCACTAAGATCTTGTGGCTGAGAATCGTTCTCACCGTTTTCACACTTTGAGGCGTTTTCTCCTGATCCCGTTTCTATATATATATATATATAGGAGAAGGATCCGTTTGGAACCACCATTTATTGTGAGAACCACGGGAACCAATGTGAACACAACCAAAAATACCTAAAAACATCTAAAAAACATACAATTTTTTTAACATTTTTTATGGAAAAAATAGCTAATTTTCGTCACAATTTTTTGCTTACGAAAATTAGCGATATTTTCATAAAAAATGTTAAAAAAAAAATTTTTTGAATGTTTTTTGGATTTTTTTTAGGTTTTTTGGGGGTTTAGTTTTTAACATTTAGCTTGGGGGTGGGGGGGGGGGGGGGTTAGGTTTTTTTTAGGTTTTAGGTGGTGATGTAGTGGGTTACTTTTGTGTTCACATTGGTTCTCGCGGTTCTCGCAATAAAGGTGGTTCTCAAGTGAACCCTACCCTATATAACCTTTATTGCGAGAACCAATGTGAACTCAAAAGTAACCCACTACATCATCACCTAAAACCTAAAAAACCTAAAAAAAACATAACCCCCCCCCCCCCCCCCCCCAAAAAAAAAAAAAAAAAACCTAAAAAAAATTATTGACGAAAAGTAGCGATTTTTAATAAAAAAAATATTAAAAAATATTATGTGTTTTTTTAGATTTTTTTAGGTATTTTTGGTTATGTTCACATTGGTTCTCGCAATAAAGGGTGGTTCCTAACGGATCCTTCTCATATATATATATATATATATATATATATATATATATATATATATATATAGTGTGTGATGTTCATTGGGGGACACTAAAACAGTGGGGAACCGACTCAAACGAACTCCGATTGGACTCATTACAGCGACGTTGGAACCGGCTCATCGAACCCTAACTAGGATCTCTTAACCCTAAACCCTAAATCATAAACCCTAAACCCTAAATATATTAGGGTTTGACTTTTAGGGTTTAGCTTTAGGGTTTATGGTTTAGCTTTAGGGTTTAGCTTTATGTTTAGTCTTTAGGGTTTAGCTTTTAGGGTTTATAGTTTAGATTTTACGGTTTAGCTTAGGTTTTAGCGTTATTTTTTAGCTTTAGGATTTAGGGTTAAGAGATCTTAGTTAGGGTTCGACGAGCCGGTTCCAACGCCACTGGAATGAGTCCAATCGGAGTTCGTTTGAGTCGGTTCCCCGCTGTTCCCCACTTTTTTAGTGTTCATTGGTTAAGATGAAAGGGTAGGAGAAAGGAGGAGTGCAAGGGTATCTTAACCATTCATTTTTCAAATCAATGGTTAAGATGAAAGGGTAGGAGAAAGGAGGAGTGCAAGGGTATCTTGGGAAAATCCTATTTATGGACTTTCTCTCTCCACATGCAAGTCACATGCATATTTCACCCTCTTTTTTTAAACGTTCATAACTTTTTTATACGACATTATTTTTTCATAAAAATTTCACCATAAAATCGAGCGTCTTTTTATCTTTAATTTGAGTACCATATTGCTATATAAAATATGAAGACTAAAAAAACCCACTTAAATGTGTTGTATTTCTATGTTATATAACATTTTTTGTGCTGGATTTTTGTACTATATTTTTATGCTAAATTTTTTGTGCTGAATTTTTTTGTCTTAAATTTTTTTTCCTCAATTTTTTTGTGCTAGATTTTTTTGTACTACATTTTTTGCTAAATTTTTCCGTGCTATATTTTTTTGTACTACATTTTTTGTGCTAGATTTTTTTGTGCTAGATTTTTTTTGTTTATATTTTTTAAAAACAAAAGGGGTGCCACGTGTCATTTTCACTCCTATTTATAAGGACTAAAATGCCCTCCATTCCTACTTATTAGGAGTGCCACATGTCATCATCACAATCCTTCTTAGGCTACTTAGGCAAAATCCACTTTTTAGTGGATCCTTCCCCTCCCCAATGAACCTTCCCATATATATATATATATATATATATATATATAGGAATAAGTTAAAATGAGAACCACCTCGAGTTGTAAGAACCAGCGAGAACCACCCCCGCGGGGGGCCGTTGACCACGATTTTTTTTTTACAACTATATGTGTATATTTTAACACCCTACGCAAAGTTTGGGTTCAAACGGCGCGCCCGAGGGGGTAGTTTTTTACGCCCAAAGTTTGGATAAAAAAAAAAGAAAAATTAAAAGAAATTAAAAAAACCCAAACTTTGGGCGTAAAAAACTACCCCCTCGGGCGCGCCGTTTAAACCCAAACTTTACGTAGGGTGTCAAAATATACACATCTAGTTGTAAAAAAAATTTCGTGGTCAACGGCCACCCGCGGGGGTGGTTCTCACTGGTTCTTACAACTCGAGGTGGTTCTCATTTTAACCTTCCCATATATATATATATATATATATATATATATATATATATTTATATAGGGTAAGGTTAATGCGAGAACCACCTTTATTTCGAGAACCGCGAAAACCAATGTGAACACAACCAAAACAACCTAAAAAAAACCTAACCCCCACCTCCCCAAAAAAACCTAACCCCCCCCCCCCCCCCCCAAGCTAAAATGCTAAAAACTAAACCCCCAAAAAACCTAAAAAAATCAAAAAAGCACACAATTTTTTTTTAATATTTTTTACACTTAAATTGCTACTTTTAGTAGCCAAAAAAAACATTATTAGTATTATTATTTTTGGTAACGAAATGTAGCGATTTTTTAATAAAAATATTAAAAAAAATATTTTTTTTTTTGTGTTTTTTTAGCTATTTTTAGGTATTTTTTGTTGCGTTCACATTGGTTCTCGCGGTTCTCGCAATAAAGGATGGTTCCTAACGGATCCTTCTCCTATATATATATATATATATATATATTGATCAGATTGATTTTGTATAATATATATGTTTGTATTTACAAGGGGATACTAATTTAGTTTGCTTGCGGATATAATAATGCTAATTTATAGGTTAATTTTATAATTTATAGTACCTACCGGATTACATGCTTTTACAGTATGCAGTTATAATTATTTTCTTTTACTAAAATGTAACTCATGGAAGAAGAGAAACAGGACAGAGAACGAAAGATCATATGCACACAACACAAAACTAACTTCAAAGTATCTTGGAGAGAACTAAAATACCTTGTACCATAACAATTCCCTTTGCATTTGTAGAGCAACTCCTGAGATTTCTTGAAGTCGCTTGTTCTTTATATTCATGGCAGCTAAATGCAGCATGTTATTGCCGTCCACATCTTTAATAGGAGTTATGAGATCCATCATCCCTGTCTCATACAAAAGGTTATAGACACCCTCTTGACGGTGTGAGACGGCAACATGAAATATACTTTGGCGCTTATCATTCACCTTCCAAATTAGATCTGGATATAACCGAAGGAGCTCCACTAAAAATTTAGTGTTTCCCATTTCAGCAGCAATAAATAGCACCCGTGAAGAGTAATTTCTTTTATTCCCGACTTGTGATGTTGTTTCTCGTTTATCTTTCGGTTCACTGTCAGATGGCCCTCCTTTTTTCCCGACTTGTGATGTTGTTTCCTCTTTATCTTTCGGTTCACTGGCAGGTGGCCCTCCTTTTTTCCCGACTTGTGATGTTGTTTCCTCTTTATCTTTCGGTTCACTGGCAGGTGGAACTCCTTTTTTCCCGACTTGTGATGTTGTTTCCTCTTTATCTTCCGGTTCACTGTCAGGTGGCCCTCTAAGAATTTTATCAATTTCATCTTTACTCATTCTCATTATATTGCGCCATAAGTCTCTTAACACTAGAGTAGCAGGACTTTCTTTTACAACGGGGAAAGGAACTGCAAAATGTGAAAGCAATGGCCAAATAAGAAACCAAGTAACTAACATGCATGATACCATATATTATTGGTATAAAACCATTTGACACCAGGGTAACTAATGCCACAGAGAACTATTCGCGGAGAAAAAGAGCAAAGACAAAGCAAAGTCATGAATCGGATCTAGATCGCCAATTTTGGTTTTGGGTAGAATTGACTATAAATACTTATCTTTTAGGACATTTCTCTATTTTAATTAATTTTGAATACTGAAATTTTTAACTAAAAATAGCTAATATATAGGGCTATCTCTATTTGAATTTGTTTGTATATCTCAATAAAATATAATTCAATCTCTGTTTGTATATCTTAATAAAATATAACTAGTTATAAGATCCGCGCGCGTTGCGGCGCGGGTACTTTGCAAATATCGAACGGATTAGTCCAAACGTTATGTGATATGTTAACCATATGAAAACGCACGTTTTGACGTATCCGATTGAACTCAATTTATACTATAGTTGCATTGCGATTGGATCAAAACGTAGCGTAAATCGAATTTATATCGTACAATCATAACGTATTATACGTGACCCGACTAACTCGAATTTATATCGTCAATCCAAAAACTCTCGAGGGGGTCAAAGTGGCATTTACAAAGTTCATAAATAGTTAAGTGGTTAAAAATTGCATTTCCTAAATTTAAGGGTTAAGAAAAGATAAAGATAAAATTTGATAAAGTTTTGGGGTAAGAAGGCAACTATAATAAAGTTGGGGCTGAAAATGAAACTACCACAAAGTTGGGGTGTCAAAAGCAAAATATTTGTAAAATAGAGTAATAGTTTAGGGACTAAATTTGCCATTTTATGAAACTTTGAAGGTACCAAAGTCAAGGGACTAAAATTGCAGCATCGTGAAAATAAGGGGGGATGGTGGCAAAGCCGGTGGGGTTTCCACCGACTCTGTCTTTTAAGATATAGTATAACTAGGTTAGAACCCCGTGTATTACACGGGCTGAATAAATATAATTTTATATACTAAGTGATAAAAAAGTTACATCTTTAAAAACTCGTACATTGCAAAATTGAATAAACACGTGTATTACACGGCTTAAATACAAATAATGTAATCAATTAACACACACAGTTATCAATACATGTTTGGTTGAATCAATTTAATATTAAATAGTTATTAATAAGTAGAAAAATAAAAGAAAGAATTAAGAAAAGAAATATTAAATATATAAGAGATAAGCAAAAAAAAGAAATAAAATAAGTATATAGCAATAATCATTGAAATTATTATTAATAAATAACCCGTTATATTAATCAATAAATTGATTGACAAAACAATCCATTTGTATTAATTATATGGATAGATTATTCAGATGTTTCTTAGCTAAAAGAACACACAAAAATATGTAGGAATAATATATGTCATGTAAATAAGTGAGGATGAGAGGAATTAAAAAAAAAACGGTGGAGAATAATGAAAATCGAATAATGTATTAATATTTTATTTATATAATTTAAAGATAATTTTATGTGAAGTGAATAGATTATTTTTATATATTTTTGAATTTTAGTCTTATCATTTATTAATATGTTTTCAATAATGAATATTTTTAATTATAAAAAATAAGTATTTATAATTAAGTAGGAGATAATTAAGGAGGGGATAATGAATATCTTTAATTATATAAAAATATGAATTTATAATTAAGTAGGAGATAATTAAGGAGGAGAAAGAGGCGGGAAAACAACAAAATAAATAGCTCCAATGAATGACACGTGTCTCCCAATGGTTTACTTTATTATATGTATAGATAGATTGGATCTCTAATTTTTTTTACTTATATTTTATTTTGATATTTTAATATATTGTTTAGCATTTAATAATATATAATATTAAAACTCTATATTTGAAAAAGATGAGATCGAATAACAACATGATTGTAATCTATTAACCCATTTTAATACATCATAGGATTATATCTACACTATATATATATATATATATATATAATGCATATCCGAATGGCAGTTTTTGTAATTTGCCACTTTTTAAGGGAGTTACAACATTTAATGCATCATGTACACCTCTAAAGCACAAATGGTTTCTTTCAAATATCCTGAAATCTTTTGGGCGGGCTAAAGTTACTGAAATCTCTTGGGCCGCGCAAAATATTCATTCAAATTTCAAAGCACATGAAACCCTAGAGTATTAAAATTCAAATCACACGTCGCTTCTCTTTCCCTCTCTTCTCTCTTCTCTAGATCTGGAATTGGTGAAATCGAAAAAAGGTAGGGTTCCGGTGAAGGTAGAGACATCGGAGGATGAACCACCTGTGACGACAAAAAGCCATGGAGAAATCTGACGAACTTCTGGTGCGAGTTCGAAAGCCACTGCCAATCGGTTTCTATCCAGGTAATAAAATCAAATTTGACATTTTTGAGATGCTCAGTAACTTATCTTGACCTAATTTTTCTTTGTTGAATATGCTTTTGTTAGTTTGACTCTGATTGTGCATCAGATCTGACTAGGATCGACACAGCTAATTAGCGTGGTTAAGAATCGTTTATTAGTTTTGTTTCTTTTATTCCTTCTTTTATATTATAAATACTCTTTGTTGCTGCAGGCTTGCAATGAATCTTGAGCTCAAGCAATATCCATTGTAGATTTGTTGAACGCAAAGGAGATGAGAGATCTTTTGGTTGTGTATAGAGCAAGACCTTGCGTATGTGAGACTCTTGTCTCTTGCCTCGCTTGTATCTCAGATTTTTGGACATGAAAGCCTTGGAGCCTCACGCTTTTTAAAACCAGGCTACCAAGATTGGGTCGGAATAAATCTGCTTGCTTTTGATTTCCTATAGTTTTTACAATGCAGTAGCTTGATTGAATCAGTTGTGGATTTATGATAGTTAGGGTTTTGTGAATTTGATTTGAGGAAATAGCTCTTATTTGTAGCTAGCTGTCTTTTGGTTATTGCTACTATTTATATAATATCAATTTGAAACATATGTAGGCATCAAGGATTGTATTATATGTTTTATGGGTTGTACTCTATTTTGATTCTTTTATCTTTAATTTGTTTTAGTTTAACCATAAATCACTTTTAAGCATATACAAATTAACATTTGTAGGAATAAGAGGTTGTACTCATATGTTTGGTGGGTTGTACACACTTTTAGTTTTTTTTCTTTCTTTTTTATTTTTAATTTTTTACTCTTAACCCCATACATTTATATGTTTTACATTTTAACCAATCACTTTTAACCCCATACAGATTTTTTGTATTACGTTTTGGTCAAATTTTGCGAGTTAACATGTTACAACGTGCGTGTATGATTCAATCTTTTGATGCATAGTTTTCCTGTTTAACACCCCGTCACAGAACAACTTAGTTATTGTTTTCTATATTTTACATTTAGAGTGTGTGGTTCAACATTGTTTCATCGTCTACTTTTCGTTCGATTTTATATTTCGTTTTTTATTTCTTTTTTTACGCGAACCTTTCTGGTGTTGATGGTCGCTCACGGTGATATAATATTGGAGCTACTTAGCACGGTTTTACGCCCCCACCACAACATGGGGGTATATAATTTGCAACATATCTATGCATTATGATTTGTCACATAATTCTTAGTGGGTTGTATCCACTAAAGACAAATTTGTATTTCATTTAAATACTATAAATAATTTTGCGAGTTAACAGGGCGCAACGTGCGTGTGTGGTTAAACGATTTTACGTCGTCTATTTTTTTCCATTTGACAGGTTAATCGTAATGCTCGGGTCCTAAATCGACTTAGTTATTTTCTATATGTTTTACGTTTCGATTTAATTTCTTCGTATTAACACGCTGCAACTTTATTGTTGGTGGTCGCTGATAGTAGTGTGGCATTGGTGTTCATCCCCGCCGCAACGCGGGGGTGGTTAATACTAGTTTTTTTTAATTTGTATTATTGATTGTCTTAGTGGTTTATTAAAGTTATGTTATTAATGTGTATAATTTACATAAAATTTGGAGTGGTTAGACCTGTGATCTTTTACAACTTAATAAAACTAACATTTTAATAATAATAACTCCAGCTCATAAACATATTGATTCATAACAGAGAAGTTATCCGGGGCTAAAAGTTCAATGATAAGATGTAATTAGATTAATTTATTAATTTCTTTTGAATTTAGGATTATCTATCACCGAGATTTCAGGTTTTTTTTTTTTTTTTTAATTTAGGATTAACTATGAAACTAAAGGGATTATGTTTTAGGCGGGAAAATAGAATTTTAGATAGCCTCAATGAATGCCATGTGTCTCAAATTAGTTTACTTTATTATATGTATAGATTATGTTTATATTAATTGAATAACATAATATCAGATTTCAAGGATAATTAATTAAATCGGATGAAGATTTCAAAATATTATATTATCTTTTATACGAATTGTTTTTATGAAGTTAAGATATGAGTGTAAAATGATAATTAAATTTATATCAAGTTCAATTGTATAATTATCTTTTAATTAAATTAATTATCTATAATTAGGTAGAATAGATAGGCGGAAAAACTAAAAAATAGATTCATTTGAGGGATAAAATGTTGGTACCAATTATGGTAATTTTAACAATAATTTATATTTATGTGTTATTATATATATATATATATATATATATATAGGGTGAGGTTCCTGTAAAAAAGATTTTTTTCGTGAGAAGTGTGAGTAGGCATAGAAATTAACATGTAGGCATCATGTTTTGGACTTAGGCATGATGTTTTGGGTTGTTTTGGTAAGAAAAACACCAAACATAACAATTTAAAACACAATGCAATGTATTATGGGCATGAAATTTAAAAAAGAACAAAAACACACTGCTTAACACTTAAAACATACTACTTGACGTTCATGGCATAGTGTTTTAATTTTTAAGCCTAGAATTCATTGCATTGTATTTTAAATTGTTATCTTTGGTGTTTTTTTTTGCCAAAACAACCCAAAATATTATGCCCAAGTCCAAAACATGATCCCTACATGTCAATTCTTATGTCTTCTCACACTTCTCACGAAAAGTGTCATTTTTACAGGATCCTAAGACTATATATATATATATATATATATATATATATATATATAGGGTAATGTTCATTTGAGAACCACCTTTATTGTGAGAACCAATGTGAACACACCAAAAAAACCTAAAAAAAAGCCTAACCCCCCACCACCCCCTCCCAAAAAAAACCTAACCCCCCCCCCCCTAAAAAAAAAACCTAACCCCCCACCCCCCCCCCCCCCCAAAAAAAAAACCTAACCCCCACCCCCCCACCCCCACCCAAGCTAAAATGCTAAAAACTAAACCCCCAAAAAACCTAAAAACACACAAAAAAAAAATTAATATTTTTTAGCTAAAAATCGCTACTTTTAGTAGTAAAAAAAATAAATAAAAAAAAATTGTGCATTTTTTAGCTATTTTTAGGTTTTTTTTTTTTTGTATTCACATTGGTTCTCGCAATAAAGGGTGGTTCCTAACGGATCCTTCTCCTATATATATATGTATATGTATATTAATAATAATTTTTTTTATTTATATGTCATTACACTTTCTCAAAACCAAATTAATAATAATGAGGATACACAATGTTTATGTTAACATGGGACTATGGTATTGATTTTTTTATAGTTTATGGCTAATATTCTCGTGTATGATGATAAAATTACACGATGATCTGAAATCTTTGATTATTATATTTATGTTACTTTAACAAAAATATTAGATTAGATAATAATAATAATAATAATAATAATAATAATAATAATAATAATATCGAAGGATTGCTAAACGGTGATTTGAAATATGTGATTATTATGTTTATTATTAATTGAATAACTTAATATTAGATTTCAAGGATAAATAATTAAATCTGATGAAGATTTCAAAATACTATATTATCTCCTATACGAATTGTTTTTATAAATTTAAGATATGAGTGTAAAATTAATAATTAAATTTATATTAAATTCAATTGTATAATTATCCTTTAACTAAATTATTATCGATAATTAGGTGGAATAGATAGGCGGCGGGAAAACTAAAAGAGTAAATTACAAGTTTTGTCCTTTATGTTTGTCCCAAATTTCAGACGCTGTCCTTTACTTTTAAAATTGACGAGTTTTGTCCTTAACGTTTCAAAATCCTGCACGGTATGTCCTTTGAACCTAACCCAGTTTATTTTATTTTTTTTGTTAAATCTGGTCACTCAGGGGTATTTTAGTCTTTTTACCCCATTTATTTAATATCATTTTAAAAAATAAAACAAAATAACCCCAATCTGCTAAAGGGGGCTAGAAGTAGAGAGATAGAGACATTTCATCTTCTTCCTCTGTTCCAATCCAATGAAGTGAGGGTTAGAGTCAATCGAAATATCAGACGAGGAGTGGTCCAATCACGACTTCGATTCCTCCCGAATCCTCACCAGACCACCACCCTCCTCTGCTTCCAAAGCACCACTACCAATCGAGTCTTTCGCTTTCAGAACCGGAACCCCTACTTCCTCCGACTCCTCTGACTGTGTTGAAATCATCAACCACGAGGAGGTTTTGGAGGACGATGACTTTGAACAACCTCCCTCCACCACCATTGCCAGCCGCGGCTAAAGGTTTGTAATTGATAACGATGACGATGAAGATGAATATGACGGAGGAGAGAATGCTGATGTTACTAGCCGTAGCATTATCTAGGGGAGACGGAAGAGGAATCGTAGGTGGATTGAGCACAGGGTTCCCAATTTCAGGTGAATGAAGAGAGGGAGATACGCAGTTAGGGTTATTGAGTCCGCTGTTGGAGTTATTAGGCTCCAATGGAGAGAAATCGGCTGGGTAAAAACGAATGGGGGTGTCAGGTGGGCGATTAGGGGAGAAATTATGAGATTTTATCTCATAATTTGATGGCTTCATGAACGAAATTAGGTGGAAAACGACTTCAATCTGTTGTTGGGTTTGATCGCTGAAGATCGGGTTCGGCCACGGTGATTGTGGGAGGTGATTAGGGGCGGTGGCGGTGGTTGTGTTAGGGGCGGTGGGTGAAGCCGAGAGAGAGAGAGAGAGTTGATGGTGATGATGGGTTGATGGTGGTGGTAGTGCTAGAGAGAGAGAGTAGGAGAGAGAGCTGTAATATTAATAATAATAATTTTCATAAATATTTTGTTTTCTTTTTTAAAATAATATTAAATAAATGGGTAAAAAGACTAAAATGCTCTTGTGTAATCTGATTTAACCGAAAAATCTAACTAGGTTAGGGCTAAAGGACATACCGTGCAGGATTGTGAAACGTTAAGGACAAAACTCGTCAATTTTAAAGGTAAAGGACAGCGCCTTGAAATTTGGGACAAACATAAAGGACAAAACTTGTAATTTACTCAAACTAAAAAATAGATGACTCCAATGAATGACATGTGACCCTCATTGGTTTATTTTATTATATAGTATAGATGGTTTATTAGGATTAGTTAAGCAAACGCATTAAATAGGCATGTTAAATGGAATTTTACATGTTATTATTTATTTTTTACCAGGTCATAAAATATATTAATTTTTTTAACATTTGTAACGAACTTGGCTATTAATAAAATGTTATTTAATAAAGAATTTAATTACTCACCGTGTATTCATGAAGAATAAGATGAATACATATTAGGATCAAATTGAGGGGTCTAGTGATAATGTAGAAAAACATTTTAGATTATTAAATTGAAAAATGAAAAAAAAAAGTTTCAAAGTAAAAATGAAAAAAAGAAGAAAACTATGAGATAATTTTCTTTAAGGATTTCTTCGCCATTTCTTTGTATTTTTGTCTATTTATTTAGATAAGAAAACAGGAAAAAATAAAACAAATGAAGGGTTATGATCAAATACAAAGTCCCCCAAAAATAAGAAGTTGTAAGAAGGATATCAAACGGACTCCGGTTGACCTTATTAAAGCGGCATTGGAACTGTCTCATTAAACTCTACGATGTGAGATTTTAAGTTTTTGTTTTTAGATGTTAAGCTTGTAGATTGTAGACTTTTTGTTTATCTCATTGTGTCTTTTTTATTTATCATTGTGTTTTTTTTTATATCTGCGTCATTGTGTCTTTTTCCTCACTCACTGTGTCTTTTTTTCAATGACATTGTGTTCTTTTTTTCGGCATTGTGATTGTGTCTTTTTTCAATGACATTGTGTTATATTTTGTGATCTATTATATCTTTGTACACTTCTTATTTTAAGAACCTTTGTATAATAACTTTACCATATATTATATTGGTTTTATTAAATCGTTTATTATTATTTTGTATATTATATATTCCCTAATTTTAGCATTTAAAAAGAGGAGATACATTTGCAGTTTAAGAAATTTATCAAATTTTAATAAAATGGGATAACTCCATTTAGGCGGGAAAATACATTGGAGAGCTCCCCGTTTACAGACATGTGTCCCCATATGATTTATTTTATTTTATAGTATAAATTTATTATATATATATAGGGTGAGAGTTGGCTATAAAGTTTATTTTTCCTATAAAGTGTAAAAAGTAATAAAACACACTCAAAACCCACAAATAACAAAGTGAAGATTACTAAAACGACATAGTTGTGAGTTTTGTGTTGTGTTTTGGATGATAAGGCTTTAATTATCGAAGGACTAATATTATTGTGTTTTATATTGATTATCATGTTATGTTTTATATTCATAGTTCTACGATTATGTGTTTGAGGTTTTTATGGACTGTTAGGGTTTGGAGATTGTGTTTTAGTGATCTTTGTAACACCTGTGTCATTTCAACCATCAAACAAATACCAAACCAATGAAATATTATATTTCATACTTGGGATTTGTAAAAATATGTGTATCGTTTACACATATCAACTCTTGTTCAAATTCAAACCCTAAATCGCTTTCTGGAAGGTTATACGCGCACCGATGCGTAAATATAACCAGTTTAATGCAACGAACACTCCGGAATAGTGAAATAGGCTTAACATACCTTAAATAACCTGTACATAACTTAGATATAAGTTTTGGAAGGTTTGGTGTGGTGAAATCAAAGTTTAATCGCTTACAGGGACTAAAGTTGACAAACTGCGAAAGTATGCCAAATTGAACTGTAACAGACATTCCGGAACATGACCATAAGTTAAACATACCATAAATATCCTTCACGTAGCTTAGAAATAGGCTTTGAGGTGTTCGGTGTGCTAAAATAAACTTTTGGGTCATTCAGGGACTAAAAGTGTCAAAAAGTGCACAAGTTTGCATTTTCGCGCATATCTTACGTTCTGGATGCATCTGGACATCCAAAAATTTATGTGAGCATGACTACATTATATTTTAGTGTTCTCCATAAGAAAAATCCATTCGTCGCGTCATTTGGTTCGTTTTTCGCGCTTATGCGCATTCCGTCGTAATTAAGCGAACATCGCGTTCGTACGGCTAAACGAACCGACATCCGAGATATTTTTGAGCATGTTTTAAGTTCCCTATACTTTAACTTCATTTTAGAGCTTTGAAATGGGGTTAACGGGCCTTAAACGTGTCAAAAATGGCCTAAATACAGTTCAGGGACCAAAACTGTAATTCTGCCAAACTGCACCATACGATGCGTATGGTATATATACCATACGATGCATATGGGGTCTGCAGACCAGGTTCAGTGTTTAAACAGCCTATTTTCAGCAGATTAACCCACAACCACAAGTTCCTAATTATCTAGTCATATGATAAGGATGGAATTTTAGTTACCATAAGGTCCCGACAAGTGTACGGACTAGATCTTTTCCCCTTTTCCAAGAAACGATCCTAACGGCTCTACCTTTTCTATAAATACCCATCCACCCACAACCCCAAAACCCACAAATCTGATTAAGAAAGCTCTAAGTTGGAACCTTCGTTTCATACCTGAGCTATTTTGATCTGGGTTAGCTTTCGGGGACCCTTCGTAAGTATTCTTTCGTTCTTTTCCTTATTTTTACTGCTTTTCGAGTCAGAAAGTCAAACTTTGTTTGACTTTCAGCGTTGACCAGTAATGGTCAATGCGAAGTTCGTTTGAACTTCGCAACGTGATTGTAATCACGTTGGTCATAGTCCCTTGGGACTATGCCCACTGATTACCACGTTGTCTAGGGTCGTAGGGTAGGCGATCTAATAAATCGCCTATACCTTCGAACCCGACCCAGTTTGGTCGATCATTAGGATCCGACCAAATACATTAGGTGACCCTAGTATAAGGCATAACCTTCCGAGGTTATACCCTATGGTCACATCGTTTAAATAGTTGTATGATAGGTAGTTTATATGCCTTAGGTAAATTACCAGAATACCCTTTTCATGTATAATTGGTAATTAAGCATATGTAACCTAAACCTTTGTCACATAACTGATTATGTAACATGTTTAGGCATATAACACTTGTCATAGGACTAGTTAAGCGGTCCGAACGCGTTTCACGCGAACGACGCGTTAAAGTAACATAAGCTACCTAAACGGGTCGTAATGGGTCGTAGACGCTTAGGTTAAGTTTCATTTAGTATGTAGGCTTTGTTAAACCAAAAGACACGAGTCTCTACACTCGTTTGGTTTACAAACCCTAATGCTACCCGATCCTCCGATTTAGGTCCGGTTTATTAATATAGCTACCTATACTAGGTGCCGTTTGATATCCGCGATCTCTAGCATTGTTTAGTTGTTACTCAAGGACTACTGAGCAATCTCAGGTGAGTACATAGACCCCTCTTTTACTGTTTTCCAAACTGTTTTGGGGTGGAACACATGTGCCTACTTGTTACTTTCATGCTTTCCTGTTTTAACATCATATACTGTTATGTTCATTAGTACATTATAGTACATGATTTCATTTCAGTTCATGCTATGTATGCCCATTGAGTGCGTACTTAGTACATCGTTTTACATTACATTTCATGCTACGTGTGCCCATTGTGTGCATTACTTAGTACATCTGTTTTCATCACATGCTTACCTTTTGACATTTGATCATACAAGTTATTACTTATCTTCTGACAAACTAAAAGACTATCTATGGTTTTAAACACTGATTTCTCTAAGAACATAAAATAAAATGTTGAATTGTACTTATTTTATGTTCACCAGACCGATTGTTAGTATGATATAGCGCTATAGGATTTGACACCCCATTCCTGTTGTCATGGAATGTCTGAAACCAATTTGTTGCTCCATCCAAATAGGGATTGCCTTTGTGGTATTTCTATAGTCTCAAAGGTGTATTTTGATGCACCAGGTCTGAATGAATTCTTAAATCACACTATTAAAGTATATTTTTATATACTCTCATGTGTGGTATTGTACAAAACCAACATATATTTTGTTAAACATCTAAAGCATATTTTAATATGTTATTTACAAAACCAAAACATAGTTTAATATGTTATTTATCATCCAAAGCATATTTTGATATGTTACTTATGAAACCAAAACATATTTTAATATGTTACTTACAAATCCAAAGTATACTTTTGATATGCTACTATAAGGTTATTCGTTTAACTTTACATTACTTACAATACATAAACATTTCTACAATTGTTAAACATTACTTTGGTGGTTTGGTTTGATTAAGTGATTAAGTAACGATGCATGTGTAATATGATACAAACATGGTGGATACGCCGCTGGTACTTCCTATATATAAGTGTTTGTATGGTATTACATATCGTAGCGTTAATTGAATCATTTCAGTTTGAGACATAGAACATTTTATACAAGTAACATACTTTTCACAAGACATTGATTTACAAACAACTTATCTTATACAAACTCATTTCATATGGTTATTCCTTTAACCATACATTATTCACTTATCTATACATATCATCCTATCTTATCGTTTTTCAAATGATTTACAAGACAAAGCAAATTACAAGGTTCATGACTAAACATTTTCTCAAACATAAGTCATGAAACCTATTTTCACAAACCTATGTATCTCACAGGCATTTTTATGCTGACGTACCTATTTTCACATATGTTTTTCAGGAGCTGTTGCATAAGATGATCAAGATACATATAGGCAGACTTGGGCTTTAGTGACAATAAAAGATGCAAGACTAGTTAATTATGTTGTATTTTCCTGTTTGTTAAGACATTGTAACACTTTTAATCAATAAAACGAAACTTCAATTGCCATGGATTTGAAACAATTAATTCTGTTACAACACTCCCCGACATTTCCGCCACGTTTGTTATGTTCTACGTGGTCGGGGTGTGACAATCTTCATTCTGTTATTTGTGGGTTTTGAGTGTGTTTTATGGCTGAAATTGTGGATTTTATGACTTTGTACACTTTGTAGGAAAAATGGACTTTATAGCCGAACCTCACCCTATATATATATATATATATATATATATATAGGGGAGGGTTATCTTGAGAACGCTAAATTTTGCAGGAACCGTGAGAACGAATGAAAAAACCAATCAAAACCAAATTTTTTTAATACAAACCTCATTGTAATTAAGATACAACATCAAAAAAAGAATTTACAACATCAAATAATCATTTTCTCCTTTCAAAATCACTATTTTTAGATTTTTTACACATGTGTAAATATAACAGATTTACACATGTGTAAATGGCAAACTTACACATGTGTAAATTTTCTTTATTTACGAATTCACGTAAATTTAAACGTGTAAATTTAATTTCTAACATTGTATTCGAATAATAATGATAAGTGTAAAAAGAAATTTTGAATTTGAATTGTTTTTGACCAAGTTCTTGTGGTTTTTTCATTTGTTCTCACGGTTCTCGCGATATTTAGCGTTCTCATTTAAACCCTCCCCTATATATATATATATATATATGGGTTATTTTGAGAACGCTAAATATTACGAGAAACGTGAGAACGAATGAGAACACCAATCAAAACCATATTTTTAATACAACCCTCATTGAAATTAAAATACAACATCAAAAAAAGACTTTACAACATCAAATAATTCATTTCTCCTCTTAAAATTACTCTTATTAGATTTTTTACACATGTGTAAATATAACAAATTTACACATGTGTGAATGGCAAACTTACACATGTGTAAATTTTCTTTATTTACGAATTTACGTAAATTTAAACGTGTAAATTTAATCTCTAACATTGTATTCGGATAATAATGATAAATGTAAAAAGGAATTTTGAATTTGAATTGTTTTTGACCAAGTTCTCATGGTTTTTTTATTCGTTCTCAGGGTTCTCACAATATTTAGCGTTCTCATTTAAACTCTCCTATATATATTGATAGGATCAAGATCAAGAGAAAACTCTTTCGAGTTGTGAGAACTTAGAGAACTCGGCTTTCTGGTGCGAGTTTTGCCCCAATTTTTTCACACCCCTAGATTAAAACGTTAGAAAATATTGCCGTAAAAAATAAAAAAAAAATTACAAAGTGGTGTTTTTCGGCGTCTTACAGCAGCTGTAAAAAGCCATGGCGTAAGCATGACATCACTTTTTACAGCATTTACGGCTGCCGTAAATGAAAAAAAACAAGTTTTTTTTTTTTTTTTTGAAAAGTTGATTTTTTTAGGATTTTTGGTAAAAAAAAAAATTTGAAAAAACTTTTCGTAAGGCTGAGTTCTCTAAGTTTTCACAACTCGTATAAGTTTTCATTTTACCCTAAGCTTATGTAGATATAGATATAAAAATAGATTGAACCAATGTTTTAAAAACCATTAAATACCGGCCGGTTATACCGGTATTACCGTTTCCAGATGTAAATCCGGTACGAAACACCCCGGTAAACAAGTGAAACGGCATAAGGTTTGTACCGGCGGTAAAATCCGATATACCGGTTTGAAACGTAATACTGGTACCGGCCCAGGGTTATTTTAGTTTGGGTTGTTACTTATTTTTATTATATATGTTACTTATCGTACGTAATTTTTATATATTATGATTATTCGTAACTAAAAGTTCTTATTTAATATTGTATGAAACGAAAATAGTTATCCTCTAGTTGATGAGGATGGTGATAATAGTGAATTTCATCTTTTATGCGATCGTGAACTTGATGCATTCAACACTCAAATGGCTTAAACATATCGTACACTTGAGTTTGTTGGAAAATTGAATGATTTTCAATTATCTTTTGGATTATTTTTTATTATGGATTTACTTTTGGATCATCTTTTAATATGTAATCATGCATTTTTGGATTAACTTTTGAGTTGATGTTGTAATTTATGAAATTATAGAGTTAGCTAGTCAACCCGGTTGAATCGCTCGGTACAACCCGGTTCAACCAGTTAAACCATTTTTTAGCTTAAACCGGTTTGATTTAAAAAACGGTTTTTAAAACATTGGATTGAACCCAAGGCCATGGTCGTCTATCTATTAGGCAAACTAATGAACTTATTTTTTGACATTAAATATGAGATGCAATATATACTTACATTGCCTGATGGCTCTAATAACTCTCTGGATCATTTTGTCTTCTATATCTCTAAACGCATTAGGCTTCGAAGCCAAAACTTCAAGCACACCTGGAGTTGCAGCGAGTTGTGGGCGATTGGTCACTATTTTCTCTGCAATATCTAGGAAAATATTTAAAGAGCAATCACTCAGTGAGGCAAAGTTTAGATAATGCAGTCAGTGGCGAAGCTTGAGATTTCCGCCTGGGTGGTCGACAACGTATATACTTAAAAACATTATAAAACCGGGGGGTCAAAAGCGTATATACCTAAAAAATTCTATACGAAAACTATATACCAGACACTACTGAGTGAAAAATTCGAGGGGCCGACCCCCCCCCCCCCCCCCCCTACAATGTTGCTCCCCTGAATACAACAAAGGTCAGCCAATAAATATGGGTCTATGGCTAAATTGTGCATGGAACAGATCCCTCTCCGTTTTTCGCTCGTGGTGTTAATTTTATTGGAAATTTCTAATTTTTTTTTAATGTAAAACATTGGATTTTGAGAGTCCGTCTTCCAATGATTTTTAGCTCCGGGATGAGCATTTGGTACTGGGTACCAATACCAAATTTTTTCGGTACCTACTTTTTGGCATTTTCAATATCGGTACCGGTAAAAATACTGAATTTTACCTTCAAATACCGGTACCGTACCGAATATTTGGGCACCGGTATACAGTTTTGACAAATTTCGGTACCGGTACCACGCTCATCCCTAACTAAGGTTGTCATAAAACAATAAATAAAAATATATATCACGACGTAGTGCTTACCATACATATCAGCTTCTAAACATTTCAAAAGTAACCAACCACAATGCTCGTCATTCCAAAAAATATCTCTCAAATTTTCTGACCCCTCATAGAGATACTTCACCATATCGTACCTTCCATATAAAGCAGCAAAATAGAGTGGCAGCATGTTTACATAACCGCAAGGAATATCTAGCAGGTCCCCGCAACGTGTTACTAAAATCCTAGCGATCGTTACATTACCCGCTATTGCTGCTAAACCTAGGGCGGTATGGCCATTTTGATTCTGAAATTGTAGTTGTTCGTTTGTCATGTTTTCCACTAGATGTCTAACAAAAGCTTCAGTCAACTTGGTGCTTTTAGGGGATACTGCTACATGAAGTGCAGTTTCATTATTTTGGGTGATGCTACACCCTGTCAAATGTTTATTCTCGTTTATGAGTCCTCTAGCAGTTTCCCAATCGCCTGTGATTGATGCTTTATAGAGAGGGACGCAAATATAGACGTATCTATATTGATTTTCTTCAAGAAAGTTTCAAAAGCAAACTTAATTAGGTAAAAGGTTAATTATGTTACAATGTAACTTTTTATGATCATATGTAAAAAATATGTATAGTTTTCCTTTTATACAAACCAGTGACGGATCTAGAAAAAACGTTAAGGGGTAACATTTCAAAAAAAAAAAAAAAAAAAAGCGGGTAACGAAATTAAAAAAAGGTCAATTTTTTTTCAAAATTTACACTACCACCCGGGCGTCGCTACCACTAATTAAAGGCTATGTCCGCCCCCGATACAAACGTACTTTCTCTATAACATTTTGCTCTGTATAGAGGTACGCTTATGCGCAGTAAGGAAAACCCAAAATACCATCTTAAAAACACACATTTTTCAAAAACATAAATGTAAGTCCCAGATCGGTTGAGAAGGAGAACAAAGTCTTCCTTATAAGGGGGTGGAAACTGGAAACCTTCTCTACCAAGACGCGTTTTGCCTAGACGAGCAACTCGTCGGGTAAAAACAAAACCATGAGTTCCTGGATAAGCAACCCATCATATCTTAGCACGATTTACTTGAGCTGTTACAACAAAAGGCCTCCCAATATAAAAGACCCAAGACATTAGAGGTCTGCTAATCCGAAATTCAAAAAAAAAAAAAAAAACCTAAATCCGAACTGAAGAAACTGATCCAAATTCTTATTCGGATATTCTATCGGATTCGGATTTTAAAATATTAAGAAAATCAGATTATTCAGATATCTGTATAAACCGAATAAGCTTTAATAGGTTTTTAGCAAGGTGATATGCCCACTACTTGAAATTTATCCAGCCCAATAGCCCATGAGTATTTTGGTTTAAGACTAATTAATATGAATTACGACGGAGACTATTTTTAAAGTTTGAATTTTGTATTTGTGTTTTAAGATTAACTTATATTTTTCGATTTTGTTTTTTTTATTGTGAATTGTAAAATGTCAAAAACCAAATCTATTTTTCGATTTTGTATTTTTATTGTGAATCTAAATTAGTAAAATGTCAAAAACCAAAAATTAGGGAAAAATCAGAAAAATGGAAAAAATGTTATTCGGTTTAAATTGAATTATTCGGATATCCTTTCGGATTATTTGGATTTATCTGAATCCGTCCGAATTCAATGCGGATAGATTTAGACCGGATGAGAATATTTCCATTTTGGGCCACTTTTTAATTTTTTATATATTTACCCCTTAAAGACATTTTGTGTAACATAGGCTGAAAAACCTAACATTCATTTCTAAAAGGATAAAAGTTACAAGATTTTTTCAAATATGTGAGTGAAAGTTAATTTTCTTTAAATGATCCTTTCCATAAAAAGGATAAAAACTATATTTATTTATTCTTTAATAAATAAAAATTCAATATTTAGAAAAATAACTTTTGTAACAAATACCATCTTATGTTTGGTATGAAGCTTTTAGGAGATTGATGTTCTACCAAGTAGTCGTCTATTGGGTAAGTTATTCTGTTTTAGAAAAGTGCTATTGTTTTGACTTCTTTTAAGTTATTAAAATTTTGTAATTCGTTTATCGGGTATCCCACTAGGACCCACCGATGCTTTAGAGATTGATGTTTTACCAATTAGTCGTCGATTGGGTAAGTTTAGTCGTCGATTGGGTCCTGGTGGTGGCGCGTGTGGTATCTGAGTCACTATTTCCACCACCTTGTGCCCGTCAGCGGAAGGCGAGTGTATTACCACCACCTCCTGCAGGCTGAGGGAAGGCGTCTCAGTCTCTATTTCCACCACCTCCTGCTGGCTGGTGGAACGCATCTCAGTCACTATTTCCACCACCTCCTGCTGGCTGGGGGAAGGTCTCTCGGTCTCTATTTCCACCACCTCCTGCTGGCTGAGGGAAGGCGTCTCAGTCTCTATTTCCACCGCCTCCTGCTGCTGGCTGAGGGAAGGCATCTCTATTACCAAGGGAGTGGTTGTGCTTGAGGAGGCCATTTCTTGGACTATTTACTAAACCTGCACATTCAGATCACGCCATTAGACATGAATTAGCTAGTGGCAAAACTACAGGAGTGTCCGGCCGACGAATGCTTACCTTAATTTATCGGGATACTCAATGGAGTATCAGTTGTTACTTATCGGCTAGTCAGATAGTGGTTTACGGTTTTAAAGATAGTGGTTTAGGGTTTTAAAGAAAACGGAGATATAATGTGAACATAGTCGTGGCCTATTTGAAAATTAACCCAAATATTTTATAATTTATATTATATTTTTAACAATAGGTCACATGCATTCATGATAGCAAATTCCACTAGTTATTTTTGTTTAACAGTACTTTTCATTAAAGAAATTTTTAACAAAAGGTCACGCGCATTCATTATAGCAAATTCCACTAGTTCATTTTTGTTTAACAAAAGGTGACGGAGAAGACGGGGCATGTTTGGTTTTTTTATTATTTTTTTATTAAAGTGTGGTGGGTCCTTTCATTGTTTCTCTCTCTACCGCCTTGAATATATATTATTTTTTTTATTAAAGTGGGTAGTCCCTTCACACCCTTGGGTAATCCTTAAGAGGATGATCCTCCTCCCGTGATTACGTGATGCCTACGTGGCGGGTAGTCTCCAAAGAGACTATCCTCTCCATACCCACCGGTCTTATTAAACCCACTAGTTCATTTTTGTTTGATAGCACTTTTCATTAAAAAACCAGCAAACTAATTAAAAAGCATCAATAATTTAGATATGGAATCCAATGTAGTGATAGCCCAGAATGACTTTTGTCGTTGAAAGAGAGGTTTTGGGTTTAATTTCAAACCAGAAGTAGTTTAGAATTAAATTTGACGTAAATTAGGAGTGAGTAAGTATTGTCATTCGAAAAAAAAATAGATATGGAAGTATCTAAGTTGACACTCAACCATGTTGTATAACTTTATACGAGTCGTACAGGGCTTACTTTAAACAACCAGAATTAACACTGTCAGTTTTAGTATGATGGCTGTTCGTTAACGTTGATCACGGAAAACGGGATATCAGATCTTCAGGGGTAATTACGGATTTGAAGTTAACCAGTGGGGTATTTGAAGTTTCTATCAATTGCCGGTTGAGTTTTTGTACAATCTTAGATCGAGCAAGCGGAATGCGAGATCATGGTGCTGAAATGATATATCAAAAACTGAACTCGGATGCGGTTAAAGCTGAAACAGAGGATACTGCATTTACTAGTTTCAAGTTGGTGATTGTTCGCGAAGGTTGCAGTTTAGCAAATCAGAGGAGAGTCGTGAACTGTGCAAAAGACTTGAAGATTCATTTCAGGGGGAATTGGTACTTTACTCTGTCAAATGCTTAACCATTCAAAGGCAGGCGTCTGAATCATTCTGACGTCTGCTCGCGAAACAAACACTCTGAATCATTAAGTGTTGAACCAGTACGAGGTCTGAACCATTAAAAGCTAAACAAGCAGCCCCTCACTAACAATTGCAGACAACGTTGGTGACTCGACCCATATTGGGAAGATGGTTAAGGGGGTAGGGTTGAAGGAATCATGGAAAATGCTCATGTGAAAGGTTTAAGTGGGTGTTTCGCTAAGCTTTTCACACCTCAACTTATTGACTTTTATAAAAAGTTAATAAGGAGAAAAAATGTTTGGCAAACTCAAAAAAACTTTTAAAAACTACTTCGTATAGAGAGGAAAAATCAATTTTGAAAAGTTAGAACATTGCGGCTTTTTGAAGCTCCTTATAACTTTTCATAAAATATTACAAAAATGCCCTAAGTTAGAACATTGTGGCTTTTTAAGGCTCCTTATAACATTCTCTTTTAGTCATTTTACATGAATAAGCTAAGCCAAACACTTTTTGAAAAACAACTTATTGACTTATTGTTTTTCCCACCACATAAGCAAATCAAAACTTTTTTTTTTTAAAACTCTTTTTCAAAAAGTTACAAGTCAATAAGTCCTTATACCAAAAAAATCCTTTTTGAGTTAAATAATATAATAACCCTCCTAAAAATATTTTTGGACACCCTAAACGTCCTAAAATATACCCAGTACGTGAAAACCGGACCCGTTATACCCCTATACTTTTAAAAATCAACAAAAAACATGTTTGGCAGTCGCTCGCGAGCCGCGACGGAGACCCTTTGGTCTGTCGCGGGGCGCGACGGCCTGGTTCTTATCCGGAAACGTGGCATACCAAGTGGCAGACACGTGGCAAGGCTAGTCTGCTGACTAGTCAAAGCTATGGCCGCCTTAGGGGCTCTCGCGGGCCGCGTAAGCCTAAGCTTTGGCTGTCGCTGGGCGCGACAGACCCCCGAATCAGCCTATATAAGGGGGGCTCGAGCTCATGTGAATCCTCGTTCATTTCACGATTCTCTCTCAAACTTCTCTATAGTAGAAACTCTGCTCAGGCATAATACCCACTATATAGCGAATCTTTGCCTCGCAAGTACTATAACCCTGCTATTTCCCTACACGATCGATTTAGAATTTCTGTAATGCATGTCGGCTCTGCTCAACTCAGTCATTGAAATTCTGTCTCGTGTGTACACCCGATTGATTTAGAATTTCCGTAATGCATGTCGGCTCTGTCCGACTCAGTCATTGGAATTCTGTTTCGAGTTGTACGGTTAATTTGAATTGGATTATTTTACTAACACGTGTGCATTATTTGATTTAATAGATAATAACCAGGAGATTCTCAGGAAGCCTTAGTATTATCTAAACTTACAATATGAGTACATTCTCTTTTTATAAATCCTTTTGTGAGTCAAAAATATTTTACCCAAAACCTCAATTGTTTTAATTATGCTTAACAGTAATTGAGTATTTGTAAGTCTACAATTATTGCCGGTATGTTGGGGTTTTGTATACAAAATTTGTGAGACGTTACCATTGGACAACGAGTTAGCCAATGAGTAATATGACCCACAAGTCGGGTTGACAATACTTTGGGTAATTGATTAGATCAAGCAAATGTAATTGCGGGTTGCCCTCAATTCTGTTAAAGTATTAAAATTGTTTTGATTAAATTGGGATGCATTCACCAGTATTTCTTGCTGACAAAATGTTTTTAAAACGCGTTTCAGGTAACATAATATGAAAGCCCAATAGAAGCCAGCTGGAGAGCACTGAAGCATTGAAATAGTGGCTATAAAAGTTACCTAAATAAACAAGACATTTTGTTTTCAATAATAGGGTTAATCCCTATAAATACTTTTGTAATGGAAACTTGGGTTTATCCCAATATATTTATTAATTATAAAATGAGGTGTTTTACTCTGATACAATATTTCCTAACTACGGTCCTGATGTATTCCGCTGCCAAATTAATAAACACCGATACCACCCGCTCTGAGTAGCTCGCAGCCTCCCGCTCCCCGGACAGGGGTCGGGGGTTGCGACAAATAAGCTTAGCCAAACACCCCCTAAATATCCATTTTTGTTTCCTTTTAATTAATTGGACGTTGTTTTAAATAATCTAATTTTGATTTTTTTTTATTTTATTTCGATCGTCCAACAAAGTTCGGTCATCTGGATATATCCATAGGCAAAAGACTAGTCTCATTGATGATCGCATATAGCGTTAGTGGCTCGACCTATCGTTAATTCTACGAGAGTCTCATCACCTATTAGATTACGTATTTATATATGTTCTATACTAGAGGGTATCTAATTGTAGCATTTATCTCTTTATACAAAGATCATTATAATCAAATAATACCATTCACTTATCAATACAAATACAGTCGTAATATCTTCGAAGGTGTATTGTGATAAAACCCTTGATTTATGCATGATATTTCATTTTAAATTTTTTTATATTAAATCCCAAAAGTTACGTTTCTAAATTGTTTGTGCTTTTTGATTAAATGTATTTTAAGATCAACACCAATCTAGCCGAAAGAAGCCTAATCACTTTGGAAAAGAAGTATTAAAAATTATGAGTGATGGTAGCAAATCCTATAATACTATGTGTTCTTAAAACTTTCGGTGACTAAGTGTGTTATGGAATCGAAGAATTATATTTAATGAAAATGGTGTGTATTATAAAGATTAAATAAATAAGTTATATTAAAATCTATAATCTATATTTATAATACTATATAAAGGAAAAGTGACGTACACAAACGTAATTTTACATTGTGTCTAACTCTTAAAGCTATATGTACAATTAAAAAAAGCTTGTTTTGAGAGGGTAAAATTATAAAGAGTTCAAGTTTTTAAGACACTAGGAGGATTTAATAGTAAATTACACATGCACTCCATACTCACCCACTCTCAATTCTTTCCTTCTCTGCCCTCAAAAAACCTATCGACACCCTCTGAATCAAACCCCCATCCCTTGATTATCTCTGACATTCAATTAGGAATTCCAAACATCTTCCTCTTTATTTTCCTCCACAGATTCTACTTATTTTGATATCCGTCGATTAAAGGTACTTATTGTCACCTACTTTACATCTTTATCTAGAGTAAACTGGACATTCCATCACAGACCTGTTGCCCCGGCCGGAAAATCCCCCCGCTGATTCGCTGGCGACCAGCGTTGCTGCTTGCTCCTCTCGGTCAAACAAGGTATGCACAGATTAGGGCAAAATTGTTTCATTTCTTTATTTTTAGGTTTTGTTGATATCAATCTTTGATCCCCTTTCAGATTCACGCCTTTATTTGGAAAATTGAATTTAGGTTTTTTGCTGATTTTTGTTTAATTCTGCATTGGAAATCAAGATCACACACTCGAATTGAAGAGCGTGCACGTGAGAATCTATACGAGAAGGTATGTGTTTGTGTTCAATAATCAGTATCATGTGTCATATGATTGATTTCTTGAATACACATTTGGATATGAGCTTGTTTGTGTGGACGCGACTCGATTTGATTCGGTTCGGTTCGACTCGGTTAGGTTAGGTTCGGCTCAAGCCCGACGTCACGACATTCCTCCGTCGTGCGCCCTAGAGTTCGACACGCGAAGCACGGAGAGCCGCGAACCAATTCCCGATGACACATCACCATGACATCATCATGATGATGTCACATGTTGACTAATCTTTTACATTCTGAATTCTTAGAATTCATTTACGTATAGCATGGTTGGGCCAGCCAAACTCACTTGGGCCGAAACAACTCCCTTGGGCCGAAACCCCATAATTCAACATGCATGTCGACGAAACCTTGAGAGTTTCGTCGACTTTGAAGTTTCGTCAAGGGCCACCCAGGTTTCGTCGATGTCGTCCTTGCTGCCTATATAAACAAGACTGAAGACAGAAGGCAAGAGAAAGAGATCTGAGAGTTTCATTTGTGTGTTTCATTGTAATATCTTTCTGTAACGAAACTCTGTCGATATCAATATACAACCGTTAAACATTGAATCTTTGTGTTGAGTTTATCTCTCGCTCGGTTTGTATCGTAACATGGATTCCGCACTCATTACGGTATTCGAAACAAGATCTCGTAGTTGTCCGGCGATCCGAAAACGGACCTACAATTGGTATCAGAGCGTAAGGCTCGATTTCTTGTTGAAAACCGAGTTACCGGTGTGATTTACGAGTGGGTTTTGAGTTATTCTTGAAAAACTTCATATTTTCTGAAAAAATACTTCAAAAATCAGTGGACATTGTGTTGTTTTGCTATAAGTTTTATTGCAAACCTTGTTATATTACATGCTTATATGTTCTTGTGGGTTTTTTTATCGAAAGTTTTAGCAAAATTGTGTTTCAAAAATTTTGTCCGGTGAAAACTTAGCCGGAATATTCAAGTTGTTCTTGTCTATCTTCATAGTGTTCTTGGTTTATTCAAACTGTTCTTGAATAATATATGGTTTTGATCCAAATTGTGGTTTAAAAGTGAAGTGTTAATTGATTATAATATATTAAGTTGAAAAAGGTGTACACTGTGATGATGGACTGTTGAAATAGAAAACTTGTAAACTCAGAAAAGCATGGTGTAAGTTTGAAAAATGGTGTCTTGTGTCAGAAGGAGATAAGGTTACTTCACCCACTCTCTATTCTTATCTCTTTGATTGACGAAAGTTATAAGTGAGGAAGAAGGTTTCGTCGATCAAAAACAAATCATCACATAGTTTCGTCAATCAAAAGTCAAGCACAAGTTACGTCACAAAGAACTTTCGCCAAAACCTAGTTTCGTCGTTCATTAATCAAATATTCTTCGTCAAGACCCATACAGTTTCGTCGCTAAGCAAGGTTTCGTCAAGCTAGAGTTTCATCAAATATTCTTCGACGAAACTTCTTAAGTTTCGTGGATAGGGTTTTCGTCGAGCATTATTTAATCAAGGGTTTCGTTATAACAGTGATTCTTCACTGAGGTTTCGTCGAGTAGATTGTTTTGTCAAACAGGTTTCGCCAAGACCAGAGTTTCATCTAGAAACTTGTGCATTTTTCACAGAAGGTTTTCAAATCACACAAACTTGTTTAATTTGGTTATTTTCATTTCATCATGACTTCAGAGTGGTGGGGTTTATCCAAAGCGAGTTCAATTACGGAAGAGCAGTGGGCATCGGTTACTAACCAAAATCAAAGTGAACCGAAAATGACAATAGATATGTATGGTCGTTGGATACCGGATCCTAATGCGAGCAAGTATACGAGCAAGGGTTTATCTCCTTCATGGGATCAGTCTCCCACACCATCAAATAAAACGTATACGAGAAAGGACTTAGCAACCGATTTGTATGGAAATTCACTACCACCGGTTGCCTCACAGCACGATTGTGGTTTGTAATCTATCAATATACTGTGATAGACTATTTTCTAGAACTTTTCCGACCTCCTCGGAAATCTTAGCTTTCATTTGTTCAGTCAATTGAGATGTCGAATCATCTCCGGTTACTCCAGACATTTCTTTAACTGAAACATCCATCACGATTTATCAATAATTATTTAATTCATTTCCATCTTATTACACGGAAATTTATATCACTCTCACTCAATCATAAATAACGTGTTATTCTTTTTCGGTTTGGTCAACTATATATCTTGCCTTACCTCTCTTACTTAGTGTATTTTCCCGGGTTCGAGCGTATTCATACACTCCTCCCATCTTTCCGTCATCTTGAAATTGAAATGTTTACACTAATTGTTAAACATTTTATTTATGACATATGCGTCATTCATTTTGATCTAGCCAAGTTCACCACTTGCTTAAACCATTTATGCTTAGTGCACTTTTCCGGGTTTGAGTGTGTAAACACGCACTTCCCGTGCATATCAATTCAAATTTCCTTTTTCTAGTATTCTAGTAAGTCTACTAAAGCAATTAATTCTTACCGGACGATCGATCAAGCTTGAACCGAACACTTTGTTGACAACCTTAAGCTCTGATTACCAACTTGTAACACCCTATTTATTACTACACAACTTTAATCAAAAGTCATAAGATTTTATATATATATATAGTACGTCTAGGTTAAAACATAAGTTCCAAAGTGATCAAAAACATTAGTCAACTATTGACTAATTTACACATTCATAAATTGTTTACATTTCAAACATAGTCCATTAAAGTTATATATTGCGGAAGCTTCAAAAGTTCGTGTTCGGTTCTTCATAAGATTGCTTGACCACCATCCATAAGATCCACATCTTCACCTAAGGTCAAAACCACTAAAAACATTAGTTTTGACATTTATGCAACGCATAAAAACAGTTCTGACATCGAAATGTGAAAGAAAAATAAGTATACAAGGTTTTCTAGGCTCTACCGTAACTTACGGTGTCTACCGTAAGTTACCGCAGATGCTGATTCACTATAGTCTGCCGTAAGGCAGTATATATCTGCCGTAACTGTTTTGTTGTCTACCGTAAGTTACGGTGGAGACCGTAACTTACGGTAGCTCCTGCAACTTTGCCATTTTGACCATTTTGTTGATTTCACCCGAATACACATGTCGTTTTAGGTGATTCTTTTCCTATATGTCTATAAATTCATTACGGACATGTTTCTTACGACTATCATACCCAACTTTGATTCTCCGATCATTACGACTAAAAGCCACTTATACTATTATTCGACCCATTCTAACTTATTCTATTTTACTACTTCTCACTAGTAAGCCTATGGCGCCTTATACCCATCATCCGGTGCTTGGTATTACTTGCGCTTCCTTACCAATTCCGTGGTTTAACGCTTTTGCGATTTATAACGCCATTGCTAACTAATTAAAACACCAATTCTACAATTTACACTATTGTTTGACCCGTTGGCTCATCTTGTGGAATTCCTCCAATGTGATGACTACCAAACGGTTCCTTATAGGTTTTAACTCTATTAATTCAGATAGCGATCATAGTTGCAAGAATCATCACAATTTCTATTCTAAATGCGACTATACATAATATAACCACAATTCACTTAATGTAACGGGTCAAGTTACATACCTTAAATGCGCGCCCTTCAACCGCAATTCACCACCGGCTTGTCCACTCGACGTTCCGGTATCCTTTCCTATAGAGTTCAATTATATTGCGTTTAGAACTCTTTTTGGTCACATATCACATAATAGCCAAAACATCACAATTAGGTGTTTTAACTTCAAAATTCCAGTTTCGAGCCTTCTTTGAGGCATTTCAACAAACACTTTAAGGGCAGAATTTTACATGATTATATAGCAAATCCCTAGCTTATCATCTAGCCCAAATTTCACATCAATCAACCCTTTTTACACAATTGTTAGCTTCTAAAATTCTGAAGTCACTTTACCATTGTCAAATTACACTAGAACAACACCCAATTTCCTAGTGTTTATCAAGTTCTACAAAACCCACTAATAACCTACAATGGTGTTATGGATTTTACTAAAATTTCACATGATTTCAACTTGTATTTGTCTAGGGTTTGTCCCTAGACTCTATATTGTTCCTAGTTCATCATAAAACAGACATGCAACCCTAAATTTCAGATTTTCCCAATTTCATGAGAATTTCGAGTTGAGAGTTTTCATCAAATTTTACATACCTTGTAATCCTCTTGTGATGAGGATCAGTAATCTATGCTCAATTCTTGTTTTTGATCAGATTTGGACCTTCAATTTTGTGAATTGTGTGATGAACTAGGGCTTGGTGATGTCTCCTGGTCGCCCCCTGCGTCCCATGTACGGCCAGACACACTTTTGTGTGTTTGGTCCTTAATATTTTTTTTATCTAATTAAGTTTCATATTTTACAAGATAAGCCCCTCCACTTTTGTTTAACTTAAAGTTTGGTTGTTTTTAACCATGTCATAAGTTATTTCTAGACTATTAGCTAACTAGGCTAAAACTCCTAGTTAGTAAATTCTTGTTTATTTATACTTTATAATTCTAATATAAAGTTTTATATTTTCGGGGTGTTACAAGTCCACCCCCCTTAAAAGGGTTTCGTCCCCGAAACCGAATTACGTACCAAATAAAGTAGGGTAGAGACATCGCATCTCTTCGGATTCCCACGTAGTGTCCGAACCTTTCCTATGCTCCCACTTAACCTTGACTTGATCGATTTGTTTGTTTCGCAAGCGTTTGACCTTTCGATCTAAAATCTCCACTGGTCTCACCGTATAATTCAGGCTATTATCCACCTCGATATCATCGTAATGGATATAAGTTGTTTCCTCGGTTAGACATTTCCGCAATTGCGACACGTGAAACATGCCATGTATTCCACTCAAATCTTCCGGTAGCTCGAGGCGATAAGCCACCTTGCCAACCCCGTTCGATGATTTTAAATGGTCCGATAAACCTCGGGCTTAGTTTCACTCTTTTCCTAAATCGGATAACACCCTTCCTTGGGGAATTTTTTTTAAGCATAACTATATCACTTATTTCCTATCCTTTGTCCCCCCCTTTTTGATCAGGTTGTCTTTTGACCATTCAGTCACTGAGTCCGTTAGCATACTTACTTGACGCTAGTTTTATATTAACAAGCGCTCTACATAGGCCACAGTGTTATTTAGGCTACAACTTGTTTCATTGCCTAATCTAATTGGTCACCATCTTACCTCATACCTCGTCATTCAGGTATGCAATATTGCCGTCATCGGCCCTTTGCGTGCTTATAATTTCATATCTAGTCATTCACACCATAACGTGATTACATCCTCTATTACTTTTGTGTCCGTGATCACATCACGCCATGTTTAGTTTTACATCAACTTTTCATTCTTAAGAATCTTTTCTCCGAATGCATCATCTTACAGCTTTCGGCGTTAGTCCTATATTCTTTAGTACTAACCATTTTCTAATTTCTCTCTCGGTATTCATAGGTGTTAGAACATCGTTTCTTTACTAAAACTGAATTTTAGTTTGATGTTTCTCTCTTTAATCATGTCGATTAATCATATCAAGGAATTGACGACAAGGATTATTCTTCGGGATTATCATTTTACGCGAGAAATCATAATTGGTTCTCCACGCTTTATATTATCGACCCGTAGGTTCCTTTACTTAGCCTTATAGACTATTCTATTAGGTCTTCACCTTTTTAGGGTGAGACCCCCCTCCTAGTATGTTCCTTTGTATTTGCGACCCAATGGTCATTTTGTTCCGGTAGACCTTTACATTGTTTATAATCTAGAGGTTATGGTGATCCCATGGATCACCTTCTATTCGTTTGACCTTGACCGTAGTCTAAGGCTACACTCATTTTCTTTCGGATTATCTTTCCGACTCTATGACTTCTTATGTGTCCTTCGCGTCTGTTTATTTTATTCATACCGTTATTTGGTTTATGCCCCTATTTCATTTCAACCCGTTACCCGGGTTCTTGATCTTGATATTCTTAACACTCCGTTTTCATTGGTTTGCATTTTTCCTTTCATACTCTTTTATGACCTATCCCATTGATTCAATAATATTTCACGCTTTCATTATCCAGGTTGCGCTTACTTGGGATATCAACCACTATACTTTATTCAACCCGCCCAGCATTAAAGTAGTTGAGCATGACTATCGAAATTTCTGTTTTTGCAAAATTTTATCGTTTTCTCAGTCACAACTCTTAATTCAAGTCTCTTGACTTTTAATTCGCATTCTCGACTGTTGGTTACACATTTATGTGAAAACATATCTATTAATTGAGTATTTTATCGATATTATTTTCATAGCAACCCTTCCGGCATTCCTTAAGACTTTGTTTCTCGATTTATTTGGTTGTATCAGCAAAATCCACTGCTTTTACTCAACCAAGTCTTTTATTCTTTCACTCGTCTGGTTTGACTTGTTCGCGTGAGTTCCATCGCCTATGACAGTCAACTTTATCCTTATGCCTTGACGTTTTAAATTGTCGATTCATATTTTCGTTTACTTGATTCTTATCCCTTCCCTTGGGCTCATTATCTTAATGTAATATGCTCCCATTATCAGGCTTCCGTTTACTTTTATTATCAAGCACTTTACTTAATTAATCCGTACACCACCTTTCTTTTGTCAGCGACCCTTGGGTCTGTTTCTTTTACAAATGTCCCGAAGGCCCATGTCTCAAGTCTTATTTGGTAAACTACTGTTATTGTTATTCGGCCTTTGGAGTTTACTCGTTCTTATTCTAATGCTTTCATAATGTTTGTCTTACTAATTCTTTTACATATTCACCCTCATCAAGGTGATTATCGTTCTTCCTCAGGAGGAATTTATTAATAACATGTTACTTGGTTATCTATCCATACCCGAGCTTTTAAATCCAAATTTATTGGTATTTCATTATTTACAGCAACAATTAATACATATTGTTCATTTAGTTTCTTTTTCGAGGATATTCCTATCCAAATCTTAATCTCTTGATTTCTGACTTTAACCCATTGTTACAATAACAAAATCAATTCATTTCATGTTATTGTTTCATATCGTTGTATGGAATTTATCCACATCGTTTGTTGTCATAAACGATGTTTCTATCTGTTTCATTTAGTTTGGCTTAGTCTATAACCATGCCCTTGTCATCTTTTACTATTGTAAACTCCCAGGGTTCGGGTGTTATTACACTCCTCCCTATTATGACGCTTATATTTTATTACGTTCTCGGGTTCGAGTGTGTGCGCACCCCATCCCAAGGCAGTATTTATCATGATTATTTTTTTTATTTACCTCGATGCTCAACGTACAGAGTCAAAGAAATTTGGGAATAAAAAATTGCAAACACAAAACAATCAACGAAAGCAGAGTCACGCTCACCAAGGAAAGGGAAAAGGCAAACAAAGCCAAAACAAGAAGATGATTCAGAAGGTGAACTTCGTGAAATCCATAGGGACTGATAAAATTGAAACTTTCGAAAACAATTCCAACACGGATTTTGTTAAACAAAGTAAAATTTTGAAAAGAAACAGTCAAAACAACTACACACAACACACAAACTGTTGTGATGTAGGACCAAGCACCTCAAGATCACGAAGTTCATCATCAAGCCTTTACAATTATGATACTCCAAAGTTTGTTGAGCGGAGATCATGCTTTGAATGCGGTGAGAATGGACACATTGTCAGAACTGTCCATATCTCACGAAAGGAAAGGCAAAAGTTGATGCCCCCCATGGTAACAGTTACCATAAACGATCTGTTTCACCAAGACAGGACCCTCGTCTTGTTAAACAACGGGAAATGAAACAGAAAAGGAAACAAAGAAAAGAAATTGAAAAGGTTTTAAAACCAGAGGTTATCCAAACACAGTCTGTTAAGTTAGAAGTTAAAAATGAAAAACAAAAACAGATTTAGAAACCAAAACCAGTAACTGTTTCAGGGGGAGCTACATCAATTCCGAATCATCGGGAAATGGATGTTACAATTCTCGATGATGGCGGACGACCCAAGTCTGTGAAGGCTTGGGTCCCCCTCTCCAATTAATCTCTGAATGAGTGTGCAGGATGTTCCAGGAGGAACTATTGACAGTCTTAGGATTGTTGATAGTGGAGCGTCCATGCACAAGATCGGTGACATAAGTCTCCGAAATATTGTTACATCTTGGAGAATATTGTTGCCATTGATGGAGAGAAAGGAAAAAGAAAAGAAGACAAAAATGATGGAATGATGGAATGATGGTGAAAGAATGTGGTTGAATGAAGTTGAAAAATTCGACAAGTTGAAAAATGTGCCAAAATTTGGTTGTTATGGTTTTTGATCGGGTCGACAGGAAAGATTCCAATGAAAAGTACGTGCTTGCAGCACGTCTGAAGCCTTTTGAAGATTCATGGATTTTTCTTCCACAAGAAGTTCAAAGTCCACAAGATGAACGTGTAGGGTACTTTTCTCTACGGTGTGATTGAAGAAAATGTGTTTGTTGATCAAACCAACCGGGTGTGCGGATGCCTTGGCGTGGATTGAACAACCGCACACTACTTTTCAAAGAGAAAGACAATGACCTTCGCTGGTGCAATGTGGAAGTCCAGCCGGACCCGGAGGTTAATCATCTTGTTGCTGTAAAGAGAATTCTCGGTTAATTGAAGTAGCTACTAAATCGACTTTGAAGTCCACACCAGGTGGATATCCAGTTTGGGAGAGCACTCAGATTCCTGGCAATGCACGAAGTAGTTGCAGGATACGGTTTTGAATTTCTAATCTCTCTTATACTTGTCGATATTTAAGCTGCTTTATGAATTATTATCATCTCGTACAACACTCCTTGACCAGACACATTGATCTCGAATATCACTTCACACGTGATTGTTTCAATATGAAACTCGTCAATGTTGTTTTGGTCCACACCGATTACCGTCATGCCAACTGATTTTTCCAAAATTAGATAAATCAATTCTGATTAAAATTAATTTTGGTAAATGGCATCTAGGTAAAACATGAGTTAATCCGACATCAGAAAATCATTTTTGTAAATATCTTTGTGTTTTTAAAATTATTGTAAGTTTGTTGATTTTAGGGGGAGTAAATCCAAATTTGAAAATTCAAAAACATCGAAAAATTTCAAAAACACAAAAACAATAGAAAAACAAAAATGAGTTTCCTGGCGAGCAAAAGAGAAAATAATAGTACTTCAGTGGTCTGTCTAAACCTCTTTAAACTGAAATGCAAAATGAAAAGCGATAAGCAGCTCTATATAAGATGTATCGGTAGGCTCACAATCATCTTAAAGTGTGCAGGGTGATATAAACTTAAATCGACTGAAGACTGTGTGGGAACCGCTCATTGGCATATGGTCTTAGTACCGAAATTTCGTTTGAGAGATTGCCGAGGTTCTGAGATATGTGGTCTTTATGCTGTTTATCATCTGGGTATCATGGTTGTTTCTTTTACCGAAATACAATGGAGACGAAGTCTAGATCTTCCATGATACCATACATACGTGTACATACTACATAAGACCTCAATAAGTGATCAACAATCACATGTCCACAAAATAAGTGATAATATATGACATTTATCCGGGAGTCAAGTTCGTCTCTTTGCTGTACGTTTGTACTGACCTGTTCACGGACTTGCTCCTGTGCCCTCATGCATATGAAAATCAAGTTCCTCATCAATAAGTGATTCTATCACATAGCGCTTGTTTTCAACCAAAATAAGTGAGTATCTCACATTTTTTTCATATACGTCAAAACAAATGATAAATGGTATACTCACCAGTAAGATGAACCCTCGTGTATACCTTGATACGTATAACACCCTTATTATTATTTAACGGTTTTCGTATAGTTTACGAAAATAAATGGGTAATTATGATTTCAAATACATTGAAAACACGGGTTCATTAAAACTTTTACAGAATTAAAACTATACAACATAACATGTGTGAGTTCGTCATTTAACATAACAACGATACATAGTGCGGAAGCTTGTAACTTGATCGTGTTCGGTTCTTCGTTGAGCTTGATCATCCTCCGGTACTCTAAATTATACCTACAATTCATAAAACATGAATTGAATTAGTCATACGTAGTTTAGAACGTGTTTAAACGAGTTCGCGAGGCAAAATAATTGAAAAAAAAACAATTTTTCAAAAACTGACTCCGTCATGCCACGCGAAAGAATCAACATGCTCCCTCGCGTGGCGCGAGGGAGACCATTTTCCAGCAGGTTCGTATCTGGGACCTGCATATTCCCAGCACATCCAGTTTTTACGGAAACGACCATAACTTCTTCGTTATTGATCCGTTTTACCCGATTCTTTTTCCTACGCGTCCGTAAATTAATTCTCCATCTTATGGACTTAAAATCCAACATCCGACATAATAAACTTTGAGACTTCTAAGCCTTCGACTCATTACCTTTTTACCGAATTTTAACCCGTTTATGCATTTTATCAAACAAACATATTTGTTTGATCCTCATTTCACATGCACCTCTTAAATTAAACATTGTCTATCATGTTAGCCTCAAATCACGGGTTATTACGCCTCATTAACCCATTTATGCTTATATCCTTAATTTGACCCGCTAAGGGTATTTACGCACTATTACGCATAGACTCACACAATCATTTCTATCATCAAAATTTCACATTTCTATCAAGTGGTATTCCGCCACAACTATTATTGTGGTGTTTTTTTATGTGTATCAGTTAGTTATTCCGAATTTACCCCTTTCTGTTGTTAGCTTACGATAGTGAACCGCTTTAATGCATTTGATCCAATTAAGGTTTTTGCCCATACTTTAACACTTGACTAATCTTACCTTAGCATAATACTTGTTTCTAAACGACTTGTAAGGGTCGTTTGCCCCGTTTAACGTTCAAGGGCATTTTGGTCAAACTTAGTCTCCTCTTGCACGACGAAGGACCATTAACGATATGTTTGACCAATTTCACACCTTTTACCCATAAACCTACTTATACATACCTGGCTCGGGTCATAGCTTTGACCAGTTCAAATACCTTCTTGCTTATAAACCTTGTAGCTAAAAGCAACAAAGTCCGCGTGATATTTCCTGTGACCACAAAGCTCAACAAGCGGTCATCAATTATTATTGTCAATGGTATTAACACACCGTTTGACCCGTTTAGTCAAGATGACCATTTACCAAAATATGATGGCATCTTAATACCATCCCGCCCCTTGAACCTATCCCGGTTTGCACCGTGAGTTCTTATTACTTAAAAGACATTTTCTTAAATTGTTCGACCCGTTATGACTTTCACCAAAAGATATCTTTTCCAAATCTTTTGTCTATCCATCAACTCATGTTCGGATTATCATTTGACCACTTTTACCCGTTATAGTTCACCCCATAACGCGATGTTCAAAATTTCTCGTTTATTAGTCTTTACCCGACTAGTTTTCCATTTTTACCCTTTTTGTCATAACTTATGGTTTCTTGCCACTTTTACTTATTCCGACTTGTAATGTATCATGTCGGAATATCATAATCAATTACTTAACATAACTCGAAGTCAATACTCACATGTATGTGAATTATAATAAAAGAGGGTGTAAGCTTAACTTACCTTGTATCCAAACTACGCCTTTCTTCATACTTGATTCGTTTGACCCGCCTCCTTTCCAAGCTTCCACCTAGCTTGTCAAGCGTCAAACTCATGATTCCCATGATTTGGTGATCGATGTTATGAACTCAGATTTCGATTTGGAACTGATTTTGCCTTTCAATTTCTTGAATTTTAGCTTGCTAGGGTTAAGTTGGAGGAACCCTTGTTCGCCCCTGTGTTTCCTACGACCAGAACACACACTTTGGTGTGTGTTTTGGTGTTTTGTGTTTAATAAATTAAAACCTTTTTCTCTTTTAACCCTTTTAGTCCCTCAAGTTTCTAGAGTCAACAAAAGGATTATTAACCAAGTTTTCTTTATTGTTTTTAAGGCACATACTTAACTAGGTTGATATTCCTAGTTACTTTGTGGGTTCGAGGGAGTCATAACTCGTTTTATTTTTAAGTCCCGTTAACTCGGGCCTTTTATACACTTTATTTTCTCAAAAGCATTTGCTCTCTTTTTTATTTTATTGTTAGGCTTATTTGTTTTAATGCTAATAATTTACCGGGTTAATCTTTACCACTAACGGTATTTTACCCACTCTTTAGTATTAACGAGGTTTAATTACCAAACCCGTTTTCGGGGTGTTACAAGTCTACCCCCCTTAAAGAGGTTTCGTCCCCGGAACCTTATCTACGTAGTTCTTTTAATTTTTGACTAAACGAACTTAGTTTCATTTTCATTTTCATTCGAGCATTGCTCGTTTTTAATAATTTCATAATCTTACCGGGAATGTATGGTAATGTCTCTCGGGCTCCAAAGTGGTGTCCGACTCCATTCTGATGCTCCATTCTTGCATCCTTCTTTTGATTAACATCTTTTTTCCTCAAGTCAAGGATTATTATAAGCCGCATCGTATGTGCCTTTCATGCATAAGGCCTCGTAGGCCGTTAGTTTCTTCTAATATTCCTCGTTTTTATCACTTTTAATAACGAGTCATCTTTTGGCCACTCGGTTATCTGATGTAGTCAATACATTATCCTATGCTAATCTTATTGAGACAAGCACTTTATTAAGTTATAATTACTGTTTTGACCTTAAATGGTCTTCCCGGTTAGGCTTACTAGCTGACGGTTACCTTATACTCCGCCATTTGGGTATGCTATATTTCCATAATCGGCCTTTTGCGTGTTTATGATTTCATATCTTGTAACTCACGTTAGAACGTGGTTACATTCTATATCACTTTTGTGACCGTGATCTCATCACGTCATGTTTTTAAGTTTATGTCGACCCTTCATTATCGAAAATCTTTCTTTCGAGTGTATCATTTTTACACCTATCCGTGTTTATATCCTTTAATATTAACCATTTCCAAGTTCGTCTCATAATGTTCATACTTGTTAAAACGTTATTTCTTACTAAAACTAAATTTTAGTTTAACGTTTTTTTCTTTAACTTACTTCAATTACTCATATCAAGGAAATTGACAATCAATAATTTATTCTTTTCCATTTTCGTTTTACAAGGGGAATCGTAACCAGTTCCCTCGCCTTACACTATTAACCCGTAGGTTCTTTCACTTAGACTCGGAGGCTATTTCTTTAGACTTTCACCTTTTTAAGGTGAGATCCCAACGGTTTGTTACATTTTATTTGTGGCCCAAAGATCTTTTTTTTATCCCGTAGACCTTAACACTACCCTTAATCCGTAGGTTATGATGATCCCGTAGATCCTCCTTTATTTGTGTCTTTATTCAATGTACATATATGTACATCGTGGTAATGATTACTGAAATCATATACACCGTTGCCTGTTTTACCTATAAATAGCTTGTTGCATGCACAGTCTGTTGGTGTCGATCAAAACTCTCAAAAACGAATTGATATTACTCTGAAGTCGAAATACTTTCAATTATATTAGCGAGGCGCTGCTCCGATACCGGGTATTAACTCGATCGCTGCTACGATTCAATGTCCGATCGATTAAACTATCCAATGGATGTTTACATTACGATTCAATGGTATGTGGGGTTTTGTATACATTACTTGATAAACTTCACCATTGGACAACGAGTTAGCCAAGGGTGATATGACCATAGTCACAGACACCATTGGACTAAGAGGTTACCAATGGATGTTCGAGTGACAAATACTGTGGGTAGTTGGTTGATATATGGAAACATTGTAATCGCTCTTAATACTGTAAATTATAACAAACGAGTCGTTTTGTAAAACAAATGATTCACCAATATTTCCCGCTGACAAAACTTTTTTTCAAACATGTTTCAGGTGATCTATTTTGATCCAGGAAAAGTGCCGCGAAGCAATACAAGCTTAAGGAAGTGGCTCAATATAAAATAAAGAAACATGTTTTGTAAAATAAAGATTTCTCAGTGAAATCATATGATTGTAAATTACTGGGGTTATATCCCGAGTTGTGAAATAAATTAATCGGGAAATTGCAGTTTTAAAAAGATCCTGAAGATAACTTCCGCTGTCAACTCAATTAAATAAATACCACGGGATTTTCTTTCCCGCGGCTCCTGAAACGGGTCAAACCGGGTCAGGGGCCGTGACAAAAAAAGGTGGTATCAGAGCCACTGATTTAAGCCTATTAAGTATTTAGAAATACTTAATTTTCTTGATTCTCATTTTGTGATTATGTGTTTTTATTAATTGACTATTTGTTAGTTACAGTATGGGTAAGCAAAAGCTTTCAAACATCTATTTTAAATTAGATAGGTCATCAAACGAGAAAGGATGTTCATTCCAAACAAATTCCTCAAAACACTATGCAAATCCTGAAGAAGGAATATTTGTCCGAAAGTCACAATATGAGGAACCACTCTCTCCTAATAAAAGAAGTTTGATCATTAGGAAAAGTCAGGAGAAAATAAAGAAATCACAACCAAAAGAAAAGAGAGTTAATCAGAAAACCCAAGAACTAGGCAGTAACCTACCATGGGAAGACAAGTTAGATGAAAAATGGGCAGATCTCTATATGCTAGCCACTGTAGCAGTAAATGCAAATCTTTAAATACTCTGAATCAAGTTTTAGCACCCTTATCACCTACAATCCAGAAACCTTATCCTGTAAATAAATAAGTTTACAGTAAACCCTAGTGTGTTTTAATTTTCAGTTATTTTTGTATTTAAGTAGTCCTATGGTATGCAATAATAATTAAAGGTTATCTATGAAATTTTGTTATAAAATTTTAACTTAGCATTTTTGTGCATTTTGCATATATGCTACACAGCATGAATGAGTTATCTGAAGCCCTTCAGAATCTCAATCTGTATCCGGTGAAAATAGAAGTTTCTAAAGACTTTACTGGTTACATTGCTGATGTGGAGGAACCAATGGAATTTCAAACTCCACCTCCGGAGAAACCAAAGCCTAAGAAAAGGAGGAGATTTGTAGGTTGGAGGCGCGTTGGTAGAAAGAAACCAGCCAAGAGAATTCCCAAAATAGAAAATCCTTTGGATAAAGGGAAAGGGGTAGAAATTGAGGAAAATGATAGACAAGTAGAAATGGAAGCTGGGGAGAATTCTAAGCAAGCAGGAATAGAAATCGGGGAGAGTTCTAGGCAGACAGAAGAATTGCCCTTACACCAGGAACTGGATCGCATCCTGTCTAGCTGCGATATCCTTAGGCCCATTAATAACAACCTCTACCCTTATCCTGCTGAAAATCAACTCCCAATAAATCTAGAACCAGCTATTCTAGACCCGTTGATCCACACTCAGCCTTTAGGACAAATGGATGAGTGGTGGACTAACGATTGGCAGTTTCAAAACCTACTCAACAGCCCCTATACCTTCTTCCCTCAGTTTGACCCAGAACCTATACCAAACCCGCCAATGAGCAATGAAAACTTAGCTGAACTCCGCCACTTTGGCGAGGAGCTGGTGGATGCAGGAAATAGGATCAGGGAAGTAGGAGAACAGATCTCCTGGAAATACGACGAGAGGGAACGTCGTTATTGAAATACCAACTGACAAGGGATAATGGGTTTGTGAAACTATGATTGTATAATAATAATAGTAAAATATAATCTTGTAAAATAACCTAAAATAAAACTTTGTAAGATAATGGTGTGTAATGATGCATAATATATAAAAATATAAAATGGGAATCGAGAAATCGATAATTTTGACTATATGTGTATTGTGAAATTTGTATGATTGTTATTTATTCAATACTAATAAATTATATTAATTATCAGATGGAAAACGCTAATAATGAACCAGTAAACGAAGTAAATCAATTTGAGCAAAATCCAGAAGATCAATTTATGACTAGGCAAGATATAGAAAATATCGTTGCTCAAGGAATGGCCAATGCTATTCCAGCAATACTTGCTGCTGCACAGAAACCTGTTGAACCTCAACAAATCATTCCTAGCAAACGTATTTCTGAAGATAACTTCAGTAATAGCGTAAACAGAGGCGGTAATCATACTAATCACGATAATGATCCACGGCAGGCTCCGCTCCCTAAGAAAATGAAAGCTGCAACGCCTGGTTGCACTTATAAGGAGTTTCTTGCTTGTAAACCCGCTGAATTTGCAGGCAATGAAGGAGCGACTGCGGCGGTTAGAGAAAACCAAGGCAGTGATTACAATAAGTAAATGTGACAAAGACGACAAGGTTATGTATGCGTCAAATCTTTTCAAAGAAGGGGCGCTAGAATGGTGGAATACAGTACTTCAAGCCAAGGGAAGAAATATGGCCTATGCCATGAACTGGGAAGAATTTAAGAGTCTTGTAGAAAGAAAATTCTGTCCCGAATATGAAAAAGATCAAATGGCAAATAAGTTCCTAAACCATCGAATGATGGGTATAGATTGTCGAGGATATACTTCGACATTCTTTGAATATGCTAGAGTGGTACCAACACTGGCTTCGCCAGAACCGGTACTCATTTCTCGCTATATTTGGGGACTGATTGGAAAAATCTGTAATATCATTAAAGCTGCGAGACCTCGCACTATTGACGATGCGGTAGAATTAGCTAACACCCTAACTGACGAGCTGGTACGCACAAGAGATGAAAACAGGAAAAAGGAACTAGCTCAGAAAATTACCCAAGGATTTCGTACGGGTAATAATAGCAGCTTCAAGAGAAGAGGAACAGGGCAATCTTCAACTTCGCCGTTCTGCAGCAATTGCAAAAAGAAACATTATGGAAGATGTAATGTGACCTGCAACTTTTGCAAAGCTGTATGACATCGTGAAGAAGACTGCAGAAAGAAAACAAGAGTCTGCTATAACTGTGGAGAAACAGGACATTTTAAACCAGAATGCCCTAAGTTGGTTAAACCAGCAGACAATAAAGCTAAACCAGCCGACAGAGCTACCAAGAAGAATGCTCGTGCATTCCAATTAACTACTCAGGAGGCAGAACTCATTCCAGATGTAATAGCCGGTACGTTTTTAGTTCACAACGTTTACGCAAAAGTATTATTTGACTCTAGTGCAAACCAAAGTTTTATAAATACTTCATTCTGTCAAGCTCTTAATTTACCTTTAATCAATATTAGGCAGATTTTTACAGTCGAAACAACAGATGGAAATTCTGTTAACATAGATAAGGTTTTGCGTGAAGGAAAGATAGAACTCTTAGGTCATAAATTTTCTGCAAACCTATTACCAATGAATTTAGCTGGATTCGATGTCGTATTAGGAATGGATTGGTTAGTAGCTAACCATGCTCGAATTCTTTGTGATAAAAATGCCATAGAAATATATACACCCACAGGAGAAGTAATTTTAATCACAGGAGATAAGCCACGAAAGCCACTAAAATTCATTTCAACAATAAAGTTGGCCAGTTATTCAAGAAAACAGGCAATGGTGTATATGATTTCAGTAATCATTACCACGAAGGGAAAGGAACTTAAGGAAATTCCTGTAGTTTCAGAATACCCAGATGTATTCCCAGAAGAGTTACCAGGATTACCCCCAGATAGGGAGATAGAATTTAGAATTCATTTAATTCCCAGAACTATACCGATAGCCAAGACACCTTATCGGTTAGCACTCACGGAAATGTTAGAACTGAAAAAGCAATTAGATGAGTTACTAAGTAAAGGTTTCATACAACCTAGTTCATCTCCATGGGGAGCACCAGTGTTGTTTGTAAAGAAGAAGGATGGTTCGATGAGAATGTGTATTGATTATAGAGAATTAAATAAGGTTACAATTAAGAATCGATACCCATTACCTAGGATTGATGATCTTTTCGATCAACTCCAAGGAGCTAGGTATTTTTCTAAGATCGAATTACGCTCCGGATACCATCAATTGAAGGCACAAGAAGAAGACATACCTAAAACTGCTTTCAGAACCAGGTATGGTCATTACGAGTTTACAGTCATGCCCTTTGGGTTAACAAATGCTCCAGCAGCATTTATGGACATGATGAATAGAATCTGTAAACCGTACTTGGATAAATTTGTAATTGTTTTTATCGACGATATACTTATTTATTCCAAAAGTCAGGACGAGCATTGTCAGCACTTGCATGCACTCTTAACTTTGTTAAGAAAAGAAAAGCTGTACGGCAAATTCTCGAAGTGTGAATTTTGGTTGCAAGAAGTGCAATTCTTAGGACACATGGTGAATCACGAAGGTATTCATGTAGATCCTGCTAAGATAGAGGCAATTACCAAATGGAAGGTTCCACAATCCGCAATGGAAATTAGAAGTTTTATAGGTTTAGCCGGATATTATAGACGGTTTATTAAGGATTTTTCCAAGATAGCTGTACCATTAACTAAGCTAACCTGTAAAGCTGTTAAGTTTGAATTGGGTACCTAAGCAAGGAGAATTAAGAACCAAAATTTTAGAAGAAGCCCATAAATCTAGGTATACCATGCACCCTGGAAACAATAAAATGTACCAAGATTTAAGATATAATTTTTGGTGGATAGGAATGAAAAAGGACATAACTCGATATGTTTCTAAGTGTCATACTTGTTCACAAGTTAAGGCAGAACACCAGAAACCTTCAGGTCTACTACAACAATTAGAAATACTTGTATGGAAATGGGAACTCATAACAATGGATTTTGTTACTAAGTTACCCAAAACCAGAAAAGGTAATGATGCGATTTGGGTAATTGTGGATCGATTAACCAAATCAGCTCACTTTCTACCTATGAAATAAACCTTTAGCATGGAAAGGTTGGCAAAGTTGTATGTAGACGAAGTAGTATCCTTACATGGAGTTCCACTCTCCATTGTATCAGATAGGGATAGTCGTTTCACTTCCCATTTCTGGACAAGTTTTCAAAAAGCAATGGGAACCCGGCTTAATTTAAGTACGGCATATCATCCTCAAACAGACGGACAAGTGAAAGGACAATCCAAACTCTGGAAGACATGCTCCGAGCATGTGTGATAGATTTTGGTGGAAATTGGGACGATCATCTATCTTTGATCGAATTCTCCTATAACAATAGTTATCATGCAAGCATTGAAGCTGCCCCATTCAAAGCACTGTACGGACGCAAGTGCAGAACTCCAGTATGTTGGGCAGAAATAGGAGAAAGTCAATTGTCAGGTCCTGAAATAGTACAAGAAACCACCGACAAGATTACTCAAATAAAAGAAAGATTAAAGACTGCTCGAGATCGTCAAAAGAGTTATGCAGATAATCGACGCAAACCGCTAGAATTCCAAGTTGGAGACAAGGTACTCTTGAAGGTTTCTCCTTGGAAAGGAGTAGTTCGGTTCGGTAAAAAAGGAAAATTAAGTCCAAGATATGTAGGACTATTTTCTGTAATCCAACGTATAGGACCAGTTGCTTATCGTTTACAACTACCAGAAGAGTTAGCTGGAGTACATGACGTATTCCATGTATCCAATCTCAAGAAATGCCTATCAGATGAATCTTTGGTAGTACCTCTTCAAGATATAGAGGTAAACGAAAAGTTAAAATTTGTTGAGAAACCACTTCAGATAGAAGACAGAAAGATAAAATTTCTCAAACACAAACGGTTAGTACTTGTCAAAGTCAAGTGGGATTCAAAGAGAGGACCTGAATACACTTGGGAGCTGGAATCAGAGATGAAGCGAAAATATCCTCACTTATTCCAATGAATCTCTAGGACGAGATTTTAAATAAGGTGGGAGGATGTAAGGACTCTCAAAATTGTCCTAAAAATACCCGTAAGTATAAACCCAGACCCCTGAAACCCTAAACCATATTAAAAAAATCAAGAAAAACAAAAATCTGGGTCTCAGGCGGGCCGCGTAAAAGACAAGATATGTCTTACGCGGGCCGCGTCAAACATGTGTTGATCGGATAAGTGTTCCAGATCCACGTAGTATCCAGCTGGCTAACCTACCGATGACTAATCAACCCTACTCGTAGACTAGGCAGCCTCGCGGGCCGCGTAAGTGTTAACCCTGGGTTTACGCGGGCCGCGTGAGGCCCTAATTTTACCTATAAATAGCTTGTTGCATGCACAGTCTGTTGGTGTCGATCAAAACTCTCAAAAACGAATTGATATTACTCTGAAGTCGAAATACTTTCAATTATATTAGCGAGGCATTGCTCCGATACCGGGTATTAACTCGATCGCTGATACGATTCAATGTCCGATCGATTAAACTATCCAATGGATGTTTAAGTGCTGCCACATTAGGGTTTATGCTTTGTCATTCGTCGTTAATTCGATGGATGTTTAAGTATCGCACTTTGTCATTCGCTGTGAAGGTTTAATCTCGTGAGTTATCGTAAATGCTGTATTAGTTACTAACCGAGTTCGTGTGCATGTTATTAAATTTAGGTTAAAAGGCTAATCAGTAGGCTAAGCTCTGCTCATATAAATCTGCAATGTGAGTCATTCTCTTTTTATCAAAGTGCTTTATAAATTCTTAAATATTTTCAAAGTTATAATTACAGGGATTAAGTCTTTGTATTCACCAAATTACAGCCGGTATGTGGGGTTTTGTATACATTACTTGATAAACTTCACCATTGGACAACGAGTTAGCCAAGGGTGATATGACCATAGTCACTGACACCATTGGACTAAGAGGTTACCAATGGATGTTCGAGTGACAAATACTGTGGGTAGTTGGTTGATATATGGAAACATTGTAATCGCTCTTAATACTGTAAATTATAACAAACGAGTCGTTTTGTAAAACGAATGATTCACCAGTATTTCCCGCTGACAAAACTTTTTTTCAAACATGTTTCAGGTGATCTATTTTGATCCAGGAAAAGTGTCGCGAAGCACTACAAGCTTAAGGAAGTGGCTCAATATAAAATAAAGAAACATGTTTTGTAAAATAAAGATTTCTCAGTGAAATCATATGATTGTAAATTACTGGGGTTATATCCCGAGTTGTGAAATAAATTAATCGGGAAATTGCAGTTTTAAAAAGATCCTGAAGATAACTTCCGCTGTCAACTCAATTAAATAAATACCATGGGATTTTCTGTCTCGCGGCTCCTGAAACGGGTCAAACCGGGTCAGGGGCCGTGACAGTATGGGGCCAAAGTTTTGTACCAGTAGAGGTAAGAGGATTGGGCAATGGTTCGAGACCACGTTGGACAATGCGACCATTGATGCTCCTGGCCATTTAGCATGAAAATCCCGACACATTAAAAACCGGTCAAGTTTACTTTTATGAATACCGTTATCCGAATGATACGTGAACTTCCTCCCTCCCATTTGATACTCCACCAGATCCGCAGATTCAATAAACTGATTGAAAAATTCTGCATTTAACACCACAAATTCTGAATTGAAGCGTTCACTTGGTTCTCTAACATCATTAAAGTCACCTCCGAACACCCACAATCCTTGTAATGATTGCCTAAGTGTAAGCAATTCCTCCCATATAACCCTTCTCTCAACCAGATCATTATACGCATAAACGTTAATAATATTAATTAGCTCCCCTGTGTGTTTTAAAGTACCTTGCACCACAATATACCTTTGCTCTCTGATGACTTAGTTACATTCAAATACAAACGGGTCCCACATGCTGATTAAACCCCCAGACCGTCCAACGGCATCTACACAAGCCATATCGAATCTTGATCTACCCCAGAATTTACTGACTGTAAAATCTGTGATACCCCCCATTTTTCTTTCCTGAATTGCTAAGAAATGTACCCCATGAGACGTTTTCAACCCCCTTATCCAATCGATTTTTCTTTGGTCCCTGACCCCCCTTAAGTTAACTGATAGAAAATTCATTGTAAACCATTTTTTCACCAAGAATAACCTCACTAACCTGGTTATAGAAACCACCAAGTTTAAATCCCACCGATGACCCTACTGCAACCGTGTCTGCCACTTCACCTTGTACACCGCCTTTGTACTCCGCTGGCTTCTGCACGATCCATATTTCCAAAATATGAATTTTCATTAATAATCTGTTCCTGCTCCTCATTTTCTGGTTCCGCCGTATCGCAACCCGGAGTGACTTCCGGTACCCCACTACTACCGTTCCTTACCACATTATCATCACCTAATGAATCGTCTCCCATCTGCATCTCGTCATTCAAATCAAAGGATCTCTCTAGATTTTGAATATGCGTGGATACCTTTTTGACAACCACCTCATCTTCTGGATCACAGAACTGTGGGCTCCTTGTCCTGCGAGGTCTTTTCCTGGATAAGACTTCTAGACCTTAGCCCAAATTACTACTTGACCCATTTAATTTTTCACCCGATTCACACTTTTCCTCGGTCCCACCATTCACCACTTTTTGTTTTTTATTCAAATCTTCAGCCTCCACATTTAATGCACCTCCCTCCTGATTCCCATGCACCTCATGCATGTTTAATGGCGATTCCGGCACTCGAGGACACCCCTCTGACTTCACATCCTCGTTTCCGACGTTCTGAATTTCCCCTTCTTCCCAATCGTTACCCGGAGCTACAACTGATTCCGTTGACTTCATCGGGGATGCTTTGCCTTCCTCCAATAACTCCGCCACCACCATCTTCAACCATGTGTTTTGCTCTTCCCTCACCCAGGCTTTGTAAATTTTTCCACACCAATCAACATTGACTTCTTCTTCAATTCGATTACCCAATTCAGTGATAACCCAACGCCCGTTATCAGAATTATCCGTCTCGGTCCAAAAGAACTCCGACGTCCCTACTAATTTCCCAAAACATCCTCTAACCAAGTTATACAGCTTACTATCCCTCAGCTGAATTGGTATCCCATATAATTTGACCCACACAAGACGGTCGTAATGCAAATCCTGGCCCTTCCATAGCGTCACCGACAGGATTAAGTGATTCCACTTATCCCCTATGCCTTCCATGAATCTGATCGTCTGTCCTTTCTCTTTAAAAACAACCATACATTTTAATCCTCCAAGATACGACACCGGATATTCACCATACCCCTCCACATCTAGTACCTTCCTTATTTCTTTTAGTGCCATTACTTCTCTTAATTCTATAATCACAACTCTCATCATGCAATGGTTCGGGTAGACTGCAATCCTTTCATCCGCCATAACGGTCTTGCACACCTTCGATTCTTTGATCTCTGTTCCTTTAACGACCTCTGAATAAGACCTCCCGTTTTTCACCGGCATATATATTCATAGACAGGCTTCCTCTGCACATTTGGCTCTCCTTTATTTGTGAATGGTACCTGCTGTTTCTCCTTCATGGGCCTATGACTTTGTTGTTGGAACAGTCTATGGTTTTTATCAAACTTCGCCACAGATACACTTAGTTTTGCTTCAAAGATTTTGACCTTATTCATACCTTGTAGTACTGACAACACATCATGCACCCCCTCGTACCGTATAAACCCGAAATGGTTTCCCCTGGAATCTTTCTTCCTAGCCACATACGCATCCTTTATCACTCCATACGGTTGAAAAGCACTCCATAGCATCATTCTTGACATCCCCCAGGGAGATTAGTTACATAAAACGTCGTTACAGATTTCTTCCCGAACTGGTACGCCTGATTCCCATGGACCGGGAATCTTCCCATCGCCAAAAACAGTGGAAAAACAAGACCCGGGAGCGAATGGAATCAAAGAAGTCCCAGATATAATGGAAGGTGAAGTCAGAACCCCAACCAATATGTGGCTCAAACTACCTCACACGATATCCCGACTTCCTCCTCTTCGTCGAGCCACCGACGTTTTGTTTTCCGATCAATTAACTCCAATAAGTAGGGCCGAGTTCTGAACGACGAATGGGAGTATCCGTGGGTCAAGTTAGAAAGAAAGGTCAGCCGGATATCTAGGCGACCTCGCACCCTAACTCCACTAACTTCTCTCCGTCGAGCCTCCGGCAACCGGTGAAAGAATCTGGAAGGTTTTTAAAAGAGAGAGCGTTTTGTTCGCTCACTGCCCACTTTACGGCGTATAATATATTTACCCCTTAAAGACATTTTGTGTAACATAGGCTGAAAAACCTAACATTCATAAAAGGATAAAAGTTACAAGATTTTTTTCAAATATGTGAGTGACAGTTATTTTCTTGATCCTTTCCATAATTTAGGATGACATAAAGATAAATACTATATTTATTCTTTAATAATAAGTGTGTGGCTAAATACACCTTCATTTTTACTGTTTATACCTCTCTTTCCAAAAATATCATTGTTATATTTTTTTTAAATTCCAGCCTTTACCTTTTATATATTAGGAAAAATTACAAGTTTTGTCCTTTACCCTTTATAGGAAAAATCATTGCACGTCTTGTCCTTTGGCCCTAACCTAGTTAGATTTTCTTGTTAAATCTGGTCATGTGTAAGTCACATGAGGGTAGTTTAGTCTTTATACATATAAAGGACAATTTTTGTAAATATTCATATATATTCTTGCTAAAGATGACCAGGGTACTTTGACTTTGACATGGTCAACATTCAAACCCAAATGTTTCTAAGAGCTTTAACCCAAAATCAAGCAACTATTTTGATTTAAATGATTTTGTTTTTGACGATGTTCATTTGAAGTTGCAATCCCTTTTTGATTAATCTCCCTACTGGAATTGAAGCCACTGTGCCATGGTTGCAAGATTCAATTGAAAAAGAAGACCTCTAGAAACCCTTTTGTAACTTCAAATGCAGTATTGGAGGCTAGTAGAAGTCAATCGAACAAGGAAAGCCCATCAAGTTCAAGGTTGGCTGGAAGCTCATCTAGAATCTCACCGCCGTCTTCACCATCCAACCACCACCTACACCACTGCAAACCCCAACTCTACTGCTGCTTCCCCCTGCAACCACCATCGGAACCCTAACCCCAATAACCATAACCTGCAACTTAATTTCAACACAACCATCTGTTCAGATCTGTACCATCCGAACAAGTAATAACCAATAATTTGTTTAGATCCGCAACTTAATAACCAACAACCTGCAACTCCGATTTTGTTGATCCACCACCGCCTCCAATAACCATAACCCGCCTCCACCATTATCATCCGCCACCGCCTCGCCATTATCATCCACCACCACCATCGTCTCTACCATTATCATCCACCCCTTCCCCACCATTGAGCTTTTGATAGAGAGAGCTTGTGATAGAAAGAGGAGAGAGAACGAGAGAGAATTTAGAGAGAGAAAGAGTGCAGACTTGTGTTTATTTATTTATTTTTTCATTTTTACATAATACCCCTTTAATATAATTTGTTTTACACAATAATCCATAGGGTGGTGAAATGACAATATTGACCTCATATGCAAGGCACATGACCATGCTTAACAAGAAAATCTAACTGGGTTAGGGTCAAAGGACAAGACGTGCAATGATTTTTCCTATAAAGGACAAAACTTGTCAAAATTCGTTGAAAAGGACACCGCCTGAAAAAAAGGTATATAGATAAAGGACAAAACTTGTAATTTTTCCTATATATTATTGTTTTGTTCAATTGTTTATGATTTTTTTTGGTTCATTCCCTGTTTGTTTTTTTTTATCAATTCTTGATTGTTTTGTTTAAGTTTCTTTCACTTTTCACCCGAATGATTTTGTTTTGTATTATTTATTGACTGTTTTATTTAAGGGTTTTTTTTTCTCACACAGATGATTTTGATACTTCATCATATATAGCAACAAAGTATTTAACATCAACTTATGATTGAAATAATTCTAAGAAACTTTTGGTTTTCAATTGATTCATCATGTATAGCAACATTATTATATTCAGTTATTCACTTAAATGAGATAATTACTCTTTTTTTAATTAATAGGCATAATGTAGATAATTAGCATATTAATAAGAATGCAAACAGAAGGTAACAAACCGACATATGCATGTTTTTCGCTCGTTGTCGAGAACAAGATCATACAAAACAACTTTACGGTTTATAGATGCTTAACAACAAAGTTTTTAACATCAACAACAACTTATAACTGAAATAGCACCAAGAATTATTTGTTTTTCAACAGATTTTAGTTAGAATACATAACAAGAACCCTCAACCAAATAGAATTATGATGAAAAACAAAATTGAAAAAAATTGTTTCTTCAAGCTCTCTCTTAATCTCCTTCTTTCAATCAGTGCATGTTTTTTTTTTCTTCAATAGCATCGTTATGTATTCACAGGTATATCTAAATATTCAAATTATGGCATGTACATAAACCCCTAGAAAAAATAGGGATATTTCCTAATACAAATTTTCAAAAAATAGAAAATACAAGGGTTGATTGTATTTATTTACAAACTTCAGGGGAGGAGCGCAACCAGTAAAATTTAAAAAAAATGAGAGTACATTTAGCAACACCTGGTAATCTAGAAAAATAACTTTTGTAACAAAGGGGGTTGGCTAAATGCACCCCCTTTTTTTACCAGTTTTTAAAAGTTGTCAAATTTCACTCATTTATACAATTCAAATATTGCTTTTGAAAACACTTTCTCTAACTAGTATTTTATTATGTTTCTATAAAACGTCACTACAAATTAATAAAAAAAGATATTTTTTAAACAATAAAATAGTTTTAGAACTTTTTTTTGAAACAAATGGGGTTGGCTAAATGCGCCCCCTTTTTTACCAGTCATACCTCCTTTCTAAAAATACAGTTTAAAAATTGTCAAATTTCACCCCTCTATACAATTCAAATATTGTTTTTGAAAACACTTTCTCTAACTAGTATTTTATTATGTTTCTATAAAACGTCACTACAAATTAATAAAAAAAGATATTTTTTAAACAATAAAAAAGTTTTAGAACCTTTTTTGAAAAAACAGTTGATTTTATATTTTTTATTTATTTCATATTTTAGTTCTCTCATCATTCTATTTCTATTAGTATCATTATTATATTAAAATGTATTATAATATAATTAACAACTTTTATTTATTAAAAGTAATAAAATGCAAAAAGAAAATAAAATGTTAACTAGCACATTAGGTAGTAAAATGCGTTGATCAAAGCATGTAATATCAATCAATAATCAATAATCGACATAAGTGAAATTTAATTATTGTGAGGGTGTGTTACAGACTAATCAAAATCATTATCTGCAAATTAAAGTGGTGATTCTCAAATATATTTCTCTTTTTTTTAACTCCAAAACTATATTAAGTTGTCTAGCTTCAAATCTTCATTTAAATTTTTATGTATTATTGTTTATACAAACTAAATTCGAACTCTCCCACTTCAAACCGTTATGAATGGAAAAAAATCCTACTCCAAAATTAAAATGATTTGCCTTAGTTTAAAACATAAGAAAACGATTTTTTACAAATAACCAAAAAAAGAACTTTTTAAATAAAATAATGTTTTAAAAACAAATGCTAGTAATAATAATAATAATAATTAAAGATAACAAAATGAAAAAAAAAACAAAAACAAAAGGGTTTGAATTGTATTAATGTGAAAGTTAAAGGAGGGGATACGTTTAGTAGAAGAGTGAGTACATCTAGCAACACCCAATAACAAATACCATCTTTTAAATTAAATTATTAAATTAAATTGAAGTTGTCTAATCATATCTCAAATAGTAATATTCTCTTTTACAAAAGTGTTATTCTCAAATTTTGTACTTGCTATTAGGGTGTCCGGACTCGGGGTGGAAAACCCGCCCGGAACCGATCAGCAACCATTGCCAACAATTTTGCTGCATGAGTTTTACCAAAAATGGGGATGAGTTCGGTGAGGGAACACCGATACGGGGAGAGGGAAGGTATGAGAGAGAGAGATGGTAGTGTGGGATGAGGTCCATTCCAATCTCAACCAATCATACTTTTTCCTTTTTTTTAAATAGTTTACCCCTTTACCAAGTGTCTAAACCATTGCCAACATTTTGAGCATAGTTTACCACTTTGACATGGCACACTCTCATTGGTTGATTTTTTAGTTTGCCACTCTCAAGTGTTTAACCACTCCTAACACCCTAATTGTTTTCTTTTTAAGTTATAAAATTTTGTAATTCGTTTATCGGGTATCCCACTAGGACCCACCGATGCTTTAGGGATTGATGTTTTACCAAGTAGTCGTCGATCGGGTAAGTTTAGTCCTCGATTGGGTCGTAGTGGTGGCGCGTGTGGTGCAGGCGGTATCTGAGTCACTATTTCCACCACCTCCTGCTGGCTGAGGGAAGGCATCTCAGTCTCTATTTCCACTACCTCCGGCTGCTGGCTGAGGGAAGGCATCTCAGTCTCTATTTCCACCACCTCCGGCTGCTGGCTGAGGGAAGGCATTTCTATTTCCTACACCACCTCCTGCTGCTGGCTGATGGAAGGCATCTCTGTTGCCAAGGGAGTGGTTGTGCTTGAGGAGGCCATTTCTTGGACTATTTATACTAAACCTGCAGATTCAGATCACGCCATTAGACATGAATTAGCTAGTGGCAAAACTACAGGAGAGTCCGGGGTTGTTCGTTGACCCTCCGGCCGACGAATGCTTACCTTAATATATATCGGGATACTCAGTGGAGGCAGAGAAGATCAGAAGATAGAATATCTAACCTATATTTTATATTTTATAATTTATATTATATTTTTAACAAAAGGTCACATGCATTCATTCATTCAGAGTTGTCATAGCAAATTCCCACTTGTTCATGGGCCTAGCATATCAGGGGCTGCCCGTCTGATAGGGGTGTAAACGATGCGCAACGGCTCGAGAGCTACTCGGGATCGGATTGGTAAAAAGCTCGAACGAGTCGAGCTTTAACGAGCCCGAGCCCGAGCTCGAGCCTGAAATATGACTCGTTTAGCTATCGAGCCCGAGCTCGAGCTTTGCATACAAAGATCGTTTAGGCTCGCGAGCCTAAACGAGCCTAAACATAATTTTATATATATATATATATTACATAACATTGGTGGGCCGAGCTCGAGCCGAGCTTTGACTCGTTTAAGCTATATTGAAACGAGCCGAGCTTTGAACTCGTTTAAGATTGTTCTCAAATCATCTCGAGCCGAGCCGAGCCGGACTCGAGCTTTGGATTTTTCTTACGAGCCGAGCTCGAGCTCAAACTTTTAGGCTCGAACCGAGCCGAGCTCGAGCTCGAGCTTCACTGAAACATCACGAGCCGAGCTCGAGTAGTGGAAAGCTCGGGCTCGGCTCGGCTCGTTTACACCCCTACCGTCTGACCCGTCGAATTTTTCGCTCATTAGCGTCCGGTATGTAGTTTTCGTATAATTTTTTTTAAGTATATACGTTTTTGACCCCCCGGTTTTATATTTTTTTATGTATAATTTTATGTCTGGTGACTTTCGACCCTCGGTCGAAAATCTAAAACTTCGCCACTGCACTTGTTCTTTTTGTTTGACAACACTTTTCATTAAAGAAACCAGCAAACTACTTATTAAAAAGCATCAATCTATTTAGATATCGAACTGTCTAATTTGACACTCAATCATATCGTATAGTTTTATACGAGTCGTGCAGGGCTTACTTTAAACAGCCAGAATTAACACTGACGAATCTGGTAAGATGGATGTTCGTTTACGATTTATATAGAGCTATACGAGTCGTATACGAGCCAGAAGGATTTTTCCCTTCAAAAGTGGCAAAATGTAGATGTTAAATTTATTTTTGAGTTAATTACTCAAATAGTCATTGTGGTTTATTAAAAGCAACACATTATAGTATCTAAACATATTGAGGTATGCATATAAAGTGTTATAAATTGTATTTATAAATAGAGTTAATTACTATTTTCGTCCCTGTGGTTTGTCAAAAATCACTATTTCAGTCCATTAGTTTAAAAATTACGAGTTCAGTCCCTGTGGTTTCACTTTCGTAACCATTTCAGTCCACCTCCGTTAACCCCATCCATTTATTCTGTTAAGTACAAGTGGATTGACCATAATGCCCTTATTAATAAAAAACAAAAAGATATCTAAATGAGTTAATTATTGTTTTCGTCCCTTTGGTTTGTCAAAAATCACTATTTTAGTCCATTAGTCTAAAAATTGCGATTTCAGTCCCTGTGGTTTCACTTTCGTAACCATTTCAGTCCAGTCTCCTAACATCGTCTATTTTACCGTTAAGTTTTTAATGAAATACCTAAATTACCCTTGTGTTAATTAATTATGGACTTATATGATTTTATTATTGGATTTATATGATTTTATTGTTGTATGACATATGGACTTTAATTTGATAAATTTATTAGTATGATAAATGTAATTATTATTCTTCTTGCATTTTAAACATATGTGGTTTTGTAAAATAACACATATAGTCCCTAACTTTTATAAATTGCACTAAGAAGGCGTGTATCGATGAGGGAGTCGCAGGTGGTGAGGGTGAGGAGAGGCTACTTGAGTTAACTTTATCTTCTAATATTTTAATATTTTTTAATACATTAAGGGCATTAAGGTCATTTCACACCCACTTAACTGAGAAAACTAACCCACATCCACTCGAGGGACTATCCGAGTAACAAACTGTCAAACCACAGGGAGCACCGGTGTAATTTCCAAAAGTTGGGAACTATATGTGTTATTTTACAAAATCACAGGGACTATCCGTGCATTTTATTCTAAATTTAATAATTTAAATTAAATAATAATTGTCTACAATTAAGGAATTAAGATATAATTTCTAACCTAGTAATTAATATAAATAAATAATAAGATATTTTATGAAACTTTATCCGTAATTTCTTAAATGTTTGAAACATATTAAATTTAAAATATAAATCAAATAATAAAATGATGGTCTAGAATGATGACAAGTGTCCCTTCATTGGTTTCTTTTATTATATAGTTTAGATTTAGATTAGATTAGGTTTATTATTAATTGAATAACATAATATTAGATTTCAAGGATAAATCTATATAATCTATAATAGGAGACTTGAGGCTGATGTAAATCTGCCTACGTGTCAGCTCCTAAGCTATGCCACATGTACGTGCTGATGTCATAATTCCTTTTTGTATATGTATATTAAAAATTAAAAATACCCTTATATAAGGGATCCAAATTTTGAGCGGCCAGATCACTCCCAAAATTTTGAAATTCAAAACCTCTAAAATCTGCCTTTATTTTGAAATTCAAAACCTCTAAAAATCTTCCTTCTTTTCATTTCATTGTAAAAGGAGAGATAGAACGAGGAGAGGGAGAGAGACGAGAAGGAGAACAGGTCGGTAGTTCTGATTGTGTTTTTTATTGAGGACTTTGGTTCTGATTTCTCCTTCTAGAGAGAAATAGAGAGACATGGGTGTTGTCTTGATGTTCTCAGCGACTTTCTGGCCTTCCATGGCAACTACGCACCTGTATGTTCTTCTATGTCTCTTTTTTCCGACAAACGACCATTTACGGACCTACTAAGGTCTGATTTTGTAGACAAAGAACGGGGTTTCTAGAGAGAGAAACAACCCTGCTGAACCCTAATTATTCTAAAACATTTTGTCTGATTTTGATTTTTTATCTTGCATTTTGTTTTTATTTTTTGGTTTGGTTTGATTATTTGGGTCAAATTTAGAAATTAGGATTTAGTTACTTTTTCTCGGTTCTTCATTATGTAATGTGGGTTTTCTTTGATTGATTGAGGTTGTTTTTCGATTCAGGGTTTGTGAAGTTGGGTATTGCTAATTTGATTGAAGATTTAAGGTTTGTGTAGATTTATCTACTTCGCAAATTAACATGTATTGTTCATATTTGTTCATTTTCGTCTTTTTCTAACCGTATAATGAACGACTTTGATTCATAGGGAATTGGAAACCTTAATTTGAATTATTGGACTTCCATCTATTGTCAAGAAGATAGCGAGGGTTCACAGGAAAATGGAGGTTTCTATGGGGATTCCCCCTTTTATCTTGAACCCATTGAATATATAAGTTTGTTTTCAATCAATTTGTATGTGTTCTTATGTATACTTATTTTGATTCAGGGTATTTCAATTATTATGTGTGTTCTTTTATGTGCAAAGTGAGTGGTGTTGTATAATTTCTTACATGACTTCTTAAATCAATATTTATTTAAATAGTTTTTTTTTGAGGTTTTATGATGATTTTACAAGATTTTTTTTTGTTCAAGTAAGTGAGTGTTCAGTGTGGATTTAAAAAGTTGTGGAGTGGACTGTATAATAAGCGTTGATGATTGATGTGTTAGGGTTTTTGTTGTTCGTGTTACAGATAAGTAGCATCTTCCGCAGATCCATGCGAAGAAAAAAATACAGTAATTGGGGACCAGTAATATTCCGGATCTAATGCAGTTACAAATTTTCAAGAACACATTCCAATCTGATTTCTTATCCATTTTATACAGCCTAGGGTATGTAATTTTTGGTTCAATAGTTTTGTTTGTGCTTTTGTTGGAATATTGTAGTTTTGAATAAATGGTAGCTTCTTATTTGGTTATGTAATTGGATGTTTTTGTAGGAGCTAGCCTTTGCAGATATCGGATAAAGAAGGTGAGTGCTGACTTCTTTTATTGTTATGCATTTTGTTTAATTATGAATTAAGTGTTTGTATGACTTTTACCCAATTAGTTCTTGCTCCGAAGTAGAGGATGCGGAACCATTTCAGTTTTCAACTCATTTGAATACCCATTTACATAAATTTGAAACTGGTCAAATGAGTTAAAATTTTGACAACCTCTTTCATTTGAATATCCTTTTACATAAATTTGAAACCAGTCAAACAGGTCGAAATCTTGGCAGCCCCTTTTTGTTTTCAACTCATTTGAATAATCTTTTATATAAATTTGAAACTGGTTAAACCGGACAAAATCTACAAATGCCTCTTATATACACAAGTATGAACTATGAAATATGAACCAACAAGTGACTGATTCCCCATGAAAATTCTTATGAATTTTGTTTGATGTTACATGTTTATCTATATATATGAGGTCTACAACTCTACAGGTTGATAACAAATGAGGTACATTATGCTTTCTTTGTAAACAATGCACTTATTCAAACAAACATAGAGAAAAAAAAACACCTTAAAACTTTTGTTTCCTCCAACTTTCATATATTAAGTTTCTAAAATTATAGGTTTGCTTTTAGGGTTTTATAATAAAAAATAGTTGAGGTTAAGATAACTAATATTGGTAATAAGTTTTTTTTTTTTTTTTCTATATTGTATCTTAGTCTCACTGATTCAAAACGATGTTGCTACACTTGCAGGCATCCGTTTGTGTTACACACATATTATTGAGTTCTTTGTGTGCTTTGCTCTATGTTTTTGGGATAAAATGTTGCTTGAAATTTGAAACGGGTCAAACAAGTCGAGATCTTGGTAGCCCATTTCAGTTTTCAACTCATTTGAATACCCATTTACATAAATTTGAAACTGGTCAAATGAGTTAAAATTTTGGCAACCCCTTTCATTTGAATACCCTTTTACATAAATTTGAAACCGGTCAAACAGGTCGAAATCTTGGCAGCCCGTTTTTGTTTTCAACCCATTTGAATACCCTTTTATATAAATTTGAAACTGGACAAAATCTACAAATGCCTCTTATACACAAGTAGGGATGAGCTCGGTACCAACCGGTACCGAAAATCCCAAAAAAATGGGTACCGATACCGAAAATGGCCAAAACGGTACGGTTTGTATGGTTGTAGGGCTGAACGAAGTCATATTTGAGATTTCTATATAGTGTTTAATTTATGCATACAAGTTGCTCCAGACCTTTTAAATTTACATTATTCAAATAGATCCATGTTTTGTTGAGAATAAATAGTTAAAGATGATACATTTTAGTTTTATTGTGTTGAGTTTTGGTTAAATTACTTTTATGACCATTTTAGATAGCCATTAATGTAGTTGATATTCAAAAAAGCCTTTTATTTGTTAAAGATGTACACATATGCTAGTCACTATTTAAAAAAAATAACATCTAATTTTAATACCATTGTTTATAGGATTTTTATCTAATATAAATCACGCAATCTGGTTAAAACTTCCGTAACAAAGTCCTATACATATGATCCAAAATCTTCAATTTTTTTTTAACTTGCCATCATCATTCACTAAAGGTGTTATGATATAGCAAGTTAAAGGGTTCTCCTACTACGTTATAGATATACTCACTATTATTTTTGTATTTATTAACAAGAAAAAGTAAAGGAACTTTCTGTCAAAGATTCACAAACAATTTGTTGGATGTTTGGTTCGTTTATAGATCTATCCACTATTATTTTTATTGTATTAAAAGTTTATTTATGTTTTTAGGCATAACATATGTGGAGTTCTGACCAATGTAACGGGAGAACTCAAAAGCAAGCTTTTGTTTACTGGGGTGTAACACCCGTCTAATTATTTAACAATTTTCGTTTACATTACGAAAATAAACATGAAATTATATGTAAAATTTTGTCGAATAATACGGGTGAATTAAAACTTTTACAATTTGAAAATAATACAATTTAATGTCTATGGAATTGCCGTTTAAAATGACAACAAAAACAACATGCGGAAGCTTTAATCTCGTGTGTTCGGTTCTTGTACGCTGCTTGATCTTCATCCGGGCACTCATGACATTCGCCTAAAATCAAAACCAACTCAAAAGTTAGTTTTGTTAGTCAAGTAACAAGGTTAAACGAGTTTAGGGTTCAAAATAAACGAAATACGAAATTTAATTTTTGCCAGCTAACTGGCTTACGGACCGTAAGCCTGGACCCTTACGGTCCGTAAGCATGTCTCGCGTGTCGCGACGGGATTAGAGATCCCTGTCGCGTGGCGCGGGGGAATCACTTTTCCAGCAGACTTACATCTGTGACCTGCATTTTCAGCTTTGCCTGTTTTTACGGAAACGGCCATAACTTCTTCGTTATTGATCCGTTTTACCCGATTCTTTTTCCTACGCGACCGTAATTTAATTCTCCATCTAATGGAGTTAAAATCCAACATCCGACATAATAAAATTTCAGACTTTTAACTCTTCGGTTTATTACCCTTTTTGCCAACTTTTGACCCGTTCGTGATTTCACCATCAAACGTGTTTATTTGACCCTTATATCACATATACTTCTTCAACTTAATGTTATCTATCATAATAGATTCTAATCGCCGGTTTATTACACAAATTAAACCCGTTTTTACTTGTATGCTTATTTTGACCCGTTAAGGGTATTTAAGCACTTTCGAGCCTAAAAACGCTTTCGATTGCTTCTAGCATTCCATCACCACATTTCTTACCCTATAATATCCCACCACGACTGTATTTAAGGTGGGTTTATTGTGGTGATCTTATATAACCCAAATTTTACCTCTCGAATCATTATTTTATGGCATAACTCAAATAGTGCCATTTGACTAAATATAATACCTCTTTCAGCTTCTATACTTATTCTAAGTATGTATCTTATCATAGAACTCGTTTCCAAACTACTTTTTAAGGTTGTTTGTGCGAATTAGCCAACAAGGGCGTTTTAGTCCTTTTTAGTCTTTCAATTACGAAAAGGTCCTTTGAGAGCATGTTTGACCCATAATTCTTCTTTTGAGTTATGATCTTGTTCGAAAAGTCATTATGCTTTTCGAAACGCCACGACCCTCTTTTAAAACATTCGGTTTACCCATTAAGTAACCCATTGTCTATCTAAGACTTCATCTAATGCTCATTGTACCTTGTGTTCTAAATGAGTAGTTACTCTATTACACATACCTGGCTCGGGTAGATGTATTGACCCGTTTTAATGCCTTGCTATAATATTCAATAAATATTAGCGATGCAATTATCATTTCTACATTTATTCATGAAATCATATAACTCGACAAAAATCATTAGTCGCTATTATCAAAAGGTGGTATCTTCACCCTTTGACCCGTTTGGTCTAAATGACCGATTATATTGGCGAGATGACATGTATTTTCATCTCGACTATACGACTCGCTCCGATTTACATCGTGCGGTCGCTTTACTTATAATTCATTTCTTAACACTTTTCGGCCTATTAAGGCTTACTTCATAAGTGTCTTTTAAAGCCAATAGTTCTGGTCGATGCATGACCAATTTACCGTTTTACCCTTATTGTTTGTTTTGGTTTACCCTATAAGGTAACCATTCAAAAGTTCATTTTCCGTTTGTCATAAAATGTTCAAATTACCGATTTAACTCCTTTTTAAACCATCAACATGGTTTCTTGTCATACTCGACTATCTTGTTCCGTACGTTTACACGCCGGAACATCATACCTCAATTATGTATTTATCTTATTCGTAACTAATACGATAAGAGAATATTCTAAAATACAAGACTAGTGTAAGTTATACTTACCTTGCATCCGAATTATGCTTTTTTTCCTTCATTCTTGATTCGTTTGACCCGCTTTCACTCCAAGCTTCACCTAGCTTGTTTAAGCGCCAACTATTATTCATCATTTCACAAGGTGGTTAGTTTAGTCATAACTTAATACGATCATTCCACCCTACGCATTTTATATTCAAGAATTATCATTCATCGTATTATAGGTGGGTTTGACTGTTTAAAGTCAACGGCCTATTAATCATAAGTGATTACATGATGTAGCTTTACTACTCATTTAACTACTTGGTCAAATACACGGTAGCATCATACTTAGGCTACCGTTTATTCACTTCGTTTACCAAGTTTTATAACCATAATTCATCGAATTAACACTACATTAATTTTTCTTAACACATGATGATATCAAGCTTCATTTTTAACAAGAATTTATCATCATTTCCATTCTTTTTACACCAAACCCAATTCATGGTAATTATGATTCATGTACTCAAACACCTAAATGGTTCAAGTAGCATACTTTTATTATCTAATATGAGGATTCTAATCACAATTTAGACACTAACATCATCATATCATAAAAACCCATCTCTATCATGTATGAACAAGTACTCAATCATGTAAATTTGTTCAAGTACTTTGTTTCTACTATCAACTATGATGATTTCTAGCACAATTATATCATCATCTTCATTATCTAGCCATAACCCACTTAGCACACACAAGGGAAATCATCAATTCCCTAGCTTTCAACACTAGTTCATCAAATTGTTAACTAGGGTTGTTCCTACACATAGATTTCTTCACAACTACACTCATGGATTCATCATCCATTCCCAAATTGTGATTTTGAGTGTTCATCATAACTTCAAGACATCACCAAATTACAAAATTTAACATACCTTACGATCCCTTTGACTTGGTGATCATTTATACGCGTTCATGCATTGATTTGGGGCTTGATTCAAGCTCCAATTTGGTGAATTTGTTGATTCTAGGGTTTGAGCTCTCTTGGTCGCTCCTGATGATCGATCCACACACACACACAAAGTGTGTGTGGTGTGTGTTTTTTTTATTAATAGAACTTGTTCCCTTTTTGACGATTTTGGTCCCTCAAGTTTTGTTAACTAGTAAGTAGGCTACAACCTACTTATTTTCAACAATACTTTGTTTTGTTAACTAGGTTAAACTTTGCTAGTTTAACTTAGTGAGTTCGGGGTAGTCATAACCCGTTTTATTTTAAGTCCCGTTAGCTCGGGCCTTCTATATACTTTGTTTTCCTCAAAGTATTTATCCTCTTTTAATTAACATCAAATTTATTTATTTAAATCCTAATATTAACCGGGTTAATTTTTACCACTAATGGTATTTTACCCGTCGTCACTAGTAACGTGGTTTAATTACCAAACCCATTTTTGGGGTGTTACAAGTCTACCCCCCTTAAAGAGGTTTCGTCCTCGAAACCTTTTCTAACATAGTTTATTGAGTTTCAACCCAATGTACATAAACTGAGTAACCTTCTAAGCATTACTCACACTTTGACCATTTGTTAGTGTCATTAGACAAATATGGTAACATCTTTTAATTACACAACGTATGTATCTTTTATGCGAATTTACGCAACTCAGAATAACGCCATCTTGTCATTTCGACTTGTTTGATTAACTTAGCGAAATCCATCGCCTTTATACTTTCGGATTCTTTGTGAATCCGTTATTTTCACCCATTTGGATGTTTCTAGTGAGATCTTTCACTGTTTACAAACAGACCCCTTTTCTTTACGAACTTATTCATTTGGTTCATTCGTATAGCATTCGCCACTAAAATGAATTTCCTGATTTTATCTTATTTATTTAGCACTATCTAGATGTGCTATTAACGGAATTCTACAAGGCATATTACCACATACCTTCCGACTTTATCCTTTTTACCGTGCCTTTACTCGATCTGACTTCCCAACACTTTGCTTGTGTTGCCTTGTGATCGCTCAGTATAGGCGATCAATACTTTTCATTATTATAACCTCATGGACCATCACTGCCGTTTTGTACTTACTTACCTTTATTATTTGGCTAGACTGAGTAGCCATTTGGCCACTTGGTCATACACGCTTATCAACTATGATTATTTCACGCTAATCTTAATATAGATAGCGTGTTGAACACTTTCTTAATTTAAATATTGACCTTAACCGGCCTCACTGACTAGTCTTATTAGTCCAGTTACTTTATACCCATCTCTCGGGCTACTATGTGATTTTATTTCACATAACTTTCCTGACCGTGATCGCGTCACGTCGTGTTTTAGGTTTATTTCCCAATTATCTCATACTATATATGTTTGATAAAACGTTGTTTTTGACTAAAACGGAATTTTAGTTTAATGTTTTATCTTTAATTTATGTCAAGCAATTTTGACGACTTGGCATTTACTCTTTTACAGTCTTTGTTTTACGCGAGGATTCTCACTGGTTCTCTCGCTTTGTTTAAGTAACTCGTAGGTTCTCTCATGTGGCCTCGTAGGCTATTTCCTTAGGTCTTCACCCCCTTTTAATGGGAACCCTAAGGTTTATTCCCCTTTCTTTTCGTGACCTGAAGGTCATTCTGGTCCCGTATACCTTAACACTAATCGCATTCCCGTAGGTTACGATGATCCCACAGATTCATCTTTTATTTGTATCCACATTCAAATGCATATATGTATATATGCATATATAGCTTCAAAGCATGTCTTGTTATGTTTGGAATCGTATATTTCCGCTTTTGAACTTTAGTTGACCTTGACCGTAGTCTAAGGCTTCATTTGTTTATTTTCGGACGAAATTTTCCGACTTTATGACTTCTCACATCATTTATGCATCGGTTCATCTTATTCTCGCCATTCTCCAGTTTTCATATATCCGTACTCGATTATGTCCCATTACCGGGCTCATTATCCTAATGTAATACGCTTCCGTCACTCGGCTGTGCGTTTACATTATTATCAAATATTTTACTCATTTGATTCATTTGGGTACTTTTAATTTGTCCCATCTACCCCGTCCTTACTACATCGGATGTAAATGTGTCGGCTATAAGAAGTTCATGGTATCATATGCCACTACTTACTTGGCCAGAGTAAGCGATTAACACATGACACGCATGACCTTTTTATAGTTTTCACATCACGCCCTATGTAAGTAATACCTCTGTTTATTTCTCTTGGAAACAATATCCTGGATAGGTATTCTATTCAGGTTTGTCCAAATTTTCAATCTAAATCTACAACTATCAGTTTCTACGTATTGGTTGCATGTTTATATTCATGCAATAATTTAAACGTGCACCTGGTAAATGCTTGCCCTAACGGGCTTTTCTTGCCATTAGTCTTGTTCGCGACCATTACGCGATTTAGGTCCTTGATGAGCATGCTCTTCTTGTCATATCTCGGACCGTTCCATCATCATATCCACAATTCGTTTTGACTCTCGTCGTCTTCAAACGCGAGCGTCCTTCAATTAAAACATTCACCAAAAGTTAGTAACATCAACTTCAATAATCGCCCGTATTATAATACAAGGCTTTTTCTACTATACGCGTCAACGCGCGTATTTTCGTCAACTATATCAATCATTTCAATTGGGGCAACGTCTATCACGCGATAGCCCTATGTTTTGTTTACAACACTTTAGCATGCTAAACTATTAACATCCATGTACTTACCGGATCTGCGATCAAGCCTCGAACCGAACACCAATCTTTATTAAGAGCATAAGGTTTAAGTCCAAGCATGGTTTTCTCCACCATACTTGAATCTCTTAAACCAAGGCTCTGATACCAACTTGTAACACCCGTCTAATTATTTAACAATTTTCGTTTACATTACGAAAATAAACATGAAATTATATGTAAAATTCTGTCGAATAATACGGGTGAATTAAAACTTTTACAATTTGAAAATAATACAATTTAATGTCTATGGAATTGCCGTTTAAAATGACAACGTAAACAACATGCGGAAGCTTTAATCTCGTGTGCTCGGTTCTTGTACGCTGCTTGATCTTCATCCGGGCACTCATGACATTCCCCTAAAATCAAAACCAACTCAAAAGTTAGTTTTGTTAGTCAAGTAACAAGGTTAAACGAGTTTAGGGTTCAAAATAAACGAAATACGAAATTTAATTTTTGCCAGCTAACTGGCTTACGGACCGTAAGCCTGGACCCTTACGGTCCGTAAGCATGTCTCGCGTGTCGCGACAGGATTAGAGATCCCTGTCGCGTGGCGCGGGGGAATCACTTTTCCAGCAGACTTACATCTGTGACCTGCATTTTCAGCTTTGCCTGTTTTTACGGAAACGGCCATAACTTCTTCGTTATTGATCCGTTTTACCCGATTCTTTTTCCTACGCGACCGTAATTTAATTCTCCATCTAATGGAGTTAAAATCCAACATCCGACATAATAAAATTTCAGACTTTTAACTCTTCGGTTTATTACCCTTTTTGCCAACTTTTGACCCGTTCGTGATTTCACCATCAAACGTGTTTATTTGACCCTTATATCACATATACTTCTTCAACTTAATGTTATCTATCATAATAGATTCTAATCGCCGGTTTATTACACAAATTAAACCCGTTTTTACTTGTATGCTTATTTTGACACGTTAAGGGTATTTAAGCACTTTCGAGCCTAAAAACGCTTTCGATTGCTTCTAGCATTCCATCACCACATTTCTTACCCTATAATATCCCACCACGACTGTATTTAAGGTGGGTTTATTGTGGTGATCTTATGTAACCCAAATTTTACCTCTCGAATCATTATTTTACGGCAAAACTCAAATAGTGCCATTTGACTAAATATAATACCTCTTTCAGCTTCTATACTTATTCTAAGTATGTATCTTATCATAGAACTCGTTTCCAAACTACTATTTAAGGTTGTTTGTGCGAATTAGCCAACAAGGGCGTTTTAGTCCTTTTTAGTCTTTCAATTACGAAAAGGTCCTTTGAGAGCATGTTTGACCCATAATTCTTCTTTTGGGTTATAATCTTGTTCGAAAAGTCATTATGCTTTTCGAAACGCCACGACCCTCTTTTAAAACATTCGGTTTACCCATTAAGTAACCCATTGTCTATCTAAGACTTCATCTAATGCTCATTGTACCTTGTGTTCTAAATGAGTAGTTACTCTATTACACATACCTGGCTCGGGTCGATGTATTGACCCGTTTTAATGCCTTGCTATAATATTCAATAAATATTAGCGATGCAATTATCATTTCTACATTTATTCCTGAAATCATATAACTCGACAAAAATCATTAGTCGCTATTATCAAAAGGTGGTATCTTCACCCTTTGACCCGTTTGGTCTAAATGACCGATTATATTGGCGAGATGACATGTATTTTCATCTCGACTATACGACTCGCTCCGATTTACATCGTGCGGTCGCTTTACTTATAATTCATTTCTTAACACTTTTCGGCCTATTAAGGCTTACTTCATAAGTGTCTTTTAAAGCCAATAGTTATGGTCGATGCATGACCAATTTACCGTTTTACCCTTATTGTTTGTTTTGGTTTACCCTATAAGGTAACCATTCAAAAGTTCATTTTCCGTTTGTCATAAAATGTTCAAATTACCGATTTAACTCCTTTTTAAACCATCAACATGGTTTCTTGTCATACTCGACTATCTTGTTCCGTACGTTTACACGCCGGAACATCATACCTCAATTATGTATTTATCTTATTCGTAACTAATACGATAAGAGAATATTCTAAAATATAAGACTAGTGTAAGTTATACTTACCTTGCATCCGAATTATGCTTTTTTTCCTTCATTCTTGATTCGTTTGACCCGCTTTCACTCCAAGCTTCACCTAGCTTGTTTAAGCGCCAACTATTATTCATCATTTCACAAGGTGGTTAGTTTAGTCATAACTTAATACGATCATTCCACCCTACGCATTTTATATTCAAGAATTATCATTCATCGTATTATAGGTGGGTTTGACTGTTTAAAGTCAACGGCTTATTAATCATAAGTGATTACATGATGTAGCTTTACTACTCATTTAACTACTTGGTCAAATACACGGTAGCATCATACTTAGGCTACCGTTTATTCACTTCGTTTACCAAGTTTTATAACCATAATTCATCGAATTAACACTACATTAATTTTTCTTAACACATGATGATATAGAGCTTCATTTTTAACATGAATTTATCATCGTTTCCATTCTTTTTACACCAAACCCAATTCATGGTAATTATGATTCATGTACTCAAACACCTAAATGGTTCAAGTAGCATACTTTTATTATCTAATATGAGGATTCTAATCACAATTTAGACACTAACATCATCATATCATAAAAACCCATCTCTATCATGTATGAACAAGTACTCAATCATGTAAATTTGTTCAAGTACTTTGTTTCTACTATCAACTAAGATGATTTCTAGCACAATTATATCATCATCTTCATTATCTAGCCATAACCCACTTAGCACATACAAGGGAAATCATCAATTCCCTAGTTTTCAACACTAGTTCATCAAATTGTTAACTAGGGTTGTTCCTACACATAGATTTCTTCACAACTACACTCATGGATTCATCATCCATTCCCAAATTGTGATTTTGAGTGTTCATCATAACTTCAAGACATCACCAAATTACAAAATTTAACATACCTTACGATCCCTTTGACTTGGTGATCATTTATACGCGTTCATGCATTGATTTGGGGCTTGATTCAAGCTCCAATTTGGTGAATTTGTTGATTCTAGGGTTTGAGCTCTCTTGGTCGCTCCTGATGATCGATCCACACACACACACAAAGTGTGTGTGGTGTGTGTGTGTTTTTTTTATTGATAGAACTTGTTCCCTTTTTGACGATTTTGGTCCCTCAAGTTTTGTTAACTAGTAAGTAGGCTACAACCTACTTATTTTCAACAATACTTTGTTTTGTTAACTAGGTTAAACTTTGCTAGTTTAACTTAGTGAGTTCGGGGTAGTCATAACCCGTTTTATTTTAAGTCCCGTTAGTTCGGGCCTTCTATATACTTTGTTTTCCTCAAAGTATTTATCCTCTTTTAATTAACATCAAATTTATTTATTTAAACCCTAATATTAACCGGGTTAATTTTTACCACTAACGGTATTTTACCCGTCGTCACTAGTAACGTGGTTTAATTACCAAACTCATTTTTGGGGTGTTACATGGGGTGAGTTTTAAATCACCTAAATTACACATCAGACCAGCTCTCCTTTGGAGTTGAACTATAAATTCATTGCACCCATATATATGTACGTATGATTTGTCTAATTTAATCACATGGCAGTTTTTGCTCTTACTTGACTAACTGTTTTAATCGTTACCAGGTTGTACTTGAAGGCAAATGGAAAGAAGGTTACCTAGCAATGGCTCCAGTAGGTGCAACAAATGTTGGGTAGGGATGAGCTTGGTACCGAAAATCCCCAAAAGTAGGTCCACTTTTTCATTAGTTTATGTAATACGATATTTTTTTCTATTTATTCTATTTATATATTTATGATCTATGTTAATGATTCAATAATGTGTTATATATGGGCTAAATACATTCATTCACTTCTTCGCCTAATTACAAATAACATCATACACAATTTGAGTAGATATCTTATAAAGTTTGACCCGTTTATTTTAATTGTCAATATTTTCCGCTAAAGCGATAACAGTATCGTTGCATTACGAGTAGCAGGTTTTTTTTTATGTGGTCAGGTATGTTTAGCCGATTTTTTTTTTCTATTTATTCTATTTATATATTTATCATCTATGGTAATGATTCAATAATATGTTTAGCCCATATATAACTTGATTTTGATTTTTTTTTCTTTTACCGTTGACAATTTCAACCCATTAACTTACTATTTGGTTGATTTAGGCTGTATATTATCTTAAATGGGTGATGTGTGAAAATGTGACTATTAATTTCGAACAAGTTTTAGAAAGGGAATCGCTAACTAAACCACACACAATCGGCAAGTGCACCGGTCGCAATGTGGTGTAGATGGCAAGACCGGATATCAATCCGTGGACACTATATGCAAACTTTAGATAATGAACCTCTATCGAATATAAAGTCAAATTTTAAGTTTGTTTTAAATTGATTTTTCGATGTTTACCTAATAACTTAAATAATTAAGAAAGTATGGAAAGCAAGACAAGCAAAGTAAAACAAATACGAAAGCAAAGTATGATCAAATATATATGAGAAAAGTACTACCTAGGTGTCGAATCCCTAGAATCATGCAATGCTACTTTGACAATGACAATGGTTAAATATCCTTTTCCCTCGATTAACCCCCCGCTAGACATGTATCAAACGAAAGATCAAGACGAAATGTGAAGTGCTAGAACGAACCGGCTCGAGCTATCGATACCAAATCCTACGAGAATCAAGCAATGAAAGCAACTCTACCCCCAATGTGACAACTCGAATTTCCGACATTCTTTGTTCGCATTTAATGCACGTTGACTTTGACTATATAGTTATGTTATGATAAAACCTAGTGTGTTTGCATGGTTATGTGTGATTGTATAACATGTGTACTGTTTGTAAAACTCAAACTGTTAAGAACCCGACGAAACACAAGGCTGTTTCGCCATAACCCTTCCCGACGAAACATACTGTTTCGCCATATACATCCCGACGAAACAAAAGCCTGTTTCGCCGGCCCAGTAATTCACGAAGCCCAGTTTGGGCCCAGAACGTTATTCTGAGTTTATTTACGTAAAACATCATCATTTTTCACTTTCTATCAACACAACCGAAACCCTAGAGCTCTCTTACTGTGACGGCAAGCTAGAACCCACTAGAAACTCTTGTGCGATCAAACCATCATCTCGGTTAGTAATCCTATGTGTCTTGATTGATCTTTCATCCATGTATGTGTTTCTGTGCCATGTGATTCTGCTATGTTGATGTATAATTGTAACTGATACATGTTAAATGTTAGGGTTCTTGATATGATGATGATTGGAGTTTGATGTTGTAATATAATCCGCTGTTTAAATTGATAAATGTATATACGAATCTCCTATGAAACCGAATCAGAATCTGGTAAACTGTTGAGATCAGGTTTATGCATGATATACGTGGTTGTTGATGATCAGAGTTTAGATACGCGATAGTACGCGGATAGAGTCGGTGATATGAGTATTATATACGTAAGTTAGGGTTTCTGCTAGATGTGAAGTCCTGTGATGATTATGTATATTGTGAATGATGAATTCTGTGCTGGATGATGATTACATGATATTAAGAAACGGCAGAACATGATGATTAGGGTTTACATACGTAACTGACTTGATGACGAACTGCTATCCTCGGCGAAACTGAATACGACGAAACTGAGTGTGTTTCGTCGAGGTGACCACGACGAAACACAATATGTGATTCGCCAAGGACTGTCGACGAAATAGAAGCTTGTTTCGCCAAATGTTGTGTTTCGCCGATGTTGTGTTTCGCCAGTTTGTGTTTCGCCATTATGTGTGTTTCGTCGAACAGTTAGTCTGCACAGTAACTTGAGTTAATTCTGTTAAGTGTTAACCTGGTTAGTTAACTGCTGTTAAGTGTCACCATCTTGTGTACGATCTCAAATAAGTGCTACGTGCTACTTGCTTATCAACTGTGTACTTATACGTGAACACAAACTGATTTCACATACGTGCATACTATAGGACGTGATTGACTTATTTGCGAGCACATAACCTAGCATACCGAGCAAACCAAGGTGAGTTCACACAAGCCAAGGCATGGGGTTCCCAGGGGGGAATGGGGATTTGATGATTACTTTACATACATAGATGACAGAACCTACTGCTAGACTAGTAACACTTATTGAACGATCTTCGCACACCTGCCAAGGACATTGGCCGCGATATTATGACTGACTTCGCACACCTGCCAAGGACATTGGCCGCGAACTAAATTTACACATCATCGCACACCTGCCTAGAGAGGCCGCGATACAAACAAACCTAGTCTAGAAAAACTTGGGGAAAGACCTTCCCCAACATCTTCGCACACCTGCCAAGGACATTGGCCGCGATGGAAACTAATACGATACATTGTAACGAACGAACATACTACTACTCACGCTATACTATTACTGAACTATTAACTGTGAACTCGCTCAACTAGTTGTTGACTCTCTCTTGCATGCCTTGCAGGACCTTAGGTACATATGGAGCTTGCACAGGGAGGAGCAGGTCGTTGTGGGACATGGATCGATGATGCCATGTTATCTATTTAAACATTTGAATTTACTATTTACATTGGGTTTACATACTAATGCTTCCGCTATACACTTATTGATGTTTGGTTTTGAAAACACCTTTCGTATTGATGAATGATTTTTACTACTTACTTATATGTTCAATATGATTGGTGGCTTGATCCTGGTCAGTCACGCCTCCAAGCGGTGATACTCCGCGTGTGGATTTTGGGGGTGTGACAGATTGGTATCAGAGCCATTGGTTATAGAGAACTTGGTTTTAATAAAGGGAAAACGATTTTGTTAAAACCAGACTATAACCAGAACAGTGCTCACAACGACGCTTCGCTCCACGTGCAAGGCTCAACACCATAGGTATTACTATTCATGTTACATTACCTACATGCTAGAACTACATAGAACTTTGCTCGTGGTATGCCTAGAGTACAGAACCCACTATATGCTATTACTTGAGAACACTTGTGTGCTTACTCTCTTCTGTCATCGCACGATTCACGAACCTATCTCACTTACGTTATCTTTACTATGAAGATCATGTCTGGACGTATCAACATGACTCAGGACCAGTTGACGGCCCTCATTAACGAACGAGTTACTGCGGCAGTTGCAGCCGCACAAGCAGGAGGTATACCCTGCAGTTACAACTCACACTAGGATCCTTAGATCCTACATTCCTAAATCAACTCTCGTGTTTAAACTTGTCCTAATTCTTTTACACAACAGGTCAAGCACCTGTTTGCACTTTCAAGACTTTCATGGACTGTCGTCCATCCACTTTCAGCGGCACTGAAGGAGCCGTAGGTCTCCTGCACTGGTTTGAAAAGATAGAGTCTGTGTTTGAGATGTGTGAATGCCCTGAGGCACGCAGGGTGAAATATGCTACCGGTACCCTCGAGGGTTTAGCCCTCACATGGTGGAAAGCTCAGGTCCAAATACTGGGGTTGGTTGCTGCTAACGCCACCCCATGGAACAATTTCAAAGAGATGATCAAGGAGGAATACTGCAGTCGAGATGATATTCATAAGCTGGAAGTCGAGTTTTTCAACCTCAAGATGACGGGGTCTGAGATCGAAGCGTATACCAAGAGATCGAATGAGCTTGCATTACTGTGTCCTACTCTGGTGGACAAGCGTATTGAACTTTATCTTAAGGGTCTGGTGCCAGAGATCCAGAGTCATGTGACTTCAGCAAATCATGCCACTTACCAGCAGGTTGTTCAGTTGGCTCACCGTCTCACTGATCAGGCGGTGGAGCAAAACCGGTTGCCCAAACGCATCAACGCTACCCCTACAGCTACCACTTCAGTTACCCCTGCTACTCCCAGCGACAATAAGAGGAAATGGGAGGGGGATTCTAGCAAGGGTTCAGCTACTGTTCAGTCTCAAGCTCAGCAACGCAAGACAAATGACTACCAGAGTCCGAATCAGCAATCATCAGGTAGTCAAGGGCAGAGTGGCTATCGGGGAATTCACCCATGGTGTAGAAGGTGCAACAAACACCACAGTGGAAGATGCCGTAGGGAACAGTGTCAAAGATGCCTCAAGATGGGTCATGAGGCTAAGGATTGTAGAAGTGTACGGCCAGCAAATCAGAACCAGCAACAACAACCACCTGCTCCACGAAACCAGCCTCAGCAGTAGCAGCAGGGAAACAGGGGATGCTACCAGTGTGGGGCTGAAGGTCATTACAAACGGGATTGCCCTCAGTTAAACCAGAACCAGAACAATAACAACAACAACAATCAGGGCAACGGGAACAACAACAACGGTGGGAACAATAACAACAATGGTGCTAGAGGCCGTATGTTTGTGATCGGTCAGGGTGATGCCAGGAATGATCCCAACGTGGTTATGGGTAAGTTTCTTCTTGACGACTTTTATGTTACTGTACTATTTGATTCTGGTGCGGATACAAGTTACATGTCTCTAAAAGCTAGTGAAATGTTAAAACGTGCACCAACTCTCTTAAACACCAAACATGTCGTAGAGTTAGCTAACGGTAAAAGCCTAGAGGCCACGCACATAGTTAAAGGGTGTAATCTTATCCTCGCTGAACAGACTTTCTCCATCGACCTCATTCCTATAACATTGGGTAGCTTTGACGTCGTCATTGGTATGGATTGGTTATCTCAACAACAAGCGGAGATTTTATGCAAAGAAAAGGTTATTCGTATTCCTCGTTCGGGCAAGGAACCTCTCGAAGTTCAGGGCGACAAGAGTGGTGTCGTGAGCGGTATTATCTCCTTTTTGAAGGCTCAGAAGTGTTTACGGAAGGGCCACACAGCTGTTTTAGCTCTCGTTACAGATACCTCGAAGAAAGAGAAAAAGATTGAAGATATTCCTGTAGTACGTGACTTTCCTCAAGTGTTTCCTGAGGAATTGCCTGGGTTACCGCCTCATCGTCAAGTCGAATTCCAGATCGAGCTCGCTCCAGGAGCAGCGCCCATAGCTCGAGCACCTTATCGTCTAGCTCCAACTGAATTGGAAGAACTGTCAAAGCAGCTACAAGAACTCTTGGAAAAGGGTTTTATACGTCCTAGCTCTTCGCCTTGGGGAGCTCCAGTGTTATTCGTAAAGAAGAAAGACGGTACGTTCAGGATGTGTATAGACTACCGTGAACTCAACAAGGTGACGATCAAGAATCGTTATCCTCTTCCGCGCATAGATGATTTATTCGACCAGCTGCAAGGGTCGAGCTACTACTCCAAGATAGACTTAAGGTCAGGGTACCATCAGCTGAGAGTCCGGGATGAGGACGTCTCTAAAACAGCATTTAGAACTCGCTACGGCCACTACGAGTTTATGGTCATGCCATTCGGGCTAACGAACGCGCCTGCCGTATTTATGGATCTTATGAACAGGGTGTGCAAACCCTATCTCGACAAGTTCGTCATTGTTTTCATCGACGACATCCTGATTTATTCGAAGAGTCAGGAGGAACACGAGCAGCACCTACGACTCATACTGGAACTTCTACGAACGGAACAGCTATACGCTAAGTTTTCTAAATGTGACTTCTGGCTTCGTGAAGTCCACTTTTTGGGCCACGTGGTGAACAAAGATGGGATCCATGTAGACCCATCCAAGGTGGATTCGATCAAGAACTGGCCTGCACCTCGTACACCAACGGAAATACGTCAATTCTTAGGTTTGGCGGGTTATTACAGACGTTTCATCAAAGACTTCTCAAAGATTGCTCAGCCGCTTACACTACTGACACAGAAAGGTGTTGTTTACCGTTGGGGTAATGCACAGGAAACAGCGTTCCAACACTTAAAGGATAGACTCTGTAGCGCACCTATCCTCTCATTGCCTGAAGGCAAGGATGATTTCGTAGTCTACTGCGACGCATCTATCCAAGGTCTTGGATGTGTATTGATGCAGAGGGATAAAGTTATTGCTTACGCTTCGCGCCAACTTAAGGTTCACGAACGGAATTACACTACACACGACTTAGAGCTGGGAGCGGTCGTCTTTGCACTTAAGATATGGCGACACTATTTGTATGGTACCAAATGTGCTATCTACACTGACCACAGAAGCCTCGAACATATATTCAAACAGAAAGAACTGAATATGCGACAGCGATGATGGGTTGAACTGCTAAACGACTACGAATGCTCAATCAGGTACCACCCAGGCAAAGCCAATGTTGTGGCTGACGCCCTCAGTCGAAAGGACACCGCGCCTAAGCGCGTGCGAGCTTTACAACTCACCATACAGTCTAACCTTCCTTCCCAGATACGAGATGCTCAGGTAGAGGCATTGAAACCAGATAATGTCAGGGCTGAAGCCCTACGCGGCTCAAGACAACGATTAGAACAGAAGGAAGATGGTGCTTACTACGTCACAGGACGCATTTGGGTTCCACTTTATGGTAATTTACGTGAGCTGGTAATGGATGAAGCTCACAAGTCTCGCTACTCGGTACACCCTGGTTCGGATAAAATGTACCACGATATTAAGACTACATATTGGTGGCCTAGCATGAAGGCCCATATAGCCACATACGTTAGTAAATGCTTGACTTGTGCGAGAGTCAAGGCAGAATATCAGAAACCGTCAGGACCACTCCAACAACCGGAGATACCACAATGGAAATGGGAGCAAATTTCCATGGACTTTGTTACTGGCTTACCTAGATCTCAGCGCGGAAATGATACTATTTGGGTGATCGTGGATCGACTCACAAAGTCTGCTCACTTCCTGGCCATTAAAGAAACAGACAAGTTCTCTACCTTGGCAGACATTTACTTAAAAGAAGTGGTCTCGAGGCACGGAGTGCCCACCTCCATCATCTCTGATCGTGACGCACGTTTTACTTCAGAACTGTGGCAAGCAATGCATAAATCTTTTGGCTCTCGTTTAGACATGAGCACGGCGTATCATCCTCAGACCGATGGGCAGTCTGAGCGCACTATTCAAACTCTAGAAGACATGCTTCGGGCGTGCGTAATTGACTTTGGCAATGGTTGGGAGAAACATCTGCCACTCGTGGAATTTTCATACAATAACAGCTACCACACCAGCATTAAAGCTGCTCCATTCGAGGCACTGTACGGGCGTAAGTGCCGGTCACCTCTCTGTTGGGCAGAGGTGGGAGAAAGTCAAATCACGGGTCTAGAAATGGTAGTTGATACTACTGAAAAGATTGCACAAATACGACAACGCATGGCGGCAGCTCGTGACCGTCAGAAAGCATACGCTGATTTAGACAGGAAACTACTCGAATTCCAAGTTGGGGATCGAGCGCTACTTAAAGTTTCACCCTGGAAGGGTGTGGTTCGTTTTGGCAAACGCGGCAAACTGAATCCACGATACGTCGGACCTTTCGAGGTTATTGAGAAAATAGGCAAAGTGGCCTACAGATTGAACTTACCACCTGAACTCAGTGCAGTTCACAACGTCTTTCACGTGTCGAATCTGAAGAAGTGTACGTCAGATGAGACCCACATAGTTCCCTTAAAGGAACTCACTATCGACGAGCGGTTGCACTTCATCGAGGAACCTGTTGAAATCACGGACCGGGACGTTAAGGTCCTCAAGAACACGAGAATCCCTCTTGTACGAGTTCGTTGGAACTCCCGCCGCGGCCCAGAGTTCACCTGGGAGCGTGAAGATCAAATGGAACTCAAATATCCCAGTTGTTCGGAACCAATGCAACTACTACTGAGGCTGAAGCTACCAATGCAGAATTTCGGGACGAAATTCCAAATCAACGGGGGGATAATGTGACACCCCAAGAAAACCAGTAATCTTCGCAAACATGCTCAGGGGAGCCGCGATACAATTCAGGTAAACAACGTCACACCATTAGCTTTCCTCAGTAACTGCATGCTAAATTTCGGGACGAAATTTCTTTCAAGTTGGGGATAATGTGACAACTCGAATTTCCGACATTCTTTGTTCGCATTTAATGCACGTTGACTTTGACTATATAGTTATGTTATGATAAAACCTAGTGTGTTTGCATGGTTATGTGTGATTGTATAACATGTGTACTGTTTGTAAAACTCAAACTGTTAAGAACCCGACGAAACACAAGGCTGTTTCGCCATAACCCTTCCCGACGAAACATACTGTTTCGCCATATACATCCCGATGAAACAAAAGCCTGTTTCGCCGGCCCAGTAATTCACGAAGCCCAGTTTGGGCCCAGAACGTTATTCTGAGTTTATTTACGTAAAACATCATCATTTTTCACTTTCTATCAACACAACCGAAACCCTAGAGCTCTCTTACTGTGACGGCAAGCTAGAACCCACTAGAAACTCTTGTGCGATCAAACCATCATCTCGGTTAGTAATCCTATGTGTCTTGATTGATCTTTCATCCATGTATGTGTTTCTGTGCCATGTGATTCTGCTATGTTGATGTATAATTGTAACTGATACATGTTAAATGTTAGGGTTCTTGATATGATGATGATTGGAGTTTGATGTTGTAATATAATCCGCTGTTTAAATTGATAAATGTATATACGAATCTCCTATGAAACCGAATCAGAATCTGGTAAACTGTTGAGATCAGGTTTATGCATGATATACGTGGTTGTTGATGATCAGAGTTTAGATACGCGATAGTACGCGGATAGAGTCGGTGATATGAGTATTATATACGTAAGTTAGGGTTTCTGCTAGATGTGAAGTCCTGTGATGATTATGTATATTGTGAATGATGAATTCTGTGCTGGATGATGATTACATGATATTAAGAAACGGCAGAACATGATGATTAGGGTTTACATACGTAACTGACTTGATGACGAACTGCTATCCTCGGCGAAACTGAATACGACGAAACTGAGTGTGTTTCGTCGAGGTGACCACGACGAAACACAATATGTGATTCGCCAAGGACTGTCGACGAAATAGAAGCTTGTTTCGCCAAATGTTGTGTTTCGCCGATGTTGTGTTTCGCCAGTTTGTGTTTCGCCATTATGTGTGTTTCGTCGAACAGTTAGTCTGCACAGTAACTTGAGTTAATTCTGTTAAGTGTTAACCTGGTTAGTTAACTGCTGTTAAGTGTCACCATCTTGTGTACGATCTCAAATAAGTGCTACGTGCTACTTGCTTATCAACTGTGTACTTATACGTGAACACAAACTGATTTCACATACGTGCATACTATAGGACGTGATTGACTTATTTGCGAGCACATAACCTAGCATACCGAGCAAACCAAGGTGAGTTCACACAAGCCAAGGCATGGGGTTCCCAGGGGGGAATGGGGATTTGATGATTACTTTACATACATAGATGACAGAACCTACTGCTAGACTAGTAACACTTATTGAACGATCTTCGCACACCTGCCAAGGACATTGGCCGCGATATTATGACTGACTTCGCACACCTGCCAAGGACATTGGCCGCGAACTAAATTTACACATCATCGCACACCTGCCTAGAGAGGCCGCGATACAAACAAACCTAGTCTAGAAAAACTTGGGGAAAGACCTTCCCCAACATCTTCGCACACCTGCCAAGGACATTGGCCGCGATGGAAACTAATACGATACATTGTAACGAACGAACATACTACTACTCACGCTATACTATTACTGAACTATTAACTGTGAACTCGCTCAACTAGTTGTTGACTCTCTCTTGCATGCCTTGCAGGACCTTAGGTACATATGGAGCTTGCACAGGGAGGAGCAGGTCGTTGTGGGACATGGATCGATGATGCCATGTTATCTATTTAAACATTTGAATTTACTATTTACATTGGGTTTACATACTAATGCTTCCGCTATACACTTATTGATGTTTGGTTTTGAAAACACCTTTCGTATTGATGAATGATTTTTACTACTTACTTATATGTTCAATATGATTGGTGGCTTGATCCTGGTCAGTCACGCCTCCAAGCGGTGATACTCCGCGTGTGGATTTTGGGGGTGTGACAGATTGGTATCAGAGCCATTGGTTATAGAGAACTTGGTTTTAATAAAGGGAAAACGATTTTGTTAAAACCAGACTATAACCAGAACAGTGCTCACAACGACGCTTCGCTCCACGTGCAAGGCTCAACACCATAGGTATTACTATTCATGTTACATTACCTACATGCTAGAACTACATAGAACTTTGCTCGTGGTATGCCTAGAGTACAGAACCCACTATATGCTATTACTTGAGAACACTTGTGTGCTTACTCTCTTCTGTCATCGCACGATTCACGAACCTATCTCACTTACGTTATCTTTACTATGAAGATCATGTCTGGACGTATCAACATGACTCAGGACCAGTTGACGGCCCTCATTAACGAACGAGTTACTGCGGCAGTTGCAGCCGCACAAGCAGGAGGTATACCCTGCAGTTACAACTCACACTAGGATCCTTAGATCCTACATTCCTAAATCAACTCTCGTGTTTAAACTTGTCCTAATTCTTTTACACAACAGGTCAAGCACCTGTTTGCACTTTCAAGACTTTCATGGACTGTCGTCCATCCACTTTCAGCGGCACTGAAGGAGCCGTAGGTCTCCTGCACTGGTTTGAAAAGATAGAGTCTGTGTTTGAGATGTGTGAATGCCCTGAGGCACGCAGGGTGAAATATGCTACCGGTACCCTCGAGGGTTTAGCCCTCACATGGTGGAAAGCTCAGGTCCAAATACTGGGGTTGGTTGCTGCTAACGCCACCCCATGGAACAATTTCAAAGAGATGATCAAGGAGGAATACTGCAGTCGAGATGATATTCATAAGCTGGAAGTCGAGTTTTTCAACCTCAAGATGACGGGGTCTGAGATCGAAGCGTATACCAAGAGATCGAATGAGCTTGCATTACTGTGTCCTACTCTGGTGGACAAGCGTATTGAACTTTATCTTAAGGGTCTGGTGCCAGAGATCCAGAGTCATGTGACTTCAGCAAATCATGCCACTTACCAGCAGGTTGTTCAGTTGGCTCACCGTCTCACTGATCAGGCGGTGGAGCAAAACCGGTTGCCCAAACGCATCAACGCTACCCCTACAGCTACCACTTCAGTTACCCCTGCTACTCCCAGCGACAATAAGAGGAAATGGGAGGGGGATTCTAGCAAGGGTTCAGCTACTGTTCAGTCTCAAGCTCAGCAACGCAAGACAAATGACTACCAGAGTCCGAATCAGCAATCATCAGGTAGTCAAGGGCAGAGTGGCTATCGGGGAATTCACCCATGGTGTAGAAGGTGCAACAAACACCACAGTGGAAGATGCCGTAGGGAACAGTGTCAAAGATGCCTCAAGATGGGTCATGAGGCTAAGGATTGTAGAAGTGTACGGCCAGCAAATCAGAACCAGCAACAACAACCACCTGCTCCACGAAACCAGCCTCAGCAGTAGCAGCAGGGAAACAGGGGATGCTACCAGTGTGGGGCTGAAGGTCATTACAAACGGGATTGCCCTCAGTTAAACCAGAACCAGAACAATAACAACAACAACAATCAGGGCAACGGGAACAACAACAACGGTGGGAACAATAACAACAATGGTGCTAGAGGCCGTATGTTTGTGATCGGTCAGGGTGATGCCAGGAATGATCCCAACGTGGTTATGGGTAAGTTTCTTCTTGACGACTTTTATGTTACTGTACTATTTGATTCTGGTGCGGATACAAGTTACATGTCTCTAAAAGCTAGTGAAATGTTAAAACGTGCACCAACTCTCTTAAACACCAAACATGTCGTAGAGTTAGCTAACGGTAAAAGCCTAGAGGCCACGCACATAGTTAAAGGGTGTAATCTTATCCTCGCTGAACAGACTTTCTCCATCGACCTCATTCCTATAACATTGGGTAGCTTTGACGTCGTCATTGGTATGGATTGGTTATCTCAACAACAAGCGGAGATTTTATGCAAAGAAAAGGTTATTCGTATTCCTCGTTCGGGCAAGGAACCTCTCGAAGTTCAGGGCGACAAGAGTGGTGTCGTGAGCGGTATTATCTCCTTTTTGAAGGCTCAGAAGTGTTTACGGAAGGGCCACACAGCTGTTTTAGCTCTCGTTACAGATACCTCGAAGAAAGAGAAAAAGATTGAAGATATTCCTGTAGTACGTGACTTTCCTCAAGTGTTTCCTGAGGAATTGCCTGGGTTACCGCCTCATCGTCAAGTCGAATTCCAGATCGAGCTCGCTCCAGGAGCAGCGCCCATAGCTCGAGCACCTTATCGTCTAGCTCCAACTGAATTGGAAGAACTGTCAAAGCAGCTACAAGAACTCTTGGAAAAGGGTTTTATACGTCCTAGCTCTTCGCCTTGGGGAGCTCCAGTGTTATTCGTAAAGAAGAAAGACGGTACGTTCAGGATGTGTATAGACTACCGTGAACTCAACAAGGTGACGATCAAGAATCGTTATCCTCTTCCGCGCATAGATGATTTATTCGACCAGCTGCAAGGGTCGAGCTACTACTCCAAGATAGACTTAAGGTCAGGGTACCATCAGCTGAGAGTCCGGGATGAGGACGTCTCTAAAACAGCATTTAGAACTCGCTACGGCCACTACGAGTTTATGGTCATGCCATTCGGGCTAACGAACGCGCCTGCCGTATTTATGGATCTTATGAACAGGGTGTGCAAACCCTATCTCGACAAGTTCGTCATTGTTTTCATCGACGACATCCTGATTTATTCGAAGAGTCAGGAGGAACACGAGCAGCACCTACGACTCATACTGGAACTTCTACGAACGGAACAACTATACGCTAAGTTTTCTAAATGTGACTTCTGGCTTCGTGAAGTCCACTTTTTGGGCCACGTGGTGAACAAAGATGGGATCCATGTAGACCCATCCAAGGTGGATTCGATCAAGAACTGGCCTGCACCTCGTACACCAACGGAAATACGTCAATTCTTAGGTTTGGCGGGTTATTACAGACGTTTCATCAAAGACTTCTCAAAGATTGCTCAGCCGCTTACACTACTGACACAGAAAGGTGTTGTTTACCGTTGGGGTAATGCACAGGAAACAGCGTTCCAACACTTAAAGGATAGACTCTGTAGCGCACCTATCCTCTCATTGCCTGAAGGCAAGGATGATTTCGTAGTCTACTGCGACGCATCTATCCAAGGTCTTGGATGTGTATTGATGCAGAGGGATAAAGTTATTGCTTACGCTTCGCGCCAACTTAAGGTTCACGAACGGAATTACACTACACACGACTTAGAGCTGGGAGCGGTCGTCTTTGCACTTAAGATATGGCGACACTATTTGTATGGTACCAAATGTGCTATCTACACTGACCACAGAAGCCTCGAACATATATTCAAACAGAAAGAACTGAATATGCGACAGCGATGATGGGTTGAACTGCTAAACGACTACGAATGCTCAATCAGGTACCACCCAGGCAAAGCCAATGTTGTGGCTGACGCCCTCAGTCGAAAGGACACCGCGCCTAAGCGCGTGCGAGCTTTACAACTCACCATACAGTCTAACCTTCCTTCCCAGATACGAGATGCTCAGGTAGAGGCATTGAAACCAGATAATGTCAGGGCTGAAGCCCTACGCGGCTCAAGACAACGATTAGAACAGAAGGAAGATGGTGCTTACTACGTCACAGGACGCATTTGGGTTCCACTTTATGGTAATTTACGTGAGCTGGTAATGGATGAAGCTCACAAGTCTCGCTACTCGGTACACCCTGGTTCGGATAAAATGTACCACGATATTAAGACTACATATTGGTGGCCTAGCATGAAGGCCCACATAGCCACATACGTTAGTAAATGCTTGACTTGTGCGAGAGTCAAGGCAGAATATCAGAAACCGTCAGGACCACTCCAACAACCGGAGATACCACAATGGAAATGGGAGCAAATTTCCATGGACTTTGTTACTGGCTTACCTAGATCTCAGCGCGGAAATGATACTATTTGGGTGATCGTGGATCGACTCACAAAGTCTGCTCACTTCCTGGCCATTAAAGAAACAGACAAGTTCTCTACCTTGGCAGACATTTACTTAAAAGAAGTGGTCTCGAGGCACGGAGTGCCCACCTCCATCATCTCTGATCGTGACGCACGTTTTACTTCAGAACTGTGGCAAGCAATGCATAAATCTTTTGGCTCTCGTTTAGACATGAGCACGGCGTATCATCCTCAGACCGATGGGCAGTCTGAGCGCACTATTCAAACTCTAGAAGACATGCTTCGGGCGTGCGTAATTGACTTTGGCAATGGTTGGGAGAAACATCTGCCACTCGTGGAATTTTCATACAATAACAGCTACCACACCAGCATTAAAGCTGCTCCATTCGAGGCACTGTACGGGCGTAAGTGCCGGTCACCTCTCTGTTGGGCAGAGGTGGGAGAAAGTCAAATCACGGGTCTAGAAATGGTAGTTGATACTACTGAAAAGATTGCACAAATACGACAACGCATGGCGGCAGCTCGTGACCGTCAGAAAGCATACGCTGATTTAGACAGGAAACTACTCGAATTCCAAGTTGGGGATCGAGCGCTACTTAAAGTTTCACCCTGGAAGGGTGTGGTTCGTTTTGGCAAACGCGGCAAACTGAATCCACGATACGTCGGACCTTTCGAGGTTATTGAGAAAATAGGCAAAGTGGCCTACAGATTGAACTTACCACCTGAACTCAGTGCAGTTCACAACGTCTTTCACGTGTCGAATCTGAAGAAGTGTACGTCAGATGAGACCCACATAGTTCCCTTAAAGGAACTCACTATCGACGAGCGGTTGCACTTCATCGAGGAACCTGTTGAAATCACGGACCGGGACGTTAAGGTCCTCAAGAACACGAGAATCCCTCTTGTACGAGTTCGTTGGAACTCCCGCCGCGGCCCAGAGTTCACCTGGGAGCGTGAAGATCAAATGGAACTCAAATATCCCAGTTGTTCGGAACCAATGCAACTACTACTGAGGCTGAAGCTACCAATGCAGAATTTCGGGACGAAATTCCAAATCAACGGGGGGATAATGTGACACCCCAAGAAAACCAGTAATCTTCGCAAACATGCTCAGGGGAGCCGCGATACAATTCAGGTAAACAACGTCACACCATTAGCTTTCCTCAGTAACTGCATGCTAAATTTCGGGACGAAATTTCTTTCAAGTTGGGGATAATGTGACAACTCGAATTTCCGACATTCTTTGTTCGCATTTAATGCACGTTGACTTTGACTATATAGTTATGTTATGATAAAACCTAGTGTGTTTGCATGGTTATGTGTGATTGTATAACATGTGTACTGTTTGTAAAACTCAAACTGTTAAGAACCCGACGAAACACAAGGCTGTTTCGCCATAACCCTTCCCGACGAAACATACTGTTTCGCCATATACATCCCGATGAAACAAAAGCCTGTTTCGCCGGCCCAGTAATTCACGAAGCCCAGTTTGGGCCCAGAACGTTATTCTGAGTTTATTTACGTAAAACATCATCATTTTTCACTTTCTATCAACACAACCGAAACCCTAGAGCTCTCTTACTGTGACGGCAAGCTAGAACCCACTAGAAACTCTTGTGCGATCAAACCATCATCTCGGTTAGTAATCCTATGTGTCTTGATTGATCTTTCATCCATGTATGTGTTTCTGTGCCATGTGATTCTGCTATGTTGATGTATAATTGTAACTGATACATGTTAAATGTTAGGGTTCTTGATATGATGATGATTGGAGTTTGATGTTGTAATATAATCCGCTGTTTAAATTGATAAATGTATATACGAATCTCCTATGAAACCGAATCAGAATCTGGTAAACTGTTGAGATCAGGTTTATGCATGATATACGTGGTTGTTGATGATCAGAGTTTAGATACGCGATAGTACGCGGATAGAGTCGGTGATATGAGTATTATATACGTAAGTTAGGGTTTCTGCTAGATGTGAAGTCCTGTGATGATTATGTATATTGTGAATGATGAATTCTGTGCTGGATGATGATTACATGATATTAAGAAACGGCAGAACATGATGATTAGGGTTTACATACGTAACTGACTTGATGACGAACTGCTATCCTCGGCGAAACTGAATACGACGAAACTGAGTGTGTTTCGTCGAGGTGACCACGACGAAACACAATATGTGATTCGCCAAGGACTGTCGACGAAATAGAAGCTTGTTTCGCCAAATGTTGTGTTTCGCCGATGTTGTGTTTCGCCAGTTTGTGTTTCGCCATTATGTGTGTTTCGTCGAACAGTTAGTCTGCACAGTAACTTGAGTTAATTCTGTTAAGTGTTAACCTGGTTAGTTAACTGCTGTTAAGTGTCACCATCTTGTGTACGATCTCAAATAAGTGCTACGTGCTACTTGCTTATCAACTGTGTACTTATACGTGAACACAAACTGATTTCACATACGTGCATACTATAGGACGTGATTGACTTATTTGCGAGCACATAACCTAGCATACCGAGCAAACCAAGGTGAGTTCACACAAGCCAAGGCATGGGGTTCCCAGGGGGGAATGGGGATTTGATGATTACTTTACATACATAGATGACAGAACCTACTGCTAGACTAGTAACACTTATTGAACGATCTTCGCACACCTGCCAAGGACATTGGCCGCGATATTATGACTGACTTCGCACACCTGCCAAGGACATTGGCCGCGAACTAAATTTACACATCATCGCACACCTGCCTAGAGAGGCCGCGATACAAACAAACCTAGTCTAGAAAAACTTGGGGAAAGACCTTCCCCAACATCTTCGCACACCTGCCAAGGACATTGGCCGCGATGGAAACTAATACGATACATTGTAACGAACGAACATACTACTACTCACGCTATACTATTACTGAACTATTAACTGTGAACTCGCTCAACTAGTTGTTGACTCTCTCTTGCATGCCTTGCAGGACCTTAGGTACATATGGAGCTTGCACAGGGAGGAGCAGGTCGTTGTGGGACATGGATCGATGATGCCATGTTATCTATTTAAACATTTGAATTTACTATTTACATTGGGTTTACATACTAATGCTTCCGCTATACACTTATTGATGTTTGGTTTTGAAAACACCTTTCGTATTGATGAATGATTTTTACTACTTACTTATATGTTCAATATGATTGGTGGCTTGATCCTGGTCAGTCACGCCTCCAAGCGGTGATACTCCGCGTGTGGATTTTGGGGGTGTGACACCCAAAACCCTCAAAACGCAAAGCAAACAAAATCTTGAAAATTGAAATCCTAGGAAACCTTAACCACGATGTAATAAACGAGCCCGAGCTATCGGTCACCCAATCTACCCACCAATGATTAGCTAATAATAACCTAGCTCACCCTAATCGTCTTTCGAGTCACAAGATGAGGATGCAAGTTTTAGTATAGTGATTTTAACTATTAATCAAATTGGTCAATTTATCAACACAATATTTAACCCGAAAATCCTAAGATAAACGAGTCAAATTAAATCCTAAGTCTAGGGGGAATTTCTTCGTGCCTAAACCGCTGAATTTATCGACTAATAATCAATCAAAACACACCAGCATGCAATATCAAGATCAATTACTAGGCAAAGTTATGTAAATCACATCAAATAACCATAATAATGTCAAAATCGCATTACAATCATCAAGTTCATCTAAACCCAGGTAGTTTATAACGTTTAGCTACTCAAAATAATTAAAAGCATGACAAACTTGGTTCTAAAAATTAAACAAAACATGGTTCAATGTAAAAGATTAGAAAAATTAAGTGTGATACCGAACCCACAATGCTCGAACCACGAACCGAATATTAAGTGTACCAGGTCTTCAAAGTAATCAGGGATATTAAAGCTCTATCGTACCTATGGATTACTTCAAGGGCGGCTGCAATAAAATTAGAGTGGCCAATATGGCGTGAATTCAGTTTGGGCGCATAAATTGTACTATGTTTCTGGTCTTTCTCCATTCCTTGTAATGTACCTTACTGCTTGAGCATCTTGCTTAAGCTTGTTTTTCGTTTTTAAAGAATCGCCGCCTTTCAAAAAAAAACAAACAAACGTACTACTTGTTTTTTTTTTTTTCTTCGTGTGATCCCAACTGCCTTCTGTCCAAAGTATTATTATTTTTTTGCTTTTTGTCTGCCACCAATGTCTATGTTGAGAACATAATAAATAGATGCCTTCTGTGCCTCCCCTATGCTTGTTGTCCTCTCGAAAAATAAATGAAAAGCATTCCCCCAATCTTCCTTTTTTTCATTTGCTTTTTAAAGCAATAATAATGTGTCCCTCCTTGAATTTGTCCACATCAACCTATTCTCTTTTTTTTTTTTGCGTTCACACTCCCAATTGCTTTTCTTCGTCCACTAACAAAACAACTTCCAAAACTCTCATGTTGTGAACGTACATGGCTTTGATTTATTATTCTTGGTGGCCCCATTGAAGTTATTGACAATAATAAACAATAGCCACCACCTCTCCTGATTTGCTCCATTTATCCCCTGCTGTTCACACCCTTTTGAATTGTTGCCACCAATTGTTCACTAGGGTTTTATTAAGGGTTATTAGATTTTATTACACTTTTTTGTTCACTATCTTTTGATCCTGTTATTACACTTTTTTGGTGGCATAGGGATCTTAGGAAAGTTTCAGGGATCTTAGGACACCACCAAAAGTATAATAACAAGACCAAAAGTTAGTGATATGGTGACAGAACACACTAAGTGTTAAGTTGAGGGTGGCGGACGTCAAAGTGATAGTTGGAGGTGGCAGTGGCCAATGACCAATAATTAAGGGTGATAAAATCCAATAACCCTTTTATTAATAATACATGAATGAATATGTAGGGCCCACCAACACCAAAACTCTCGTGAACTTGCCCAAGAATGACAACAATAATAATATGCTTTTTTTTTTCTTTTCATTCTTATTCTTATGTCACCTCCCAATATAATAATGTGGCAGCTCTTTACATAAAAAATAGAGATAGTGGTCTTGACCCACTCATAGAAAATAGCTGCAAATTTCCTTCTGTCACTGGCACCCCACTCTGCCCAACTGGCTGGATATGTCTTTATTACTCTTTTTCACTCCATTTGCACCTGGACCTGTAATAATAATAAATAATAAAATATATGTCTAAATATTATAAAAATGACTCTAAACTATTAAAATAAAATACAAAATACACAAGGAATATAAGATGCGTTTGCAACACATCAATGGGTCACATATATTGTTTAGAAGTTAGATATATTTGGTTGATTATTTTTTGTTGATGCAGTCATATATATTGGAATTCATTGGTTTAGAACTTAGAAATTCATTTGGTTATTGTTTCTTTTTTTCGGTTAAAATTATTGATAGAGGCACGGTATTCCATGGCGAGGTTCAAAGGAGAACAAATTTTGATTTTATCACAGGTTAGCATTCTTGATGTGAGATATAAATGGGTTAAGGTAAACTATTTAACTAAAATGGTCATACAGGTCATTTGGATAATAAAACTTTATTAAAGAGTTTGCATCAAATAAAGCTAGATATCAAGTTTTACTGATCTTGCATTTAACTTGCAGGTATTGGCAAATGAAGTTAACATCGGGTATGAGGATATGAGCAATGAGCAGGCAAGTATTCTTTTATTTAACCCAAAATTTATTGTTTTATTATTATTGTTGTTGTTGTTCCATTTTTTTTTTTGTCATTCCATGGTTATTTTACTCTGAGATACTAACTTTATTATGTAAATAATTCGACAGGTGCTGAAGTTCAATGAAACTAGAATAAAGAACATCCACCATCTTGCTCATCTTCTTGATTGTGAGTACATGGTCTGCTTATATTACTTTGTACAAAATTTACAAATAGCCTAATGGACCATATGGGTCACGGGTTAAAATGAATCCGGACTAAATGGGCCATTTTGTTACCAGCTGACATGGGTCTGGACCAACAAATTCTGTTTTTGCATCTATACTATCTATAAAAGGAGATTAGCTGCTGGCCTCGATTTGCATACGTGTCAACTAATTAGATATGCCACGTAGGTTTTGCTACACGTGATGTTGCCACGTAGGTTTTACGGCAAACGTACTTTATTATTACGGGATGTGTGGTATAATAAAAGAGTTATTGCTAATCTGTTATTTTAGCAAGGTGTATATCTCCTTCCAGTGATGTGCTTGTGAAATCTTGACGCATTAATGATTTGTTTATAGATTAAACTATTTGATTGTGTTTTGTTATGTTATTGATGTAATTAACTTTCGGTTTTTGTTGACCAGTCTTTCAAAATGGATTGTTGACTTACGATAAAGAGCGGCCTGCACCAGACTCATGAAGGTGTAAGATATCCGAGAGTTATTCCTCCGCAGAGCTGGGTTTCTGTGCTGCTGTTATTGATGCAGTTGATGACCAATACCTGGGTTTCTCATGCTAATTTAAACTGCATCAATCACAGTGTGTCCTAACACATATTGTCTTTAACATTGTTTTATAAAGATATGTAACTAAACGCAAACAATTTAAATGATATATTATAATCTGTTTTTTAGTATTTGATTTCGATCTTATTAAACCCACCCGTGTGCTCACACGGGTCTTACTACTAGTAATTAAATATGATGAAGATTTCAAAATACTATATTATTTCCTATACGAATTGTTTTTATAAAATTAAGATTTGAGTGTAAAATTAGTAATTAAATTTATATAACTTCAATTGTATAATTATCTTTTAACAAAATTAATTATCGATAATTAGGTAGAATAGATAGGCGGTAAAACTAAAAAATAGATGACTCCAATGAATGTTATGCGTTCTCATTCGTTTATTTTATTATATAGTATAGATGGTTTATTAGGATTAGTTAAGCAAATGCATTAAATAGGTATGTTTAATGGGATTTTACATGTTATTATTTATTTTTTACCAAGTCAAATATATTAATTTCATAAATATATTAATTTTTTTTAACATTTGTAACGAACTTGGCTATTAATAAAATATTATTTAATAAAGAATTTAATTACAAACTGTGTATTCATGAAGAGGCTCAGGATATGATAGGAAGTTTATTTGGATAGGAAGGCTAGGAAGTAATCTTGACCATCTATTTATTAATCAAAGACTAAGATTAAATGAGTGAAATTGAAGAAAAAAAGGAGACGCGTGGGTTTGTGTAGGGCATTCTAGTCAATCCAACGCAATAGTTTTTCTCTCCTCCAATCCCCCCCCCCCCCCATTTTTTAAACGTTAATAGCTCTTTCATACGACATTAATTTTTTATAAAAGTTAGACCAAAAAAACGAGTGTTTTTTTATCTTTAAAAAGAGTATACTGATGTCTGTCGTTAAGGACATGCAAAACCCAACTAAACTATGTAGATAGGATAAGTCGGATATCAAACCAGAGGAGGATTGTGGAAAGTGTTATGATGCTAAGTATTAATTAACTAATGCTAAAAAATAAAATTCAATTGATGATTTGGTTGTTTATGAGAATTATCTAGGTTAACGAATAAAAATTGAGAATTAAATCAATAGGAGAGAAGATGGTTCCTCCAGATTTCAGGTTTGCAAACAAGTTCAGTTATGTGTTTAATCAAAACATTGACATAGACATAAATGTTTAACCGAATTAACCAATTGTGATAACCAACGACTAAGTACTCCGGTCAATACATGACGGGAGGTTATCGAATGATTATCAATTACAATTACAAACCCTAACCCCATGTCAAATATATCCCAATTACTAGAACTCTCGGGAACTGAATGCTTAGAAATCAAGGTTTAAATAAATGCAACTAGCTACAATCAGTCAATTAAATCCATGGTGAAAAGCATCGAATGCTTAGATCACCAAGTTACAATGATTAAAAACACATAAAAGTACCTAATTACACAAACCCTCCATCCGGAGAAAACCATAAAAGACTAGCCGCTCATGTTGCAAGATTGATCTTCGTCCTCTTTTTTCCCCCGTTGAAACCCCCTTTCCTGCGAATGATGATGATTGAGTGATTTAATGTTGTTGAAAAACAAAACCTTCTGCCGTCAATTGATGTTTCGGCCCAATCCTTTTTCACTTTGTGTACCCTTGTCATCGGCCCAAAATGGAAGTCCACAAGTCCACGTGATGTTATGGCCCACCAAATATCTCCCAAGACTTGTCCACCACTCAGCCGTGATAATATGAGAATTTTGTTTTGTTGATTTCTTGTCAGCCTTCACAAGTCTTCATGTGATGATTGGCTGTTAATTGTTTTATTGATGTTGTGCTTCCTTGTTTCTCGAACCCTCCTTCAAATTATGATGATGATTGTTGACTTTCTAATGTAATGCACATATATGTCATGTGACCTTGTCTGCTTGTATGTTCATTCAGAGATCACGTGATGTTTTTTTTTTATAATAGTAATTCCTCTCCCCAATTAATGTCTGCTGCCTTATACATTTAACCGTAATCTACGGAACCAAAGCGTAGCCTACGGTTTTCATCTTCTGTCCGTTTTGTTGTTTGCCTTTTTTTTGCTTATCATATATCAACCGTAACCTACGCATACGACCTTAGGCTACGATCAAATGTTGCTGCTTCTTTCATTTTCTGGTCAATTCCACTAGACCGTAGACTACGAAATCAAACTGTACGCTACGGTTGTCGTCTGCTGGAGCCTTCTTGTTCAATATACACTTTCATAAAATGATAATCAAGTCCCTAGACTTCATTCATTCATAATTCTCGCACATTCGAACTATCATTCGACCCGAAACATTCCCAAATGCCTCCGTTGGCCGCACTCATCAACCTTACACGTTCCGCTTTAACTCTAAACCCCGTAACTTCACCGATTTATGTGTTTTACCTGTAACACCACAAACGCTAGTAGATATCACATTCGACGCATATAATCAAGTTCACAACAATAAAACACTTTGTATATTACACTTTAACACCCGGTTTTTACACACTCCATCACATCCCCACACTTATCATTGATTGTCCTCAAGTAACCATTACAAACATTACTCACCTTATTAACAAATCACCATTGAATCCCTTACCGGATTAGCAATTTAAGGTCCCAAGTCATACCCGTCCTATAGACTGACACAATCGAGATTGACAATCTGACAAACAAATGATACGCGTTTAAAACAATTTAAGACTTGCCTAACTAAAACTAACATGCTTATGATACTACACACATGCCACACGCCCCTCACAATGATCACTCCTCTCGGTTTTATCAAGACTAGCGTGTAATGTGCTAGTATATATTTCACTCAAAACCAAATATACTACTTTGCAATCATAAGCTTGTGTAGCAATCACACCTCCACTGTAACAAATAACATAGCACATATCAAAAGGACTTACGGGTTTTGGGTTAAAGGTAAAGGTAAGGAAATATTTTTGGGTTTTCCTGTTTATATGGCGAACACAAACGAATATACCAAACCATGACAACTTTATTCACAATAGTTTCTAACACGTTGGGTTATTTTTGACCCATTTATTTAACACGAACATAATAATACTTTTTTGTTTTTTTTTCTTTCTTTTTTTTTTTCTCTTTTTTCTTTTTTTTTTCTTTTTTTTTCTTTTTTTTTCTCATAACATATACACAATTGTCATTCATGGTTGGTAATCAAACGGGACAAACAAGGTGTAACAAACGAAGGGTAAAAGGCTCAACATGGTTAACTAAGGTGGGTGGATAAACAATCAACAAATAACACAATGGAAGGAATCCTAATGCCTTTATCATTTATGTGCATACGCTACACCACAGCCTCGGCACGTATCAAACCACACAAGTTCTAACACAAAGCAACATATGGCCTACACTCAACAAATGAGCATGTATTGCAATTCAACTATAATTCTAGTAGGCTCAAATATCTCACCGAATAAAAGGAATATGGGTTGCCGACACGTAGCATGTGTAATTCCTAAAGCATGTTACCCCTAGTTAGGCATCTCTTCTCAACTATTCTCTAAAAACATGTCAGAAATACTCTCATGAAACTTAAAGGGACAACCATGACTAGGGATCTAAGTTAGCTTTAATATCAGCAAGAAACCCTTTAGCGATTGAAAATGTTGGTTTTCATGTAGTTCAAGCATACTTGAGAGACAAAAATTTTCGAAAATTTTCAATTTTCAGCCTAATTTCAACCCTTCAAGCATTTAAGATCAACAATCATACCAACCCTCTCTCGAGTTACCGCATCCCCACACTTGGGATACATTGTCCCCAATGTATGGTGCAATTTATAGTCTAAACTCGAGATATACCACCTAACAAACCATGAACGGCTAATACCTAAACGACTCAACACAAAGAAACCACTCCCAACACAAAGACTCACACCACCAAAAATACAAAAACAAATAAAATAAAGGATAGAGAGACACATTGACCTGATCAGTAAATCAACAAGTGTCTATAGCGGTGCAACTGCTGTGATCAGACAGGGACGCAAACTCCTCTTGGATTCTCTGACATCTCATCGGGGATGTTGCAACATCCCCACACTTGAATCATTGCATCCGTGAAGATAGAATTGTATAAACCTGTCAAAACACAACACAACACACCAAACGAAACCAAAACAAAGTACAATACTCTACATCCTCGGGCTGCCTCCCGAGAGCGCTAAGTTTAAAGGTCTTCAGCCAGACCGTACCTGATATGCGCTATGGTGGTTTCAATGCACACTTACCTAATGTATTTCCAATGAATGCTCGGAAATTTACATGCCATCTCCATAAGCTTGTCGGTATAATTGGCATGTTTAGACCGCACCTGCGGGTTTCGCTTATCCACTTCACGAGATATACCTTGATGTCTTGTTGTTTCACCCTTCTCATCTTCTTCCTCGAACCCTCTTCCCCACACTTATTAATTTGAATGATTGATATGGGGAGAGGTTCGGTACACACATTCATCTCATCATACTGCTTTGCCTCAACATCTTCACACACCATCTGATCCACCAGTGACTCTTCATCAAATAAAGGATTCATTGGTGTGGTATTATCCTCCACAGCCTCCTCCTCCATGTGAGAATAATCTCTAATATCATCAGGTAATGGCGAGAGACGCTCTTCTATTTCTATCTTCATTTTTAACTTTTGACACTTGGAAACTAGGCAGCTGATTCGATCTTCATCAGAAAGGTTGGGTGCTAATAAATACTGCTCGAGTTTGGACAAACTCGCTTCCAACATAGCAAGCTTTTTCTCCTCCTCGGTCTGATAAGTATAGACACCCTCGGGCTCAGGATATTCCTCGGGATGATACTGTCGGTATCCCTGATACGGTATTGAGATGTACGCATCCATCATTTTTTTATTCCAATACTCTGGATTTTCCAAATACACCGCGCACACATCATCATAATAAGAAGTATGATAACGACCGCAACAGAAACATTTTCCATCCGTCCTTGGTTCATAATAAGCATCCTCGTCCCGATCCCATCCGTCAGAGTAATAACCATCCTCCACTGTTGTATCAGAATCATAGAAATATGGTGGAGGGGAAGGATTACCATAGCAAGGCATCGGTGGTTCTTCCAATTTCGCTCTTTCCCGTTTAAATCGGGCCTCGTGGCAACCGATACATGGGTGAAGTGGTTCCTTGCACAAAATGCATGTAAGAGAGGTGCATAGTATTGTAAGATCTATCATCCTACACAAACACAAAAACACAAGCACCACGCATAAATCTGAACAGAACAAAACAAAACAAAACTGACACTATTTTTGGATTTTTTTTTAAACTAAAACTTAACACTAAACACTTTGCGCACGCCTCCCCGGCAACGGCGCCATTTTGATGTCTGTCGTTAACGACATGCAAAACCCAACTAAACTATGTAGATAGGATAAGTCGGATATCAAAGCAGAGGAGGATTGTGGAAAGTGTTATGATGCTAAGTATTAATTAACTAATGCTAAAAAATAAAATTCAATTGATGATTTGGTTGTTTATGAGAATTATCTAGGTTAACGAATAAAAATATAGAATTAAATCAATAGGAGAGAAGATGGTTCCTCCAGATTTCAGGTTTGCAAACAAGTTCAGTTATGTGTTTAATCAAAACATTGACATAGACATAAATGTTTAACCGAATTAACCAATTGTGATAACCAACGACTAAGTACTCCGGTCAATACATGACGGGAGGTTATCGAATGATTATCAATTACAATTACAAACCCTAACCCCATGTCAAATATATCCCAATTACTAGAACTCTCGGGAACTGAATGCTTAGAAATCAAGGTTTAAATAAATGCAACCAGTTACAATCAGTCAATTAAATCCATGGTGAAAAGCATTGAATGCTTAGATCACCAAGTTACAATGATTAAAAACACATAAAAGTACCTAATTACACAAACCCTCCATCCGGAGAAAACCATAAAAGACTAGCCGCTCATGTTGCAAGATTGATCTTCGTCCTCTTTTTTCCCCCGTTGAAACCCCCTTTCCTGCGAATGATGATGATTGAGTGATTTAATGTTGTTGAAAAACAAAACCTTCTGCCGTCAATTGATGTTTCGGCCCAATCCTTTTTCACTTTGTGTACCCTTGTCATCGGCCCAAAATGGAAGTCCACAAGTCCACGTGATGTTATGGCCCACCAAATATCTCCCAAGACTTGTCCACCACTCAGCCGTGATAATATGAGAATTTTGTTTTGTTGATTTCTTGTCAGCCTTCACAAGTCTTCATGTGATGATTGGCTGCTAATTGTTTTATTGATGTTGTGCTTCCTTGTTTCTCGAACCCTCCTTCAAATTATGATGATGATTGTTGACTTTCTAATGTAATGCACATATATGTCATGTGACCTTGTCTGCTTGTATGTTCATTCAGAGATCACGTGATGTTTTTTTTTTTATAATAGTAATTCCTCTCCCCAATTAATGTCTGCTGCCTTATACATTTAACCGTAATCTACGGAACCAAAGCGTAGCCTACGGTTTTCATCTTCTGTCCGTTTTGTTGTTTGCCTTTTTTTGCTTATCATATATCAACCGTAACCTACGCATACGACCGTAGGCTACGATCAAATGTTGCTGCTTCTTTCATTTTCTGGTCAATTCCACTAGACCGTAGACTACGAAATCAAACTGTACGCTACGGTTGTCGTCTGCTGGAGCCTTCTTGTTCAATATACACTTTCATAAAATGACAATCAAGTCCCTAGACTTCATTCATTCATAATTCTCGCACATTCGAACTATCATTCGACCCGAAACATTCCCAAATGCCTCCGTTGGCCGCACTCATCAACCTTACACGTTCCGCTTTAACTCTAAACCCCGTAACTTCACCGATTTATGTGTTTTACCTGTAACACCACAAACGCTAGTAGATATCACATTCGACGCATATAATCAAGTTCACAACAATAAAACACTTTGTATATTACACTTTAACACCCGGTTTTTACACACTCCATCATATACTATTGCTATATTTTCGAATTTTTTTTCGTAAACCCAGTTGTGTAAAACGCAGTGGACAAAAAACGTAAAAATGTTTTTTTTTCTAAAACGCAATGGACAAAAAACACAAAGAAATGTTTTATTTCTAAAACGCAATCATCAGAAAACACAAAGAAATGTCTTATTTCTAAAATGCAATAGCCAGAAAACACAAAGATATGTCTTTTTTTCTAAAACGCAATGGCCTAAAAACACAAAAAAAAAATTATTTTCCTGAAACGTAATGGACTAAAAACACATAAAAATGTGTTTTTTCTAAAACGCAATGGACCAAAAAACACATAAAAATGTCTTTTTTTTTCTTTCTAAAACGCAATGGCCTAAAAACACAAAAGAAAGTGTTCATTCTAAAACGCAATGGACTAAAAACACATAAAAATGTGTTTTACCTAAAACGCAATTGACTAAAAACACTTCAAAATGTGTTTTTCTAAAACGGATTGAACCAAAAAATACATAAAAATGTGTTTTCCTAAAACGCAATAGATAAAAACACAAAAGAAAGTGTTTTTTTTTTCTTCTAAAACGTAATGGATTAAAAACACATAAAATGTGTTTTACCTAAAAGCACAATAGACTAAAAACACAATAAAATGTGTTGTTTCTAAAACCCAATGGACTGAAAATACAAAAAATAACAGTGTTTTTTCATTACTTTGTAAAACGCAATGACTCAATTCAAAAACCTAGATTGTAAAAATGCAATTCAAAAATTTCTTATATAGATCGAAGCCGATTTCTTCAACGATTGACGAAATTTGAATGTTAGAAACACTTATCAGCGGTCGAGTCGAACGAATCGAGTGATTCGCTTCAAAATCACGGGAAAAATGAGATATTTTATGAAATTAAACTGAGGTTCTTCAAAAAACTTGAAGAAAACGTGATTGGGTGTTTAAATCATTGATTGGTGACGAAAATCGCACTATAATGTAGTGATTATTGAGATAGAAAGTGAAGAAAAGGTTGAAGATAGTGGGTTTTGAAAATAGTGGGTTTTGAAGTTATAGAGAGAAGAACCGGAGAAGATTGGATAAAATTGACTAAAATACCCTTCCTCTTTATTTTAAATTTTACCACATATTATAATCCTATTGTTTCCTATACTTCCTAGCCAAAACAAACTCCCTATTTGATCATCTCCCTTCATGAAGAATAAGATGAATACATATTAGGATCAAATTAAGAGGTCTAGTGATAATGTAAAGAGTAAACTTCCGTTTTGTTCCCTGTGGTTTGGTCACTTTAATGGTTTTGTCCCAAATCTTTAAAAATAGCCATTTTCCTCCAATAGTTTGCTATGGTTTCTCTATTTTGCTCCCCGCCTCTAACTGCATCCAAATTGCCTGTTTTTCCATTTTGCTCCCCGCATGGAGCAAAATGGAAAAACCATAGCAAACTATTGGAGGAAAATGGCTATTTTTAAAGGTTTGAGGCAAAACCGTTAAAGTGACCAAACAACAGGGAGCAAAGCGGAAGTTTACTTTAATGTAAGAAAATATTTTAGATTATTAAATTGAAAAATGAAAAAAGAAAGTTTCAAAGTAAGAAAGAAAAAAAGAAGAAAACTAAGAGATAATTTTCTTGAAGGATTTCTTCGTCATTTTTGTATTTTTGTCTATTTATTTAGATAAGAAAACTAGAAAAAATAAAACAAATGAAGGGTTAGGATCAAATACAAATTCTCCTAAAAATAAGAAGTTGTAAGAAGGGTATCAATCGTACTCCGATTGGCCTTATTCAAGCGGCATTGGAACTGTCTCATTAAACTCTATGATGTGATATTTTAAGTTTTTCGTTTTAGATGTTATGCTTGTAAATTTTAGACTTTTTGTTTATATCATTGTGTCTTTTTATTTATCATTGTGTTTTTTCTATATATGCGTCATTGTGTCTTTTTCTTGACTCGCTGTGTCTTTTTTCAATGACATTATGTTATATTTTGCTTGTCATTGTGTTATATTTTGTGATCCATTGTATCTTTGTACACTTCTTATTTTAGGAACCTTTGTAGAATAACTTTACAATATATTATATTCGTTTTATTAATCCGTTTATTATTACTTTGTATATTTTATATTCCCTAATTTTAGCATTTAAAAAAGGAGATATATTTGAAGTTTAGGAAATTTATCAAATTTTAATAAATGGGATAACTCAATTTAGGCGGGAAAATACATCAGAGAGCTCCCTGTTTACAGACATGTGTCTCCATATGATTTATTTTATTATATAGTATAAATTTATTATATATGTAGATAGGATCAAGATCAAGAGAAAACCCTTTCGAGTTGTGAGAACTTAGAGAACTCGGTCTTCTCGTGCGAGTTTTGCCCCAATTTTTTCACACCCATATATTAAAATGTTAGAAAAGACTGCCATAAATAAAATTAAAAAAAAATTACGAAGTGGTGTTTTTCAGCCTCTTACAACAGCTCTAAAAAGCTGATGGCATAAGCATGACATCACTTTTTACAGCGTTTACGGCTACCGTAAATGAAAAAGTTTTTTTTTTTGAAAAGTTGTTTTTTTAGGATTTTTGGTAAAAAAATTTTGAAAAAACCATTCGTAAGACTGAGTTCTCAAAATTCTCACAGCTCGTATAAGTTTTCATTTTATCCTAATCTTATCTAGATATAGATATAAAAATAGATTGAACCCCAGGCCATGGTCGTCTATGTATTAGGCAAACTAATGAACTTATTTATTGACATTTTTAAAATATGAGATGCAATATATACTTACATTGCCTGATGGCTCTAATAACTCTTTGGATCATTTTGTCTTCTATATCTCTAAATGCATTAGGCTTCGAAGCCAAAACTTTAAGCACACCTGGAGTTGCAGCGAGTTGTGGGCGATTGGTCACTGTTTTCTCTGCAATATCTAGGAAAATATTTAAAGATCAATCACTCAGTGTGGCAAAGTTTTAGATAATGCAGTCAGTGGCGAAGCTTGAGATTTCGACTGGGGGTCGAAAACGTATATACCTAAAAAAATTATAAAACCGGGGGTCGAAAACGTATATACGTAAAAAATTCTATACGAAAACTATATACCAGACACTACTGAGTGAAAAGTCCCCCCCCCCCCTACAAAGATGCGCCCCTGAATGCAGTGAAGGTCAGCCAATAAATATGGGTCTATGGTTAAATTGTGCATGGAACAGATCCCTCTCCGTTTTTTCGCTCGTAGTGTTAATTTTACCTAAAATTTCCGATTTTTTTTTAATGTAAAACATTGGATTTTGAGAATCCTCCTTCCACTGGTTTTAGCTCTGCTAACATTCATAAGGACATGACATGAGGTTAGAGATAAGCATTTGGTACTAACTACCAGTACTGAATTTCCCATACCGAATTTTTTCGATACTGGTACCTACTTTTTAGCATTTTCAGTATCGGTACCGGTAAAAATACTGAATTTTACTTTTAAATACCGATACCGTACCGAATATTTCGGTACCGGTACCCAGTTTTGACGAATTACGGTACCGGTACCGGTTGTACCGGTACACTCATCCCTACCTGAGGTTGTCATAAAACAATAAATAAAAATATATATCACGACGTAGTGCTTACCATACATATCAGCTTCTAAACATTTCAAAAGTAACCAACCACAATGCTGGTCATCCCAAAAATTATCTTTCAAATTTTCTGACTCCTCATAGAGATAATTCACCATATCGTACCTTCCATGTAAAGCAGCTAAATAGAGTGGCAGCTGTTGGTTACAGGCCCCTTGCAACACACACTACAACACTCTCCGTATGTATGTATAATAGTGAATTGGCAGCTCAAAGATAATATGCAGAAGGGTTTCTATTATTCACGAAATGAAGGGTTAGAATATTAAATAAACCAAGAGGCTTTATATATAGCCTTACATGCACGTACAGAATATAAAAAGGAATAAACTAATATTCTACCCTAAAGAACCGGTACACTACTTGACTTCTTATTCTGCACGTGTACCATGCACCCATCTCAACGTACACTTGCTAAGAACTCGGTCAAACATCACTTAACCATTTCACTAGACCCGTTGGTAGATGGATAATCCATTTATCCGCTGACCCATATAACCCGTGACTCACGTGACTCGTAAACGAACCCGATTAATCCAACAGCAGCGTGTTTCCATTACCGCCGGGAATATTTAGCAGCAGTGGCGGATCTAGGATTCCGACCAAGCGGTAACGTTTTATAAATAAGCGGTAACGAAATCGAAAAAACGTCAAATTTTTCCATAATTTACACTAAAAACGTCAAAATTTTTCCGACCAAGCGGTAGCGGAGGCTACCCCGAGTTGTGAAGTAGATCCGCCCCTGTTTAGCAGGTCCCTGCAACGTGTTACTAAAATCCTAGCGATCGTTACATTACCCGCTATTGCTGCCAAACCTAGGGCGGTATGGCCATTGTTATTCTAAAATTTTAGTTGTTCGTCTGTCATGTTAGTCAGTAGACCTCTAACAAAAACTTCAGTCAACTTGGTGCTTTTAAGGGATAGTGCAGTTTCATTATTTTGGGTGATGCTACACCCTGTCAAACCTTCATGCTCGTCTATGATTCTTCTAGCAGCTTCCCAATTGCCTGTGATTGATGCTTGATAGAGAGGGACGCAGATACCGAGGTAGCCTTGGTACCTATTTTGATTTTCTTCTAGAAAGTTTCAAAAGCAAACTTAATTAGGTAAAAGGTTAATTATGGCTCATTCTATTTACACCCCTTTTTTTACTAATTACACCCCCCTATAAAAAATCACATCCATCAATCACTTGCTTTTGTTTTTAGTCTGTTTTGTCTTTTTGTTGTCTTTTTTTATTATATTTTATTGTCTTTTTTGCCTTTTTGTTATTATTATTATTATTATTTACTATTAGTAATGAATTATTATTATTATTATTATTATTATTATTATTATTAAGCTTATTACTTAAGCCTTAAACTTTTTATTTTTTTTACCTTTTTAGTTTTTTTATGCTAGACATCTTTTTATTTTTTTACCTTTTTAGGTAAAAAGGAGAGCATCTAATTGCCGGCACAAACAATGAGTTAGGCCGTTTTTTTAATGAAGTTAATCTTTCAAAAAAAAAAAAAAAAATCGAAGACTATTGTGACTAAAAGATCAAAGACTACGTCCGGTGTTTCTAACCCATTCCATCAACTCTTCACGAGACTTGAACACCTAAAAGTGAACTAATATTAGTTACAAAATATTAGGTGAACAAGCTTGATTAGTTACAAAATATATATTATCCAAATGGCGCATTTAAACTATACAGCATAATTATTTTCCAAACAAACTCATTTAAACTAAAACAAGACCCTTAACCTAGCTATATTATATAACTAAGTTGAAACTTGAAACATGGGAATTAAAAACTATACCTGATCTGTTGAAAATCCAGACATCTCTTTAACTTTTCTGAATGCTATGATGAAGCATAAGTAGATCACTCTTTGAACAAGTAAATTTATGCAGCTCTTTGAATAGCTTTCTCGAGTATATCTTAAAGAAACTGAAGTGAATGCACCGATAATATGAGAATTATGAAACTGAAGTGAATGCACCGATAAGCTTGAGTAGTTACAAAAATTATGCAACTCTTTGCAATTCTTTGAATTAGTTTTGGTGGAAATGCACCAATAATATGACCTAAAGACAACAAATTACTTGCACTAATAATATGAGTTGCGCATGATTGTTTCTTTGAATTAGTTTCGTTGCCATCATTTTGATTATTATATTATGCTACTATAAAATTACCATATGCTTTCTAAAATTTTCTTTCCTTTGTTATGTGATAATATTTATATATTTACATGTCATTTTCACTGTCGGAAATAAATATAATTGTGATGTGATTTGTGTAGTAATTAATTATGTAAGTGGTAGTTAATGTGAGATCTTGGTGATAAATGGTGAATCACAAAGTGATAGTATATTTATTTAAAAAAAAATCTAGGAATTGTAATTTTTTTTTTGAAAGATTAACTTCATTAAAAAAACGGCCTAACTCATTGTTTGTGCCGGCAATTGGATGCTCTCCTTTTTACCTAAAAAGGTAAAAAAAATAAAAAGATGTCTAGCATAAAAAAACTAAAAAGGTAAAAAAAATAAAAAGTTTAAGGCTTAAGTAATAAGCTTAATAATAATAATAATAATAATAATAATAATAATAATAATAATAATAATAATAATTCATTACTAATAGTAAATAAAAATAATAATAACAAAAAGGCAAAAAAGACAATAAAATATAATAAAAAAAGACAACAAAAAAGACAAAAAAGACTAAAAACAAATGATTGATGGATGTGATGTTTTTTATAGGGGGTGTAATTAGTAAATAGGGGGTGTAAATAGTATCACCCTTAATTATAGGGTTATTGGATCTGATCACCCCCAACTATTCGCGTTTGGCCGCTGGAACTCTCAACTTTGACTTTGGCTCACAATACTCCCAACTTAACACATTGTTTGTCATGACACCACGTCGTTAATAAACACTAACTGGGTTAGAAAAATTAGCCTACATGTCAATATAATCCAACATGGCAAGTGTGACGTGTAATGTAAACCTGTTTCACCATCTTTATAACCCCAAATACCCCCAAACAGCAAACCATAGGAAACCCTAGAAATCCGTGATCAAAATTAAACGCACCTTGGAGCCTTGATCACAACATGCGATCCACGGACGAATTTATGCGTAAACCGCAGCAGCACCAGCAGCACCCAATACAACAGCTCCACCAATACTAGCACTCCTATTTCCACCAACACGTAACCCTAATCCATATCCAGCAGCAACAACACCAGCCACAACAACAACCGAGCTCGCTAACCTAACAGCCAGCGACATCGACTCCACAACCAACTGTAACGCCGTCAACTCCTTCCTACCGCCAAACACATTGCTCACGACGGCGTTAGTTTCCGTCTGGCTAGTTGTTTGTATCCTCCGTATCTGTATATGTATCTGTATCTGTTTCTGTTACCGTTTCGTCGGAGATTGACGGTGATGGATTTTGTTAGGGTTTGGTTAGGATTTGGTTAGGGTTAGGGTTTAGAAATGGAGTGAGAAGTGTAGGGTGAGAGGACGATTGTTGTGTGAGGAAAATTGACAGATTCATGGTGTGGAGTTAGTGGCGGTTGACGCCTGCGGTGGAGCTCTGGCGAGTTTGAATGACGGAAGTAGGTGGTTGGAGTGTGAAAGTGTGTAAAGATGAGCATTGGAAAGTGTGCAGAAAAGAAGATAGGGGGTGGGAAGAGGGATAAAATGGCGGAGAAGAAGATAAAAGGGGTGATATGCAGGGTTTTGTGAGAAATTCCAGTTGTCAAAATTGGTCCATGAAGTTTTAGATGGTTAAATAGGTTTACATTACATGTCACACGGGCCACGTTGGATTAATATGACATGTAGGCTAATTTTCCTAACCCAGATAGTGTTTATTTAATGACGAGGTGTCATGACAAACAATGTCTTAAGTTGGGAGTGGTGTAAGCCAAAGTCAAAGTTGAGAGTGCCAATGACTAAATGCCAATAGTTGAGGGTGATTAAATCCAATAACCTGTAATTATATTACAATGTAACTTTGTATGATCATATGTAAAAAATATGTATAGTTTTCCTATTATACAAACGTACTTTCTCTACAACATTATGTGCAATAAGGAAAACCCAAAATAACATCTTAAAAACAAACATTTTTCAAAAACACAAATGTAAGTCCCAGATCGGTTGAGAAGAAGAACAAAGTCTTCCTTATAAGGGGTGGAAACTGGAAACCTTCTCTACCAAGACGCGTTTTGCCTAGACGAGCAACTCGTCGGGTAAAAACAAAATCATGAGTTCCTGGATGGGCAATCCATTCGGGCCAAAACGACAATATTTTGACACAATTTACTTGAGTTGTTACAACAAAAACCCTCCCAATATAAAAAGACCCAAGACATTAGGGGTTTGCAAAAAAATCCGAAATTCAAAATAAAAAAACCTAAATCCGAACTGAAGAAAACGATCTAAATTATTATTCCGATATTCTATTGGATTCGGATTTTAAAATAATAAGAAAATCAGATTATATAGATATCCGCTTTTAATGATAAAGACAAAGATAACTGATAATAATATATTAATTATTATAATCATATATTAATTATTAAAATCTAAAAAAATATATTAGCGTTTTAAATATTTATAAAGATAAAGATTTTATTTAATTGGTAGTTTTAATTGTTTTTATATTTTGATGATAAGGACAAGGATAACTGATAATCACATATTAAAATAAAAATATTTATTATAATCAACTATTTCGTTAAAATGATTTATTCAATACATGTAGAACATATATATTTTTTTATACATGTAGTATATTTAGAATCATACTTCTAATAAAGGATCCTATTATCCCGTTTTACACTCTAATAAAATAATAATATTAAATCATAATATCCAGCTTATCTCTTGTATATTTAATATTTTTTACTAAAATATTTCTTTTTTTTTCTTCTGATTATCCATTTATCCAACATCAGGTAATACGTAAGTTTCTAACCTAATAATAAATAAAAAAAACAAAGTAAAATGTTATAAACCATGTAATACACAACTCTCTAACCTAATAAAAAATAAAGTGAGATGTTACAATTAGTAAATAGTAACTCAAAGTTCATTTTGTTAGAAAACACATCTTGATAACTAAATGTGTTAACAAATTACATTATTCGTGTAAGACATGTGTTTATTCAAATCGTGCAATACACGAGTTTTTAAAAGACGTAACTATTTTATTACTTAGTATATAAAATTATATTTATTCAACCCGTGTAATACACGGGGTTCTAACCTAGTATCCGTATAAACCGAATATGCTTTAATAGGTTTTTAGCAAGGGAGATATGCCCGCCACTTGAAATTTATCCAGCCCAATAGCCCATGAGTATTTTGGTTTAAGACTAATTATTATACATCATGAATAGTAACATAAATTTTGATTTCTTATATTATACCATCAATATAGAAAGCAATAATTTATTTATTCCTGTTATGAATATATTTATTATTAATATGGTTATCAACACCAAAAATAGATTAGCTTTCTCTCCAAGTTTTGTACTCTTATTTATACCCTTATTGTATCACATTGTAAAGAGACCTCAATTAATGAAATACCAAATCCTTTTTCCCTCTATTATTCTTTTCTTTCTCCTTCTATTTGTTGCTATTAGGCTAGTTTCACAACACGTTATCAGCACGAATTGCTTTGGAAGTTGGATTGCTTCATCATAAGGAATGCGGCGGTTGCGGTTGTTAGAGACGGCCATGACCCATTGACCGGGACTGGTTAAGGGGTTTAAGGTGATGGTCGGTTGCTACCTACCTTCATGGAAGCTTGTCGCAAGGAAACAGAAAAGAAACTTGCAATCAACAAAATACAAGGTAAGTATACTGCTCTTTAAATATTACAAAACTTCCATCTTGTTTGGGATACCTTGTGGTGTGGGTACCTTTGGCGGCTGACTTACATATCATAAATCTAAAATAAAGAAGATGATAAGTTTTCATGAATATTCATTGTTCGGCTTTTTAGCACCGCCAGATCTTAGATGTGATATGTTTGTTTCCCATAATATGTTAAAATATGATCCTAAATTTCATTGATTAGTAAATATTAGACAATTTAGTATGTCATAAAAGTAATACAGTTAAATATAAGAATTGATCTTGTAATTGGCTTCATACTGATAATTCATTATGTTTGATGCGTTGGTATTTTATGAAAATTGTGATTTAGTTGGTCGTCGTTTGAAAAAAAATATAGTATTTCCATCCTATGGAGATCATTTATCATGTAGGGATCTATTTGTTTTATATTTTTAGAACAATTTATTTTGATTATTTTAAAAAGAATAATTACTTCAAAATAAGTAGGCAAATAAAATATTCTCGTGATTGTTTTCTTATTTGTTGTATTAACTTTAATTTTAGTTTACAATTAGTTTAGTATAATACAAAACTATGTGAAAGACTAGATATCAAATATGATGGAATTAGTATATTATGTTGAAAATTGCTTAATTTGTTATTTATTTTATCTTTTTGAAGAACAATTACATTTTGTTTACTTTAGTATTGGTATAATCATAATGAATTTGATATTTATTTTCCTACTTATATGTATATACACAAACACTTTGAATTTGTTACAGTATACACGTAACTTGCCATGATTGTTTTTCTAGTAAATTATAAATTTTGTGGCCAACGTTTTACTTGGAGTTATATATATATATATATATATATATATATATATATATATATATATATATATATATTCTAACAAAATCTAAAAGCATCTTTTAAAAACAATGTTATTTTTCAATTTGTTACCTAGGTCTGAAGGCACGTTTCATCTTCAACATAATTAATTTTATTTATTTATTTATTTTTATTTTTTCTAAACTAGAAATTTAGCGAATTCATTTCATGTAAACAAAGTTGCCAAGTTACATCAAGACAGAAGGTATGTGGGCAATAAGCTACGCCGCCACCCCTTTCTGAATTGCAAACCCTAACCTACCAAATACAAAATCCTGCCCTCTGGGCTGAACAATTATTGTGGATGAACCGTTGGTCCCTGGTCAGACTTAGGTATAAAATTTGATATTTGTGGATATTGTCATACATTTTTTCATATTTAAGTTCATTAGAGTTTATGGATAGTATAAAATTTAAATATATGAATATGTGTGACACTTCTCAATATCATTTATATATGGACAAACATATTATATTATTGTAAAGAAATGCCTAGTTAAAGTAATAAATGATCATATGTTATTGTATATTATGAGAAGATTATAGAGATATTCGTTTATTCTTAAAAGTAGAGGAGCAAATACTTGTGATTGGTTATATCACGATATATTATATCAATTTGTTTGTAACTGTGATAAAACATCTTGTTTCATAAATTTCTTTATTATAAGTTGTTTTATAAGGTGACATACTATTACGTTGTGTATTTTATATTGATTCGATGGTATACCTTGTGTTCAATACATCAACATTAATTTATATAGAAAGATGTACTTAAAAGAACAACTAAACAAAACGTGTGGCTTATAATCACTCGTGTGAAAAGAGTATAAATATGCTTAGACATGGCATCCAAAATGTCATACTCCCTAAATCTCATTATGAGCTTGTAGAATGTCATAATATTTTACACTAAATATTTTAATATGACCGGGACATGTTACTTCTCAAATGATGTTATATGAAGAGCAAATTATATATGCTCATGAAGTAACAATATTATAAAAGTGATGAGAGGATTAACGATCATATCTTTATGTCCAAGAAAGTAATAAAAAAACCATGAAACTTGTTTGGTTTTACTCCATTCACTAAAGTGAATATGACTATATATTGATTGTTGTTATCATAAACATAATTAAAAGAAAATGTAATGATGATCATGTTAACAATGAGATTCACCACCAAAAGTGGCAAATTAAAGGAGTGATTATATGAAAATTGAATGTGGAAAGGGCAAAAGTGATATACCATGATAGTATGGAATGATGAGATTCTTTTGTATATTTTTTTCATATAAACTTAAGTGTGACCAGAAAGTTATGGATCATGATTATTTAATTAGTCGGCAAGACCGGTTAGACCACACCGAGTCAATGATGATGTGAAATATATTAAAGAGATTCTTCATGTGGATTAAACATGCAAGGTTTGCTCACAAGGGAAGTTAACTATTTACCAACTAAAGTTGGGTGTAAATCCCTATGTATTCTGGAAATAACGAAAATGATATAAATATCTAGCTTGATACCATTTAGTGTTTTAAAATCGATGCATCGTCTAAATGGTTATCATATCCACAACTTGAAGTTTGTGTGATTGTGGCTTAGCTAATATGATAACAAGCATATTATTCCAGATTGGCACATTTATTTTGGTTATGATGATGAATTTGATCCCAAGTATTTATCATTGGAATATGTGTTATTGTTTAGACGATCACTAAACGTCTACTATTGATTGCAAAACCATTGACCATGAGAGCAAAATGTTCATGTTCATATCAAGCCAACAAGTTATAACACTTCTTCCCCATTACACTTGGTTTTTTGGTCAGGAACCAAATATTTCTCATCTAATGTTTTTGTTTATACAATATGCATTGTTATTGATCCACCACAACGTACATAGATGGGACCTTAAAGGAGATAAGGAAATACATGTTGGGTATGAAAAACTATCTATAGTTAAATACTTTGAGTCATTAAAGATGGATTTATTTACAACTCAGTTAATTGATATCCATTTTATTGGATCACCATTCCCAAAGTGAGGGGGAGATTAAAGGCAGTTGGAAATAGAAATGAGTTAGAATGAATTATCATTGATCCTCGTACTAAACATTATGAACAAGAAGTTCAAAGGATAATTCACACATAAAGATTAGTTCATCAATTACCAGAGACATTCACTGACCTGAAAAGAATGACTAGCTAAGTCATATATGCCAACTACTAATGCTCCAATTAAGATAATTGTGTCAAAAGGACAACATAAATTGATAATGAGTTTGTCGCACGCCTGGAGCGTGGTAGACTAGTCGATTCCAAAAATAAAAATCCTCGAGAAAATGAGCAAGTAATAAAGATGGTCAAGTCGAGGTATGTAAAAGGGTCTCCTGAAGAGACATTAGACATGATGGTTCTAGAAGAACCTCAGGTACCTGAAAATAAAGAGATCTCATTATATTCTATCATGTCTATAAAATATATGGAATCGAAACAAAATCGACGTCGTCATACTTTTGTATATAATATAGCGCTTGAAATGATGAGGATCAAAATTTAAAATCTGCCTATGAGAAATGATTGGCCAAAATGGAAAGACGCAAATGAGGCAGAGTTGAATTCTCTATTAAAAATGGAAAGTTTTTGGACCAACAGTCCGTACAACTGAAGTTGTAAAACATATTGGATACAAATGAGTCTTTTATGTGAATCATGAATTGAAATCAAATTAAGCGATATAACACAAAATTGGTGGCACAAAATATTTGCAAAGACTCATTATTGATGATGAGGAGACACATTCTCCAGTGGTGGATGCATTGACTTTCCAATATTTAATTAGTCTGGTAATAATATTAAAGAGAGAATTAATATGCGTTTTATGAAAGTTATTTTTCACTTGATAGTGAAAGCTTACATGAAAGTCCCTAGAGGATTTAAATTATCAAAGTCATGTAAAATAAATTCTCGAGAACATTAAGATTCAAATTTGAATACGTTATGATTATTTATATGTTAAATATAACTAGAACTCTTGAAGAGTTTCCTAAGGTAGTTGAGTGCCTAAAAGGTTAATTAAAACATCTTAAGGATGTAATTATTATGCACCAATGAACATACATAGAAAACTTGTACTCGGTGATTATGGTATCTCAATGTACATGGTACAATATGGATTTTATTAATGAAGCAAGTGTTTAAGACGTCTTTGTATATGATATAGAAGTCAATGAGGAAGTTTATGTGACTGAACTCCTATAGAGTGTATGCTCATACATAATTACTCAATGTGGAAAGAAGTATGTGAATGATTGTAAATGTCTAAGGCATTGTTTCAAAACCTCGGCAATATATCTTTATAAAGTTAGAAAAAGATTTATATGGACTAAAATAGTAGAGTCGAATGTGATATAATCGACTTATTAATGAACTTCAAAAGTGAAATACATATGGTGTAGTTGGTCCACTTGTTTTCATTAAAAGAACAATATGAGGTTTACAAGTGGTTATGTATGTTGATGTCATTGAATCTCCTCAAGAGATAAAAATGAGCTCAAATATTTAAATCAATAATTTGCAAATTAGAGATGGCATTGCAAATTTATGGCTCAATATGTGGAACATGTACTCATATTATTATCCATCAGTCATAATACATCAAGAAGGTGTTGGACATTGCATACAGACAAAGCTTATGGTGTAAGTACATTTAATGATATTAATTAGTTGCTATACAGAATGACTCTTGTCATCTCCTGTCAAAGAAGCAACGATACTTATTCCAGAAGTACCATAGTTATATAAGAATTGTACTAATATACCTTGGTAGTTATACACGAACATATGTCATTAAATTCATTGACAAGATATAACTTGTGTATAGTGAAGAGATAATGTTTTGGTACAACATATATTCTATACCCTTAAGGTACGAAAGATATGGGTTTATATTTTGCTAACCATCAAAACAAGTTTGGTTAGTTTTGTAAATGCAGGGAATGTGACAAAACAAAGTGTGGATCTTACGATATTTATTTACAAGAAGAAGCACTAGAAGACTCATATGAAGATCATACAATGCTGCGAACATAAAGGATTGCATATTAAGGGAATCAAGTGGCAAATCATTGGCTATAAAAGCTTTGAGCAACTTTCGAGGAAGATGGAGACACTTCATTTAAAAGATACATGTTAAAATGAGGGGGAGACTTATTCAAGTTGCACTCTTTTTCCCTTGACTAAGTTTTGTCCCATTGGGTTTTCTTAGTAAGGTTTTTAATGAGGCAACATACCTGATCCAGAAGTATCAGAATAAGAAAATACGCGCTGCACTCTTTTTCCCTTAGCTGAGGTTTTGTCCCACTGGGTTTTCCTAGCAAGGTTTTTAATGAGGCAGCATCTCAAAGCGTATTAAGTTGATAACCAAGGGGGAGTGTTATGAATATATTTATTATTAATATGGTTATCAACACCAAAAATAGATTAGCTTTCTCTCCAAGTTTTGTACTCTTATTTATACCCTTATTGTATCACATTGTAAAGAGACCTCAATTAATGAAATACCAAATCCTTTTTCCCTCTATTATTCTTTTCTTTCTCCTTCTATTTGTTGCTATTAGGCTAGTTTCACAACAATTCCTAATAATAATGTGATTTTGGTTTGCAATTGTAAGGGGGGAGGGGGTGGTCACTAGTGATAGATTTTTATCACTCCCAATATCCAATCAAATCATGCCATGTCATCACCCAATATTCTATCACTAGTGATAGAAATGTAGTGGGGGTGGTCATTACTAGTGATAGGATTCCAATGTACAAGTATTAATACACAATGTACAAGTCATACCCTATCACTCCTCAAGTTCAACGCGTTATATATATAACGAGTTATTCCTATCACTAGTTATGGAAGTGGAGACGGCGGTGTTAGTGATACTATCACTCGTTATAGGGAGTCCATAACGGACCACCTCCTCCCCCCTAAGCCTTCAAAAAGGTTTTATACATCCTCATTAACTTAATTAGGTAATTAATTAACTATTTTTTATTAATTGTAATTAGGAAAAATTACAAGTTTTGTCCTTTATCTTTATACCACTTTTCACACGGTGTCCTTTTTAACGAATGTTGACAGGCGGTGTCCTTTACTAGGTATTTTGTTGCAAGTTTAGTCCTTTACACCCAACCCAGTTAAAAACCCTGTTAATTGTTGACAGGCGGTGTCCTTTACTAGGTATTTTGTTGCAACTTTAGTCCTTTACCTAGGTATTTTGTTGCAAGTTTAGTCCTTTACACCCAACCCAGTTAAAAAACTCTGTTAATTGTTAGATAGTGGTTTAGGGTTTTAAAGAAAATGGAGATATTAGAGGATGTTGAACATTGTGGCCTATTTGGGATTTTCTAATGGCACCCCCTTGTCTATCTACACACTTTTTCAATTCAATACGCATCGTATAGGCCTATACGATGCTTATTGAATTAAAGTAAAAAACATGGCAGACTGACAGGTGCAGGTTATGTCTGGCGGCGAGCCTGATACGCATCGTATAGGCCTATACGATGTGTATCAGGCCGCTGTTTTTTTGAATTTATTTTTTGTTGTGTTGTGTCGAATGCGAACCCGAGAAACGAAGGGGATTTCGAGCAGTTGGTCGATGATATGATTGATAAAAGAAGCGCTTTTATCATGTGTCATATTAGATGTGTTATGGTGAGATTTTTAAGTTTGCACAGTGGGAGAAAAGACCAGCACCTCTGTCAGTATTGTCCTTTAAATTCACATAAACATATATTCGTTTCATAACCTCCTCCTATAAATCAACCACAACTCACCCAATACGTCTTCTCTGGATCACACATGATAAAAGCGCTTCTTTAGACAATCTGGGATTATGTTCTGTTCCCTCAAGATTTACGTCTGATGTCCAAGTTTGATCACATTTGACTTCATCGGCGGCAGTCCAATGACTTTCTTGAGTCACATATCCGACACTAGGGCCCACGGATCTTATGCCCACCCGAGACCGACCTCTGAATCATCATAGGAGACGTGTCGGGTTCTTCTGCTAGTGGTCGGGCTTCCAATGCTCACACAGGGTGATAAACAACGCTGATATCGATTTAACAGTGAGTGGAGAAATTAGCGACGGAGAAACTGTTTGAATTTGTGGATTTTGGTTGGTTCAGAAACTTAACAGGAGAAGCAACTAAAAAAGCGGTGAACGGTATTTAACGTACACACCGCATTCGAAGATCCTTGCATTAGACACAATTTGTTGTAATTTGTGGATCAACAGAAATAACTGAAATAGTTCTCTTTAATCTATTAGAACGATCCTTGTTTTTGAGAACCTGATTCTGTTGTTCAGTACCAACAGAATTGTCACACCCCGATATTTCCACGTATTACCGGTGGGCCCGGTGAGGAGTATCGTGACGTAGTTGATATCATCATAGTCAAACAACACAATTTAAATGCACAGCGGAAGCAAAAGATAAATATATTACAATCCGATATAAAGTAATATCAAAGTATTACAAACGGAAAGTAAAGGATCCACAAGCGGATCAAAGATAAAATAAAACATTGTTCAACAGACTTTAGGCATCTTAAGCTTGCGAGACTCTTTATTGATGCTAGGACTAACCAGCCTATTCCGATCAGTACCTGCACTTAGCCTTTTTGGAAAATACGTCAGTTTACACTGGTAAATACAATTTAACTGACTCATTTTGAAAATGTTTTAGAAAATTGATTTGAGTGCAAACGGCACAAAAGATCTTTTATAACTTGGGATAATTATTTGAATATAATACTTGTAAAAGAATTACATGTTCCTTATGCGTTCAGTAGCCCGCTCCGTAGACCGGGTTAAAGATTAATAGACACACCACATGATATAGTCCCGCGGCGGGTTATTCCCGAAGGCAGCGATTATAGCATATTATTTATTTATGCACTGACGGGTGTACGCCTACACCCTGTGCTCAGGTCGTGGCCATTTCGTAAAATGATGCCAAGGATATCCGGGACATGGTCATTAACCCCCCAAAGGCTTTAAGCAAACAAAACAATTTAAACAGGACACTTCAATGATTTAACCTTCATACGATTAAAGATTCAATGCCCAACCAAGCGGTATTTGTATATACCGTACCCCAAGCCCGTATAAGGGAAAAGAAGTTAAAAGTATTTACCTGAGCAAATTTATACAATTTATCCCAGCCGTATACCACCAAGCAAGTACAGATAGCTTTTACTGGGCTCCTAAATCTGGAATGAAGGTTTTTAATAACCTATTAGATTTCTAACGGGTCTTAATTAAGCCTATGCTTAGACCGGTTAGTTTCAAAAAGGAGAACACGGTTCAAAACGCATGATTAAGCGAGAACCGGTTTAGAATGTGGTTTAGACCCAACAAGCTTGTATACTTGTGTAACAAGGGTAAACTAAACACATTCTGGATTTTGAGATAAAGATGATAAGGTTTGACCCGTTTCGGTTAATTTATGCAAACTAGTTACATAAGCCGATCCGAACGCGAAAAGAGCGTAACGGGTAACCAATTGAGTCAAGAACAGGTTTCCTAAGTTAATATGCCCTAAATATGTTGTGATATCAGTAGGATACTGTAACACCTCGAAAATTTACGTCCAATAATGTATTGACACGTGTCATAAGCTTAAAACGTGTAAAGGATTTAGTTTGAAGGACTAAAGTTGACAAACAAGGAAACTATGTGAATATAAGGGTCCAAGGTGTCAACAATGGATAAATATATTTTTAAAATAGCCCTACAAGATGTTTATACCTTCAAACGAATAAATCATGGATCATACGAAGCTAAATATGGAAGAAAGTGAGAGATTTCAAACTACAGGGGTTAAATGTGTCAACATGTTTAAAGTAGACCTCTGAGTGACCTTTTAGCAAACCCAAAGCTTTGTAACGGTAAATTATGCTCACTAGGATGTGTAATAAAAATTCCATAAAGTTTCGTTATCATATGAGAAAGATATGATCAAATTCGTATACGAGGGGTTAAAAGCGTCAACGTTGAAATTTATGACTTTCCGGCTGATTACAAAGTTAACCAAGGACTTAACAAAGTTTGTATAAGTCTTGGAACCCTCAAAAGTAAATTTAGAAGGCTTATAATGCAAGAAATAATGTGAAAACGACGTTTGGAAGGTCCAGGGGCCAAACTGTAAACATTTGAAAGATGTGTTGTGCTGGCAAGACCCTTGCGCACCTCAACACTGTGGACGTTGCGGTGCGCAAGCAGGTCCCAGGTGCAGAAAAACTTCCAGCTGCCTGTTAAAACGGTTACACCGACTTAAAAGCTGGTTTTTCGATTCAAGGGGCTCCTATATCTGGTTTTTAGCTTCCTAGGCCACCTGGGATGATCTTATAACATCACTAGAGTTAGTTGGCATCATCCTAGAAGATCAAAGTTAGTATATAAGGGACTTCAAGTGTAGCAACTTAGCTCTTTCATTTGCAACTCTTTTTCTGGAGCTCTCTGGTCAGCAAGCCATCTTCCTAGTGATCACTAATCATAATTAGGACTCTTGTAAGTATATTTAACCTTTCTAAATTCGTTTTAGCTTAGTTAATTAGCTAAAAGTCAAACCGTCGTAATTAAGGTTTGACTTCGTGATTAATTAAAATGTGCTCAGTCTAATTACAAATTAAAAGTACCTATAAGTAGGTAATTATGTGGGTAATAAACCCTTAAAAGGGTACTTTCAGATTCCCACTCTAACTATGTTAATTGTCGAGTCAAAGCTTACTTTAAAAAGTCAACAGAATGTTTATTTCCAAATTAAAGCATAATTAGCAATGTAGGATACATGTAACCTGTTTGATCATTAATGTAACTTGGTAATTAATGTAAGAACATGTCCCAACATGTTCAACTCGACAATTTTCAGTTTATGCTCGGTTCGGGACCGAAAGTCGCATAGTTTGACTTATGCTTTGACTTTCAGTTCTGACTCGTTTAAACATAGTTTAGAAATTCCTTAGAGCTTTATTAGGACCAAGTTACCTATAAGTATAACCCTCTGTGATTATACAACTTGGTTCATTAGTTATCCGATTCATATGCGTGATTCCATTAAATGCTTAAATGTTGACTATTATGCCCTTTTGACCTTAAAACGTGATTTTTGAAAAAGTAAAAGAGTAGAAACCTTAATTACTGATTTATAAACTTGCACCTAAAATTTGACATCAGTTTGAGGTCTAGATTAAGAGTTATGCTCATTAGCGTAATTTGAAAGCTTTATGTTAATTAAATGGCGTATCTAGCGTATAGCCTATTTTAAACCCACTTCTTGATATCAAACTTTTTACCCACTGATATAAAATAATATTTAAGGATTTTTGGAAATTTTTATTTATTTTTAGGCTGAGCATAACTTAGAGTTCTAAGTATGATTCGGTTAATGCCGGTTTTGCCCTTTTAAGCCATAAAATGAGTTTTACAAATCCTTTTGACCCCAAACCCCTTTCTACTGATTTCATTTGATAAATAAAATATTTTGAGCCTTCTGGAATTATAAAAATATCAGCTTTCCTTTGAAAACCCGGAAATGGCTCCAAATCGCCTTTTTAAGCGTTTTTAATGCATAGTATGTACTAAAACCATATTAAACATATAAGGGTGATACCTACTGATATTTTTAGTATATTTTTATATATTAACAGTAAGTAAAAGTTTTTAAACTCGGGTTTCCAGTTTTGACCTTTTTAGCCTAAGTGAAATTACCAAAGTACCCCTAAGGTGCATAGTTTGGTTTTAAATGATAAATTTCACATATAGGTCATACCCTACTGTTATCACATGTTAAATTAAGTATATTTACTGTATAAATCAGACCTGTAACTCAGGTTACTAATTAAACTCTTTTATAATCTTTTAAATGACCAAAATGCCCTTATGAGGCATAATTTGAGTTTAAATCCGTTTTGGGCATAATAGAAGATACCTTACTGATATCACAACATGTTTAAGGCATATTAACTCAGGGAACTTGCATATGACTCTTATGGTTACCCGTTACGCCCTTTTCGCGTTCGGTTCGGTTTATGTAACTAGTTTGCATAAATTAGCCGAAACGGGTCAAACCTTATCTTTTTATCTCAAAATCCAGAATGTGTTCGATTTACCCTTATTACACAAGTATACAAACTTGTCGGGTCTGAACCACATTCTAATCAGGTTCTCGCTTAATCATGCGTATTGAACCGTATCCTCCCTTAAAAACTAACTGATCTAAGCTTAGGCTTAATTAAAGACCCGTTAGGAATCTAATAGGTTATTAAAAACCTTCGTTCTAGATTTAGGAGCCCAGTAAAAGCTATCTGTACTTGCTGATTTGATACGGCTGGGATTGAATTTATATTTAGCTCAGGTAAATACTTTTAACTTATTTTCCCTTATACGGGCTTGGGGTACGGTATATAAAATACCGCTTGGTCCGGCATTGAATCTTTAATCGAATAGAGGTTAAATCATTGATATGCTACATTTTGAAATGTTTTGTTTGCTTAAAGCCTTTGGGGGGTTAATGACCATGTCCCGGATATCCTTGGCATCATCTTACGAGATGGCCACGACCTAAGCACGGGGTGTAGGCGTACACACGTCAGTGTCGAACCAAATAATGTGGTGTGTCTATTAATCTTTAATCCGGTCTACGGATCGGGCTACTGAACGCATAAGTAACATGTAATTCGTTTACAAGTATTATATTCAAATAATTATCCCAAGTTATAAAATGTTTATGCCACGTGCATCCAAATCAATTTTTAAACCATTTTTAAAATGAGTCAGTTAATTGTATTTACCAGTATAAACTGACGTATTTTCCCAAAAAGGTCAAGTGCAGGTACTAAGCGTAATAGGCTGGCCTCTCCTTAGCATCATTAAGAGTCTCGCAAGCTTGGATGCCTAAAGTCTGTTGAACAATGTTTTATTTTAATTTCGATCCGCCTGTGGATCATTTACATTCCGTTTGTAATACTTGATATTACTTTATATCGGTTTGTAATGTATTTATCTTTTGCTTCCGCTGTGCATTTAAATATTGTGTCGCTTGACTATGATGATATCAACTACGTCACTATACTCCCCACCGGGCCCACCGGTGACACGTGAAAAAATAGGGGTGTGACAGATACCTTCTATTATGCCCAAAACGAATTAAGGACCAATTTATGCCCCGTAGGGGTATTTTGGTCATTTTAAAGGTTATAAAAGAGATTAAATATTATTCTGAGTTACAGGTCTGATTTAATCAGTAAATATACTTAGTTTAATAAGTTATAATAAATATACTTAATTTAATAAGTTATAACAGTAGGGTATCATATATATGTGAAATTTATTAATTATAACCATACTATGCACCGTAGGGGCATTTTGGTAATTTCACATAGGTTAAAAAGGTCAAAACTGAAAACCTGAGTTTAAAACTTTTCCTTACTGTTAAAATATGAAAATTTACTAAATATGTCAGTAGCCATCAACCCTTATATGTTTAAAATAGTTTTAGTACATACTATGCGTTAAAAACGCTTAAAAAGGCGATTTGGAGCCATTTCCGGGTTTTTAAAGGAAAGCTGATATTTTTATTATTCCAAAAGGCTAAAAATATTTTATTTATTATATTAGATCAGTAGAAAAAGGTTTGGGGTCAAAAGGATTTGTAAAACTCATTTTATAGCCCAAAGGGGCAAAACCGACAATTACCGAATCAAGCTTAGAACTCTAAGTTATGCTCAGCCTAAAAATAAATAAAAATCTTCAAAAATCCTAAAATATTATTTTATATCAGTGGGTAAAAATTTGGTATTAAAAATTGGGTTTAGATAGGCTATATGCTAATTACGCCGTTTAATTAATAAAAAACTTTTCATTTACGCTAATGAGCATAACTCCTAATCTAGACCTCAAACTGATGTCAAATTTTAGGGACAAGTTTATAAATCAGTAATAAAGATTTTGTCCTCTCACATTTAAAAAAAATTCTCGTTTTAGGGTTAAAAGGGCATAACGGTCAACATTTAGGCATTTAACGGAAACATGCATGAACTAGGATTTCTATGGAACCAAGTTGTATAACCTTGGAGGGTTATACTAACTTATAATATGGTCCTAATGGAATCCTAAGGCATATCTAAACTAAGCTAAATCGGGTCAGAATTGAAAGTCAAAGCAAAAGTCAACTTTTGCGACTTTCGGTTCCGAACCGAGCCTGTACTTAGAATTGTCGGGTTGAATCATGCTTAGGCATGTTCAACTAATATTTACCAAGTTATTAAAGTGAGAAAACTGATTTTATGACTTTTATATTAATAGTTATGTATTTTATTTAAAAACTAACCCGTTTGACTTTTATTTGACCCGACAATTAAACTAAGTAAACGTGGTAATTAGGAGGTGCCCTTTTTGAGGGTTAAACACGTACCTAATTACGGTCACGTAGCCATGTTCGATGCGAACAATGGCTCAATCGTTTAAAAGTCAAAGCGTTTATTGAAAACGCTTGGCTTTTCGGCTATAAACGCTAAAGGGCTTAAACTAAGCATGAAAGAATACTTACAAGAGTCCAAAGGACTGAAAGAGGTTCTCAAGAAGCTCAAGACCCTCAAAGAATTCAGTGGAATCAGAAAGGAATGAGTGGTGCAAGTGAAACCCAAATCAAAGGGGGTATTTATAGGATTTTGAGAACCGTTAGGATCGTTTCTCGTAAACCGTGATTCAATCTCAGCTGTACACCTCGAGCCCACAGATTTACTAAACCATGGGAGCCCATAGATTTCCTAGAAAACCATTTGCAACACTCACAAACAGCTGGAAACAGCTGAAAACAACATTCTGTTGTCTGGTGGTGCTTTACGGACCGTAAGAGGTCCTGCATACGGTCCGTAAGGACCAGATCTGATCAGCACAACTTTCATTTGTGTAACACCTCGAAAATCCACGTCCTATAATGTGTTGACACGTGTCATATGTTTGAACGTGTGAAAGAATGATCTGAAAGGACTAAAGTTGACAAACATGGAAAGTATGATAATATACGAGTTCTAGATGTCAACAGTGAATAAATATATAGTATATTAACACTATATGATGCTCATACCTTCAAACGAATAAATCATGGATCATACGAAACTAAAAGAGAGAGATTACAAACTACAGGGGTTAAATGTGTCAACATGTTTAAGTTATACCTCTGAGTGACCTTCTGACAAACCCGAAGCTTTGTAACGGTAAATTATGCTCACTAGAATGCATGATATAAATTTCATAAATTTTCGTAATCGTATGAGAAAGTTATGATCAAATTCATGTACAAGGGGTTAAAGCGTCAACGTTGAAAGTTTGGACTTTTTGGGTGACAATAAAGTTAACCGAGGACTAAACAAAGTGGGTATATATCTTGAAGCCCTTATGTATCAAATTAGAGGGTTCAAATTGCAATATAAAGGTTAGTTGACCTTTCGGAAGGGCCAAGAGTCGAATATGCAACAAATAGAAAATGTAAAACCTGAATTCAAGGTCCACGCGGCCCGCGTGGCATTTAACAAAATCGTAGGCGGGCCGCCTGGGACGCCCAGAAGCAGAAAAACAGGCAGCAGCCTGTTATGCACGATTTTAACCAATCTGGCCGGTATTTCTCACTTGTGGACGACCCCTAGGCACCTCCTAAGCACTAGGAACAAGTGTTTATCAGTTGTGGTGTGTGCTAGACCTTGGTGTCAACATATTGTGGTGATAATTTCACTATAAAAGGCCATTATGTGCAATGTTGTTCTTCACACCATTCTCTGCCTTATCTGATCGATTCTGGAGCTCTCAAGCAGGTCCAACTGATCATATATCGTGCATAGGACTCTTGTAAGTCTGCTAGTCCTTCTTTAATTGAGTTTAGCTTAGTATTTTAGCTAAAAGTCAAACCGTCGTAATTACGGTTTGACTTCGAGATTAGTCAATAATGGCTTAGTCATATCTCGAATTAAAAGTAGTTATATGTTGGTATTTATGTGGGTAATAAAACCTCAAAAGGGTTTCCCCTGATCACCACTCTAACCAGGTCAAAAGTCGGGTCAAACTTATATTTAAAAAGTCAACAGGAAGTCTAAAATGCCATTTATGCATAATTAACATTGTAGATCATATACAACCTGTTGGATCATTGTTATAACTTAGTAATAAGTGTAAGAACATGTCTAAACATGTTCAACCCGACAATTTCCTGTTTAGACCCGGTTCGGAACCGAAAGTCACATAGTTTGACTTTCACTTTGACTTTCAGTTCTGACCCGCTTTAGTATGATTTGAAAATGTCTTAGAGCTTCTTTAGGACCAGGCTACATGTTAGCACAACCCTCTGTGGTTGGTTCATTGATCGACCCATTCGTTTACGCGTTTCCGTTAATTGCTCATATGTTGACCATTATGCCCTTATTATCTTAAAACGTGATTTTTGGAAATGTAAAAGAGTAGAAACTTTAATTACTGATATATAAACTTGTATGCAAAGTTTGACATCAGTTTGAGGTGTAGATTAAGAGTTATGCTCGTTAGCGTAAAATGAACGCTTTATGTTAATAAAACGGCGAAATTAGCGTATAGCCTAGTTAAGCCTACTTTTTGGTGTCAAACTTAATACCCACTGATGTAATATATTATTTTGGGATTTTTAAAGATTTTTAATTAATTTTAGGCTGAGCATAACTAGTAGTCGTAGGCTTAATCCGGTAATTGTCGGTTTTGCCCTTACGGGCCATAAAATGAGTTTTACATATCTAAACGACTCCAAACCTTTTTCTACTGATTAGATATGTTAAATAAATTATTTTAAGCCTCCTGGAAGTATAAAAATATCAGCTTTATGTATCGAACCCGGAAATGGCTTCTAATCGCCTAATTAAGCGTTATTAACGCATAATATGTACTAAAACTATTTTAAACATACCAAGGGTGATACCTACTGATATTTGAGGCAAATTATAATATTTTAACAGTAAGCAAAAGTTGTTTAACTCAGACTTCAGTTTCGAGCTTTACGGCTTATGTGAAATTACCAAAATGCCCCTACGGTGCATAGTTTAGTTATACTTGGTAAATTCACATATATACCTTAACCTACTGTTATAACTTATAAAAATAAGTATTTTTGCTGATTATATCAGACCTGTAACTCAGGTAAATACTTAAACTCTTTTATAACCTTTTAAATGACCAAACTACCCCTACGTGGCCTAGTTTGTGTTTATATACGTTTCGGGCATAATGAAAGACATCTTACTGAGGTCACAACATATTTGAGACATAATTAACTTAGGAAACCTGTATATGGCTCTCATGAATACCCGTCACGCTTATTACGCGTACGGTTCGGTTTATGTAACAAGTTTACATAAATTAGCCAAAACGGGTCAAACCTTATTGGTTTTATCTCAAAATCCAGAATGTGTATGAAATACCCATTTAAGACAAGTCTTCAAACTTGTCGGGTCTAAACCACATTCTATTCCGGTCTTCGCTTAATCATGCGTCTGAACCGTATATTCCCTCAAGACTAACCGGTCTAAACTTAGGCTAAATTAAAGGCCCGTTAGCATTCTAATTGGTTATTTATACCATCATTCCAGACTAGAGCATTTCGGTAAATGGTACCTACGCTTACTTAAGTGAATACGGCTGAGTTATTAGATTCTTGCTATTTAAGACAGGAGCTAGCTCAGATAAATACTCTTAACTTATTTTCCCTATACGGGCTTGGGATACGGCACTATAAAAGTACCGCTTGGTCGGGTGCCTTCTGTCACAACCCCCGATCCCTTATTCCCCGGGAATGGGCGGACGTGATCTCAGAGTTTTGGTGGTATCAGTTTGTTTAGTCTTGCAGCGGAATTTACATCAGGACCGTAGTTAGGAAATGTTTATCAGAGTAAAACCACCATATTTTATAATATTAAACAAATGGGATAAAAACCCAAGTTCATAGTACACACGTTTTCATAGGAATAAATCCTATTTTATTTAATAAAAACATCTATTTTATTTTAGGTAACTTTATTGCCACTTTTCCAAGCCTTCAGTGCTGTCCAGCTGGCTTTTATTGGCTTCACACTAAGTTACCTGTAACATGTGTTTAAAACATTTTATCAGCAAGAAATACTGGTGAGTGAATCCCAGTTTAATCAAGTTTAAATAAAAAGTCACAGTGAACAATATTGAGGGCGATCCCGCAATTATATTTGTTTACAAGACATCACAATTAACATCAGTGGTACTGTCATACTCAACTTGTGGAAATGTTACTCCTTGACCAGGTGGTAACAAATTTTGTATACAAAACCCCAACATACCCACTATAATTGTATTCTTACAAATACTCAATATGTTTATTCGCAGGGAAAGATATGTAAGGTTTTGTAAAACAGTTCACAAAAAGGTTTACACAAAAAGAAGGATTACTCACATTGCTATCTTAGACTTCACGTGAGGGTTTCCTGGATACAATCTATAATTTATACAAGTATATTTTGATTAGTATCATAACCCTTTGAAGATATTAATAATACCCTCCCCGAGACGGCATTCCAACAACTACGTCGGGCAGAACCACGACAGTTGTTACGGAACCCTAAATCAATCGGGCAGCGTAACTATTACGAAACCGGGGTTATAATACTTACAATGGAGCAGAACCTCGCTAATTAGGGGTATAATACCCAAAATATTATGCCTATACTTTCAGAATTCGAGATTGAGAAGTGTGAATGAGCGACGGAAACTGAAAACTGATGCCTGCTATTTATAGTTGTGTAATCTCGTCTTGTCGCGGCCCGCGTAAGGTAAACATAAGGCCTTCGCGGCCCGCGTTGACTCCAGTCAACTCAGTAGCTTAGTCCGGTCATCAACTAGGTTCGACACGATGTCGACACGTGTTGGCTCAGGGATCTGCCACCATTCGGAACACGCGCGGCCCGCGTCAACTTAAACTTAAACTTACGCGGCCCGCTTGAACTAAAGAATTCAGCGAAGTCCGGTCAGCACTCTCATACGGCCCGCGTGAGATTGAGGTGGGATCCTACGCGGCCCGCCTCAACTCAGAATTCAGATTTTATATTTTATTTCTAATACTATAACATATGTCGGGCTCGGTTTTCACATACGGGGTATAATATAAGACATATAAGGGTATTTTAAAATATAATGGGGTGTCGGAAAATATTCGAGAGTGTCGGTTTTCTTGAGGGTTGTTACATTCTTCCCACCTTAATTTAGAGCTCGTCCTCGAGATCTACTGGAATAAATGCGGATATTTCTTTCATTTATAGAAAATGAGCTGACTTGGTTAGCCTATCTACAATCACCCAGATTGTATTATTTTCTTTCTTAATAAACTTAAAAGTGAGTGCAAATGTCTTGCATGATCTTCTTTATTCTTAGAGAAAATTAGAATATCATCTATGAATACAATTATGAATTTATCCAAATATGGCTTACATATTCGGTTCATCATGTCCATAAATGCAGCTGGGGCATTGGTTAAACCAAATGGCATGACAGTAATTTCATAATGATCATACCTTGTTCTAAATGCGGTCTTAGGAATGTCCTCTTCCTGTACCTTTAATTGATGATATCCTGACCTTAAATCAATTTTAGAGAAAAATCGAGTTCCTTGTAAACAAATCATCGATTCTTGGTAATGGGTACCGATTCGTAATCGTGACTTTGTTAAATTCACAGTAATCAATGCACATACGCATTGATCCGTCCTTCTTTTTAACGAATAATATCGGCGCTCCCCATGGCGACAAACTTGGTTGTATGAATCTTTTCTCCAGCAATTTATTTAATTGTTTCTTTAATTCCTGTATTTCGGTTGGTGCCAAACGGTAGAGTGTTTTGGCGATTGGCGATGTTCCTGGTAGTAGGTGAACTATAAATTTAACTTCTGTGTCTGGAGATAGTCATGGTAATTCTTCTGGAAAGACATCTGAAAACTGAAATACTACTGGAATGTCTTTTAGTTCTTTTCTTTTAGTGTTAGTGATTATAGAAATCAAATACACTATAGAACCTTTTCTTATAGAACTTGCACTTTTCATCACAGAGATGAATTTGGTGGATCTAGATGGTTTATTTCCTTTAATTGTGATCGTTTTACCTTTAGATGAATTTACTTGAATTGACTTTTGATCACATAAAATACTAGCTTTATTGGTTATTAACCAATCCATTCCTAAAACAATATCAAATCCGGCTAGATTCATTGGATAAAGGTTTGCCCTAAACGTTTGGTTTAAAATTTCTATTCTTGCTCCCTGCAAGATTTCAGAAATCCTAATGGTTTCTCCATTAGCTATCTCTACTAAGCATTCGTGTGGTAGTTTAGTTAATGATGGATTTAGAAATTTGCAATACGAAGTATTAATAAAACTTTAGTTTACACCAGAGTCAAATAATACTTTAGCAAAGACATCATTAACTAGAAACGTACCAGCGATGACATCTGGAATCATCTTGGCTTCATCTGCAGTCAGAACAAATGCTCTAGCATTTTTAGTATTCTTGTTGTTTGTAGCTGGAGCCAGTTTTGGACAGTTTGGCTTGATATGACCTTTTTCTCCACAGTTAAAACACAATCCATTACTGGATTTCCTCCTGCAGTTCTCTTCATTGTGTCCTGGTGCTTTGCAGAAATTGCAGTGGGTGGAGCATTTTCCAGAATGCTTCTTTTTGCAGATTCCGCAATACGGTGCAAAGGTAGAATCTACGTTCTTATGATTGAAATTCCCAGAACGAAATTCTTGGGTAAGCCTTTGGGTTAAGTTTCTCCTCTGATCTTCTTCTCTTGTACGAACTAGTTCATCAGTCAAAGTATTAGCTAGTTCTACGGCTTCTTCTATGGTTTGGGGTCTGGTTGCCTTGACTACATGTCTAATTTCTCCAATTAATCCCCAGATGTAACGGGAGATTAATACCGGTTCTGGGGAAGCAAGGGTTGGCACTATCCTAGCATATTCAAAGAATGTAGTAGTGTACCCTTTACTATCTACACCAGTCATCCTAAGGTTAAGGAACTTGTTTGCTATCTGTTCTTTTTCATTGGGTGGGCAGAATTTCCTTTCTACCTTTTCTTTAAATTCTTCCCATTCCATATTATAAGTTTTATCACTTCCTCTTGTCTGGAGGATAGTGTTCCACCATTCTAATGCTGCATTCTTAAACATATTAGAAGCAAACAATATCTTGTCTTCTTCAGCACACTTGCTTATCCTTAAGACTGCCTCAGTTTTCTCTATCCAGCGTAATGTTGCAATGGCCCCTTCATTGCCCGAGAATTCCATTGGTTTACAAGACCAGAATTCTTTATAAGAATAACCATAAGACATGGTTCTTCTTCTTTTGGGAATAGGCAATTGAAATACTGGTCCATTGTTGACACTGTTTTCTGGTTCAACAGGTCGCTTACTGCTATGTTTACCTTTATTATCAGCATCCTTAACATTTTGAAGAATAAATGGCATAGCATCTATAATTCCCTGTGCCACTATGTGTTGAATAGCACTATTATCCACTTGATTTCCATTGTTATTGATACTCGGATTATCATTAACTATGTTAATGTTACTCTGGTTATTGTTATTCAGATTTCCTTGATTTTCTTCGTCGGCCATCTGAATTTTAAACATTTATCCCATATTAATATCACAATTAATATCTTACTATAGTTAATCACATGACACGCATTTTTGCCAAAAGCGTTGATCATTGCGACTATACTCTTTTCATATATTATGCGTCTATTACACACTAGAGATTTCTAACAAATCTAAATTCATAATTGACACCTCTGTTCGTAATTTATTTCTTATTATCAATTATGAGAATCTTTTGGATTTCCTCATTGATATATATATATTTCACATACTGTAATATACAGACCATTCATAAGGTCAAAGTATTCAACAGATTCACAAGTCAGACATCAGGTCACAACATTATTTAGGGAATTCCATTATCATAACATATACCTCATCTCACCCGGTCTTGTCGGAGGGGTAACCTCATCTCACCCGGTCTCGCCGGAGAGGTAACCTCATCTCACCCGGACAAGCTGGAGAGTCTACCGCACCATGCCTAGTTTTACCGGAGAGGTAATTATCATAGTATTTTCCACCCATAAACTTATTTCAAATCATGATCTAAAAAAAACATTATTTACATCAAGAAATAAGGAAATTAGTATTCTCATGAGGAATCATATTCTAGAACCGAGTAGTATCAATAAACAAGAAATAACAGTGGCCAAGTGTTATTGCTTATTTATCATACAGGCACTGTTCTGGTTATTATCCTCACAGGATATCAATAACCATCACACTTTATTTATGCAAGCAATTGGTTTATCTCAAAGCTTCATATTTAAAAAATTCTCTTGTACTTCTAGGTCTTATTCTAGTTTTCTTGGTTCACTTTGTTGTTCATCCGAATGTTTATTTATCATAAACGAATATCTAGTACAATTATACGAACGGATTGATTAAAATAAAATATTGCAATTTATATATTTATTACAAACTAGAACTGAAATTCGAAGTATATTATTGGTTATACATCCTTAACTTATTTTAGTCTAACTAGATTATAGGAGTATTATGCTCAACATGCATTTTTATGTAAGGTTTATTCTATTTCTTTCTTCTCACTAGGTTGTTATCAAATGAACGAAGTTCTTTTAAAGTTTCTAGCTCGTAGGTGACATGAGTGCTGATACTGGTTCAACTATAAATTAACATTTACTGCTGTAGTGGCTAACATATAGAGATTTGCCCATTTTTCGTCTAATTTATCTTCCCAAGGTGGGTTACTGCCTATTTTCTGGTTTTCTTGAGACTTATTCATATTCTCTTGACTTTTTCTAATAATCCGACTTCTTTTACTAAGGGTAAGTGGATTTTCATACTGTGCTTTACGGACAAATATTCCCTCCTCTATATCTGCTGAGTATCTTGAGGAATTTGTTTGAGATGAACTTCCTTTTTCTTTCGGTGAACTATCTAGTTTATGATAGATGTCCGAAATTCTTTTCTTACTCATACTGTAAACTAACAAATAGTCAATTAATATAAAACACATAATCACATGAGTTATTTCCTAACATAGAATTTAAAATTTAAGTGTCAGCAGAACACTTCTTTGGCTTGAGCCAGTGGCTAGGCTCTGATACCACCTTCTGTCACAACCCCCGATCCCTTATTCCCCGGGAATGGGCGGACGTGATCTCAGAGTTTTGGTGGTATCAGTTTGTTTAGTCTTGCAGCGGAATTTACATCAGGACCGTAGTTAGGAAATGTTTATCAGAGTAAAACCACCATATTTTATAATATTAAACAAATGGGATAAAAACCCAAGTTCATAGTACACACGTTTTCATAGGAATAAATCCTATTTTCTTTAATAAAAACATCTATTTTATTTTAGGTAACTTTATTGCCACTTTTCCAAGCCTTCAGTGCTGTACAGCTGGCTTTTATTGGCTTCACACTAAGTTACCTGTAACACGTGTTTAAAACATTTTATCAGCAAGAAATACTGGTGAGTGAATCCCAGATTAATCAAGTTTAAATAAAAAGTCACAGTGAACAATATTGAGGGCGATCCCGCAATTATATTTGTTTACAAGACATCACAATTAACATCAGTGGTACTGTCATACTCAACTTGTGGAAATGTTACTCCTTGACCAGGTGGTAACAAATTTTGTATACAAAACCCCAACATACCCACTATAATTGTATTCTTACAAATACTCAATATGTTTATTCGCAGGGAAAGATATGTAAGGTTTTGTAAAACAGTTCACAAAAAGAAGGATTACTCACATTGCTATCTTAGACTTCACGTGAGGGTTTCCTGGATATAATCTATAATTTATACAAGTATATTTTGATTAGTATCATAACCCTTTGAAGATATTAATAATACCCTCCCCGAGACGGCATTCCAACAACTACGTCGGGCAGAACCACGACAGTTGTTACGGAACCCTAAATCAATCGGGCAGCGTAACTATTACGAAACCGGGGATTATAATACTTACAATGGAGCATAACCTCGCTAATTAGGGGTATAATACCCAAAATATTATGCCTATACTTTCAGAATTCGAGATTGAGAAGTGTGAATGAGCGACGGAAACTGAAAACTGATGCCTGCTATTTATAGTTGTGTAATCTCGTCTTGTCGCGGCCCGCGTAAGGTAAGCATAAGGCCTTCGCGGCCCGCGTTGACTCCAGTCAACTCAGTAGCTTAGTCCGGTCATCAACTAGGTTCGACATGATGTCGACACGTGTCGGCTCAGGGATCTGCCACCATTCGGAACACGCGCGGCCCGCGTCAACTTAAACTTAAACTTACGCGGCCCGCTTGAACTAAAGAATTCAGCGAAGTCCGGTCAGCACTCTCATACGGCCCGCGTGAGATTGAGGTGGGATCCTACGCGGCCCGCCTCAACTCAGAATTCAGATTTTATATTTTATTTCTAATACTATAACATATGTCGGGCTCGGTTTTCACATACGGGGTATAATATAAGACATATAAGGGTATTTTAAAATATAATGGGGTGTCGGAAAATATTCGAGAGTGTCGGTTTTCTTGAGGGTTGTTACATTCTTCCCACCTTAATTTAGAGCTCGTCCTCGAGATCTACTGGAATAAATGCGGATATTTCTTTCATTTATAGAAAATGAGCTGACTTGGTTAGCCTATCTACAATCACCCAGATTGTATTATTTTCTTTCTTAATAAACTTAAAAGTGAGTGCAAATGTCTTGCATGATCTTCTTTATTCTTAGAGAAAATTAGAATATCATCTATGAATACAATTATGAATTTATCCAAATATGGCTTACATATTCGGTTCATCATGTCCATAAATGCAGCTGGGGCATTGGTTAAACCAAATGGCATGACAATAATTTCATAATGATCATACCTTGTTCTAAATGCGGTCTTAGGAATGTCCTATTCCTGTACCTTTAATTGATGATATCCTGACCTTAAATCAATTTTAGAGAAAAATCGAGTTCCTTGTAAACAAATCATCGATTCTTGGTAATGGGTACCGATTCGTAATCGTGACTTTGTTAAATTCACAGTAATCAATGCACATACGCATTGATCCGTCCTTCTTTTTAACGAATAATATCGGCGCTCCCCATGGCAACAAACTCGGTTGTATGAATCTTTTCTCCAGCAATTTATTGAATTGTTTCTTTAATTCCAGTATTTCGGCTGGTGCCAAACGGTAGAGTGCTTTGGCGATTGGCGATGTTCCTGGTAGTAGGTGAACTATAAATTTAACTTCTGTGTCTGGAGATAGTCATGGTAATTCTTCTGGAAAGACATCTGAAAACTGAAATACTACTGGAATGTCTTTTAGTTCTTTTCTTTTAGTGTTAGTGATTATAGAAATCAAATACACTATAGAACCTTTTCTTATAGAACTTGCACTTTTCATCACAGAGATGAATTTGGTGGATCTAGATGGTTTATTTCCTTTAATTGTGATCGTTTTACCTTTAGATGAATTTACTTGAATTGACTTTTGATCACATAAAATACTAGCTTTATTGGTTATTAACCAATCCATTCCTAAAACAATATCAAATCCGGCTAGATTCATTGGATAAAGGTTTGCCCTAAACGTTTGGTTTAAAATTTCTATTCTTGCTCCCTGCAAGATTTCAGAAATCCTAATGGTTTCTCCATTAGCTATCTCTACTAAGCATTCGTGTGGTAGTTTAGTTAATGATGGATTTAGAAATTTGCAATACGAAGTATTAATAAAACTTTAGTTTACACCAGAGTCAAATAATACTTTAGCAAAGACATCATTAACTAGAAACGTACCAGCGATGACATCTGGAATCATCTTGGCTTCATCTGCAGTCAGAACAAATGCTCTAGCATTTTTAGTATTCTTGTTGTTTGTAGCTGGAGCCAGTTTTGGACAGTTTGGCTTGATATGACCTTTTTCTCCACAGTTAAAACACAATCCATTACTGGATTTCCTCCTGCAGTTCTCTTCATTGTGTCCTGGTGCTTTGCAGAAATTGCAGTGGGTGGAGCATTTTCCAGAATGCTTCTTTTTGCAGATTCCGCAATACGGTGCAAAGGTAGAATCTACGTTCTTATGATTGAAATTCCCAGAACGAAATTCTTGGGTAAGCCTTTGGGTTAAGTTTCTCCTCTGATCTTCTTCTCTTGTACGAACTAGTTCATCAGTCAAAGTATTAGCTAGTTCTACGGCTTCTTCTATGGTTTGGGGTCTGGTTGCCTTGACTACATGTCTAATTTCTCCAATTAATCCCCAGATGTAACGGGAGATTAATACCGGTTCTGGGGATGCAAGGGTTGGCACTATCCTAGCATATTCAAAGAATGTAGTAGTGTACCCTTTACTATCTACACCAGTCATCCTAAGGTTAAGGAACTTGTTTGCTATCTGTTCTTTTTCATTGGGTGGGCAGAATTTCCTTTCTACCTTTTCTTTAAATTCTTCCCATTCCATATTATAAGTTTTATCACTTCCTCTTGTCTGGAGGATAGTGTTCCACCATTCTAATGCTGCATTCTTAAACATATTAGAAGCAAACAATATCTTGTCTTCTTCAGCACACTTGCTTATCCTTAAGACTGCCTCAGTTTTCTCTATCCAGCGTAATGTTGCAATGGCCCCTTCATTGCCCGAGAATTCCATTGGTTTACAAGACCAGAATTCTTTATAAGAATAACCATAAGACATGGTTCTTCTTCTTTTGGGAATAGGCAATTGAAATACTGGTCCATTGTTGACACTGTTTTCTGGTTCAACAGGTCGCTTACTGCTATGTTTACCTTTATTATCAGCATCCTTAACATTTTGAAGAATAAATGGCATAGCATCTATAATTCCCTGTGCCACTATGTGTTGAATAGCACTATTATCCACTTGATTTCCATTGTTATTGATACTCGGATTATCATTAACTATGTTAATGTTACTCTGGTTATTGTTATTCAGATTTCCTTGATTTTCTTCGTCGGCCATCTGAATTTTAAACATTTATCCCATATTAATATCACAATTAATATCTTACTATAGTTAATCACATGACACACATTTTTGCCAAAAGCGTTGATCATTGCGACTATACTCTTTTCATATATTATGCGTCTATTACACACTAGAGGTTTCTAACAAATCTAAATTCATAATTGACACCTCTGTTCGTAATTTATTTCTTATTATCAATTATGAGAATCTTTTGGATTTCCTCATTGATATATATATATTTCACATACTGTAATATACAGACCATTCATAAGGTCAAAGTATTCAACAGATTCACAAGTCAGACATCAGGTCACAACATTATTTAGGGAATTCCATTATCATAACATATACCTCATCTCACCCGGTCTTGTCGGAGGGGTAACCTCATCTCACCCGGTCTCGCCGGAGAGGTAACCTCATCTCACCCGGACAAGCTGGAGAGTCTACCGCACCATGCCTAGTTTTACCGGAGAGGTAATTATCATAGTATTTTCCACCCATAAACTTATTTCAAATCATGATCTAAAAAAAACATTATTTACATCAAGAAATAAGGAAATTAGTATTCTCATGAGGAATCATATTCTAGAACCGAGTAGTATCAATAAACAAGAAATAACAGTGGCCAAGTGTTATTGCTTATTTATCATACAGGCACTGTTCTGGTTATTATCCTCACAGGATATCAATAACCATCACACTTTATTTATGCAAGCAATTGGTTTATCTCAAAGCTTCATATTTAAAAAATTCTCTTGTACTTCTAGGTCTTATTCTAGTTTTCTTGGTTCACTTTGTTGTTCATCCGAATGTTTATTTATCATAAACGAATATCTAGTACAATTATACGAACGGATTGATTAAAATAAAATATTGCAATTTATATATTTATTACAAACTAGAACTGAAATTCGAAGTATATTATTGGTTATACATCCTTAACTTATTTTAGTCTAACTAGATTATAGGAGTATTATGCTCAACATGCATTTTTATGTAAGGTTTATTCTATTTCTTTCTTCTCACTAGGTTGTTATCAAATGAACGAAGTTCTTTTAAAGTTTCTAGCTCGTAGGTGACATGAGTGCTGATACTGGTTCAACTATAAATTAACATTTACTGCTGTAGTGGCTAACATATAGAGATTTGCCCATTTTTCGTCTAATTTATCTTCCCAAGGTGGGTTACTGCCTATTTTCTGGTTTTCTTGAGACTTATTCATATTCTCTTGACTTTTTCTAATAATCCGACTTCTTTTACTAAGGGTAAGTGGATTTTCATACTGTGCTTTACGGACAAATATTCCCTCCTCTATATCTGCTGAGTATCTTGAGGAATTTGTTTGAGATGAACTTCCTTTTTCTTTCGGTGAACTATCTAGTTTATGATAGATGTCCGAAATTCTTTTCTTACTCATACTGTAAACTAACAAATAGTCAATTAATATAAAACACATAATCACATGAGTTATTTCCTAACATAGAATTTAAAATTTAAGTGTCAGCAGAACACTTCTTTGGCTTGAGCCAGTGGCTAGGCTCTGATACCACCTTCTGTCACAACCCCCGATCCCTTATTCCCCGGGAATGGGCGGACGTGATCTCAGAGTTTTGGTGGTATCAGTTTGTTTAGTCTTGCAGCGGAATTTACATCAGGACCGTAGTTAGGAAATGTTTATCAGAGTAAAACCACCATATTTTATAATATTAAACAAATGGGATAAAAACCCAAGTTCATAGTACACACGTTTTCATAGGAATAAATCCTATTTTCTTTAATAAAAACATCTATTTTATTTTAGGTAACTTTATTGCCACTTTTCCAAGCCTTCAGTGCTGTCCAGCTGGCTTTTATTGGCTTCACACTAAGTTACCTGTAACACGTGTTTAAAACATTTTATCAGCAAGAAATACTGGTGAGTGAATCCCAGTTTAATCAAGTTTAAATAAAAAGTCACAGTGAACAATATTGAGGGCGATCCCGCAATTATATTTGTTTACAAGACATCACAATTAACATCAGTGGTACTGTCATACTCAACTTGTGGAAATGTTACTCCTTGACCAGGTGGTAACAAATTTTGTATACAAAACCCCAACATACCCACTATAATTGTATTCTTACAAATACTCAATATGTTTATTCGCAGGGAAAGATATGTAAGGTTTTGTAAAACAGTTCACAAAAAGAAGGATTACTCACATTGCTATCTTAGACTTCACGTGAGGGTTTCCTGGATATAATCTATAATTTATACAAGTATATTTTGATTAGTATTATAACCCTTTGAAGATATTAATAATACCCTCCCCGAGACGGCATTCCAACAACTACGTCGGGCAGAACCACGACAGTTGTTACGGAACCCTAAATCAATCGGGCAGCGTAACTATTACGAAACCGGGGTTATAATACTTACAATAGAGCAGAACCTCGCTAATTAGGGGTATAATACCCAAAATATTATGCCTATACTTTCAGAATTCGAGATTGAGAAGTGTGAATGAGCGACGGAAACTGAAAACTGATGCCTGCTATTTATAGTTGTGTAATCTCGTCTTGTCGCGGCCCGCGTAAGGTAAGCATAAGGCCTTCGCGGCCCGCGTTGACTCCAGTCAACTCAGTAGCTTAGTCCGGTCATCAACTAGGTTCGACACGATGTCGACACGTGTCGGCTCAGGGATCTGCCACCATTCAAAACACGCGCGGCCCGCGTCAACTTAAACTTAAACTTACGCGGCCCGCTTGAACTAAAGAATTCAGCGAAGTCCGGTCTGCACTCTCATACGGCCCGCGTGAGATTGAGGTGGGATCCTACGCGGCCCGCCTCAACTCAGAATTCAGATTTTATATTTTATTTCTAATACTATAACATATGTCGGGCTCGGTTTTCACATACGGGGTATAATATAAGACATATAAGGGTATTTTAAAATATAATGGGGTGTCGGAAAATATTCGAGAGTGTCGGTTTTCTTGAGGGTTGTTACAGTGTAGTTATTTAAATCGTATTGTGATTGATGTACTTACAACCCGTTTAATATGTATTATTTGGTGTATGGCCTTTGGGGGTTAATGACCATGTCCCGGATATCCTTGGCATCATTTTACGAAATGGCCACGACCTAAGCACGGGGTGTAGGCATACACCTGACAGCTGCATTATGTAAAAACTGGTAATCCACTCCGAGGTATCATCCTTGTGGGCATTATACCGGAAATGGTAATCCACTTAGAGGATGATAACCTGTGGGCATTATACCTGTGGCGTGTCAGTTAATCTAGTCCGGCCCTACAAACTGGCCCTAACGGACGACAAATAAGTAAAACTGTATACAAGATTATATACAAATAATTTTCCCAAGTATAAAAGGTTAATTTTGCCTCTGTGCATTTTAATCAAATTATAAAAGATATTTTTGTGCCACGTGCATCCAAATCAATTTTCTTAAACTCTTTTCAAATGAGTCAGTTGAGTGTATTTACCAGTGAAAACTGACGTATTTTCCAAAAAGGTTAAGTGACAGGTACTGAACGAAATTGGCTGGAAGCTCAGGGCGCTAATAAGGAATCTTGCAAGTTCTAGGCGTCTAAAGTCTGTTGAACAGATGATATGTTTTAAGATCCGCCTGTGGATCCTTTACTTTCCGTTGTAATACTGGATATTACTTTAAATTCGGATTTGTAATATATAATTTATCTTTTGCTTCCGCTGTGCATTCATATATATTGTGTTGTTTGACTATTATGTTGCCAACCACGTCACGATACTCCCCACTGGGCCCACCGGTGACACGTGGAAATTCGGGGTGTGACAATTTGTTGACAGTTTTGGCCCCTGCACCTTCAAATGTCATTTCTGACACATCTAAGGCCCGTTAAACTATTTTTAAGGCTCTACAATGATGCCTAAACATGGGGAATATAAAAAATGCTCAAAAACATGTCGGATGTCGGTTCGTTTGGTCGTATGGTCACGTTGTTTGGTTAATTACGACGAAACACGGACGGACGCGAAAAACGAACCAATTTACGTGACGAATGGAATTTTATCAGACCAATCACTAAAATAAAATATTTTAGTTCTTACATAAATTTTTGGGTGTCCGGGTATATTCAGAATGTGAGATATGCGCGAAAATGCAAACTTGTGCACTTTTTGACACTTTTAGTCCCTGCATGACTTAAAAGTTTATTTTTGCGCACCAAATACCTCTACGCCTATTTCTAAGCTATAAAAAGGATAAATAGGGTATGTTTAACTTATGGACATATTCCGGAAGGTCCGTTACCATACGTATCGACCTACTTTTGCAGTTTGACGCAAATAGTCCTTTAATTGCGCAAAGTAGCGCGAAATGCTGTTTAATGATATCCAAGCCTTCCATGGCCCATATTGATCATTCCCAAGCATATACATAATTTTTACTACGCTCTCGTTCGCTTAGATGGTCACCGAAAGGCGTAGATTCAAAAGTTGACGCTTTAGGCCCCTCTATTGCGCAAACTTGCGCATCTCATCATTTATTAGCATTGAAGCCTCATCTAATCCATATTACGCATCCTTGAAAGTATTATTAAACATCATGATGCTTTGGGTTCGCTAAAAGGTCATTCAGAGGTATAATTAAACATATTGACACTTTTAGTCCCTCTAACTTGTAAAGTTGCGCGTAACTTTACTTATAGGCATAAAAACCTTAGACGGCCAATATTTGGCATTCCCGAGAGTATAATTAAATATTATGAAGCTCCCGATTTGTTAAAAGCTCACTCAGAGGTAAGAATTAACATGTTGACGCTTTTAACCCTTCATTGCGCAAACTTTCAATTTATTACGCAAACGGCTACACTCGATCGACGAGTGGCTCATTTGTGAATATAATCATCGTGAGAGGTTATTCAGAAAACTTATTTTTGGTATGCTAACACTTCCAGTCCTTTCATAATCAAAGTTTTCGATTTTTTAAAAAATTAGTCCCTTAAATTCACACTTGACTTCATTAGGGTTTATTACACGTGTCAATACATCATTGGTCGTGATTTTTCCGAGGTGTTACTAGAATGCAAACACAAATAGTTCTAGTGGACGAAGCAAATGAAACCGGATCTGTTATCTTGGTTGTTCAGTACTTTAGTGTGCTAAATACAAAGCCGATTTCAACTTCCATTGATCAAATAATAAAAACCCTAAGAATGCATACACAAATAGTTCTAGTGGACGAAGCAGAGAGACCGTTGTTAACAAGAGTATGTTGTTCCAAGATCAATTCCAAAGATTGTTGATGGTAACAAGAGTATTGAGGTGGGTTCAAACTTCCAAGATCAAATTCCAAGATATCAGCGTTCTTTAATCTATTAGAACGATCCTTGTTTTGAGAACCTGATACTGTTATTACATCCGAGACGATTCAAGTGAGTCCTATGAAGCAAGTGTCGGTCTATTCAATTGAGAAGAATCATTGCGTTACATCTCCGTTGAAAACAAGTAGTTGTAATGATGGAACCCTTGATTTGAAAAAACATTTTTGAGAAATTTATATTTCAAAAAGCATCGTATAGGCCTATACGATGCATATTAATCGATGATTTTACTTTAAATACCCCTGGTTTTCTGATAAATTCAGGGGTATTTTTGAGAAAATTCAAAGTTTAATACGAATCGTATAGGCCTATACGATTCATATTAAGCTGATATACGATACAACATAGGCCTATACGATCGTATATGGCATTATTTCAAATTTAGTGTTATCGTGTTTCCTTCGGTTCGACGCGTATACGTCTCGTTTTTTGCCGAACTTTCGCATATTTTTGTCGTTTTATTGCGTATACCTTAAAACATAAGTCGTTTCGGTGCCGTTCAGTTGCGTGCGAATATCTTATTCTATGATTACGAACAGTGTTGTTTGAAATCCACTTGAACTCCATAGTGCCATATTATATGTATACGTGTGTGGAAATATCGTTAGTCGCGTACTTTGACGTATTTTTGCGTATTTTGACGTATTCTAACATATTGTTGCGTATTTAATAGTATTTTTGATGTATTTTAGCGTATTTTAGCTTATTTTAACGTATTTTAGGGTATTTTTACGTATTTTAGCGTATTTTAACGTATCGTAACGTATTTTAGCGTATTTTAATGTATTGTAGCGTATTTTAACGTATTCCTGGTCAAATCACACACTATAAAGTTTAAACTTATCGTGTGTTGCAGTTTGGAAAGATGACCGAATAGAGATCTGAATAACAAACTGGGGAGAACTTGTTTGCTTTATCCATCAATATAAGATAAAAATACTCTAAAATTAACAAGGCGGTCTCTTTGTTGCGTATTGATTACTGAAAAGATTTATTGAGATCGAAGAAAAGAGTAAAAAAGATGAATTGAGGCGTACACAGGGAGAATGTTCTCGAAATTGAAGGAAAAGGAAAAATGGTTGCTGATGTTTTTCACTATCAGGATTTTGTTGGTTTGTTTGAGAACCTGATTCTAATGTCCTACTACTACAATCCTTCCTATATTATTGAAAATTACTATATCACCCCCACCAGATACATCAATTTGTCACTTTCAAAATTCAAATCAAACGTTCATGTATCACAAGGAATGACCGATCTTAGGCAGAGAACCTGATTCAGATACACAAATTCGATTTCAACAAATCTTTCAAGGTCTTAAGTGATGGACAATTGGTTAAAAGATGTATAAGAGTTTGTGTAGAGATCTTTACAGTATGGTTTCTCGACAAATGAAGTATTAAAAGCTGTTAGTTTCTTGACAGGAGAAGCAACTAAAAATTAGTGACGGAGAAACTGTTTGAATTTGTGGATTTCGGTTGGTTCAGAAACTTAACAGGAGAAGCAACTAAGAACGGTATTTAACGTACACACCGCATTCGAAGATCCTTGCATTAGACACAATTTGTTGTAATTTGTGGATCAACATAAATAACTGAAATAGTTCTCTTTAATCTATTAGAACGATCCTTGTTTTTGAGAACCCGATTCTGTTGTTCAGTACCAACAGAATGCATACACAAATAGTTCTAGTGGACGAAGCAAATTAAATCGGAGTTGTTATCTTGGTTGTTCAGTACTTTCGTGTGCTAAATACAAAGCCGATTTCAACTTCCATTGATCAAATAATAAAAACCCTAAGAATGCATACACAAATAGTTCTAGTCGACGAAGCAAAGAGACCGCCTTGTTAATTTAAGGGGTATTCTCAAATAATGTTTCCTAGATGTTTGAAGACCAACAAATGTCCAAAGTGCTGCTTCTTCGCGAAGTTCGCGTGACGGAAAGCTACCGCGTGACAGGAAGCTACCTTGCAAAAATTAAAAAATTAAATCGACCCCCTCAATACGCATCGTATAGGCCTATACGATGCGTATTACTTTTTGGTGGGGGACAATGGCAACCTTTGGCATGCATAGAAGTTTGAACCCACCTCAATACGCATCGTATAGGCCTATACGATGCGTATTGAGGGTGTCGATTTAACCACCAAGGAGTGCCAATAATACGACCCTTTGAAAATTAACCCAAACACTTACCGAAAAACTCAGAAAACATATATTTTATAATTTATATTATATTTTTAACAAAAGGTCACATGCATTCATTTGACAACACTTTTCATTAAAGAAAGAGTTAAATGAATGTGATTTTCAAAAAATTGCAAGTTTTAAATGTGTTTTCAATTTTTAAATTCAGGTTGTTGTTAAAACTAACCTATGTTAAATTTCTCAGTTAACTGTACATGAAATGACGACATTACCCCTTAACTAAAAAACAAAAATACCAATAAAATCATCATCCTCGTCTTCTTCACTTTGCCATCCCACCGGAGAACTACCCACTGTTGCCACCACAATCATCCTCCACCAGACACCCTCCAACCAACCAACAACCACAACCCCCACACCCTCGCCGCCCCTCGAGTTGAAGATTCCGGAGCTGCTCATGAACTTGTTGGATCTGCAAACAAACCTGCCGGAAAACGAACCGGCAAACGAGGCTGCCGGTGCGCCGCCGCCTCTGGGTGAGGAAGCCAATGCTGTGAGTGTGCTCGAAAAAACGAACTGGCAGATGAGCCTTACTGCCGCTGCCACCAACCCACTTGATGTTGCAGCGAGAAATTTAACATATGTTAGCGTTAAGAACCACCCGAGTTTAAAAATTGCAAACTAGGACCAAGTGTGTAATTAGTGAACCCTTGGAACCAAGTCTGCAATTTTCGCAAACCACATGGACCAACCAGACATCTAACTCTTAAAGAAACCAGCAAACTACTTATTAAAAAGCATCAATCTATTTAGATATCAAAGTGTCTAATTTGACACTCAACCATATCGTATAGCTTTATACGAGTCGTATAGGGCTTACTTTAAATAGCCAGAATTAACACTGTCGGTTCTAGTATGATGGTTGTTCGTTTACGATTTATATAGAGCTATACGAGTCGTATACGAGTCAGAATGATTTTTCCCTTCAAAGTGGCAAATGTAGCTGTTAAATTTATTTTTGAGTTAATTACTTAGATAGTCATTGTGGTTCATTGAAAGTAACACATTATAGTATCTTGGGGTATGCATATAAAGTGTTATAAATTGTATTTATAAATATAATAGAGAAATAATTAACTAAAGAAATTGAAGTGCAAATAATTAGTAAACATAAAATTTATGAATTGTTTGATATTATATAGAACCTAAAGAATTTGAAGTGCAAATAATTAACTAAAGAATTTTCAACTTCCTAAAAAAACATTACCATCCTAAGGCCATCCGTAGTCATAAGTCCCTTTTGGGGGCGTTATGCGACATGTGGCATGCCATGTCACCACGGGGTTTTATGGGGCGTTATGCAAGTTGAGGCCGTAGTCATAAAGCCCCTTTGTCATCATTACTCAATTATTTTAGTTTTCATTTTTTAATTAATTTCTAAGTTTTTAAAATTAAATATCATTGCATTAAATAAAAAACAATACATTAAAATTAAAAAAAAAACGGTAAAGAAAAAAAAAACGCTACACCTAAAAAGATAAATTTATTCTTCGTCTTCATTGTCGTTCTCTCCTTCTTCCTCTTTGTTTTCTCCAGCATCCAAACCTACGTCTTCAAAGTTCCCGTCTTCGAATTCCTCACCTTGTTCTTCCTCGGAATCTTCTTCGTCGTCACCGTTGTATCGCATTGGGCGAATCGCCCAAGCATGCTCAACCAAATCCGCCTTCAACGTGTTATGTATTTCCTTATATCACAATAGTTGAACATTTGCGAGTCTCTCTTCCATTGTTGCTTGGGTTGCTTCGACTAAATCTTCCGGAATATAGTTTTGGCATATCGCTCTTCAATCATCCTCTATGACCATATTATGCAAAATGATGCAAGCGTACATGGTCATTCGTATTCTATCCTTATGCCACATGCGACAAGGATTTCTGATAAAATGCCATCGTTGCTGTAGAACCCCAAAACACCTCTCGATATCCTTTCTCGAAGACTCTTGCAATTTTTTAAAAATACTTTCTTTTCTCATCGAACGTTTCAGAAAACGTTTTAACAATAATCGAATACTCCGGGTATATACCATCGCCCAAATAGTAGCCATGCTCGTAGTCGTTCCCGTTCGCAAGAAAATCGGCCTTTGGTATAGTTCCATAAATGTAGCTCTCTAATAATGGTGAAGTCTCTAACGTATTAATATCGTTAAAACACCCTGCTACACCAAAGAAGGCCGACCAAACCCAAAGGTCGTATGACGCAACAGCCTGTAATACCTAAGTTGGTCCTTTTTTATCACCCCGTGTACGTTGACCTCGCCATGCGGTTGGACAATTATACCCACGCCATTGACGACAATCCAAGCTACCAATCATGCCGGGTATTCCATGCTTTTCTAGATGCACCTCATATATTTGTTGAAGGTCGTTCCAAGTGGGATTTCTAACGTTTTCCATATAACTGCCATATACCTAAAATATAATTTAATATATAAAAGTTTTACTAGTAAGCTACTAAAAAAAGTAAATATATAAAAGTAAATAAATAAAAGTCTATAAAAAATACCATAGCAAAAATGTTCCAAGCAATCTCGAGTTTTTTTCTCCGCCATCTTCAAGTACTCGTCGTTGATGTCATACGTGTTTCCGTAGGCTAATATGCGTAAGGCGGGTGTGACCTTTTGAATTGAGGTGAAGCCTAAATATCCTCGCGCGTCCATTCTTTGCTTAAAGAAATCATACTTATTTTCCAAATCATTATTAATGCGCAAAAATAACCTTTGGCTCATCCGAAAACGCCGTCTAAAAACATTGGCTCTGTGAACCGGCGTCGCATCAAAATAGTCTTTCATCAAACGTTCGTTCGCGGCTTCACGATCTCGCAAGATATAGGTGCGCCGCAAGATGGGTCGTGGAGGGGGAGTAGGCCGAACGTGCTCAAATGCTTGTATCACAAAAGTACATGCACTCGTAACCGCTTCTTCCTCATCCGCGTCTTCTTCGGGTGAAAAAAATCTTCGGTAAATATCGGTGAAGGAGTCTTCCGACGGGGAACCCATTATTTTTAGTAGGGTGGGAGTAGCTTCAACACTTTTTAAAAAATATATAGAGAAGGAGAGAATAGTTAAGGATGAATTGTAAAAAAAATGGAAGAGTTGGGAGTTATTTATAGAGTGAAATTAAAAAAATTGATTTTTTTTTAAATCATGACCGTTGCAACGCACAAAAAATAAATAAAAAAATGAATGGCGCCGCTATAGAGATCGCGCCCCACCTTCCATTCTTCTTCATACCGCCCCTTGTGGCGGTGTTCGGCAGCGCGATGGGGCGCTATGCCCATCCATACCGCCCCACTAGGTTTGATCTAAAAAAACATTCCGCATGCTCACTCCATGATAGCTTTCTTTCTGAATATCTGTTTTATATCTAAATGTGATGTAATTCTTTTAGTATGTTGGTGGATCATGGATGTATCTTAGATATACACAGAAAGTTTGCCTTGATTTTGATTTCAACTCTTCTGAAATATCATGGCACTTTGAACAAGTGTAAAGGACTTACTTCAGTTGGTAAATCTCTATCTGGGTTGAGCATGTGTGGTTGTATACAAAGTGTAGGATGACGATCCTCCAAAATTACCCCCTTTGCAAATTATAGTTTTTAGCAATGCCTTCTGTCAGTTACATACTTGAGGTATTGTGTGAAAGTTAAGATACATGTCTCATTTCAGTACTTTAGGAGATCACCGAAAAGCCACTGTTTTCGTGGCGAAGATGTACTCGATCGATCAAACTGATACAAATCGCGATTGACTACCGATTATCGCGATTGCTATATATGTGTTACATCTTCTAGATTTTTCTTTTTGACTAATCGGGCTTAGCATGTTTATTATTCGTTTTCTCACTTCAGGAAAGCGCATCCAAGTTCCAAACTTAAGAAGGTGAAAAACAATGGGTGCTTTAGGAAAAAGCATGAAAGCTTTGATTTTGAAGAAATCCGATGAAATTGATGAGGTAGTTTTAACTGTTTTTTATTATCTCAGCCAGTTATGCTTTTCCAGTAGTCAATTTCTTAAGTAAGTCATGATATTTTGTTTCAAAATTTAACTGTTTCAATGCAGCGTTTTCAGGAGTAAGCCAATCAAACAGTTGCGAAAACGGATTCTATGAGTATAAAAACGGGACCTCACCATGCAAGGCTGAAGGGTCACGAGTTTGTTTTCCCTGCAGCAATGAAATGTGTAAAAGTTCTGAATGAACAAAAGACGTTGATCAGGCATGCGAGTTGAAGGGGTATGGTCCCAAATCTAGCACCGACCATACGAGTTCACCTCAGGTCGCGCCCAAGGCCATTCCCAAAGTAGACCAAATTGTTGACTTCCTTGACCTTGCGCCGACTACAAAGGTGTACCCCAAGTCGCGCGCGAGGTCAAGAGCAAGATAGAATCAATTCCGACACTTAGTTTCTTTGACAAAAGACCCAACTTCCTTGACCTTGCGCCAACTACACGGGTTTACCTAGGGTCGCGCTCAGGAACAAGAAGCGCAAGGAACATCGGACTGTACAGAAAGTACGAGTGACAGAGAAGTGGACCAACAGGCGCTCAACAGGCCGTATTCTATCGTGCTGCATGATGAGCAATCGTGCAAGAGACAAGAAGGACAACCGCCATGACACATGGATCCATTCAGCGTGCACCAACCATTGCTCTGTGATCTCCACCTAACTGCTGATGACAGACCAGACAATAAGGACAACCGTCATGACACGTGGATCCATTCAGCGTGCGTCAGCTATCCTCTCGCCTGGAATCACTAACGGTGGGAGACATAATGGATATTCCTTGTTGTTGATCTCTGGCCCAAGGCCCATCAGCCCATCTCCTTCATAATTCACCTCGGTAATAAATAGAGAACTTCACCTCCAGGTTTAAGGATCGCTCTCTTGCTCTCTCACTTAATGCACACACTTTTATCCTCATAGCAAGTTCTTATTCTCACGCCGGAGGGTGGTTACAAGGAGAGACCCCTATTCCCTTTCTTGTAACGAGCTTCACGGTGTGTTGATTGTTTTCCAGGATCAACGTAGCTGTTCATCGAGCTCAGGGGAAGATTAACCTTATTTGGACGAGCCACAAACCACAATTGCTCAAACTGCACCACAATCAATGCTCTTCAAACTGTTCGTACACCGACAAGAAAACCGAAAAAAATTGGTCATCACAGGTGCCTATGATTGCCAGTGAGATTATTTTTGGGGTGTTTTTAGTGATTGTGGTATCAATTACCGCCATCTTCTACGTATGTTACAAGCTCAGAAACTGTAAACGCTCAACGAAAGCGTTAAGTTCATGAAAGAACAACGCGCTCCAGAAAGACAGACGGAGGAAAGATTCAACCCGATTTAGATGAACTAAAGATCCGAAGAGCTCGAGTTTTCAGTTACAATGAACTAGAGAGAGCTACAGGAGGTTTTACACGGAAGAATCACAAGTAGGAAAAGGTAGTTTTTCATGTGCTTTCAAGGGGAGATTGAAAGATGATGGTGGTGTTGCTGTGAAACGTACACTTCTTTCACCTGATATGAAGAAAAACTTAATGTAACTATCTTCAATGCTAGGTCAAAAATGATTTGGGTTGTGAATTGTAATGTAATGATGTGGTTTAGCGCGATCATGTTGTGAGTTGTAATGTTGAACGTACAAGTTATCACACCAAGCGGTTTAGCGGACTCGGTTTAGCACTCTGCAATTTCTGTTATACTTCAAGGTTTAAGGTTTGAGTAAATTTCGTATTTTCTTTCCAAGGTTTGTCACTTTTAAAACAATTTAGGGAGCAAAAAAATGAAGTTTACTAGTTTCATTAAATGAGAGAAAAGAAAAGAAAAGATTTGGAAGGAAATCATTTTTAGTTATGTTCCAGAGTTTCATTAAAGGAGAGAAAAGAAGAGAAAATGAGAGATTTTTTGTCTAAAATTAATCTTTCCAATTTGGAAAGAACTAGAGAGAAAAGAAAAGAAAATGAAAGAATCCTTTCTTTTCTCTCTTTAATTTAACTCGGGAACACAGCGTTAAGGTTTTAACTCTCTTTTATAACTTCTATACTTATGAATATATTATATTTATTAGTTTCTTGGTATGTATAATGATAATGATTAATGATATAAACTACTTCACAAATCTAAGGGGGTGTTTGGGTAAGCTTATTTAACTCAAGAAGGACTTTTTGTTAAAAGGACTTAGGTGGTGTTTGTTTTTTGAAGAAACCCTCTTCTAACCTCTTATGTCTGCGTCGCGCAGACCACGCGCAGACCTTTGGGTCTGAAGATTGTTTGTTTTTTCGAAGACCTTTCACTAAAAAAGCTCTGCGAGACCTCTGTTTGGTGCAGACATGGTTCAATGTCTTCTAGGGTCTGCACACTTCTTCTCCTCCTACCTCTTCACCCCTTCTCCTTCACCCCATCTCCTCCACCACCTCGTCACCCTCCCACCGTCCGTTCGCCACCCACCTCCCTCCTCACTAGCCCCAGCCACCAAGTCGACCCTACCACCGGAGCCACCATCCTCCTCCCACAGTCCACCAGCCACCTGGTCAAGAGCAGCCGCCGCCTCTTCCACCCTCATCTCTTCAACCGCCGCCCCTTCTCCTCCACCCCATCTCTCTCTAAACCCCCATTAACCACCAAATCTGGTTTCAAATTTCAAAAGATTTAAAGGGTCCGGTGAGGTTAGGGCCGCCTGAGATGATGGTGTGGGTTGAGGTGCGGTGATGGAGGTGATGGTGGGTGTCCAGGGGCGATGTCGGGTGGGTGGTGGTGGTCGGATAAGGGCGGTGCAAGGAAGTGGTGATCGGATGGGGTGGTTCCGGTGGTCGTAGGAGATGGTTGTGGTGATGTTTGTAGGAGGTGGTTGCAGTTGTAGTGGTTATCCAGGAGGTGGCTGTGGTGGCAGGGGAAACAAGGAGTGGTCTGCTGGTTATGCTAGAAAGAAGATAAGGGTAGATATGATAATACATATGTTTTTATTTTTAGAAACCAAACAGTCTTCTCCTTGCAGACTGCAGATATTTGGTCCACCTCTTCTGCTACAGATGATTGCAGATGTGGTCCGCAGACTGCAGACATTTTACCTCTGAAAAAACAAACAACACCTTATTGACTTATGACTTTTTGAAAAGAAGTTTTTAAAAGTGTTTGGATTAGCTTATATGGTGGGAAAAGCCAATAAGTCAATAAATTGTTTTTTAAAGAATGTTTGGCTTATTTTATTTATATAAAAGAGTAAACTGCCATTTTGGTCCCTGTGGTTTGGCCAGTTTTGCCACTTTAGTCCAAATCTCAAACTTATTACATCTGGGTCCCTGTGGTTTGCATTTTGTTGCCATTTTAGTCCAAATCTCAAATCAGGTCAGATTTCAAAAAAAAAAACCTGGTTTTTGTCCTTTTCCTCAGGGGCATTTTGGTCATTTTATATTTTATAAATGAAAAAATATAACAAAATCCCAAACACCCCATATCTCTGCACTCTCTCTATCTCTCTCTAAACAACCCCTCTCTCTCTTCTCTCTCTCCTCTCTCTAGAACACCACCACCTCCTCTCCGTTCATCCACCGCCGCAGCAGCAGAAACCTCCATCCGTCGTTCCAATCAAATGTCAGATCAAACAAGAATCCAAACCAAGAATCCCCACAAATCAAAACCCCTTTACTTCCAATCACTCCAAACCAAACCCAAAACCTAAACCCACAAATTCAAGAACAAGAACAAACAACCCATCTTCATAAAACCCTCAAAAGATTCGAACAAGAACAAACCACCACCGTATCATCACCCCCACCACCGCATAACCCGAACGGAACTGACCTTGCCCCAAATAGAAACAACCCGAACAGAACAGGGTTGCCCCCGCCGCTGCTGATACGCGGCTCCGCCGCCGCTGCCGCTGAAACGCCGCTGCTGGTTGCGTGTGGTGGTTCACCGGATAACCAGTCGCCGGAAAAACGAGGCGAATGAGGTTGTTTGGTGGTGTCGTTGCCGGCTGAATCGAAGAGGGAGGATGTGGGTGTCTGTGTGTGTGTGTAAGAGATGGAGGAGTGGAGAGTGATGGTGGTTGCGGTGGCCGGAGATCGGTGGTGTTGGCGACGACTGTGCACAAGATGATGAAGGAACTGCTGCTCAATTTTGAATATTGGAAGGTTATAAGTTTGTAACTTGTGTTGATTAAAATTTGGGCAAAATTGGTGGTGTGGTGTACGTAGTTCAGAGAGAGAGAGGGAGATAGAGAGCAGATGTTGAGAGAGAGAGAGAGGGACGAAGATCTTTAAATAAAATCCAAAAAGACCAAAATGCCCCTGAAAAAAACCAGGGTTTTTTTTTTAAATTTGACCTGATTTGAGATTTGGACTAAAATGGCAACAAAATGCAAACCACAGGGACGCAGATGTAATAAGTTTGAGATTTGGACTAAAGTGACAAAACTGGCCAAACCACAGGGACCAAAATGGCAGTTTACTCTATATAAAATGACTAAAAGGGACATTCTTTTATAAGTCAATAAGGAGCACCAAAGGCATTTTTGTAATTTTTTTTATGAAAAGTTATAAAGAGCTTCGTAAAGCTACAATGTTTTAACTTTTCAAAACTGACTTTTCCTCTCATACAAAAAGTCATTTTAAAAAATCCTTTTAAGTTTGCCAGACACTTTTTCTCATTATTAACTTTTTATAAAAGTCAATAAGTTATAAGGAGGTGTGAAAAAACTTAGCCAAAATTACCCTATAAATAAACACAATAGTTCAGTGGAAAAAAGAAGCCTTCCAAAACAAAGGCTAGACTGCAACATTAGCAATAAGGGGAACCAAAATCTCTGACAAATTTACATCTGAGCTTACCACTTAGCCAAGGGGTTGACTGTCGGGAACAAAGTCAACAGGTTGACTTTCAGTATCATCAACTTGATGCAATGCAGTGAATTTAGCTTTCTTGAATCTACTTGAACTTCTTAAAAGGTCAGCCATTGACACCTTCGACTTGTTCCTGTTAACAGTTTAGCAGTAAACAAACAATTAGAATAAAAAGAAAATCATAAATTATACATTAAATCATTAACCAATTATAAAAAAAACGACACAACAAAATCTATTGTTTTGTGGGTCAACCTCAACCCGACCCGTATTAAAATAACTCAGCCAAGCCCACGACTTAACCTGAACCCAATTCACTACTAGAAAAGTGGTCATTTTGCTACGGAAATTTCCTACGCAAAAAAATGCGTCGCAAATTCTGACACATTTACTACGCATTTCCTACGGAAAAAAGACCTTGATTTTTTTGGGCAATTTGTGACACAATAGTGACAAATATACTAATTCTAAGTATTGTGTCGGAAATGCGTAGCAACTTGCTACGCATTTCCGACGGAACCATTATTTATTTGTTGGAATTAGATTTATATGTTAAATTCATTTAAATATTAATTGTTGCGTCAGAAATGCGTAGCAAATATTTGACCCATTACCAACCCTTTCATCTTGTCACCTCCACATAATCTACAAGAAGCATATATATATATAGGGGAAGGTTAACGTACAATAACCCTTAACGTGCGACGGTGCGCAAGTGAATTACGCATGTTTGTTTTTAAAATACGCACGTTATAATACATAATTACGCACGTTTTTGCATAATTACGCATGGGTTGGGTTAGACCCTAATTACGCACGTTATTTGCATAATTGCGCATGGGTTGGGTTAACCCTAATTACGCACGTTATTTGCATAATTATACACACGTTATTTTTCACTCGCGCGCAGTCGCACGTTAAGAGCCTTTTGTATTAAACCTTTCACTACATATATACACACCAATGTAATGTGCGTAATTATGCAAAAGCGTGCGTAATTAGGGTTTAACCAGCCCATGCGTAATTATGAAAACAACGTGCGTAATTATGTATTATAACGTGTGTAATTATGTATTATAACATGCATATTTATACAAAGTTAGTTACTATTGTGCCCCCGCATTCAATTGAAGGCCTAGATTAGATCAGATGTGCGGTTGAGATGCTCGCGTACGCACGATAAGGTGGTCTTGTACGTTAACCGGCCTCTATATGTGTATATATAAAAGCTTGTATATCACCAAACTTACTCTGAGGCCCGACTAACTTTTCCACCACCTTTTCTTTTTACTGCAAAAGACCCTGAGAGATTAAATTTAACATTAGAAGCGTATAATAAAATCATTACATTAAAACCGAAAAGAAAAAAAGGACTATAATTACTGTTTCTTCTCGAGTCTATGCTTGAATCACTTTCTCCTGACGATGACGTTAACTTTCTCGATGGTGTTCGTGTGCTGGAATCTGAATTTACAGCTGCATTATCATCAGCAGAACTCCTGTCGCTCTCATCATCCCCGAATATATTTCCAGGCGTATTCAACAAACTGTTCACTGCTGGTAAATTTTTCTTCATGGGGCCTGCAACTGATTGCTGTTTGTTGCTCTTTTGATGGTGATAAGATCTGCCAAAACTTTTTGAGCTTGAACTCGATTCATCATCGATATTTGGATCTGTTACAACTTTGTTGTTTTCATCTTTAGAAATTATTTTCTGCGACCGAATGGCACCACTGTTCCTGGAATCATCTTTTGTTTTATTATTTGTTTTTTTCGATTTATGACCAGGGGCAAAATGGTCCATAAAGTTAATTTCGCTAGATCCGTCATTAGTGATACAAACTTCGTTATTAACCTTAGAAACTTCAGATCCAGTCACATTCTTGGAGGTATCTTCCGGAAGCTGACGGTGGTGAACACTTTGACTTTTCTTTGATTCTAACTCAGCTTCAGTAGATTGAAGCTTACTTAACCGATCCTGTGGGCCCGCCAGTGAAGATTTATTATTCTTCTTCTTCTTCGCCTTTCCCGTTAATCCGTCATATAACTGTTGTTCATCTTCTCTACCACCATCAAGCAAATTACTACCACCTTTCGTAACATTATCAAAAATCTCACCGTTAACGTGCTTTGTTATTATCTCATCCTCGTTTCTCAATGCAGATTTTTTGGTTTTCTTTTTTCTTGTGTTTTTCTTTATACCATCCATCTTCTCATTCTGCTTTTCCGATATATCATCAATGTTTTCTACGTTTACTTCACGTAATGTTATCTCAGTTCCTAATGATTCAACATCATTGTTCATCAACATATCGCCATTTCTAGCACAATCAACATGCAAAGCATCTATTGATGTTGCAACATCATCGGATTGCTTCACAACAGACTCGTCATTTTTCCCATTTTTCAAAGCAGTTTTCTCAACATCTGTTTTCCTTTTTCTACTTCCGACAATATCTTTTGATTTGTTTTTTGATTTTTCTTCCATATTTTCTACACGCACCTGATTTCTACAACTTGGTTCTGAAACTTCAATCTTTTTCACAATCGTGTCAACGTTTTTCTTAGAATCATCTACTGATGTTGTTTCTAAAACTTCGCTTTTTTCACCGATAACTTTCTCATCTAAAACTGGAGCATTAACTGATGTTGTTTCTTTGTTGACTTTTACGGCAGACTTCTTCACTTTTTTTCTCCTATCGGGAAGCTTCACTTCGGATATATCATCAATGTTTTCTACCTGTACTTCACCTAACCTTTTCTCAGTTCCTAATAATTCAACATCATTGTTCGACAATATACTGTCATTTCTAACACAATCAACATGCAAGGCATCTATTGACGTTGCAGCATCATCAGCATGCATCACTAGTGTTTCTTTTTTGCTTTTTGCGGCTGACTTCTTGACCTTTTTTTCCCTCTCGGTAAGCTTCACTTCAGGCCCCTGTTTCAGTGGGAATTCTATGTCTTCCATGTGTTTATAAATCAAAACACGTCTAGAATCCTGACCGTTGGATCCTACGGCTTGTTGTGATGAATCGATAGCATCTTTGTTTATGTTTTGAAGTTTTTTAATGAAAGAAGTAGAAGCAACTTCCTCATCAGCTGCTTTATGTTTGGTAGAACGTTTGGAACTGCCTTTCAGAGGACCCGCAACGGTTAATCCAGCAGCATCACGTTCACACTCAGAAGTCCCTAAATGAATTTCAAATTAATGTCAAAAAAGTAGCAGTGCAAACGAGCCGAGCGGCTCGCCGCTCGATATAGGCTCGAGAAAAAGCTCGAAATGAGCCGAGCCTTATCGAGCCCGAGCTGAGCTTGAGCCTAAAATAAAGCTCGTTTATTTATCGAGCTCGAGCCTAGCATGTGAAGCTCGTCAGGCTCGTTGAGGCCTTATCAAGCTTAGTGTAATATTAGTTTTTATTAATATTTAATAACATTTACCCCTTATTTAAAGTTGTCTAGTAAACGAGCTGAGACGAGCCGAGCTTATTTAAACTTGTTTACGAGCCAAGCCCGAACCTAAAAAATAAGCTTGTTTAGGAAACGAGCCCGAGCACAAGCTTCACTTATCGAACAAGCGAGCCTAACGAGTCTTTTATTTATATTATTTTGTATTAATATATTAACTAATAGATAATAAACGAGCCGAGCCTGAACCGAGCTCGAGCTTGAGAAACTATCAACAAGCTTAGCTCGAGCTCTCATAAGTTAATCGAGCTCGACCAGACATGGTCGAGCTCGGCCCGGCCCGTTTGCACCCCTACAAAAAAGCATAAAAGTATTATCGAATGGTAGTATTCATCATGTAATCACACTGATTTTTGGATAGACTAAGGGGCTGTTTGTTTACCTCTTAATGAGGCTCTTAATGATTCAGACCTCTTAATGGTTCAGCACTTAATGGTTCAGACTGTTTGTTTCACGAGCAGATGTCAGAATGGTTCAAACATTTGCATCTGAATGGTTAAGATTTATACAGAGTCTGAATGGTTAAGACCTCTAATCTGAATTGGTCAGACATTTGCCTCTGAACGGTTAAGCATTATACAGACTCTTAATGGTTCAGACCTCTTACTGGTCCAGCACTTAATGGTTAAGACCTCTTACTGGTTCAGCACTTAACCATTCAGATGTTGCCAAACAGCCCTAACATTAAAAGACAACTTAAATTGTATATAGCTATTAATATTTTCTCGGGTAGTTAGAAAATTAACTGTTTTTCTTGACGATATGTTATTCTAACCATATACATGTCGATTACATACATAACACATTTGATTTAGTGTGGTATACATAAAGAGAGATACAATAGAAGTTAAAAAAGGTATTATATATTTTTATGTACTTACTCGTTGGTGAAGAAGGTATTTCATACTCCATAACTGCCTTTTGGACCGGTTCATTTTCTTTCTCTTTCTCAGACATTTCATGCCGAGTATTCTTTCCCGCTACAATTGCCACATCAGCAATAGCTTCTCTTCCAACAACTTCATTGTTAATATTGGTATTTTCACCAATCAAATCTTTATCTCTTAATTTACGTTCCAAGGTATTCTCGTTGTTAATGCTAACTCCACTGTCTTTCACCTTATCGTTATCATACGTTAAAACCATAGTTTCTTCTGAAGCTTTAACATGACTTTTTACCCTTCGAGTCTTTCTTTTTTTCTTCACAGAAAGTCCACACTCTGAAGGGTCGGTTAGTAAATTATCGTTACTCACATCACGCGCTCTTTTTTTTTAATTTATTTCCTTATTTATAACCAACTGCTTATCATCAGATGACCTATCTTCCTTAAGATTTTTTGAAACATCTTTACAGGAACCACCATCGACGTTTTTATTAATTAAACCATTATGTGTTACCCAAGGTAAGGCTAATCGATTGTCGGCCTTGCGTTTATCGATATGTTGAATATCGATATCTTGCTCTAAACTAGAAGCATCTACTGACATAAACCAATTTCCTTTTGTATTCCCAAATGCATTCTTAACAAGCATAGAGTCCGATAAGTGATAGAAGACTTCTCTTCGTTTAACCTGCCACGTTAATATAGTCAAAAGCTACGCAGTTAATATTGGTGATATATCGGTTAACAGTCCCCATGTACAATATCGGTGTCAAATATCAATCAGAATATCAGTACCGATATTATCGGCGATAGTGACCGATATAACTGATATATCACCGATTTTTTACCAATATAACCGATATTTGACCGACATAACAGATATATCACTGAATTGTTAGTGTTAAATTGCTATATATATAAATTATGCATGATATTACCGATATCCCACCTATATTTCACCGAGATAACCTATATCTCAAATATCGGTCCTTGACCGATATCCGATATTTTACCACATTAACTGCATAGGTCAAAAGTATACAAAAAGGAAAAAGAGATGTGTTCAGCCAAGACTATAGAATGAAAATACCTTCAAGCTATGGATTTTTATATTTCCAATAGCAGGAAAACATTGGCGATGCTCTGAGATTATTTTCTCTGCATAAAGAAACCGTGATAATATTTTAGGAAAATGTACATGTGGATGCTTACTTCAACTCAACACATTAACTCAATAATCTCAAAACACGTATCGCGTATAACACACACTCAAACTATTATTATATGAAGTAAAACATTAATTGACATGTAATTTTCGCTGAAAGAATAAGAAAAAAAAGGCTATAGCTTGATATTTGAGGTGAAAGCTAAGCATTACAAAACAGTTAACAATTGGATGAATTCAGCCTAGTCAGCAGTCACTAACTGTATCGAAAAAACATGGTAATCGCTAGACACTAGTCAGACGGTGGGGTACCTACTAACGAATTAACCGGGACTAGTAGAGATTAATTGGATTTGAATTTTATACGTAATTTTTCAAACTATATACACACACACAAAAAAAAAAGAATTCAAAATTTTGAATAATTTTTTTCGAACTTAATCACTTATTACTCGGATAGGAATAATAAGTATAATTCGAACTTAATCACTTATTACTCGGATAGGAATAATAAGTATAATTTTTCAAATACTCCTCCACTGAGGGTGTGGTATAAAGCCCCTAGGGGCTTTATCACGCCACATCAGTGCCATGTCACATAGGGGGCTTTAAAGCCCCTCCCTTTAACTTGCATGCAATGGTTTAAAGCCCCCTATTAAACAAAATACAAAAAAAATAATAATAAAGAGAAGAGATTTGATTGGTTGAAAAGAATGGGCCCCACCTGCTTTCCCCTTTAACAAGCGTTAGGCCACAGGGTGTGGCTTAGCGCCACCCCGCCATGTCACCCATTATAGCGCCTCGGGGCGCCATCAACCACACCCACCTCGTTAACAAGGGGGCGCTATCTAAGCTCCGCCAGCACGCTAACGACCATTTTATCGGCAATCATGTGGGACCCATTCCTTTTCCACCAATCAATTTCCTTTTTTTTATTTCCTTTTTCTTTTTTTATATTATTTAAAAGGGGCTTTAAACCATTGCAAGGATGTTAAAGGAAGGGGCTTTAAAGTCCCCCATATGAGGTGGCGTCTACGTGGCGCTGATGTGGCATGATAAAGCCCCTAGGGGCTTTATACCACACACTACAGCCTTACTGCAATGGAGCCCTCCCCATAGCGCCCCCCCCCCCCCCCCCCCCCACACACACACACACATTGGCGCCCAGGGGGTGGCTATGGGGCGCTATAGGGCGTTAACGATGGTGATGTGGCGAGGGGCTTTATACCACACCCACTGGCCTTAAGAGAATTTGACCAAATACCGATTTTAGGTCAGACTAGGTGAAATTTAGTTGGTAAACTACTGATTACCAATTAATCGGCGATTAATCCTGATATTTACAACATTGCTAAAAACATGAAATCTATATAGATTTATAGCAGAATCGACGGCCGATTTGTTGCACAACTCCAGCAACTCTGATCATAGCAGCTATATAATTTCAACAAACACCAATCACTTCTTAAAAAATATATAATCCACATAAACTTCACATTTAACCAATATGTCATTAGTTCATTACTTAAAAACTGAAGTTGTAGTAGCTCTCTATTAATGAAACCTATACATACACTGATAATACACACATTATACAAAACCCTAACAAAAACAGTGATTATCTAGTTATCTACCATAGAATAAACTGAAAAACCTAATGTGGCAACAAACATATTACATGAGGGAAAAGAATAGTACTTTTGAAATCGGATACGGTATCGGAGGCGGAAACCATGGTAACTAGATGAGTATCGAGGCTGGTGGCGATGAAAACCGTCGTCTGAAAGGCTTCTCCGTCATTGTTTCCGGCGGCCGGAGTCATAATTCAGACCGACTGTCTGCACACTTTATTGTTTCTAGGGTTTAAGGGGTTTGCTAAATAACACAATATTTCTTTAAAAACGGTAATTTTATATATTAAATAATAAAAATTTATATGTTTAAGAACCCGTGAATAAATGTAGATTTATATACCAAATAATAGAAAAAGGTTGTATCTTTAAAAACTCTGTGTATTACATATGAATAAATATAATTTTATTGAAACCTATCTTAAATTTTAGGGAAATTGGATTTAAATAATCCGAACTTTCACCTGTTAGCCAATAACACTCCGAACTTTCAGTTTGGCCAGCAGCACTCTCAACTTTCATCCTATTTTCCCAAAACACTCCCAAACTAACATATCACTAACCAAGTTAGTTTTTAAGTTTTATTTATTACACAAACAGTCCCTGTAGTTATAATTTACTAGTTTTAAGTTTTATTTATTACACAAACAGTCCCTGTAGTTATAAAAAAAATCATAAAAATAAAAAAAAAATCTAAAAATTCAAAAAAATTCAAAAAAATCATAAAAATTCAAAAAAAAATAAAAAAAAAATCTAAAAAAATCTAAAAAAATAAAAAAAAAATCATAAAAATTCTAAAAAATATCAAAAAAAATCATAAAAAACCGTTTCGACCCGTACCGTTTCGACGCGAACTGTTTCGACGCGTACCGTTTCGACCCGGACCGTTTCGACCCGTACCGTTTCCACCCGGACCGTTTCGAACCGTACCGTTTCGACCCGGACCGTTTCGAACCGTACCGTTTCGACCCGGACCGTTTCGACGCGTACCGTTGAAACGGTACGGGTCGAAAACGGTACGGGTCGAAACGGTCCGGGTCGAAACGGTCCGGGTCGAAACGGTACGGTTCGAAACGGTCCGGGTGGAAACGGTACGGGTCGAAACGGTCCGGGTCGAAACGGTACGCGTCGAAACAGTTCGCGTCGAAACGGTACGGGTCGAAACGGTTTTTATGATTTTTTTAGAATTTTTTTGATATTTTTTAGAATTTTTATGATTTTTTATGATTTTTTTTTTATTTTTTTAGATTTTTTTTTATTTTTTTAGAATTTTTTTGATTTTTTTTTAATTTTTATGATTTTTTTGAATTTTTAGATTTTTTTTTTATTTTTATGATTTTTTTTATAACTACAGGGACTGTTTGTGTAATAAATAAAACTTAAAACTAGTAAATTATAACTACAGGGACTGTTTGTGTAATAAATAAAACTTAAAAACTAACTTGGTTAGTGATATGTTAGTTTGGGAGTGTTTTGGGAAAATATGATGAAAGTTGAGAGTGCTGCTGGCCAAACTGAAAGTTCGGAGTGTTATTGGCCAACAGGTGAAAGTTCGGATTATTTAAATCCAATTTCCCTAAATTTTAAGGGGTTTGCTAAATAACACAATATATCTTTAGAAATCCGATTGAATAAATCTATATACTATATAATAAAAGAAACCACTTTTGGGACACTTGTCATAATATTAGGGCATCTCTTATAGATAATTATTATTTTAATTTAATATTTTCTAATTAATTATAGATAATCCTCCTATTAAATATTATTTAGTTTAATATCTTATGGATAATTATTATTTAGTTTAATCTTCTTCTCATTTTTAATATTATTTAGAGAAAATTATGATTTTGGCCCCTGTAGTTATATCACTTTTACCATTTTAGTCGAAAAAGAATTTTTTAACATCTGAGCCCCCAACGACTTCTTTTCTAACCCTTTTGGACCCTAACACTAACCCCATCCATTAAATGTTAGGGGCCAAAAGGGTTAAAAAAGACGTTAGAGGCCAAAAAGGTTTAGAAAAAAGACGTTGGGGGCTTAGATGTTAAAAATTCATTAAAGAAAATTACGATTTTGGCCCCTGTAGTTATATCACTTTCATCATTTTAGCCTAAATTTTTTTTTTAACATCTGAGCCCCTAACGTCTTTTTTTCTAACCCTTTTGGCCCCTAACACTAACCTCATCCATTAAATGTTAGGGGCCAAAAGGGTTAAAAAAAAAGACGTTATGGGCCAAAAAGGTTAGAAAAAAGACGTTATGGGCCAAAAAGGTTAGAAAAAAGACGTTGGGGGTTTATATGTTAAAAAATTCTTTTTTGGGCTAAAAGGGTAAAGGTGATATAACCAATGGGCCAAAATCGTAATTTTATTATTTGATGTATAAAATTAGATTTATTCAATTCGTACAATACACAAGAATTTTTAAGGATATATATTTTATATTATTTAGTACAGAAAATTACATTTATGCAAACCGTGTAATACGCATATTTTTAAAGATGTAATGTTTTTATTATTTGGTATATAAAATTACATTTATTCAACCCGTGTAATAAATGAGGTTTTTTAAAAATGTATTATTTTATTATTTGGTAACAATATTACATTTATTCAACTCGTGTAATACACGTGGTTTTAAAGATATAACTTCTTTTTATTTTGTATATAAAATTACATTTATTCAACTCGTGTAATACACGTGGTTTTAAAGATATAACTTTTTTTATTTTGTATATAAAATTACATTTATTCAACATGTACAATATTGTTCTTATAGATATAACTTTTTATTATTTAATATATAAAATTATATTTATTCAACTTGTGCAATAAAAAGGTTTTTAATGATATATTGTTTTATTATTTAGTATATAAAATTTATTTATTCAACCCGTGTAATACACGGGGTCATAACCTAGTGTAACTTTATATATTAAACTAGTATTAAGCCCCCGCGTTGCAGCGGTTGGCATAAAACTGTGTTAAGTAGTAGCAATACTATACCATTGTCAGCGACCACCAACACCGGAAAAGCTCGTAAAAACAAAATAAATAAAAACGGGAAGAAAATAACGCCGAGCGAAAAGCAGACGTAAAATCTTTTAATTACGCACGCTCGTTGCTGAGAAATTAAACCGAAACGTAAAACATAGAAAAAAATAACTAAGTCCATCCAGGACCCGCGTGTTGGACGAACTTGTCAAACGCAGAAAAATAGATGTGACGTGACGGGTCAGTCAAACGGGAAAAATATACGAAATAATGTCGAACCCCACACGCACGTTGCGGTGCGTTAACTCACAAAATTTAGAACGAAACGAAAAACCTGGGAAAGATGAAAAATATGGTTGATCAAAATTGAAAATAAAAAAGAGTTGGGATTAAATTGCAAAAGATGAAAGAAAAACTTTGGATTAAAAGTAAAAAAACAAAGGGTATAAATTGCAAAATTGAAGTTATTTATTAATTTTAGATAATGATAAGGATAAAAATAAGTGATATCTATATATTGGTTATTAATTAATATTAATATTAAAAAAATATTAAACAAATATAAATAAAATTTATGAGGTTGAAGGAGAGAATGACATGTGGCATTTTTTTGAGTCTTTTATTATAAGTTAGATTAGATTAGATAATAAAATTTTACATGTTTAGGAACCTCGTGTTTTATATGGGTTGAATAAATATAATTTCATATACCAAATAATAAAAAAAAAGTTATATCTTTAATAACTATCTGTATTACACATGTTGAATAAATATAATTTTATTGAAACTTATCTTAAATTAGCAATTTTAATTTGTGGATAATATTTTATTAGAAAAATAATAGGATTCTATTTGATATTCGAGTTAGGATAAGATTTAATATTAATTTATTATTTATTTAATTAATATAAGATAAATATAAAACAGTGACGGAAAAAATCAAAAAGTAGATGTCTTTAATGAATTACACGTATCACATGTTGACTTATTTTATTATAATATAGATTGTTAATAATATACTTATAAAAAACAATAGATAACTAATTTTAAGTAGAGAACTAAGAGTATAGTTGTTTTGAGTTATTATTAAATATTGTGACCTAAGAGTGAAATGAACTCTTTGTCAAACTTATAGATAAATGTATTATATTAATTTAAAAAAACATGTGTACAAAATAGTTATAAAATACTACCTCATTTGTAGATGAGAAAATACACCTCTTGTATACATTTATAATTTTCATAGGGTATACATTTCTCTATTTTTTCCTCAAATTATAATCACTATAAATTTCTTAAGTTATGACACCAATCTTGTGTAAATTAATATCTGTTACTAAGCCATGGGAATGAACATTTGTTTTATGTTGATTCACCATCTCATTTTTCCTCAAGTTGTCACGTTATTTATTGTCGTAAACTTCTTTCTTGATGATCTTTGATTTCCGGTATCAATCTTTCAGAGAGGAGAGAGAGAGCAGAGAACAGCGGGTAAGCCACCAGCGGCACCGACGATGGTACCGAGGTTTCCGGTCACTGCAACGACAGTGAGCAACCGTAACCCAAGTTGTTATTACATTAGAAACAATACTGCATTTGTTATGGAGGTTTTCTTTTTCTTTTCTAAATGGGTGTTGTTGTAGAGAAAAACATTTACAAAATAGTTGTCCTATTAAATTAAATTATTTATTAAATAGATGTAGTGTTAATAATTACCTATATGTACATTTAATATAGACGGGAATAGTTCTTGCTTTCCATTGGTGCAGAGTGACGGCTAGCCAACTAGTGGATGTCACATGGCATCCACTACGTTTGTTTAATATTTTTTGGTTGTTTCGTTTTTCCATTTAATATACACAGAGTTGAAAGCAAATTTGGTATTAAAAGCGCATGTGGTGGAGTGCTCTTGATGTTGGCCACATGACCAAGGGGAAGGAAAGTACTCGGGTTTGAAACTAGTACGGAGCAAGTTTTTTTCTCTTCCTTTTTTGGGGGCTTTAATGAAGTTACAATTCTAAACTTTAATAATTTTTTTGGACAAGCGTATTTTAATCTACGTGTTAATGTAATTTTTATTCAGATCGTGTTATGAGTAATATGTAAAAGTAACCGAAACACAAGCGTACTTGTTTTCAAACTGAAAAATCTTTGATTTACCCCACGAGGACGACATAAAACTAGTTACTTGTCAAAACAGAATCTTGTTAAAATTATTTAACAAATGAGTGTGATTTTCAAATATTCATCATACTTCTCATTATTTTCTTTTTCAAAACTTGCAACCATGTAATCATTTTTTTTAAGGAACACATTATATTATTTTTAGTTTCTCTAATGAATCCAAAGATACTTGTATTTTGATTTTTAAACCAATTCATAATACCTTTATAAATAATGCACTTTCTAAGGAACATGTTATATACTTATATATGTAGAAGAAAAATAATGCGAGATAAACTTCAAAATAAAGATGTTATTATATAACGACCTTTCATAATGAATGAAGAAGAAAGCGGCGAATTTGGAAGGCAACGGCGATAATGAGTCGTCAGATCACTCCAGAGGGCAGTGGTGGTGGTGAGTCATTTGATCCCTCAAAACTCCGGAGGACAGTGCCAATGGTGAGTCTTTAGATCACTCCAAATGGCAATAATTTTGATGTCTTTCGATCGCTCCAGAGGATAGTGAAGTTTGGTCGACGAAAAGGAATGGTTTATGACAACTAAAAAATGATAAAATGAAAGGGTGAACATGTATTACTTGAGAGATATAAAGAAAGTTTGAAAAGGATAAAGGCAATTCACAATAAGAAGTCTCAAAAACATTAAAAAAAAAGTCTCAAGTAATGTAATTACATAACCAAATTAGATCTTATGTCACTATTTTATGAGTGGTCATACATAGCCATTTCCCTTGAGGTTTGCATGACCTATATATATATATACCAACACAAGCATTTCAGATTCCCATTATAAGAATGTTATTGTCATGTGTTGCCCTCTTTATCTCACTTACGAATTACATGAAAATTTTCAATCACCGCCATTGGGCTGGAGATATTAAATTCGAGCCACTTAGCACTTGATGATGTAGCAGTAGCAGATTTCAAGCGTAAGATAGTATATATGCAAAGAGTAAAAAGCTTCTATAGTATTCATCTAACTAACTTAACGAACTATACAAAGTGTAAGAAGCTTATTAAGGTAAAAGTGTACAATTATAAACTCTAGATGGTGTCAAGGTTGATTGCCTGTACCCTCACCATATATGCTTATACCCCCACAAGATTATCAAACCCAATGGACCCAATCGTAACCATATTAAGGGTTAACCACCCGACACCATGGTCCCATGGGCCATGGTTAATGAATCAGCTACCAGGTTATGTCTAGCCAGAATGCGGCTATCGTAGATAGATACAAGGGTGGTTATGTAATTTAACGCACTCACTGCAGGTACGAACCTTGACCATCATGGCGAGGTGGGTCCCTTGGAATGTGGTCTTGGTAGAAAGGATCATCAGGACAATGAATCGAGCTCGGTCTTAAAGAATGTTTCCAACCGTTTACTTGTTCAAGTTCATGATCAACACTTCTCATTGCAGAATCTTCTTTGAACTTTAAAAAGAACATGGAAGACCAATAATCTTTTGCCAAGTTCTGTGATTGGGAGAACAAAAAAGAAAAGATTTGAGAGGTTTTGAGTTCAAATCTTAGATTCGTTCACAAATGTTATACGTGTATCGTACAAAGGGAACGGGTCAAGTGGGTTGGAATCACCCAAAGTGTATTTTTTATGCATAAAACCGTAGGTATGTAAACAAGCCGAGTTGAGCTTGAGCTCGAACTCTATATTCAAAGCTCGAGTTCGGCTCGTGAGTAACTTTTCAAGCTTGAGCTCGGCTCAGTTTGGCCCAGTTCGTTTATTATTGATTAATTATTTTATTTATATGCACACATAATTATTTATATATATATTTATATTTTCCTCTATATAAGATAATGCATACTAGTTGGTTTTTTATCATAAATTTACATAATACATATAATAACTTTTTAGTTTGGTTATATATATTGTTATATTAAATAAACTTATTGAATTTATTTTAATAATAGCCTCGTTTCGGCTTGCGAGCCTAGGCAAGCTCAGAATACAAAGCTCAAGCTCGGGCTTGTTAAATGAGCTTCAATACAAGCTCGTGTCCGGGTTCGTTTAAGCGTGGCTTTGTTCAAGCTGTTAGTGAGCTAATCTCGAGCAGCTCATAAGCGGCCCGGCTCGTTTACACCCCATTAAAACTTATTAAATTATTTTATTTTAAAATTAGATTATTATTGGAAAAACATAGTTTTTATAATCATGAAGCACATAAATTATTCATTTAAAAAAACAGCTGCAGGATGACCCATGGCCTGCTACCCAAACCGATCCGACCCGTTCATCTTGCATCTCTAATAATCTGCAAGGTGAAGGCTCTATCTCTATATAATAAGGTAAAGAACTAACCATGTTTATCAACTGCAGCAACTCATTGACAGCGTTTCTGAATAGATCTGGATGTGCAAGATCAACGGTTGTGAGAATTTCTTGTCGGGTTTTGTGAGATATATTTACCTCCATAGGCGCACCTATATTAAAAAACAAAAAATTTAAGAGTAATTAACATATGAAAACTAGGGCTGGCAATTCTGACACGAACACGATAACACGACACGAACCTACACGACGTTAACAGGTTTCGTGTTTGACCTTAAGCAGGTTTCGTGTCTAAACAGGTCGACACGATAAGACCTGTTTAAATTTCGTGTCTAAACAGGTTAAAACCCGTTAACCTGTTAAGACCCGTTAGTGACCTGTTTATAATTTTTAATTAAAAAATACTACACAAAATGCAGCTTTCAAAACGGAGAGATCAACTTAATGTCACATCTTCATATCTTTTTCATTTAACTTGTAGGGGCGCGTTAACCAATTTTTAAAGTAGAGAACTACGAGAACTGCATAACGCACGTATTCATAGCGCATGAAATATAATCAAAAGCATCGGAAGAGATAAAGAGATGGTTATATAAACTTTTTGTGTATCGCATCTAAAGCAACATGGACAAGTGCGGTTCTCGCAGTTCTCTACTTGAAAGTGGTTCTGTATTGAACGACCCCTTTAAGTTCTTTAACTTATATTAGACTCTATAGGAGACTTCAGTGTTATACCTATGCTTATGTACTTCTCAATAATGTGTCGTACCATGTAAATTCTTTTAACAGGATCATTTACAGATATTTTTTCAAGCTGTTGTACTTCATCGTAGAAATGCACACTTTCCCCAGCCAAACAGCTGAAATCAGAAAGAAATATGCTTAAATACTTGTCGATTCATTTATTTATGAATGGGTCGATTCAGATAATATGTTCTCTAACAGGTCAAACAGATAATATAAACCAGCTGAAAAGGAAAAAGCGAGAGTAGCCCAAAGTGTATTTTTACTGCAAAAATACATCTAAAAAAATTTATAAAAAATGGATTATTATTGAAAAAATATAAATTTGTAATCATATTTGGCACACTAATTATCTAAAAAAAAATGGGACAAAAGTTTTCTGGGTCAACTTGATCCAACCCGTATAAAAAAATAAAAGAGTTAGTTACTGTTTTCGTCCCTGTGGTTTGTCAAAAATCACTATTTCAGTCCATTAGTTTAAAAATTGCGATTTCAGTCCCTGTGGTTTCACTTTCGTAACCATTTCAGTCCCTGTGGTTTCACTTTCGTAACCATTTCAATCCATTATTCTGTTAAGTACAGGGACTGACAGTGGCGGATCTAGGATTCCGACCAAGCGGTAACGTTTTATAAATAAGCGGTAACGAAATCGAAAAAACGTCAAATTTTTCCAAAATTTACACTAATTTTTCCAATTTTTTTCCGATCAAGGGGTAGCGGACGCCACCCCTTAACTACCTATAGGTCCGCCCCTGGGGACTGAAATGGTTACGAGGTGGACTGAAATGGTTACGAAAGGGAAACCACAGGGACTGAATCGCAATTTTTAAACTAATGGACTGAAATAGTGATTTTTGACAAACCACAGGGACGAAAACAGTAATTAACTCAAAATAAAAAAAAATACCAAGAGTAAATTGTCATTTTCGTCCCTGAGGTTTGGCCACTTTTGCGACTTTCATCCAAAGGTTTGTTTTTGGTTTCAAAATCTTGTCATTTTCATCCCTAAGGGCGCCAAACCTCGAGCAACGAAAGTCACAATAAATTGCTAAACCTTAGGGACGAAAATGGCAAGATTTTGAAACCACGAGGACCCAGATGCGAAAAAACAAACTTTTGGATGAAAGTCGCAAAAGTGGTCAAACCTCACGGACGAAAATGACAATTTACTCAATACCAAATTTGACCCAAATCCAGTTTAACCTGTTAGAAGGCCTGCCCATTTTGCAACTTGATCTGGATTAGATGAAGATAAAAACCTGTCCGCAAATTCCATGAAGGATAAACGGAATCTTTTGTTTAATAGAAGTTTATCCAAAGGTTCATTTGGATCGATATCTAGAGTTGGATCATCTTGTGACAAAACACCACTATCATGTATGCCAAGAGCTTCCCCCATTGTCTTTATACTGAAGCTTTCCTTCTTGTTTATGTTTATAAGGGACACCAGAGGTTGAGAGAATGAAATAGAGAAGAAAGCCACCACAAGAAAACTGGCCTATGGAATAACGGTCGATAAATATCTCGGTTAAGGTATCCAAATAAAGTTGAAACTTTCAAAGTGAGCGGGTCATGCAGGTTATGTAACGGACCAAAATGTGTAACTTTGGGTAGACTCTCCATGGACTTAATTTTGCATGATTAAATCACTTTAAAACAAAAAGAAACTCAACAAAAAACTCCTTAAACATATGTCATCTTTCGCAGAGTAATATGACATTTTCGTCCCTGAGGTTTGGCCAGTTTTGCGACTTTCGTCCGAAGGTTTGTTTTTCCGCATCTGGATCCAAAAGGTTTGAAATCTTATCATTTTCATCTGGCTCGTTAACTCCATCCATTTATCTCCGTTTAGTCAGGGGTATTTTTTTTCTTTTTGTTAACTTAAAGGGCAATTCGGTCTTTTTATTAAGCTAAATGCTTGCACATAAAGTGAAAAAGACCGAATTTGCCCTTTAAGTTAACAAAAAAGACGAAAATACCCGACTTAACGGAGATAAATGGATGGAGTTAATGAGCCGAATAAAAATGGCAAGATTTAAACCTTTTGGATCCAGATGCGGAAAAACAAACCTTTGGACGAAAGTCGCAAAACTGGTCAAACCTCAGGGACGAAAATGTCATTTTACTCTTTTTATGTAAAGGATCTTTTTGTTAAACTTTTATACCTTCAGCGACATAAACCATGCAAAAACAAAGTCCAAGGATTTATGTGTGACCCAAGCAGAAGTCCATAGGACCAAAGGGGTTTATTGACATTTTCCCATAAAACTATAATTCGTATATAAAAATAAGAGTTAATTACATAGTTAGTCCCTGTGGTTTGCACAAAATAACATACATAGGTACTAATAGAATGTGATTTTAAACCTACAAATAACGTTAATACCTCCAAACGTTACAAAATGAAAAGTTAATACCCTAGAATGTGATTTTAAACTATTAGTTTCTAAGTATGTTACTTTGTGCAAACCACAGGGACAAACTATGTAACTAACTCTAAAGATAATTACAAAATTATATTTTTTTCAAATAATGAGTAAAAAAAATTTAGGAGGTTTTAAGCATCGAAAACACAATTTGGGTAACTTTTGACGGTTCCTTTAAAGCTAAATTGTGTCTATCTTACCTGTTTCACCCGTTAAAGATAAAACATAACCCGAATTGACCCTTTTCATAAGTACATAGGTTGAAATTCCACCTAGACTAGAATGTATAGAACATACCACAACTAAAAGCACACATCTGGTGGTGACTTGCAGCCACATGATCTCCTCATGGGTCTCATGCAAAACATAAGAAACCACCCATGCACCTAAAATTAAAAATTAATATAAATTATTACCACCAATAAGAACCAAATAGATGAAATTCCTGATTGGGTGATTTTAGAGTTTAGACTATTAATTAACAAGATATTGGATTTAAATAACCACAACTTTACCAATTGGTCGATAGCACTCCCAACTTTCGATTTAGACCACACCACTTCCAACTTTCAACTTATTTCCTCTAACACTCCCAAACTAATTGAACCCTAACCCAGTTAGCTGACATCAGGTGCCACGTCACTGAACAAGTGCCACATCAGATGCCACTAATAAAAAAATGCCACGCCAGCGCCACATCATCTGCCACGTCACTAAATAAGTGCCACATCACTCAACAAAGTACCACATCAGCAAAAAACTAACTGGGTAAGCCACGTCACTAAATAAGTGCCACATCACTCAACAAAGGACCACATCAGCAAAAAACTAACTGGGTAAGGGTTCAATTAGTTTAGTTTGAGAGTGCCAGAGGAAAATAAGTCGAAAGTTGAGAATTGTATGGTTCAAATCGAAAGTTGGGAGTGCTATCGGCCAGTTGGTGAAAGTTTGGGTTATTTAAATCCAATATTTCTTAACTAGCATACAATCCCAGTTACATAGATGCATATTGAAGAACTATGTGCAATATTAAATTCAATACGTACCAATTGAAAACACAGTTACGAGTATGCCCCGCCAAAGGTCTTTAAGCTCATGAAATTTGAACTCAATATGATGAATGGCTTTAGTAACACAAACCAAAGCAGCAGTGTATAAAACAGGAAATCCCATATAAGGAACAGCCCATTGAGTCCCCATGTGACATCGGTTATTTAGTGGCTGTTTTATGTGAAGAACTACATCCAACAAACAGTAATATCAACAGATCGCATAATTGCAACTGAAAATAAAGGATTACAGTATTGAAACTAAATGCATAATTGTAATTGAAAATAAAGGCATGAATACATACATAACTTTATGCATATATAGAAAACAATAACATTTTATAAAGGAGTAAATTACATTTTTGGCCCCTGTGGTTATATCACTTTTACTATATTAGCCCAAAATAAGAATTTTTAACATATCTGCCCCCATGGTCTCTATAACTAACCATTTTGGCCCCTAAGTCTAGAGATCATGGGGGCCAAAATGGTTAGACTTAGGGGCCAAAATGGTTAGTTATAGAGACCATGGGGGCAGATATGTTAAAAATTCTTATTTTGGGCTAATATAATAAAAGTGATATAACCACAGGGGCCAAAAACGTAATTTACTCTTTATAAAGGGCATATTTTAATAAGTATTTAGTGAACGTAAACTTCCATGTATAAATAGTATTTTATATCAATCACCACATAACTTTCTATTCTACCGTTTTCGCCCTTGCTTAGATTGGGAGGGTTACAGTGTTACACTTTATTTTATCTGTTTGACCCGTTAGAGATAAAAGTTAACCCATATCGACTGAAATAATGTTGTGCCGATGAAAACATGCAACAAAAAAATTGTGAAGGCTAAAAACAGTCAAAAAAAGCAGAAAAATATCAATTATCTTACTTGCGGCCCAGGCAACCCAGGGCAGAAGAGCAAGTGGAAGACTAATATACGATCTTATAGGAAATAAACGCCTCCTGAAAATCACAACAAACACAGAGTTGAATCAACATACATAAAATTCCATAGCACCCAATAATGTAACATTGTTTATCGAGTTAACTGTCATTTACGTCCTTGTGGTTTGTCCACTTTCAAAATTGTACCATATTCCTCCCTGACATTCTCGAAATGTGCCATTTCAGTCAAAAAAATCTAGAATAACATGTTATTTTCGTCCCTGAGCTAACTGAGTTTTTTTTAACTGGGTTAGTTTTTTGACTGAAATGGCATGTTTCGAGAATGTCAAGGAGGAAAATGGTACAATTAAAAATTTGGTCTGAAATGGCAAAAATGAACAAACCACTTGGGACGTAAATGTCACTTAAATCGTGTTTATCAATTAAACAAATCAGCATAAAAGAACATGTAGCAGTATAAATCAGATATGAAAAATAAATAAAATTCTTACTTGATAAATACACAGTACAGATGGACTGCTTGAATAAGGCGACAGCTCAATAACAATCCAAATCCTAGTGGACCATTAACCCAAACTGGAAAGAAAATATTTTTATTGGTAAACATAAATTTACATAGGAAAATTGAATAATAGTAGGGCTGCAAGAGAACCGAACGAACACGAACAAGACCTTGTTCATGTTCGTTTGTTAAGAAATATATATATCCACGAACTGTTTATCAACACTTACCGAATGAGATTTTATGCTCGTGTTCGTTTGTTAAAGAAATGAATTTGTTCGTGTCCGTTTGTTAATTTTAGGCAACGAACGAAAACGGACGTTCATGAACACAAACTAATGTTCATGAGCACAAATGGAAACACACAAACACAAAGAAGCGTTCATGAAACAGAATATATAATACGGTAACACTTATTTTATTTGTCATTTTTACGTATTTAAATAACATATAAAAATAAAAAAACACTGATGAACTATCGAACACAGTCGAACATAAACGAACGCGTTACCGAACGTTCACGGACGTAAATGAACGAACACAACCTCTGTTCGTGTTCGTTCATTTAACTAAACTAACGGAATTTCTTGTTCGTGGTCGTTTGTGTAATAAACGAATGAACACAAACGAACTTCCCGCCGAACGGTTCACGAACTGTTCGCTGAACGTTTGGTTTGTTTGCAGCCCTAAATAATAGTGTGATTTGAGTAATAAATAGGTAAAAAAGCCAATAAACCTGCCCAGAGATAACAGGATTGCCACCAATGCCTCCTGTGAAACCTCACAACATGAAGAGACATCTGCATGAAGGTGAAAACAATTGAAAAAGCAATAGTAATGTTATGACCCCGAGATCTATGGACGTAGTTTTTAAAAGACTTAGTTTTGCTATTCAAAAAGGGGTAGCGGCGTAGCTTGTTGGCCGTTTACCAATTATCTCGATGTAAATTCAGTTTCTATAAATATATCAAATAACTAAAAAAAATTAACAATGGTAATGTGAAAACATAAATGTTGAACAACAATATAGACAACTAGGAAACATGAACTTATTGTTCGGAAAAACGACAATAGTTTTACCACAAGTGACAACAAAAGATTGAAGCTAGCCAGTATCTGAATTGTTGGGAGCCAAAAACTACTTCCTTTTGGTCTAGGAACCTTGTGAATTATAAACGGTAACGTTGATCTCAGTAAAAGGCTGCAAGAAAAGAACTATGTTCATTATATTCATGCACAGTGAGCAGTGATTTGGATCTCACATGTGTTAAGCAATGTAAAAATAATGGTATAGTGTGTCCTAACTTTATTAGATCAATTCTAACTTTCTAAGTCAATTGAGCTTTCTTGTTATTACTATAGAAAGTGAATGAATTGAATAAAGTGTTGTTAAAGATACACCACCCCCATTAGTGTACACCAACTCACATGTCACATCATATAGGCCGTATGGGTCATGTGTGTTGGGTTTTAGAGTCTTGATTTGGGCTCGGGTTATTAGCTGAAGACTTGGAAGACTGGTTATCTGGTTTAATGAAAATTGAAGACATGGGAGGCTTTGGGCCGGCCCAATCTCTTTATTATAGCCCATTTAGTTTTCTTGTTCATTAAGATTGTAACCCTAGATCTATCTCTATAATATATATTATGTCTTGTACTTGTAATATCCTCATCACGAGTGAGGCAGAAAGCAATAATAAAAGTATCCCGATTGCAGCCCGTGGACGTAGGTCAGCCGACCAAACCACGTAAATCTCGCGTGTCATCTTCGTTTTATTTTTTCTTGCAGATTGTTCGTGTTTGTGTGTGTGTCGCAATACCCGAATCCTTAACAATGTGGACCATATGGCAAGGCGAAAAAAGGTCATACAAGCCATATGAGTGTGATGGTGGTCACATCGTTAGTCAAAAACATCAATTGGGCCATATGCTTTGGCCCTCATACGACCCATATGACCATTTTTCACCGTGTCATACAGCCCATATCACCATTTTCTCCATCTCATACGGCCCATATGGACCATACAGCCGGTGTGACACGTTCGAATGTTCAACAGTGTTTGAATAGTGCAGTGGCGGCTTTGATGGTGTGCGGGGAGGACCTCCGCACAAGGCCCGTGATTTCGAGGGGCATGCGATTTAAAAAAAAAAAATCCGATATATATATATGTTATTTTTTTTAGATAGTAAACACATACCAATTCCAATATAGCCCCATTTACAAATAATTTTTAATGGTTTAGAATTTAGCCATTAGCCATCATTTGTGTTTATGAATTCGGTATGTTATCATTAGCCATCATTTCTACTTTCTAGCACAAAATCACCATTAACAAATAATTTCTTAGAAAATATTATTGGATAAATTTAGCTTGATAAAATAAAGAGTTAAATGCCATTTTAGTGCCTGTGGTGTGGTTTGGGTCATTTTACCAGTTTAGTCCAAAAGTTTCATTTTTCACCTGTGGGTCCAAAAAGATATCACCGTTGCCATTTTAGTCCACTTGGTTAACTTCATCCATTTTTTCTGTTAACGAGAAGGCCAATTCGATCATTTTATATGGCTGAATTGCCCTTCTAGTTAACAGAATTACATATAAAATGACCGAATCGCCCTTCTCGTTATCAGAAATAATGGATGAAGTTAACCCAGTGGACTAAAATGGCAACGGTGAAACCCTTTTGGACCCACATGCAAAAAATAAAACATTTGGACTAAACTTGCAAAATGGCCCAAACCACAGGGACTAAAATGGCATTTAACTCTAAAATAAAATAACCATAGAATCACAAACTGGGTTCGAACTCGAAATTGTGTAAAATTATTAAAATCCTGAAGAAAATCAAGCTCTAATCACAGTTGAAAACTCAATTTCCTAACAATATACACTCATAATTCATCCAAATAACCAAACAGAATAACATGTTTACTATTATGAGCAAACTGGAATAAAAAAGACGTACAGTATAAAGGAGATGATAGCGACTGAAAGAGCAACGTAGTCGCTAGGACAACCGCCGGTGACATCACAACCGGCCATTTTATTGAATACCGCCGGCGAGATGATGTCAATAAATCTTCTTGTTCGTACGGGCGCCGGTGTTCATTGAAAATTCAGAAGTTTGAATTCAATGAATGGTTTACAAGTACAACTGTTGTTGTAATTCATTGCTAACTTTGAACTTTGACCAATATATATATATGCTACCGTTCCGTATTCAAACAAGTGTATTGAATTTTCTTCACAAAACAAAATACTGTTCATCGGCAGTCACCATAGCCTACGATACTAAAAAATAATATATTACGATTTTTATACGTGCACGTCGAGAAACCATAAAAACGAATACGATACATGTATCGATGTTGTGTAGATTGTAGCGGTGTGGTTATTCACGGTAAAGGAAAAAAATCAACTATATTTGACCATTTTAGATAAAACTTTTATCAAATCGTAGATAAGAATACGCACGTCGTAGCGGTATATTCCGAAACAGAAAAAGGTAAATGGTGTCATTTTATATAAGAATAAAACCTAAAACTAGACCGCAAGGCAGCTTTGATGGCGTATAAGTTTGTGTTTTGATTATTTGTACATTATTATTCACAATTAGGTTGTGATTAAAATTTATATTTGGACGTGGATAAAAATAAGCATGATGCAACATGTTCAAAATTATATAAAACATTTTATCTTAAAAGTTGTAAGCGAAAAACAAGATAAACTCAAAAGTATTTATCTATGTTAAACTTGGTTAGTATTCAATAAAGTTACCCCTCTATATTACTGTATAAAACATCTTTTTATAGATGTAATACACATGAGATTATTTAATTCACTATGACAATGGGTTCCAAATGGAAATTACATCGAACTAGAAGGTAAACGGGCAACAAACTGTGTCGCTACCCCTTTTTGAATAGCAACACTAAGTCTTTTAAAAATTACCTTCATAGATCTCGAAGTCATAATATTATTATGCATAACCTTTGAGTTTATAATAATATTTAAATTTACATTTACTATTTATAATTTTATACTAAATGTCAGTTTATCTTTATACTCGATGAATATTTCATTAATATCACAAAATGGAATGATGAATGACAGGTTCTTTATGCATCAAGACTGTACCAAATACGTCATAAATTTATATAATATAATATAATGTTAATATACAAGATTTGCCTATTCGTAGGCATTGAAGGTTGTACTTCCAGGCAATTAAATATCATTCAGATGACTTGATTTCAACTCTAGAATCAAAAAATTGTAACCTATAACTAGAAGGAAAATACCATTAGAAACCTTCAAGTAGACGACAAGGTTCGAACGGTTTTATGTTTTTCATAGGTTAGCATAGTATTGGTGAGGTCCTCGTAACTTTATTACAAATAACGGATTCTCACGATCTTAGAAAGAAATATACACCATCAAACTAAACATTGGAGAGAATAATAAACCACACAACTAGTAAAAATGTCAAGGAATTATCACCATCACTATAGCAATATAAATGAGAAACAAGTATAAAACATCCTCCTTAAACATGGAGGCTTATGGTTATGGATTCTCTGAATCCCTAAAATCAGATTGCAGAGAATCAAAAGAACAATAAACTATTAATTTGTACATACATTCTTCAAAAATAAAATAAAATGAGATAAAAAATAAATCAGAAAAAAAATGAAAACCATTGGAGCTACTTACCTATGGTACATGATGAAAATGACTTTATGGCTGGTTTGATTACCTTTCTTCAAAGAACCTTTTTCATGGTCACAAAATAGTGCCAAGAAGCCATAAGTGTAACACAAGCCAATAAGCTATGAGCCCTAACCGTGCACGTGGTCTACGCATCAAAGCTTGCCCGCCAGATACCCTACACAAACACAATGACTATTACTTGTTGATAACAATTAGCAGAAATGTATGTGGGTCATCAGTCAACCCAACCTCCCCGTTTACTTATGAATGTGGCGATTTTGGGTGCATTTTATCTAAATGGGTCAAATAAAAATTATCCAAAAAGGGGACGGTTGAAGGTCACCCTAAGTCTATTAATTGCATAGAGCCTCTTAACTTATTTTTTGAACAGCAATTCCTAGATTTTGATATAAAGTTTCGAGATTTTGAACTGTAACAAAATAGCTTAGATAATGTTTGGATGTGCTTATGATGTTTGGAAAACAGTGATTTCTTGTGGAATTGATAGATAAATGACCAAAAATCACATACTTGTGAGACAAATGAGAGACGCTTTATGAAATGGGGGTAAAAGTCTCAAAGTAGGTTGAAAAAAAAGGTCCTTTTATTGTACCCTTAGACAATCAATTTTGTTGCATTTAGTATAAAGCGGGTTATATTACCCTTAAAATCTTAAACAGCCACATAATCAAAACAAAGAGTAAAATGCCATTTTCGTCCATGAGGTTTGGCCAGTTTTGCGACTTTCACCCAAAGGTTTGTTTTTTCGCATTTGGATCCAAAAGGTTTGAAATCTTGCCATTTTCATCCGGCTCGTTAACTCCATCCATTTTTCTCGGTTAAGTCGGGGGTATTCCGTCTTTTTTGTTAACTTAAAGGGCAATTCGGTCCTTTTCAGGGGTATTCAGTCTTTTTACATAAAGTGAAAAAGACCGAATTGACCTTTAAGTTAGCAAAAAAATACGGAAATACCTCTGACTTAACGGAGAAAAATGGATGGAGTTAACGAGCTGGATGAAAATGGCAAGATTTCAACCTTTTGGATCCAAATGCGGAAAAACAAACCTTTGGACGCAAATCGCAAAACTGGCCAAACCTCAGGGACGAAAATGGCATTTTACTTCAAAACAAATCTGTTAATCTAATTATCTAAACATGAATATAAAGTAGAGTAAAATGCCAAAATGGTCCTTGAGTTTAGGTCACTTTTGTCACTTCAGTCCAAAAATGAAACTTTTTGTATATGGGTCCCTGAGGTTTCATTTTTGTTGTCATTTCCATTCAATTGGCAAATTGGGTTAGAAGTTTCTGCCCTTTTTGTCGTTTTCCTCATTTAAATGGAGGGTATAATCGTCATTTTATGTCTGAACTCCATCAGGAACTCCATCATTTAAATGAGAAAAATGATAAAAAGGGCAGAAATTTCTAACCCAGTTTGCCAATTGGATGGAAATGACAATAAAACTGAAACCTCAGGGACTTAGATACAAAAAGTTTCATTTTTTGGACTGAGGTGGCAAAAGTGACCTAAACTTAGGAACCACTTTGGCATTTTACTCTATAAAGTATAATCAGTTAAAGCATTTACCATATTCCATCGAGTCGATCTGCAATCATTTTCCCTTGGACTGGGACAAGACCCGATGTATGAAGTGACTTGAATATATGACCTGAAAACATATAAAATCAATAATACTTACCCAGATAAATATAATGCAACTGAACAATAGATAGTAGAATATATTATAGAACCAAACCTTTATCTTCAACGGTTGCTGATCTATCAAGCAAACGCTCAGAATCTGAGTCGATGGTAATTGCAAGCTGCTCGTTTGATCCCTTTCTTAAAGATCTCATTTGGGCCGCAGATGGGACCAAAGGCAACCCCGCCTTCCCAACTGCAACCTGTAAGAGAAACATTAAAAAAATTAATAATATAAATAAAAACTCAGCATAAATGTCTGTTATGCTATTTTCATTCCACCTAAAAGGATCAGACAAATATATGAAAAAAAGCTAGGCTAGGTGATAAAAAAAAGGGCAAGTTGGTCAAGTCAGAGAAAGTTTTGGCTCAAAACGTATCATTTTTTGTCCAAAATATTGTATGTTTCAGGAACAATTTTTGTTTCAAATATGGTTACGATATTTACGTTATTTCAATATTGATTAAACTTTTTGAATAACATGACTTGGTAGGTTTTATGCCTCAAAAATACAGTTTCAAGTGACTTTCGACCTGTATGACCCATTTGAGAATTGAGATGCTTCCTTTCTAGCCAACTCTTTGGTTTTGCGTATCTGACCGGTTAAATACACTCGTAGATGAAGGCTCAGGTTGATCCAAGCCACTTTTTGTCCAACATATTATACATTTTATAATTAATTTATGCCTCAATATGATTACAAAGTTTATGTTATTTCCATAATGTTCTTATCAATATATAGAAGGTTTTATGCCTCAAAAATAAACATTGGAATGCTGGATGACTTTTTAACCCATTTTGACTTGTTTCCTATTTAGCTACCCTTTTTTTAATTTACCATTTGTCCCATTAGACGAGCAGGAAAACAATAAATATGGACATAAACAATCTATAGCAATAAAAATAACACATGCCTGATCATCAATTTCTGATATCTCTGATCCAGCTGGCAAGGAAGGTGCTTTCTGTATAGTGTCAGATGCACCAATTCTATTTTGAATAAAATCTTCAAGAAATTTAACTCTGCTTGATAATTCTTGAGCTTTGGATCTTGAATTTTTACCATCCAAAACTATGCCCTGAACAAGCCTCTCCAGTACTAAAAGCAGTCCTGCCACATCAGCAGGTTTCTTGACTCCGATCGATTCATCACCTCCAAACTTTTGAATAATATTTTGCAACCCATCTTTATATTCCCCCTTCATAAGGTCAACTTCAAAGGCTTGTTTTGAAAGGGTTGACCGCAGGTCTTCTTTGGCATGAGTCAACAAGGTCAACTGGTCTAGCAATTCATTTACACTATCAATTATATAGAAGAGTTTTTTAACAGGGTTTGAATCTAGAGGCTGTGTCTCTCCAACTATAAGGTTTGGGAAAGGGACTGTGATCCCGTCTATCTTATCAAATAAGGTTTTTATTTGTGAAGCGGATAAAAGCGCATTTTCAGAATCACCCTCTGAAAAAAAACAAAAAAAAAAATATTAAAATTAAAGAGCTATACAATAGATCATAATCAAATGATATAAGTGGAAAACGGGTGGTCTGGGTAAAGGGATAATATAAATATTTATTTTTGTAAATGGATCGAATTTGCCACCTCTAATCAATGGCATGAGTGTATGACCTCAATCCTATGCAGTTAATGCTGTAAAAAATCGGATATCGATTATCGCGGTGGGATATCGGTAATTTTAATATCATGCTAAATTTGTATATATTGCAACTTACGAAACACTAAAAATTATAGCAAGTAGGAACTGATTAAGACTATTTAACACTAACAATTAACAATTAAGACTTAAAACACTAATAGCAGCAATAAGAAGAAAGACGGATGGTAGAACTAAGAAAAAGATACTGATATCGAGAAAATCGGTGATATATTGGTCAAATATCGCCGATAATATCGGTACCGATATCTCACCAGGGGACCGATACGGCGATATTAGCTGCATAGCCTCAATCACTACAAACTATAATCAAATATAATCATCAATAAAAGCAAAAGTTTACCATGATCTTTAACAAACGGAATACTTTGAGCAGACAACTCGTTTTCTCTTGCATTCCACTTTTCCTCTTTGGCCCGATAATCTTCTAATTTGGAGCTCATTTCCTTACACGTATTTCGAGAAGCTTCCAGTTCAGTCTCGAATTTCAAAACTTTTTTTTGGAGTGCATCATTTTCTTCTTTGACTTCTTTGTATACTGACCTCGTTTTCTCTAATTCACCATGTAATTCTTCAATTACTTCCTTTGATTTGTCATACATTGATCTACTTTTCTCCAATTCACTCTCTAATTCTTTAATTACTTCTTTTGAGTTGTCATACATTGAACCGTTTTTCTCTAATTCAACTTTTAAACGTTCAAGTGTGGTGGACATGTTCTCTTTATCACTAACATGTTGTTTAATTACACTTTGAATGTTTCTAGCAGCAGATAACAGCCCATCAGCAGCAGCCTTGACATCTGTTACTGCCACATCACCAACCACAATCGTGGGGTCCCTTTGCAGCATCTTATTTTCAAGATGAAAGTTCAAATCTTTGGTGACATCAGCACACACAGATACTAGAACTTTAATGCCATTTTCCAGCATTATCACTTTATTATCCTGCATTTGTTTGTCCATCTGCATGCTTCTCATATTTTGTTGCAAGGATATTGTTTGTTGAACCATAAATGGGATATTATTCCTTATTGCTTCTAACTGTTTCAGCAAAGATCCAATTATGTCATCAACGAGGGTCGAGAAATTGCCAAACTGATTAGCGAGAATTTGGTTTTTTGCATTTAGGTTATCCAAAGTTCTCCCAACATATAAACCAATACCCTCAGTATCTTCTGCATTAAACTCATCATAAATTAATCCAGTGTTCCAATCATTTTCAAAACCAGCAGGGAGGAAAGGTGGTGACTGAAGTTCCTGTAAATCATAATTGAGATAAAGAGTGAAAACATAACTAATACATTCTTATTATACGAATTTGAAATAATTTTGTTGGTAATCAGATCTGGTTGGTTCTGTAATCACGTTAATGCATGTGGGTAATTTAATTAATATGTTAAACACAAACACAAGAGAAAAAACATCGACCATAGATGATAAGAAAACAAAGGGAGTTAAGAACAGTTGGGATTTATAGTACATAATTTATATAACTAGAAGTGGATATATGGCATGTCAGGTGGACCCTAGAAACTTTTAGGCAACCAACGAAACTCCTTTTCTCCATTAAAAATAATAATTTATTAGTCTTGCAAAAATATGATTTTAGAAACTATTATACTACAAAAATTATATAACTTTTATAATAAAGCATATAGGAGGTTTTTATGCATTTGAATACGCTTTAAATAACTGTTTGACCCATTTCCTTTTCAAAAAAAATCTTCTAGCTTATCACATTTGACCTGATAGGTAGGTATGCAACATAACCCTTACCCAACTCAACCCATTACTAGGTAAATGGGTCAAAACTGCCCCCTCTAGCTATAAGTATAACAAACTAACATTCTAACAGAGAAAAAAAAATATATTGTTTATGTTACCTCAATATCATGATGATCTTGCAGCTGTTCTGAATCAATATTATCCTTCATATCTTTTAGAAGACGGTCTATTTCTCTCAAACTTTCGACTTTTCTCTCAAAACTTTGCTTGAACAAAAACAACAAAGATTCATCTTTCAAGAACACTTGAAGATTGCCAAAGAAACCCTCGAGCTGTGGGGCCATTTTACCATTCTTAGCTGCCAACTCTTGCCTACATGTATTGAGCTCAGTTTTCAGGGTTGAAATCTCCTGTTCAGCTTCTTCTTTAAGCTTCTTTATCTCACTCACTAATACAGTTCTACTGTCTTCTGCCTTCTCGTTTTCTTGAGAAAACCGATAAACATTTGTATTTAACTGTAAAATTGCTTCTTCAAGGGACTTTATAGTCTTTTTAGCTTCATCAAGATTACTTGCATGAGAAGAAACTTCCTCTTTAACTTTCTTTACCTCCATCTGAGCCTCTTCTTTTTCACTCATGATCATAGATATGTTGTTCTCTGCAAGTGCCAATGCCTCCTGAAACTTGCTTGTTTGAGAAGTAACTTCCTCCATTGCTTTATGTAATTCCTCTTCCACGCGACACTTGGCCACCTCTAATTCACTCTTCTCTTCAATTAGTAAACTGATGGTTTTCTCTGAATCTGCGACTTTATCTTCCAATAATTTCAAGGTTTTTAAGGTTTCCATCAATTTAATATTCAATCTACCACTTTCATCTTTTAAGATTTCCATTTCTTGTTCTGCCTGAATCTTAGAAACTTCTAGTTCCCTCTTTTCTTCAGATAACTGAGACACCTTTTTCTCTGAAACTAATAATGCATCTTCAAGAGATTTCATGTTGGTCAAAGCTTCAGTCAACTTGCTTGCAAGTTCATTGGTTTCACCTTTAACATATCCTAGCTCCTGTTCTGCTTGAGCCTTGGCAACTTGCCATTCACTTAAACACATTGTAAACCACTTCACCTTCTCAAGTGGTTCTTTCAAATCTGCCGGAAAAAGAATATTAATACCATCAATTATCTCAACTATTTCCTGTAGCATCATATTGCTTTGAGCTAACAACTGCCCAGTTTGATCCCTTTCAGATTCCAGTTTTGCGATTTGATCCCTGTAGTCACTAAATGTTGACTCTTGTTTCTGAAAGTCAACCATCAGCGCCTCAATCTGAGTGTTCTTTTCAGCCATTTGTTGTTTCATGTTCTCACGTTCTTGAACAAGACCCTTTCCTTTCTTAACTGCCATAGACAATTTCTCCCTCAATAAAGACGCTTTCTCCTCAGATCGTTGAAGATTTACCTGCAAAGAGTTCACCTCATCTTTTGAAGCACGAAGTTCTTCAGAAACCTTCACTAGTTCTAACTTAAGAATTTGCTCATGGATGTTAGAATCCAAATCATTTACATACAACAAAGTTTGAATCTTTTCAAGTACTTCAATGTCCTTGAGTGATGATTTAGTGGTAGCAATCATCTGATTCTTTTCCTCAACAACTTCTTCATACTTGCTTGTCATTTCTTCAAACTCCTCTTTAAGACGGTGTTTCTCCTGTGATTCGGTTAGCAATGTTGCAGTTAAATGATCAATTTGTGCACTGGCGGCCTCTTTTGTTGCATTAAATTCATCTTGTAGCTTAATTAATTGATTTTTGACAAGACTAAACGATTCTAACAGCCAACTAACTTGAGATTCCAAGTTAGGAAACTGTGCAACTTCTGGTAAACTTAAAGAAAGAATTTCTGCACACTTTGCAAGGACCATGTCCCGTTGCATAAGAGCTTCTTGCAGCGAGTTAGCAAAAGTTTCAGTCTGAGTCAACTCACTATTTCTCAACTCGGCAGCTTCTAAGGAAGTTGACTTTTCTTGCAATTCGGTCAAACATCTTTCTAGTTCACTAGTTTTCTCAGCAACTGACTGTTTTAATGAGTCACGTTGTTGGACCAGTGCCTTACCTTTCGTTACAGCCATACTAAGCTTTTCTTTTGTATTAGTATATCTCGTTTTCTCCTGTTCGACTTCCGCTTTAAGTTTCCCAATTTCTGCATTAAGCACCTCGATTGTTTCTCTGTTTTTGTCAAGTTGTTCCATCAGTTGTCCGTGCTGATATTCTAAGAGGGTATTTTTTTCATTTAACTCAAATTCTTTCCTTTTTAGCCTAACCAACTCATCCCGTACAGAAGGAAAAACATTTACCATGCCGTTTTCCATTTGGAAATCTGAATTAACCTCTGCCAAACAATGGGCAAGCATTTGCATTTCCGAAAGGACGTTATGGTAATTCTCAAGTAAAAACATTGTGCTTTTTTCAATATGAGAAAGTTTCCCACTAACAGATGTATCGGACAATTCTGCGTCACCAAAAGCAACTGCAAGAGAAGATAAAACCCTATCCGCAACGGCCTCGAAAGACTGAACATCATGTGATATTGACTGTTCATTGACCCTCGTCATAAGATCTTCAATCTCTTTATCCTTCGCATGCAAGGTGGCATAGAGTTCTTTAATTGTGCCTTCAGACTGTAACCGCTCGTTTAAAGAAATCTCTATAAACCCGGAGCACTCGTTTACCATCTCACGCAAGGGTATAACGGACTTTTCATCACCCTCTTCTGTTCCTGATGTAAGATCGCTAGACTCGCCAGCATAACTTGCATCAATCAATGGTTGTTGCTTGCTTAGAGCCTTGAGTTGACGATGAAGATTAGTAACTTCTTTTATCAGCATCCTTTTTTCTTCCTGCAAAAGAAGTTAGTTAGTATAGCTGCAACATACATATGACACAAAGATGGAAAGTAAAAGCTGACAGATAACCTCATAGTCCTGTGGAATGATTTGTTTTTCAATTTCAGATGCCTGATTCCGATTATGTTCTGTATCATCCCGAAACGGCAGTTGGCGGGGCCTACTTTCAGAAGCAGGGGACCTTCCTCCACTAGAAAGTAAATCATCTGGACAATCTACAAACTCATCATGTCCCCCATCTTCATGTGTTCTTACCGCATGCAGCTCATCTTGTACAGCATCAACTCCTGTTACCACTACACCATCATCCTGCTCAAGGTGTTCAGCCTAAAAATAGCTTTTACTAATTTTAACTTATCAACACAAACAGCAAAAGTGTACTCCAAATAAACAGATAACAGTCGTCATGATTCATAAACATTATATACAATCACTACAAATTAACCTAATTTCAACTTATCAACACAAACAATAAATACGTATTTCAGATTCAATAAGCGAAGAATAGGTGCAACACGAATAACTACATGAAAACAGTTTACAGTAGCCATAATTCATAAACAATACATACAATCACCACATATAAACCTAAAAAGTGTTATCTAGAGAGCTAATTTAAGCTTATTAACACAAACAATCAAAGTGTATTACAGATTTAATAAGTGAACAAAAGGTGCAACATAAATAACTACTTAAAAACATATAACAGTAGTCATAATTCAAAAACATTATATAAAACCACTACAAACAAACCTAATCTGAACTTATCAACAAAAACAATCAAAGTGTATTCCAAATTCAACACAAATAACTACTCGAAAACAGATAACAGAAGTCATAACTCATAATTCATAAACATTATACACAATCACTACAAATAAACCTAATTTGAACTGAGCAACACATACAACAAAAGTGCATTCCAAATTCAATAAGCAAACAAAAGGTGCAACATATATAACTACTTGAAAACAGATAACAGTAATCATAACTCATAACACATAATTCATAAACATATACACAATCACTACAGCTAAACCTAAAACGTGTGATCTAGGTTTTCACAACAGAATCTGAAATCATCACCTGATCAATCGAATTAACATCCATTTGAGCAGAATCAACTGACTCAACATGAACAAATTCGTTCTCTCCGGACGAAGGACTCCCCGTAACCTGCTCCAAATCATTATCATCTTCCATATCTGTAGATCAAACGATAAAACGATCAGATCTGCAAATTTTGAAACTAATGCATTGAAATATTGATTTGATATAAGAAACAATTAGGTTTAGAGGTTACGTTAGATTGGAGAAAGGATGCGAGTATAGTGGAAATGGATTTGAAGCATATACGATCTCAAAAATGGTGGAGATTTGGGGGTTTCGTGTTGATCTGGCGAAGAAGAAGACGGTCGAATTTGGTTTATACTTTTTTTATAACGTTTTTGCGTAGTGTGCGTTACACGTGATAGTTACCCGCTAAGTGAGAGAGAACTCCTTTGGAACGTTGCCGTTTTAGTCTGTTGAAGGACTGGCGTGTTAAAAGTTTAAAACTGAGATTGGGCTCGAGCTTGTATAAGCTAAAGTTTGTTTGACTTGCTTATTTTAATAGAGCTCGAGCTTAGCTTGTTTGAACTTAATAGAGATCGTCGTGATGGCGTGATCACACTGGTGCAAGCCGTGTAATCAACTAATCATAGTAATTTCCATGGGAAAACCTGATATCTAAAACATATGGGACGAGTATGGGATTAGTTTTGAAAATATGGACAGGTATGGGATTTGATGTTACACCCGTTTACCTGCTTCGATTACCCAATTATATATACCCGTTTACCCGCTCCAATTACCCGATTAATGTGCTCGTTTACCCGATATAAATTTGTTTTTTATTTATATTTGTTGTATAACAAGAAGGTTGTTACCATTCAGCTAGCTGGAAAGGAACAGTATGTTCTACTAGCAACAACCAAGATCAAGAAACAGGCCAAACCTGCCAGTTTACTTCACAAGTCTATTCTCAATAAAAAGAGGCTGAACCGATATGTACTAAATTCGCATAATATTCGTATTAATGGTTGAACCATATGTGCTTTAAGCTCTAAACCCCTCTTTAAATCACTTCGGCGCCATAGACTTAATCGTCTTTGAATTACTTAAAAAAAACATTAGACTGCCGCAACACGCAGTGGGTAAATTACTTCACACGTCAATACAGTGAATAACCCACAAACGCCATACTCACCACAAACACCAAAAACACCTAGGAGGCGACAAAATAGGCGCACCCGCCGCAACGCGCGGGCTTTCCCACTAGGGGTTTATTAAAGATTCAACACAATCTCAATTAAACTTGCAAATAAACTTAATTAATTGCCGTCCAGATGAACTTCTTAATGACGTTAACCCGCGTCTTGCGACGCGATGTTGATTATAAATCTCTTTTATTTTGTTAGGTTTAATTTTTTTGTTCTACTCCCGGATTACAACATCAAACTAAAACATGGGTAGGGATAATGTACATTAATTCAAAACTGTGAGAAGTGTTTTAAACCATATCTAATGGTTGTGATCAATATGGACCAAATTATAAATTGTGTTTTAATTATTTGGACTGATTTGAAAATTGTAGGGGTAATAGTGTATTTGTATATGTATATGTTTCAAATTAGTTAACCTATCCTAAATTCTAGCGATTCAATTTTAAACTTATTCTAAAATTCGAACATTCTAAAAAATCAAAAAATATGTAACTGCTACAAGAAATATATAACACTATACCTTTATCATATAGCACTATATAACACCATATAACACTATGTAACAAGAAAGTTCGTTTTTTTTAACGCGCGTGTAGTAGTTAATAGGAATCATCATACGATGTAATGTAACCTGTTTGGGTGGTTGTAGTTCCCGTTCAACACCAACCATACCATGCATGCATCCCAAAATCCTTTTTGTTTCTTCATACATATTCCTTCCACATTCTATATATGCCTTTTTAAAATGAATTAACAAATTTGGATTGCATCTTCAAAACCCAAGTCGCCACACCTTCAATATCCCCAAAATCCTATTAGTACTTCATATGATATTCTTTCGGTGGGTTAGACGTAGTGGCAACGGTTGACATTGGCTTGAATTGAAGGTATTTGGGCACATAAGGAGGTTGACCACAATGCTCTGATACCAAATGTTGGATATCAGAGTTAAAACGGCAAGAAAAACACAACGAAATAGGGCAATTTTCTGGTTTATTTCTGAACTCAAAAGCAGCGATTACAGGGAAAGCAAAAACAAACAGAAATAATTCGGAATACTCTTACTGAAATAAAGCTCCATCTAAACTATTTAATTGAAAACAAAATAACTTCCTAAAGTTTGAGTCCACATTCCTTTCCACATCTCCATAAGTCAGGTACCACTTTCTCGGTCAATCGAGACCAAGTCACCTCAGCTAACACCGATATAGTTTTACAAGTAATAATAACATGTCTTCGGGGTCTAATGTGGCATGTACGGACATGGAGGCAGCATTGACAAGAAAGGCGGCGGAGGCAGCATTGGCGGTAAATAAGGAACACATTTATTTGATGCACATTCCTTTTTCACTTCTTCTAATTCTTTCTCTAACTTTTCTGTCTTTTCTTTGGCTGCTTTTGCTTCATTTCTGGCTAAATCCCTTTCTTTCTCGGCTACTCTCTTTTCCCTCTTAGAATCTTGAAATTGTTGGTAGACTGAGGATTCAAGAAAAGTTAAAAAAACATGAATTACACAACCTTTATTGATTATCGCATATACATTCAAATAAAATAAAAAACAGCGTGTGTGAATGAAAACTATTACTCCCACCGTCCCATTTTAGATGTCATGGGACCCACATTGACACAATTTAAGAAATATTTGAGTATTTTATTTTTTGGGTTGTAAAATGACAATAATGTCCTTAGAAATGACAATTAAATTGGGACAACCAAAAATGGAAGTTTGTAATGGTAAGGGCAAAACTGGAAATTATATTTACATTTTGGAAATGACAATTAAATTGGGACAACCAAAAGTGGAAATTTGGACATTTAAAATGGGACGGAGGGAGTAACTAATTAGAAATCATCTCCAATGTTTAAACAAATATTTTTAAGAACCAATTTTTTTTATATTATTAATGATCCTTGTTTAGTTGTTTATAGATCCTTGTAAAAATACTCTGGCATAATCTTTGGATGGGTAGGAGGAAAACATGCCTGTGTGGATCTAACAGGGGTTTTTCCCCGCTTGTGCGCTTAGGGAGTAGTGCTTTCACAGTGGGTCAGACTGCTTTAAAGGCAGCTTAGGGTAAAGTGATCAAGCATTAGAAAGCGTGCCTTGACAACCAGCACGTGTTTATCCCATTTGCTTTTGATACTTTTGGTTTTCTGGCGCCAGAGGCTGTGGACCTACTTAGTCGAGTTCAAAGGGTCATGCATAGTAATGTTATGACCCCGAGATCTATGGACGTAGTTTTTAAAAGGCTTAGTTTTGCTATTCAAAAAGGGGTAGCGGCGCAGCTTGTAGCCCGTTTACCAACTATCTCGATGTAAATTATTATTTATAGAGGAAATCTTTATAAAAATGAAGTAAATCAGTAACGTACTGTTTGTTGTATGACAGCAACTGCAAGCACAAACCGCAACAACAGTCAAGCTAAAAGCCAATACCCCGCCAAAGAAGGAGGCAACGTTAATACCAAAATTTCTCCACCTTTTGTTTTTCTTGCTTCTTTTGTCACTGCTTTTATTGGAATTACAGTTGGAGGAGTTGTCATTTGGAGTATTTAAGTTTCCTGCATGCATGCTTTATATGTTAATGCAGGATAAATATATGATAATATAGGGGAGGGTTAGATAGAAAACCCTAGAAAACCCAACCTCCCGACTTTTTTTTTAAATAACACATGTAATATACATGTTTTTAAGAGTTTTGAGCCAAAAAAATCATAAAACGCCGAGTGTTTTTTTTTTAAAAAAATAAACAAGTTTCAGCAACTTTTTGTCTAACACATGTTAGTGATGAAAGTTGCTGAAACTTGTTTATTTTTTTTAAAAACATCCACTCGGCGCTTTTTTTTATTTTTTTGGCTCAAAACTCTTAAAAACATGTATATTACATGTGTTATTTTTTTAAAAGAAAAAAAAAAGTCAGAAGGTTGGATTTGCTAAGGTTTACTCAAATTTTTAGGGTTTTCTATCTAGCATTGTCCTGATAATATATTACCACAATATATATATATATATATATATATAGGTTTACCCTGTTGAGCATATCGGATATAACATTTTCCAAGGTACATATCACCCCAGGTAGATGTCTCACACTCTGATCTCAACCGTCCACTTGCCTCCGATAAACAATCTTGACAATCGCTTAAACTCAAATCTTGTACGCATTGTGCCACACCTTGTACGCTTCCAAAATCTCCCCCGCGAAAGTATTGTTCGTTCTCACCAACTAGATTTGCCAAGGCACTATCTATACGGTTCGAGACATCAGAGTTATAGCCATTTGAAGGGCCACATCTCGTATAAACCTCCGTCTTGTCCTGGGCTCCAAAAAATGATGTATCATCGTACTTCACAAAACATCTTTCTAATTGTATTTCACCGCCTTTGGACATAGGACAAACTGTCTTGAGTTGACTTATAGAGCTGCCCACACAATCTTTGCAATTGGGGGAGCTTAGATCGCCTCTACATTGGAAGACGCCATACACACTATCGCTTTGTGGGGAGGTTTCAATTTTGTTGAAGTTGCAGATAGAGGCTGACTCGAGTAAGGAAGTGAACAGTGAGTTTACGTTCGACTCGTAAGGTGTGGTTGATGTGAAGTTGAGTTGAGAACATTGAACATAGACGTTGGAGTTTGCTGTAGAAACCGATAAGCGGGAGAACATGAATGATAATATGAGGAACCAAAGGGAGAGATCTTTTTGCAACATTTTAGGAGCATATAATCTCAGTTCTGTGGTAACTTGTGGCAACTAGCCTGTGAGTCATACATATCCATGCATTCCTATCTATATATGTGTGTTATATGTGATATATATATATATATAGGCAAAAGATCAAATACAAATAATCTTAACATACTAAACATACACATTGAAGGAAAACCCAAAAAGACAAGGTGGCATTTTTGTAATTACCACCAACTATCAAAGTTACAACCAAAAATACCTAAAAAAACACAATTTTTTTTTTTAACATTTTTTATTAAAAAATCGCTACATTTCGTTAGCAAAAAAAAAAAATTTTTTTTTTTTTTTTTTTTTTTTGCTGCTACTAAAAGTAGCGATTTTTTAATAAAAAATGTTAAAAAAATAAAATAAAATAATTTGTGTGTTTTTTTTTATTTTTTTAGATTTTTTTAGGTTTTTTGGGGGTTTAGTTTTTAGCATTTTAGCTTGGGTGGGGGTGGGGGGGGGGTTAGGTTTTTTTTAGGTTTTTGGGGGGTGGGGTGGGGGGGGGGGGGGGTTTAGGTTTTTTTTTAGGTTTTTGGGGGGTGGGGGGGGGGGGGGGGTTAGGTTTTTTTAGGTTTTTGGGGGGTGGGGGGGGGGGGGGTAGGGGGTTTAGGTTTTTTTTTTTGGTGGGGGAGTGGTTAGGTTTTTTTAGGTATATTTATAGAGTAACTTTGAAAGTTATTGATAATTACAAAAATGCCACCTTGTCTTTTTGAGTTTTCCTTCAATTTGTATGTTTAGTATGTTAAGATTATTTGTACAAGAACTTTACCCTATATATATATATATATGTGTGTTTTCTTTCTTTATTAATATTACATCATGCAAGACTTTCGATGATTGAGTGGTTCGGTTTATATGAGAATTTGTTCAATAACTGCAACCGACATAATTTTTATGCTTTTAACTTTTGATTACAATTATAGCCTAGTGGTATCTTGGGGGTGGGATAAAGCTTATGACCATTAGGTCATGAGTTCGATTCCCACAAGGGGGTTTTTCTCAGATTTATTGGGTTTCCTCCTGAATTGGTGTGTAGGCATTATTGCCTAGTGGAGATGGATATGATCGGGTGGTTCCGCTGGTGACACGATGATACTCCAGTGGTCCGTCGGTGATCCAAATTTGCCGTTCAAAAAAAAATAAAATAAAAAAACTAACATGACTAAATAGAAGCTTTGTTTAAGAAATGTTCAATCAAATCCTTTAGAGGAGTGTAATTAGTTGTTCCATTTAATTTGTCATGAGTTATGACTGTAAACTGAAATATTTTTATTTGATATTTTTTACTCCCTCCGTCCCATAAAATATGTCTTATTTTGAATTTTCAAAGTCTTTATTTATAAACTTTGACTTTAATTATATATTTTTTTGTGTTATATAAAACTTGATGAAAATTAACCCGATAAAAACATTTGTAAAACACACTCAAATCATATAACTTTCATCAAGTATTATCTAACACAAACAAAATTATTTAAGGTCAAAGTTTATAAATAAAGATTTTGAAAATTCAAAATATGACACTTTTAATGGGACGGAGGTAGTATTTGATTTAATCTAGTTCTATAGCTGTTTGAAGTTTGAACCATCTTTCCATTTATTTATTTATATATTATTATTTTGTAACATTTGTATGCATTTGTAGTTGTAAATTTAGCTTAACTTGTTGTACCTTATTTATATACTATTATTTTTTAACATTTGTATGCAATTTATGGTTGTAAATTGAGCTTAAATTGTTGTACCTTAATCAAATAATGGTTTCATTATCTTACCAAATTCAATATGTTTTGTATGCTTGTAAATTGTGCTTAAGTGGTTGTACTATAATCAAATAATGGTTTCATTATCTTATCAAATTCAATCGGTTTGATCCATTTAAAGTTGTGTTATTTTATTTGTAAATTATTATTATTTATAATAATCTAATTAATTTAGCCAAAATCTTGTATAAATATAATTTGCAACATATTGATGCAATGGTTGTTGTAATGTATGCATTATGGTTTGTATAGTGGTAATGATATATATTATATATAGATTACAATGATCCTGTCAAACGGAAAAAAATAGACGCGGGTTTATCGTAACTCACAAGTCCTAGATCAACTTAGTTATTTTATTCTATGTTTTACGTTTAGGTTTAATTTCTTCGCATTAACACGCCGCAACTTCAGTGTCGGTGGTTGCTGGCAGTAGTGTGGCATTAGTGTTCGCCCCCGCCGTAACGCGAGGGTGCGTAATACCAGTTAAAACCAAATTAGATCATTTTGTATGGTAATTAAATTAATATGAAAGAAGATAAAATAATAATAATAATAATAATAATATAGTATTGTTCCGCTAGTCGACTTAGGACAAGTTTTCTTGAGTTGACTCATTGAGTTTTCCACCCAATCCTTACAATCATGGTAGCTAAGATCACCTCGGCATTGAAAGAGTCCGTAAGCAGCATCGCTTTGGGGTGATATTTCAAATTTGTTGAAGCTCGAGAGGGAAGCCGAGCTAATTAAGGAAGTGAATAGTGAGTTGACATTTGACTCGTATGCTTTCGTCGAGATGGAGTAGAGTTGAGAGCACTCGAAATAGACGATGGACTCCTTGGCGAAAACGGATAAGAAGGGAATTATGAGAGAAACTAAAGCAAATGAAAGATAAATAGCTTGTTTCATCATTTAAGGACAATAGTGTATATAAAGCATGACAAGAGGTTGATTCATGCTAAGATAAAAGAGATTGATTGCTATTATTGTGCAATTATAATTATTAGGCCGTCTGGTATACTCTAACACCTATAGATGTTAATCCTAGTTGGCATTCATTAACACCTGTTATACCACTCTTGTAGAGTGTTAAGGGACACTAAAAGCTTCACGTGTTAAGAAGTTAACTAAGAGAGAGAGGGAGGGAATTAAGCATTGGAAAATTCGTACACAAACAACATGTTATATATATGTATGTATTTTAATCAATATAAGGGGCGTTAATAGGGGTTAAACCATTTTCTTGGTGTGAGGTGAAGTGAAAGAGGGTCAAGTGAGTGATGTGACACCTACGTGTAGTTAAGGAGCCTGAAAGTATACCCCATGACCTTAGGCCGCCTGGTATACTCTAACATCCGTAGGTGTTAATTCTAGTTGGCATCTGTTAACACTCGTCATACCGCTCCTGAAGAGTGTTAAGGGGCATTAAAAGCTTCACGTGTTAAAATGTTAATTAGGAGAGAGAGGGAGGGAATCAAGCATAGGAAAATTTGCACACACACAACATGCTATATATATGTATTTTAATTAATTTAAGGGCGTTAATGGGGGGTTAAACCAATTCCTTGGTGTGAGGTGAAGTGAAAGAGGGTCAAGTGGGTGATGTAGCGCCTAAGTGTAGTTAAGAGGTGTGAAAGTACACCCCATTTTATATTTGAAGACGATGCATTGCATTAATGACTTGGAATGGGTTGAACAATATATGACTTTGTAATTTGTATAGTATTTTTGGCAGGAATGTGCTTCTATTTCTTTGATTTCTCTCTATTCATTCAACCATCTAGTCCATTCCATCATTTTCTTTCCCAGTCAATTGTTGACTTGGAATGGGTTTAACAATATATGACTTTGTATAGTATTTTTGGCAGGAATGTGCTTTCATTTCTTTAATTTCTCTCTATTCATTCAACCCTCTAGTCCATTCCATCATTTTATTTCTCTATCAATCTATATATAGAAATTATTTCCTCACCACTTGATTCTTTGATTTCTCTCTATTCATTCAACCCTCTAGTCCATTCCATCATTTTCTTTCCCAGTCAATCTATATACAAATTAATTCCTCACCACTTGATAAATGTTTTAATACAAATAGTTTTCAAATGCATAAACTCATTCTAGTGATCACATGCTTCATAATGATGCACTTAATGCTACTTCCAATCACGTACATGTCAAAACTAACTTTTTGGGTCTTGAGGCATTTCTCTCTTGGGATAGCTGAGGGCCCAAATCTTCCGGGCCCCGAATTTTTTTTTTTTTTTGGTTTTTTTATAAGTTTTACGTTGTAAGGTTAGAATATATAAAGTTGACGCAAGTCTTCCAATCACTTTTGAGAGGGCTGAGGCTTGAGAGTGTGCCAAATCTGAATTATATAAAGTTGACGCAAACCCGCTGCAACGCTATATAACACTATGTAACACTATATAACACCATCGATTTTCAAATTATTGAGTTAACGCGAACCCACTCGTTGCTGCGGGGCAGTTAAAACTGAGGAAAAAATAAAAGTTAAAACACTAAAACACAGGCGCGTGTTGCAGACTATTACGTAAAACTTTTTATGAAAAGATGAATAAGTCGAAACGATAATATTGGTTTGTTATGCAACACACACTCGCTACAGTAGAGAAAACCCAAATGCGTCAAAGGATTTACATAAATCAGAACTATAAAGATCGAATGTCACCGATGGTTTTGATCTCTATCTCTCTCATATTAAAATTAAAATATTTACGATTTATGTCAATAAAACAGACACAACAAATACTACCTATCTCCCGAAGTTAAGCATAAATATTTAGAAGAGTAAACTGCCATTTTGGTCCCTGTGGTTTGGTCATTTTTGCCACTTTAGTCCAAAACTCAAACCTTTTGCATCTAGGTCCCTGTGGTTTCAGTTTTATTGTCATTTTGGTCCAAAAATGAAATAAGGTCATATTTGTCTTATAAAATCTTGTAATTTTGTCCTTTTCCTCAAGGGCAAATCAGGTTATACTTGTTTTATAAAATCTGGTATTTATTTATAAAAAAAGAAATGACCATTTTGCCCCTGAGGAAAATGACAAAATAGCAGGATTTTATAAGACAAATATGACATGATTTATTTTTGGACCAAAATGGCAATAAAACTGAAACCACAAGGACCCAGATGCAAAAGGTTTGAGTTTTAGACTAAAGTGGCAAAATTGACCAAACCATAGGGACCAAAATGGCATTTTACTCTATTTAGAAATATCTAACTTTTATAAATGTCTTTTATTTGGGAGAAATGGTAAAATATATGTATACAACACGGCTGAACTTCTTCAACCGTAAAGTCATGAGTCATGACGGTATATTGATGTTTTTGTCGGATCGTGACTTCAACCAAACACGCCCGAACTTCTTCATCCGGCGAACCGGAGGGACTTCGTAATATCGCTGTGCGGCCACCTGTCGTTCCACTATTTGTTCCAAATGAAACGGCCTTTTGTCGTAGGAAAAAATGTTACATCTGTCTGAACCGGTTTGTTTGTTCTTCTTGGTCTTTTAACTTTGCGTGAATCTCCTTCCTCTTTTTAACTTCTTTGACAAGGTTACCCTCCAAAAATCCTCCACGCTTTGTAGGCGTGTAAAACATCAAAATTAAACCGTTATTTACTGGATTTTTTTGTTGTAGCAATTTTTTTCTTTTGAATAATAAATAAATAACTAAAAAGTCACGGAATTTTGGAAAACTAAATTATATTGAGTGCGTGAGAGAAAATTAATATTTTTATATGGTAGGTGATGATGACCAAATTAAAATAAAAGATTATTAACCTATTTATTACATCGGTCGTCTCTTGTTGTTGAACTGCTGCCCGTGGAGATAACTAAAAACTCGTGCCAAAAACGTTGGTGTTTTGTGGCAAAATTAAGTTGCGGCTGAATGGTATTATCATTTGAAAATTGAGTGACTTGATTTCTGAAAGTAACTCCCCTCACACCATGCAAATTTTCACTCCTCTTCCTCTTGTTGAGTGGTTGAAAATGAGTCTGAAAAAGTTTCCGACGGGTCATCAAAATGTGCCTTAATTCCTCAAAATCGTATGCAAATATGAGATCACGACGACTGATGAATTATGAAAAGACAAAATTGCAGAAAACAACCTTTATGTATACCCCAAACTGCACTTTATACCTTTCACTATGAAATCCGCCAAAACCAACCTTTATGTTCATGTTTTGCTACAAGTTCAACCTTTAACACAAACTCTGTTAATATTCTTGGTTAAATCACCTTACATGCTTTGCATGTGAGGGTATTATTGTCATTTCAACCTTGTTTTTTTTGTTTATTAATAAATTATATAATTTGTTAATAAAACACCTTCACACTCACACACTCTTTCCCCATTCACCAAACTGAATTTTGCAGAGATGAGTCAAGAGGGGAAGAGATCTCCGTCCGATGACCGGAAAACCGCCGCACCGTCGTTATCCACCTCCACTTCCACCACCAAAAAAGTAGTAATCAAAAGTGCCGATATGAAGGAAGATATGCAAAATGAAGCCGTCAATATCGCCGTTTCCGTATTCCTCTTTTTCATCTAATCAATCTGTAATACATAATCTGTTTGAAATTTATTCTCGTTTATATAATAATCGGAGTTTGTGCAGGCGTTTGAGAATTGCAGTGTGGAGAAGGATGTTGCGGAACAGATTAAGAAGGAGTTTGATAAGAATCATTGTCCTACGTGGCACTGTATCGTCGGAAAAAACTTCGGTAATTTCTTATTTTGTTAATTGTTAGAGTTTGTGACTCACTGTTTCGGATTGATTGCTTGCTTGAGTTATCATGTTTTCAGTTTTTTTTTTCAGTGATTACTGTTGATTGTAGTTTGATTTTGATTTTGAAATCTAGATCTAATAATCTAGACTGTAGAGATTATGAATGTTGTGCAAAGTAGTGGTGTGATGTGTGTGTTTCTGTTGTGATTATCTGGATTTCATTTTATGCATTTGTGCTAGGAAAAAAGTATATATAGAAAGAATGGAATGTGGAGAGATTATTTTTAATCTTAACTAGTGATTTAGATTAGAATTAACTTTTTTTTTATCAGGTATCATCTATGATTTGTTGTGTTGAATGAATCTTCTAAATATTGTATAATTTATTAATAAACAAAAAAAAACAAGGTTGAAATGACAATAATACCCTCACATGCAAAGCATGTGAGGTGATTTAACCAAGAATATTAACAGAGTTTGTGTTAAAGGTTGAACTTGTAGCAAAACATGAACGTAAAGGTTGGTTTTGGCGGATTTCATAGTGAAAGGTATAAAGTGCAGTTTGGGGTATACATAAAGGTTGTTTTCTGCAATTTTGTCTTATGAAAATGTACATAAAACGCGATGACGATGCCTGCAGTATTTCCCGTCGGCAAGTAATTTTTGGCATCATAATCATCGGTTGAGATGTTTTATACAAATCGAATTCGAATCTTACCGAAATGGAAATTGACGATAAATTTGTTCAACGTTAAAATTGACAGGAAACATAGGAACATAATACCTGATTTACGATGAGGAAAGTGTAGGGAAGAGAGAAGCGGCCAGAGGAAAACCGTAATGATCGACAATGGAGGATGTGTTACAGTTATGGGAGGATGCATATGGGCGGTGGTGAGATGACTTTGATGGATGTCCGGTAATTTATATGCAACTAGGTTTAAAGAAGTTCACCGCGTTGCGGGCGAATTTCTTTTGTTATTTAGTCTGTGTTTACATGTGTTTTGAAATCACTACGAGCGTGTTGCGAATGGAACTGCAGACAGTAATAAAAAGAAAATGTAGAAAAAAACACCAAAAGATAACCAAAAGAAAAACAAACAAAAAAGTTGTATGGTAACGATGTTGTTTGTATGAAACACGTGGTCAGAGATGAGCAAATTGTTCTAGGTACCGGGTATCAAATTTACCGAACCGAAAGATCTTAAGTACCAATTCGGTACCAACTTTTGGCGTTCCTGGTACCGGTTCACAACCGTTTTTTACCTTCATATACCGGTACCGTAACCGGTGTTCTGTATGGCACCGAGCTCATCCCTACCCCTGAAACTAAAAAAAGAAAAAAATTAAAAGTTGAAGAAAATCAACAAAAAAAATTGTACGATATCGTTGTTCGTACGGTAACCGTAATCAGGGATGAGCAAATGGTACCGGGTAGCAGTACTGAATTTCCCGAACCAAAAGATTTTCAATATCAATTCGGCACCAACTTTTGGCGTTTTCTGTGTTAGTGCCGGTTTTTACCTTCATGTACTGATACCGAACAGGACCGTCCCGATATTTTCGATACCAATACTGGTTCGATACCGGTTGACATCAAGCTTATCCCAACCCCTGATATTAAAAAAAGATTAAATTTTAAAAGTAAAGAAAATAACTATTAGAGTAAATTGCAATTTTACCCCCTGAGGTTAGGGGTGATTGGCACTTTTACCCCCCCTAAGGAAATAATTGCAATTTTACCCCCCACTGTTAACTCTTATGTCGCAACATTACCCCCTAAGCTCAGTCAAAGGTAGTTTGACCCTAATAGGTGAGGGTATTTTGGTAATCTTACCCTATATTTATTATTATATTATTATTTTTATTATTATTGTTATTATATATATATATATATATATATAAAAGATCTGTACTTCTTCTTCTTCAATATCCTTTTCTTGCCCAGGATCTATCTCCTGTCTCTCTCAAATCCACCACAATAATCACCACCGGGCACCACCACTGCCACCGCCATCCACCGCCATTCACCACCACAACCACCGCAACTGCCGCCGCCACACAACCACCCGGTCCTGTCTCTCTTTCTTCGTTTTATTTGGTTAAATATTGAATCTTTTTGCAATTTTATGAATACCCACCTCAAGATTTGATCAGGGTATTGCTTAAAGTTTGAATCTTTTTGATGATGATGTTTGCCGTGAAGATGATGTTACAGAGATTCTTTGATAACCGCATCGTCACCGGTGATTCCATGACCAATGAAGTCAACTGAAGATGACGACTTACAGAGGGGGCACAGAACCCTGCCAACTGCTTCACACTGATAAAATTAAATAGCTATATAAGGTTATGCATTTATAATTGATTAACTTTGTTTTTTTTTTTTTCCAATTAACAGTTAGCCTGAAAAGTTTGCTCATAAATCTGAATGATTTTTGTGTAATATTTATGATTATAAGATATAGAGTAAACTTGGTCAGATTCATGTACATCGTGATTAATTGCAAGTAATCCCTTCTTCAAATCAATATGATTACCTGGTCAGATTCATAAAACAGAGCATGGTGGGTTTATTAGTGAGGCGTATATTAGAAGAAACAGCTTAGGTAGTTTATAGTACGTACACACAGGTCTTGACTAATTAATTTAATGGGTTACCTTGTACAGGAAATCGACCTTCTTGATGGAGCTGAGGGATGATCTTGATTGCAGGGAAGGTAGACGCACTGCTGGTGCGCAAGATGATGGAGGGTAGACCCAGATGACTGGCGACTGATCCAGCAAAGTACATGAGATTATCATGGATAACAACTATTGATTCCTTCTCAGATGTGTCCTTTTGTGCCTTAATAATCTGAACAAGGTGTTCCTGGAAATGTTGTCTGCAATTATCATTGAGAGCTTGCAAGAACTGGACTGGTTCAACTCGGAGTGAACAATGGTTATGGAGAAGCCTTTGGAATGAAGGAAGGTGGCAAGGTGGAGCATGGGGCTCATATGGCCTTGGAGTGGACTGGCTGTCAACACCAATCGCCAGCTTTGCTCCGCCATCTCTCTCTGTTTTTTGTTCGTAGAAAAATAGGTGGCAGTGGTGGATGAGATTATCATGGATAACAACTATTGATTCCTTCTCAGATGTGTCCTTTTGTGCCTTAATAATCTGAACAAGGTGTTCTTGGAAATGTTGTCTGCAGTTATCATTGAGAGCTTGCAAGAACTGGACTGGTTCAACTCGGAGTGAACAATGGTTATGGAGAAGCCTTTGGAATGAAGGAAGGTGGCAAGGTGGAGCATGGGGCTCATATGGCCTTGGAGTGGACTGGCTGTCAACACCAATCGCCAGCTTTGCTCCGCCATCTCTCTCTGTTTTTTGTTCGTAGAAAAATAGGTGGCAGTGGTGGTTGTGGTGGTGAATGGCGGTGGCAGTGGTGGTTGAGGGTGGTGGCTGGAGGTGGCAGTGGTGGTTGTGGTGGCAGGGGGTAATATTACAGAGTAAACAAAACACAGGGGGTAAAATAAAAGGGTAAAATAGTCATTTCACCACCAAGTCAACAAATCAGTCAACAAAATTGAGCTTAGGGGGTAATGTTGCGACATAAGAGTTAACAGTGGGGGGTAAAATTGCAATTATTTCCTTAGGGGGGGTAAGAGTGCCAATCACCCCTAACCTCAGGGGGTAAAATTGCAATTTACTCTAACTATTATTATAATATTAAAATAATAAAAGTATTAAAAAACTATATACTATTATAATATTAAAATCACTATTTATTTCAATTCGGTTATTAATATACAGTAATTGGTTTTTAGGTTGCATTCTTCTTGTTTATATTTTGGTGTCGGTCTGAAGAGATGCATCGGCTTGCCAATCATTACGTCGTATGAAAATGACAAACAGAAATCAAAAGAAGTAAATATATCAAAGGTGGCGCTGGTTCATGTTTTAGTTTTAAATTAAAGGTGGCGCTTACATAATAAAGCACATATTAGTTGTTTTTAATCATCGAAGCGACATGTCTGAAGTTTTAGGAGGGAGAGGAAAAGACATGTCTTTTGGTATTTGTATTTATATATAAATATATATATAAGAATTAATCGAATGGGTATGTATGCTTGGTTTTTTAAAAGTCACAACTTTTCATTTTAGAGAGACAACTCAAGTTGATTTTTGTAGGGTTATATAATTTATTATATGCTCAGTGTTTTGGTTGGACATGTTTTTTTTTGGGTGAAAGCAGAAGAATAAATTGGAGGAATAAGGATAGACATGTTCTTGAATATATATATTGGTTTAATGTTTATGATTAAAACTAAGAATGGTTTTGGTATTATATAATGCTCTAATTTACAACATACTTAGGCTATAAGCTGCTGTACTTCATGCATGTTTTGTTTTCTGAGCATTAGATGTTGTAACTTTTGTTGCTTCTGTTTGTACTCTGGTTTTCATGAATCTGTGGATGAGTTACTTGAGACTTGAGAGCTCTCTACTATTGGGTTTTCAGCTGAGGAAGTAGTAAGTAGTGGTCTGAACAATTATGGATACTACCATGAGAACCTTTTATTGGATAAACTCATGGACAAGCAGCTAATCAATGAGCTCAGGTAATTCGCACCTTGAGGGTAGGTGGCTAAAGCCGGAAAATCGGTGAAACTAGAGTTGCACTTTTAGTTTTTCTTTTTCCCAAACCGGTTCTGGTTTGGGTCAAGGAAAGTCAAAACTGGTTTTTGGGCCGAATGTGATCGGTTGCGTTTCTGGCTTTTTTACCGGTTCTGCCTGGTCCAGTATGGGTTAAATTGGTTTGAATACGACATATTACAACCCGAAAAATAGCCAATGGTTGGGTCGGTCTGCTGGAGTACTGGTTCTGTTTTATTGCATACCTCTAAGTGGAATTACGATTCTAACATGGGATCTCTAGGGTCAGGTGCTTAGTAGTGCATCACCCCTTTTAAGGTTTATTAAGTACATGCTTATCAGTTTGTTAAGGGTATGAGTGGATTTGACAGTCATAATACTGAAAGTTTGGATGATTCTGGTGACAGTAGGGGGCGCACTTCGTTTAGTCGTGTGTGGCAGCGTTTCGTAGAGTGAGAGAAAGAAAGGTCACACACTTTTAATTTCCCAAAAAACAAAAGAATAACAAATTACTTGAGCCTGACACTCAACAAAATGCTTCCCTAAATTAACGCTCACATATCTTATCACACAAAACTCACTAACCAAGCTCTTTACCATCTCAGATACCAGCAATGCTTCAAAGAAGGGACGCTGGGAATGATCGGGACATCAAACATCTTTTGTACAGTTGCCAAGTGTAACACCCCGAAAACGAGTTTGGTAATTAAACCACGTTAATAATAATGAACGGGTAAAATAGCGTTAGTGGTAAAATTTACCCGGTGAATATTAGGACTTAGACAAACAATCCTAATATTAGTTATAAAATTTAATAAAGGCTGGAGAAAACAATGTTATAAGAAACCCGAGTTAACGGGACTTAAAATAAAATGGGTTATGACTTCCCGAACCCATTAAGTTAACTAGGAATGTTTAACCTAGTTAGTAAGTGGGGAACATTGTTAGAAATAAGTAGGTTATGCCCTACTTAATTAACTAACCAAACATGAGGGACCAAAATGGGATAACCTGAAAATGGTTTTAATTAAACTAAATAAAATAACACAACACACACACAAGTGTGTGTGGTGCGTGTTCTGGTCGACCAAGAAAAGGCTCCCAGGAGCCAAAAACCCTAACTCAACAAGATCCAGCAAATTGAAGGTCAAATTTAGCCTGAATCGGATGCATGAACACATATTAATGATCACCTAGTCGAGGGGATCACAAGGTATGTTGAATTGTATGATTTAGTGATACTTTGAGATTATGATGAACAATCATAATCGAAATTCTGAAATCAATGTTGAATCTATGAGTGTTATTATGATGAAATCTTCGTTTAGAAACAAACCCTAGTTGAAAAACTTGATGAATTGGTGTCAACACTAGGGATTTGGTAATTACCCTATTATGTGCTAAGTGGGGTTATTTACAATATGATGAACACTCGGATTAGAATGTTAAATTGATGAATATTGATTGTTATGATACAAGTTCTTGACATAGTTCATGAACACTAGACATAGAGGTTAGATTTTGATGTAAATCTTGGTGAAAATAATTAGTTATGAACTAGTTAGTAAATATGTAAAATTATGCACATTAGGTGTTTGTTAAAATGCCTAAATGAGAACTAAGTGTTGATAATGTGCCTAATTGAGTCTTGTGAACTTGATAGTGCAATCATATGTGTTAATTGGTGATTTGACTTTTAAAAAAAATCAAACCGACCATTAATAAGATCGAATGATAATTTTGATAGAAAATACGTAAGATGGAATCGTCATAATTAATGATGACTAATATAACCGTCTTACGAATTATGATTATAGTTTGACGCTTGACAAGCTAGGTGGAGGCTTGGAAAAGGAAGCGGGTCGAACGAAGCAAGTATGAAGGAAAAGCGTAATTCGGATGCAAGGTAAGTATAGCTTACACTAGTCTTAAATTGTAGAATATTTTCTTATCATATAAATTACGAATGGGATATCTAAACAATTGAAATATGATGTTCCGTCGTGTAGTCGAACGGAACAAGATAATCAAAGATGAAGGAAACCATAATAATGGTTAAAAAGAAGTAAATCGATAATTTGGTCATATTATGTCGAAAAGCAATAAACGGTTTATAAGTAAAATGACCGTACGGTGTTAAACGGAACGAGACATGTAGATGAGACGATAATAAATATCATCTCGCATAGATAAACAATCAATTCAGCCAAACGGGTCAAAAGGTGTAGACATCACCTTTTGACAATATCTACTAATGATTCTTTTGTCAAGTTATATGCTTACAGGAATAGATATCCAATGGATACCCGCATCGTTCTTAATTAGCAATTATAAGGCAAGGTATTAAAACCGGGTAATAAGTTGATCCGAGCCAGGTACGTATTATAGATAAACTCATCAATTAGAACTTGAAGTTCTATGAGAGTTAGGCAAAGTAAAAAGGACATTCGGTTACTTAAAAAGGTAAACCGAAGGATTTAAGTTATAGACAGAGTGTTTCGAAAATAAGATTTGGTTAAAAATGAGATTTTGGGCGTACATGGCTTAAGCGAGCCCTTCGTTGTAAAAGAAGGGTTAAAATGACCATAACGCCCTTGTAAGCAAAATTAAGTAAACAACCCTTAGAAGTCGCTTGAAAACGAGTTTTATAATCAAGTTAATACTTAGAATAAGTATAGTAGCGTAAGATGTAAATCCTTGGTCAAAAGACTCTATATGAGTCTTTGCCGTAAATAGATAATCCGAAGGGCAAAAATCGGATTAGATAGATCGTCACATTAAAACCATCACAAATATAGATGTGATGGAAGGTCATTTGATAACTAATGTGGAAATATAAAGATAGAAAGAAATGGGTGTGAGTTATGCGTAAAAGTGCTTAAATGTCCTTAACGGGTCAAAATAAGTACTTGAGTTTAAGCGGGTTTAAAATGCATAGGAAACCCGTGGGTTGAGCCAAATATGATAGACGATATAGAAATTAGAAGATTCACGAGAATTTGGGATCAAACAAATAAGTTTGTTTGATAAATACATTAATGGGTCCAAATGGATAAATTCTAGTTTAAGCCGAAAGCTTAAAACTCTATAGATTTGTTAATCCGGAAGTCGGGTTTTTAAATCCATTTGATGGAGAATCACATTACAAACACGTAGGAAGAAACGGTAGGTCAAACGGATAAGCGTATTGAAAGATACGAAAGTTTTCGTGTCAAATAACGGCAAAATGGAAAGGTTGGATGCAGGGGCCACCGTAACTTACGGTGCCACCGTAAGTTACGGTGGAGTTGATATTGTTACGGTGAAACACCCCTGAGTTACGGTGGGGGAATATCATTTCAGAGGCCACCGTAACTTACGGTGACACCGTAAGTTACGGTGGAGACCAGGTTGAAATTTGTGTTTTGATATCAAGAGATTAACGTTGGGAATTCTCCTTTCATATTCGTTACCGGACTCGTTTAAACACGTTTTAATCCTAGTATGACTAAAGCATTTCATGTTTATGAATTGTAGGTACATTCTGGATACCGGAAGACGATCAAGCTCAATGAAGAACCGAACACGATAAAGACACATGCTTCCGCACATTGCCTCGTTGTAAATTTTTAACGACAAACCTGATCACGTTATGTGGAATAACTTATGATTTGTAAAAGTTTTTTTTAACAAGCCTGTATTTTCAGTATAATCGTGATTGTAATTACATGATTATGAGTTTAAATTATACGATAAACGTTAAATAATAACTAGGGTGTTACACCAAGTAGGAAAAAACCGCAACTGCGGCCGTAGTTCAGCTAGCCACACCGTCAAGGAAAATGCCTTTTGCGAAACTTATGTAGCTAACATGCTTAGTTCAACAAGCCACGTTGTCAAGGAAAATGTCTTTTGCGCAACTTATATAACTAACATGCTTAATGTTAGCAACCTAAGTTGCGACAATAATAGGCACAAACTATTGGTTGCAGCTGATGCATCTAACTTAATGGATGTAACTGAATGACAACTAGCTTAATGTAAATATAAATCTAGCCCCCGCCGCATCGCGACGGGTTACTTTCTAGTTTTAAACTAAGAATGGTTTTGGTATTTTGGATATGTATTAGTCTCAAGAATTTCCTTAGCTTTTTTTGTATATGTATTGGTTTTAAAATTGATTTTTATTTGACGGTAGAAGCCTACTACTTTTTCAATGTTATTAAATGTTGCCATACTAAGAATAATGCTTAACATACATCGATTTTTACTTGTTGATACCCGATTTGCCCGAAATACGAAACCTACAAGCATACCCAATACCCGACGGGTTTTGGGCCGGGTATGAGATGAGTTTTCATAACCGGGTATGGGGTTGGGATTAGGCATACCCGCCCCAAACCCGTCTCATTGCCATCCCTAGTCACATTGTGATTGGATGTGATGGTGTGATAACTGTGATGGGTGCCCTAACTCTTGAGTTCGGTGAGAATTTTTATAGCTCGAGTTTGCCGTTGGCTCGACTTGTTTAATGATTCTTAATTATTTAATTATTTAATTATTTTATTTATATAGATAGATACTAGGCTATAACCCCGTGTATTACACGGGTTGAATAAATAAATTTTATATACTAAATAATAAAACAATAAATTTTACACCCCGCTTGAGGTATACGCATATAATGTATATATGTGTGGGCCATCGGGGTCAAAGTGAAAGTACACTAATTTTAACGTTATTTTACTAATTTCGTGAAAATAACGTTTAAAGCTAAGGACGGTTAATCATGCATCGTGTGGTGGCGTTGATAAAAGGCAAAAGGTACATACTAATCGGTCTTTGTCCCGATTGCTGAGTATTATGTGTCTTATGTCCAAGGTTTGATGCAAAACTACTATCGAGTAGGGGGTCTCACAGGAAGCAGCCTCTCTATTCCTACGGGGTAGAAGTAAGGCTGTCTACATCTTACCCTCCTCAGACCCTACCTTTGCTTTGCTATTGGTGGGATTTACTGATGATGATGATGATGATGATAATGATCTTTAAAAACCTCCTTTATTGCACGGGTTGAATAAATATATATTAAATAATAAAAATTTATATCTATAAGAACCATATTGTACGGGTTGAATAAATGTAATTTTATATACCAAATAAAAAATTATATCTTTAAAACCAAGTGTATTACATGGGTTGAATAGATGTAATATTTTTTACTAAATAATAAAATAATACATCTTTAGAAAACCCCATTTATTACACGGGTTGAATAAATGTGTTTTTATATACAAAATAATAAAAAAAAGTACATCTTTAAAAATATGCGTATTACACGGTTTGAATAAATGTAATTTTCTATACTAAATAATAAAAAATATATATCCTTAAAAAAAACCCGTGTATTGTATGAATTGAATAAATCTAATTTTATATATCAAATAATAAAAAGTTATATCTTAAAAAACTTCATTTATTACATGGGTCGTAAATGTAATTTTGTATAGTGAAAATAAAAATATTTAATATATTAATACAAAGTTTGGTTTTGGTGATAAAAATAGATTATTCTGTTGTTGCAAAATTTGTTAACGAAGTCTCAATAAATGTAACCCTTTATTTAAAACTCTGTAAATATATAAATGATAAATAATATTAGTTAATTTTATTTTAAGTTTCGTAAAATCTATTTGATAACAAACTAAATAAAACGTTCAAATACATAGTTAAGATCAAATTAGATAACTAAGTTTGAATTTGAAGTAAATAGATAAATATAAAAGTAATAATTAATTGAGTTAATTACTGTTTTCGTTCCTGTGGTTTGTCAAAAATCACTATTTCAGTCCATTAGTTTAAAAATTGTGATTTTAGTCCCTATGGTTTCACTTTCGTAACCATTTATGTCCCTGTGGTATTTGTTAACGAAGTCTCAATAAATGTAACCCTTTATTTAAAACTCTGTAAATATATAAATGATAAATAATATTAGTTAATTTTATTTTAAGTTTCGTAAAATCTATTTGATACCAAACTAAATAAAACGTTCAAATATATAGTTAAGATCAAATTAGATAACTAAGTTTGAATTTGAAGTAAATAGATAAATATAAAAGTAATAATTAATTGAGTTAATTATTGTTTTCGTTCCTGTGGTTTGTCAAAAATCACTATTTCAGTCCATTAGTTTAAAAATTGTGATTTTAGTCCCTGTGGTTTCACTTTCGTAACCATTTATGTCCCTGTGGTTTCACTTTCGTAACAATTTCAATCCATTATTCTGTTAAGTACAGGGACTGAAATGGTTACGAGGTGGACTGAAATAGTTGCGAAAGTGAAAACATAGGGATTGAAATCGCAAATTTTAAACTAATTGACTGAAATAGTGATTTTTGACAAACCACATGGACGAAAACAGTAATTAACTCTAATTAATTCAAGTAAATAATAGAGTTAAATGCCATTTTAGTCCCTGTGGTTTGGGCCATTTTGCCAGTTTAGTCCAAAGGTTTCATTTTTAACCTGTGGGTCCAAAAAGGTTTCACAGTTGCCATTTTAGTCCACTGGGTTAACTTCATCCATTTTTTCTATTAACCAGAAGGCCATTTCGGTCATTTTATATGGCTGAATTGCCCTTTTAGTTAACAGAATTACATACAAAATGACCAAATTGGCCTTCTCGTTAACAGAAAAAAAATGGATGAAGTTAACCAAGTGGACTAAAATGGCAACTGGGAAACCTTTTTGGACCCACAGGTTAAAAATGAAACCTTTGGACTAAACTGGGAAAATGGCCCAAACCACAGGGACTAAAATGACATTTAACTCTAAATAATATTATAAATGAGAAGAAGATTAAACTAAATAATAATTATCCATAAGTTATTAAACTAAATAATATTTAATAGGAGGGTTATCTATAATTAATTAGAAGAAATTAAACTAAAATAATAATTATCTATAAGAGATGGACTAATATGATGACAAGTGTCTCCAAAGTGGTTTCTATTATATAGTATAGATTATTTTTTATAGATATACAACTTTAATCATTAATAACGTTTTTACTTTAATTATATTCTATTAATGTTTTTCCTTTTTTTTCCTTATTCTAGTTCTCCAACTATTTCTCTCCCATTTTGTTTGATGTGTATCGCTTGTTGCAAGAAAGGGAAAGCATTGTTTTATAGTTTCACCAGCCGAATGGACCGGAAACCATCTACACAACCAATTCAGTTAAGTACTGTTGAGCCGATTGGTTATGGCTCCGTTCGGTTGAACTAGAACATCGGTTGAACCAAATATTAAAAAAAAAAAAATTCTTACGGATTCGAAATATCATTTACCGGTTCATTTAACACTTCATACTCTATTTTTGTTCATCTCAAGCTAACACCAAAAAGCCAAGTAGTTTCATATTTTGTTTCAAAACATATGACCGAATCGCCCTTCCTGTTAACATAAATAATGGATGGAGTTAACCTAGTGAACTAAAATGACAACAGTGAAACATTTTTGGACCCACAGGCGAGAAATGAAACATTTGGACTAAATTAGCAAATGGCTAAAATGGCATTTAACTCTAGTTAAAAGATGGTCCCATCAATGAAACACGATCTACTATAATATATGAACATTGTTTTTAGAGTAAACTGCCATTTTGGTCCCTGAGGTTTTTGTCACTTTTGCCACTTTAGTCCAAAACTCAAACATTTTGCATCTGGGTCCTTGTGGTTTCAGTTTTATTACCATTTTGGTCCAAAAATGAAATCAGGTCATATTTGTCTTATAAAATCCTGCAATTTTGTCATTTTCCTCAATGGCAAATCAGGTCATATTTGTCTTATAAAATATGGTATTTATTTATAAAAAAGAAATGATCATTTTGCCCCTGCGAAAAAGGACAAAATAGCAGGATTTTATAAGACAAATATGACCTGATTTCATTTTTGGACCAAAATGGCAATAAAACTGAAACCACAGGGACCCATATGCAAAAAGTTTGAGTTTTAGACTAAAGTGGCAAAAGTGACCAAACCACAGGGACCAAAACGGTAGTTTACTCTTGTTTTTAAGTAAAAGTGTTTGAAACATTATTCATGTTCTTAATTGTCACCAAGCAAAAAAGGGGTCCCATCAAAGAATGTATGCTGTATTTTGGAGTCATGTGTCTGCTAATGGCTTACATTGTGGGCACAGGATCAACCAGTTTCCAAATATAGTAAGAAATATATATATACATGTGTTTGCTTGAAGTCCAATGGCTTACATTGTAGGCATGGGATCAACCGGTTTCCAAATATAGTAAGAAATATATACACATATATGATTTGTGATTTATATATATATATATTGCACACCACCTGTTTGTGAAAAGTCTGGTCATTAACAATCAACCATTTTCAAACCATTTTTGACCTTTATTATTCCTAAAAGAAAGAAGATAACCCCTTTAAAAAAGGATCAGTGATTTCATGATCTAAAGATTTTAGGTTTAGATTTATAAAAAAAAAAAACTAAAAAATGATGAAATCCAGAGGTATCTCTCTCCCTCTTGTGGTTTTGCTTGTATCCTTAATTCTTTATCCCGTATTTGCGCGTAAACAACCTCCACCAAACGACCCGAATCAAACGCCTCGTCAAGACCCGATTGCGATCGCAACTCCACGTAGGGATCTGAAACAAAAAGGTTCATCGCCGGACCCAAGGGAGCAAAAAGATCAACAGCCACCGCAGGACCCGGAGCCGAAAGTTCAACAACCGGCACAAGACCCGAGGGAGCAGAAAGATCAACAACCGCCGCGGGACCCGAAGCCGAAAAGTCAAGAGGCGTCGCAGGACCCGGAGCAGAAAGAACAACAGCCGTCGCAGGACCCGGGGAAGCAGAAAGATCAGCAGCCACCACGAGACCCGACGGAGCAGAAAGGTCAACAGCCGGCACCAGACCCGAGGGAGCAGAAAGATCAGCAGCCGCCAGGGGACCCGTTGCAGAAAGATCGCACGACACGGGTACTGTTGCAGAAAGATCAACAGCCACCGCAGGACCCGGAGCCGAAAGTTCAGCAACCGTCACAAGACCCGAGGGAGCAGAAAGATCAACAACCGCCGCGGGACCCGAAGCCGAAAAGTCAAGAGGCGTCGCAGGACCCGGAGCAGAAAGAACAACAGCCGTCGCAGGACCCGGGGAAGCAGAAAGATCAGCAGCCGCCACGAGACCCGACGGAGCAGAAAGGTCAACAACCGGCACCAGACCCGAGGGAGCAGAAAGATCAGCAGCCGCCAGGGGACCCGTTGCAGAAAGATCGCACGACACGGGTACTGTTGCAGAAAGATCAACAGCCACCGCAGGACCTGGAGCCGAAAGTTCAACAACCGTCACAAGACCCGAGGGAGCAGAAAGATCAACAACCGCCGCGGGACCCGAAGCCGAAAAGTCAAGAGGCGTCGCAGGACCCGGAGCAGAAAGAACAACAGCCGTCGCAGGACCCGGGGAAGCAGAAAGATCAGCAGCCGCCACGAGACCCGACGGAGCAGAAAGGTCAACAGCCGGCACTAGACCCGAGGGAGCAGAAAGATCAGCAGCCGCCAGGGGACCCGTTGCAGAAAGATCGCACGACACGGGTACTGTTGCAGAAAGATCAACAGCCACCGCAGGACCCGGAGCCGAAAGTTCAACAACCGTCACAAGACCCGAGGGAGCAGAAAGATCAACAACCGCTGGGGGACCCGAAGCCGAAAAGTCAACAGCCGTCGCAGGACCCGGAGCAGAAAGAACAACAGTCGTCGCAGGACCCGGGGAAGCAGAAAGATCAGCAGCCGCCACGAGACCCAACGGAGCAGAAAGGTCAACTGCCACCGCAAGACCCGCGGGAGCAGAAAGATCAGCAGCCGCCAAGGGACCCGTTGCAGAAAGATCGCACGACACGGGTACTGTTGCAGAAAGATCAACAGCCGCCACAGGACCCAGAGCAGAAAGATCCGCCACCGCAACCAACCGAGGACCCGAAACAAAGTCCGCCACCAATCCCGAAAAATCACCTACCGCAAAACCCGAAAATAAAGCCCCGACGAGACTCGATACCGATACCACCACCACAAGACGAAGCGCAGAGACCGACCCAATTCCATAATCGCTTCAAAGGCCATTTCTCCGCAGTCTACGCATTTGGAGATTCGTATACGGATACGGGAAACGCTCAATCCATGGGGAGTCTTACTCCATCGTTTTCGGATTCCAAAAGCTCACCGTACGGCTCGAACCGGTTAAGTGACGGTCGTCTAGTTATCGATTACATAACCGACTCGCTTGGTTTGCCGGTCTTACCGCCCTACCAATCAACCACAGGTAACTTCACACATGGTGTAAACTTTGCAATTGCTGGAGCCACGGCTCTAGCCGGTGACCTTTTGTCTAAGCTGGCTCGGTTTTTTCTATCGAAAGGCGCACCCCTGAGCGTAATGACTCAACTGGAGTGGTACAAAAAGTTTCAAAAAGAGCACTTATGCAAGGAGCTGGATCAAAAAGCATGTGCAGAAAAATTGAAAACCGCTTTGTTCTGGGTCGGAGAGATGGGAATCAACGATTACTCACGAGCCGTTGGATCGAAGATCTCGCTTCCCTCTATAGCCAAGTCATCGGCTGCATACACCATTGAACTCGTACGGGTACGTATTGAAATTTGAAAGTAGCATTCCTACAAAAAACACGCAGAAACCGGAAATTTTAAAGTGTTGTTTGTTACTAACGTTACTAACGTATCTTGCAATACAGATATTAATACAAAGCGGTGCAAAGCATATAGTAGTTCAAGGTTTACCACCAATCGGTTGTCTACCGGTAGACGTTTCCGTGACACCATTAAACGTTCGCGACAAATCGGGCTGTTCCCCGATTGTTAACGGGGCAGTAATGATCCACAACCAACTCCTGCAAGCCAAATTAGAGTCGTACAGGAAATCGTACCCAGATGTTACACTCATATACGCAGATTCGTGGAAAGCTTACTACACAATCGTAAACGACCCGCAAAAATACCAAATTCTAGAAACTCAAAAAACTTGTTGTGGGACCACCCTCAAGCCAGAAGATATGAATTTCAATATACTATCGTTATGCGGTTCCGCGGGTGCTACCATATGCGGTGATCCGAGCCAATATATCAGTTGGGATGGAATTCATCCCACAGAATCTATGAATTCTCACATGACAGATCAATTCATAAATAACGGCTGTTGTCATCCGCCATTTGAGGAGCTTATGAAAAACAAAAAAAGCCCGTTATAGTGTAGCCCGACCCGACCCAGCTCCATAGTTGCCCCGAATTTTGAATTCAGCGGGCTAAGATTGTACAGTACAAAGATATAGAGTAAAACAGTAAGATAGTAATAAACAAGCTTGTATTTATTTCATGTTAACAATTTGGAAGAAATATACTTACAATCAAAACCGACCTCTATTTACATTCTAAGGGTCGGCTTTTTTGTTTTTTTTTTCCAACTTTTTGCCCTCTATACATCAAATTCTCTAGTTTGTTGATGTTATATTAGATACTCATAAAACATAAAGAAAAGGGCATCTGGCGAATCTTTAGGTAGATTATTGATGTATAAATAGAAACGAACCAAATCCTCTTTTGAAACGAGATCGGCATCTATGACGTCATCGTTGCATGTGAGAACCCATAAATCTCGTGACTTTACTCTCTTTATATTACCCCGACAAAACGGGCATGACGCTTGTCTCGAGTTCCTGCAAATATGGAAAAAGATGTATAAGATTAGTGTGCTGTTGTACTCAATGTTTTCAGAACCGGACTGAACGTCAAACCGGTCTCCTTACTAGTTCAGTGGTATGACTATGACTGGTCGAACCGGACGTAAGAACCGGATGGTGTCGTAAATATTATAAAAACTAATATGGTAAAATTTGAAAAATATATAAAAAACCGGTCCAACCCCTTTATAAAACCGGTTCGACCGGCTCACCGGCCGGTTTCCCGGTCCAATACCATGACCCGGACCGGTCCAACCTCCAGTTCCCGGTCCGACAGGCCGGTCCAAGTTTCAAAACACCGGTTGTACTGTATGACTCAATGATGCATGATGTTACGTATATTACCAATCGCGGTAACAGTTGATGCACATTGCGTGGCAGCAATTAGGCAAGACGATTTTGGTGCAAGGTTCTAAGCAAATCCCACATTCATCTTCTCGTTCCAAATCAATGTTGGTGAACTTTTCGTCCTTTTCGAGTTTTTTTGGGCCCGATATCTGCAACTTTGGGCTCTCTTCTTTAGGCCCGTTATCGAGTTCCACCAAGTCGTAATGCAGCCTTCTAAGAGAAGGTAGTATGATGGCTGCACAAAAAAGAAGAACTTGATGTATTAATTATAACAAAAAAATGTTATTATATTATAATTATAATATATATTAAAGAACAACTTGGTTTTCACTGTAGCACTGCTACAGTGCTACAGTAACTTTCTTTGTTTTTTTTTTCTGGTTTTACTTTTAACCTTTAACTTTCAATATTGACTTTACGACCCTTTAACTTTCTAAATATTTTTAACCGAGTTTTACGTCTTTATTTTTATTTACGTGTCGATATAAACTTAAGTTGATTTACGTTTCGACATAATTTTTTGTTTTGTTTATTTTTTTACTTTTAACATTTAATTTTCAGCATTAACTCTTACAACCTCTTAACTTTCTAAATACTTTTTATGTTACAGTACTCTTTTTTTTTTTCCTTTTTTGTCTTTTTTTTTTGTTTTCTTTCTTTTTACCTTTAACCTTTAACTTTCAGTATTGACTCTTACGACCCCTTAACTTTCTAAATACTTTTTAACCGAGTTTTATGTCTTCATTTTTATTTACGTGTCGATATAAACTTAAGTTGATTTACGTTTAGACATAATTTTTTTTTTACTTTTAACCTTTAATTTTCAGCATTGACTCTTACAACTCTTTAACTTTCTAAATACTTTTTAATCGAGTTTTATGTCTTTATTTTATTAAAGTGTGGATATAAACTTAAGTTGATTTACATTTCGACATATTTTTTTTGTGTTTTCTCAACTTTCGACATTGACACTGACAACCCTTTAACTTTCTAAATATTTTTGTAATCGAGTTTTATGTGTTTAGCTTTAGTTACATGTGGTATAAATTTAAGTTACGTTTTGACGTACGCGCAACTTTAAAAAAACGTTATCCCGCCGCGAAGCGCGGGTGTAAATTCTAGTTCCATTTAAAATCCAAATCTTTGAATACGACGATATAGGAGGTTGAGTTGACCCGCAAACACTTTTTTTGCTTCAGTTAAAATAATAAAATTAATACATTTAGACATAAGTAATTTTTGGACAAATTGGACAATATATACACTTATGACTTCAAACAAATTACGGACTATTAGAACTTCTGGGCAAAATGGGTCGTTATAAATACTTGATGTGTTAATTATGACTAAAAGACAAGACTACTACAACACTAATTAATCTAAATCTTTAAAGAAAATATAGGAAGCTGTTTGCTTTACTAACAAACTATGGCCAACTTTCTGTGTGTTTGACCTTAGTCAAACTGTTTTGCATTTGACCCATTTGAGATAAAACACAACCGAAATCAACCTATACATCCATAAATGGCAACCCGCGGTAGAGATAGAGTAACTAACCATAAAAGTCGTTGACAGTCGCCTTCCTTCCATGTCTAGAAATCTTCGGTCTCCCGTCAGTATATACCTATAAGGTAACACGTTCACTTATGTAACAAATTATTATTAAAGTCGAAACATCTAGCACACTTTCCCATCTTAGTTTCTAAAAAAAAGGTATCTTTTTTTGTGTTTTAACTTTTAAGTCACGCGCTCACAACTAATGAAATGAGGGTTAATCAAGAACTAACCTTATAGATAACAACATGGAAAAGATTCAAGTATCTAGGCAGGAGACAAGCACAAGAAGAATCGATCCATTGTAACAAGAACATAATTAGAGGTGTCAACTGATCGTGAACTAGTTTCATTTGAAACCGCGCACCATCTTTGGCTCTAGGAATTGCAGCAGCCCTGCAAATTAAAAAAAAAAAAAAAAAAAACCATAGAAAAATTGATCAGAAAATTAAATAAAAATCTATCTTCCTCTTAATTTTTCAAGATTCAATGCCATTAAGTAGAGAAAGAAAAATGATACATTCGTTTATGTCGTTTTCACTTCAATAATCAATTAAAGTTCTTTTTGACCGAACGCAAATTCATTTTGTCACAAAGTTATATAAGATTATAAGCATTAAATTCTTATATGGTTTTAAAGTAAAGTTTGTTTTTATGTGTTACAACTTACAACTTTGAGTTAACTACCAAAAATGCAATAAAAACACTACATTTTCACATCATCATACTTGGCATTTTATTGCAGACTAACCATTGTTTTGTGAAACAAAATAAATAAAAATAAGACATATATTTTGTGCAATATAGCTATAGATGGAAAAACAAAGATATGCGCGAAAACAATTGTGTTACGTACGACACCTAAAGCGTTATGTATAAGTGTCTATGCGGTTACCGCATGCATAGGGGCCGTTCAGAATCAATTTTAAGTAATGAACCGCGAAAGCAACATAGACACTTGTACCTTTTGCTTTAACAATGATACATAAGTCGGTTATGTTACCGGTTACTCCACTCTCTTTCTAACTTCATTTATACAAATTATAGATAGTTAGCTATAAAAAGTCAAAAGTCAAAATTGAACTAAGAACAACATATGAGTTCAACAGCTTGGACTCAAAATTTCATACCCTGTTATATAAATTTTTAAATTAAAAAAAAAAACAATTTCAATAAGCCAACAAATTGGACCAAATCTTCCACATGAATCATCATAATCTCATTAAAAAATCAACTAATTTGATTTTCATCTACTTGTTCTGCAAGATTCATCAAAACTTTAAACTTTAAGAACTAAATTATCATAATCCCATTAAAAAAATTTTTTTTTAAAAACCTCTGCTTTACAATTCCTTCAATTGATGCTAAATCAAATAATCAAACACAAAACCAAGACAATAAACCAATATTCAACAACTTAAAACACAAGCAAAAACCCTAAGAAAACAAACAAGAAATCAAACAAATACTCAAAACACCCGTATGAAAAAAAAAAAAAAAAAAAAAAAAAAAAAAAAAAAAAAACTTTAAAGATCAACTTACAAAGCATTAGCATGTTGAATATCAGCCTCAATAACCTTCAAAGAATCTTCATAAGAAGACCTGCCAAGTGGGTAATACATCATCTCCATCTTCTTCAGCTTTTTGGGTGAAAAAGATTTGAACTTTATGATCTTTCTTTGATTCTTGAAACAATTTGAAAGAGTTTGAAATGAAACTTGTGTGGATTGTTGATGCTTTAAATGAGAGAAGGGACAAAAGGGTGGATGAAAAGGGAAAGAAAGAAGGGTTGTTGTAAACTTATCCTTTTCTTTGTTGATATGATAAAAGGGAATAATAATATTTGAGGGTCAAATAGGAAATTGAAGACTTCAAAATGAGGTTAGGAGGTGTTGGTTGGGTATTGGGTTGGTTAAAAAGATGCTTGGATGCCTCCTAATCTTTAAATGCTATTATTAATGTTTTAAAAACCGGTTTAAACCGGTCGGTTGAAGTGTCTGGTACACCTAGTTAACTGTCTGGTACACTCGATTAAAGTGTTTCTGAGCTAAATCCGATAAATATAAAAACCAGATTTTAAAACATTGGTTATTATTATGTTGCTACATTAATACATTTGTTATTTATTCTCACCAAATTAAGTAATGTTTGTTATAATTAAAATTCTGTTTTTATTTGAGTTATATAATTGCAAGGTGACAAAAAAAATTCTGTTTTTATTTGAGTTATATAATTGCAAGGTGACAAAACACTAGGTTGTTTGGTAGAGAGAAATTCAATGAAATAAAATAGGGGTGTCTTATTCCCACATGGTTAAATCTTATTCCTATATGGTTTTCACTCTATCTCTCTCTAAATCTATCTACGAAAGTAACATCAGAAACAGACAAGACAGTCAATTCTTTTGTTCACGGGTTTAATTGCGGTGATTTTTTTTTTTGGAAAGTGACTTTCTATGTACATGACTTAGCTGTCATCGGGAATTTGTCAAAGACAAACTCCCGTCAACCCCGCACTTGAAGACGCAATGTTCTATCGGGCCTCGGCTCCCGCGCAAGCTGATCTCCCCCCGGAAACCATATTGCATTATTGCCCCCACACGAGAGACTCGCTGGGGTAACAGCTGGGTAAAACCGGGTGTGCCCTCAGGACCGCACCATGCCTCGGTAGGATACGATCCATCATTGGGACGTCCGCCTCCCCCCCCCCCCCAAATAGCCACACGGGGAGTCAAACCGGCAACCTCACAAGGAGGAAACCGGCCCAAACCAATCACATGGGAACCAACTGGGCTAGGAGAGGGGATCTATTATTACTTTTTAATTGCGGTGATTACTTTATAACTTTTATTATTACTTTTTATATATTATTAATTAAACAACTGGTTTTTCTATATAAAGTTTAGATGTGAAATAACGGCCCTTTGATAAGTTAGCGTCAATGTTTTAAAATCTGGTTTTTATACCGTACTGGATTGGATTTAAAAAAGGTTTAACCGGATGTATCGGGCGGTTCAACCGGGTGTACCGGACGGTTTAACCGGTTCTACCAGACGGTACAACCGGCCGGTTTGAACCGTTTTGAGCCTCCAACGCTATAACTTCCTGACTCGGAAGTTTTAGACCGTTTCGTTGCTCGTTTCGCGCTTGCAACCTCATTTCGAGTTCCCTTCCATTTTGGTTGATCCTTTACAACTTGCCAAGCACGGACATGTGGGAAAGAAGTTTTGTTCTCATTTTCGTATAAACGAAACGTTTCATTGAAAACATTTTCGTGGTTCCACCCACTCGGTTTGTTGGTGAGCGTTGTGTTATAAAACCCACAAAAGCGTTGGATCAACGTATTCATCTTGCGCCACTTGGAGCTGATAGAATCAATGGTTCTGTACTCGCCTTGTTCCATAATCGCGTGGAATATATCAAGGGCTTCTTGCCAAAACTCATCGCTTTGTTGATTGTTACCTACAAGTTAGTAACAATAATAATAATTTTTTGTTAGAAAATATAGTGTACAAATAAATGTTAGTAACAATAATAATATTTTCTAACAAAAATATAATGTACAAATAATATTTAATAACAATAATAATATTTTACCGATTATAGGAGACGTTGAAGAGCTAATATTTCCTCAATTTTTGGCCATGGCCGTTGTTGCTGTTTGGCGGCTGCGTCTTCTTTTTTTACCTTTTCCCTTTGAATTTTTCTTTTTTGAAGGTCCAGGTTGCGTTTCTGGCACAACCTCTACGTCACCGTCTTGTTCCTCGATTTGTGTTGGACGTGCTTGTGGCGGTTGATATGGCATATTTAGCGGGTTTTGCATTAGTTGCTGCATTTGATATGGCATTTGGTTGAACGGCATGTTGGGTTGTTGCATTTGCATTGGGTTGAACGGCATGTTGGGTTGTTGCATAGGGTATTGGTTTCGTTGGTTGAAAGCGTTGGGCATTTGTTGGTAACCCGCAAAAGAGTTGTCCATTACGGGTGTGTAGCCGGGTGACGAAAACGGGAGTGAACTTAAGTTGGGATTATTTTTGTTGTATGGATCCATAATTTTTTTTAAGGTTGGGACAGGATTTTTTATAAAATTGAGGGAAAAGTGGAAGTATTTGGTAAAAAAAATGGGGTGAAAAGTCGTTTAATTTATAGCGGTGGGGTGAATTTTTTTTTAAATATCGAAAGTTACCGTTAGGGGGCCCACCATTTTCAAAAACTTAGCTCCGTCTCCAACGTCTCTTTGCCGACGGTGGCGCCGATACGGGCCCCAAGGGGGCTGTGTGCCGGTGTGCGACGGCCCAAAACGGGGGGACGGCCCGGGGACGAGCCCCATACCCCTTGGTCTAAGGGTTCTTCTCGGGTGGTCGTCAAATAAATCGGGAATTCATACCAACAAAAATAACATGAAAATGTAGTTATAATATGGATAAATTTGTTACCCTTTTTATAAAAGAACACAAAAGTCTAAAGAAACGGTTGTGAATAGGATGACATATTTTATACATGTTTTGTTAATATTTTAATCATTTTAATACAAAAATACAAGTCACCAAATTATCCAAACTTCAAATAATGTAATCATATTTGGCATGCCCATTTTTTTAATATGAATGCTTCCTCCAATTGGGACTTTGAAGGGCATATCTTTCTGGACTACAGTTACTTGTCATATAAAAAAATTAGCATTTTGTTTTGATTACAAAATGGCATGGTTTGGTCATTTGTTTGTAATTAAAATTTGTTTTGTAATTAATATTTGTTTTTTATATAGATACATGAATAAACAACGAAACATGTTGATGTGTTTATATTAAAAGATTATTCATATAAACTAGATTACGAGTAAGGGGTCATCGTGGTAAACATCTGAGTCCCCTGTTAGGAAAATCAATGGTTCTATTTAAACCTTCTTGAAGATCACGTGTCCAATACAAATGGTTATTTTATCTGAACTCGTTGTTTAACAGGATATTAACGGGTCTCATAAATTTTATGGTAACGAGTCTCACGACGATAAAAAAAAAAAATTAGATTACGAGTTGAGCCATATATTATCGTTATTACAGATTTTATGAGATGAATGAAAAAGACCGAGCAAATTAAGTTGACCATCGAACATATCCCCATTATTGCAATTTGCAAGTTGATACTTTTGACAAAGATTAAGAAATAAATATATACCAATGAATATTAAGAATTAGAGAAAGAAACAAGTTGGGGTTGGTTGAATGGGTCAAAAGCTATTCTTTTTCCTTTTTACATTTTTTATCTTCAACTTCATCACGTGTATAAGGCCGGTGGGTGTGGCTTAATGCCACCTCGCCGCCTCATCCTCCATAGCGTCCTAGGGGGCGCCATCGGCCACACCGCGGCAGTGAAAGGGGGGCGCCATCGTAAGCTCGCCAGCACGTTAACGAGAGACAATTGATTTGAACGATGAAGGTGTTGGTCAAAATAGGGCGCTATAGTGTAAACTAAGGGGGGCTTTATATCACACCCTGCAAGTTAAAGGAATAGGCTTTAAAGCCCCCTGTATGACGTGGACATGACGTGACGCTGAGATGACGTGATAAACCCCCTAAGAGCTTTATACTACACCCTCAAGCCTAATAGTTATCCCTTCTTATATTTTTCCATTTTAACATACCAAATTCAATTCAGTTCAATCCATTGCAAATGGTGTTAATTGAGATGATGTACCAAATTGAACAACCATTTAATCGGACCGCTTTATAAACTTGAATTACCTCTTATCTAGGGTTTGAGATACTTTTTTGTGAACCGGTTGAAGTTGTCAAAATTTAACCATTTAAGAGAACATGTTTACATTTGAAGAAAAGGTTAATGTGTATTTATTTTTTGTATTGTCAAGTAGTCATGCTAGATGTTTTATTTCTCAAACATTTATCCTTCGTTTTCGTAAATCATTATTAGAATTTATATAAAAAGTTTTATATATCACCCAACTATTTTATCACTAAAAATATTATCCCTCGTTTTCCTGAATCATTAAAAAAAAAGTTTGAATATATTCCCAGATAATTATATGTAGTTACTTTTTCAATAAATAAATAAATGAGGTTGGTGATCTATTGGCAAAGACAAAACGTTTAAGAATACATTTCTTTTCGAAACATAGACTTCATTCGCAACGTTCACACCTAGGTTTGTAGGTTTTAAGTTCAAGTCTCACAAACAATATAATTAAAAATTTTTGCGATTATTAAAAAAATCCCAATACAAAGAAGAATATACATATAAACATTAATATAATAGGATAGCTTAATTTAAAAATCAAAGTTTGATAAAGTACATAAATGTCGTTCAAAAAAAAGATAAAGTACATAAATAAATAAATATGGGCAGTTGGAATTAATCAATATATTTGGATGGTTCAACGATACAAACTCATGATTCGTGGGTTTTTTTTAGCCTCTCACCTACAAATTGATTAAAGATGTTAATTAATTAATGATACCCTTAACCTTAATATTATTAATTCCACACTGAATCATAAATGTTTTTTTTTTTATTGTTATTCTTTCCAATTATTATACTTTCATCTAATCAATCTATCAAATTTGTTTTGTTACAATTGTTGTATTAGAGCGGGTGAATAATACCCTCACCCTTGGGCGTTTTCTAAAATGGGTGTAGTGCGGATGTGAGTATTATGTTAAAAAGGTGTGTAAAGAATTAAATAAAAAAACTAACAAAAAAAAGGATTGGCCAAGAAAAAGAGGGATGCATGTGATTGGCCAACACTTTTTCATTTTGGCGTGATTTAAAACACGCTGGGGACCTTTTTTTCGAAAATCACGCCCAAAAACGCCCAAGGGGGTGGGCTACTGGCGTGTTGGGGCGTGTTTGGAGGCTTTTTTTGAAAAAATATCGCCCACTACGCATGGTCTTATAAAATTGCATCACAAGTTATACTTTTCAGTATAGTTAATCATTTTTTCGCCAACCTTTCATAATTTCGACATTAAGTTTACCATAACTTCGTTAATTTGTGAGTTTTTTTTATCATTTTATATATTCTATATTACTATATAAAGCATTTCTTATGTACAAAATGGTAAATTCCCATCAAATTTTAAGATGACATGTGAAGGGTCAAATTAAAGTGTCTTAGCTTTTTGTCATTTTCTTTCATTCATGCCCCTCTTCACTTGATAATGACATTTATATTTAATAAATTTATACTATATATTAGATTATTTAAAAATAATAAAAAATAAGCTTATGGATAATCAACTCATCACATTCATCAAGAACATATATTTAAAAATACATTCAATTGTATTTGTGTATTTGGAGTAAAAACTCAATGAACCAAAATTAATCAAATTAAACATAAAATGTGTTTTGTAATTTTAGAGAAGTTAGTTAATAATTTAGATGTAAATTGTAGACTCCGCCGCAACATGCAGTTTTCCCACTAGATAAAAAAATGTTGCTGCATACTATATAATGTTTATCATAAGGTTTTCCATGTTTATCATAAGAGTTTCCCGTGCGTTGCAGCCGCGAAGTGCGAGTGCTTTTATATATACACACACAACGTATATATGATTTTTTTTAACATTTTTAGGTTTGAATTATGTTATCGGCCCATATTGTTGACTCCGCTGCAACGCGCGGGTTCCCCACTAGTTATAAATTAATAGAATCAACCATTTAATTTAGACTCGGCTCATAAACAAGTTAAAATAAGCTCGGCTAGGCTCGTTTACACTTAGACTCGATAAGGCTCAACGAGCCTGACGATCTTCACATGTCAGGCTCGAGCTCGGGCTCGATAAATAAAAGAGCTTTATTTTAGGCTCAAGCTCGGCTCGGGCTCGATAAGGTTCGGCTCGTTTCGAGCTTTTCTCGAGCCGATCCCGAATCGCTCGCGAGCCACTCGGCTCGTTTGCACCCCTACTTATATCATATCAATCCGGATTCTTCCATAACTGACAAAAATTGAAAAATGAAGTTAGTTAATATGTAAAGAGGATCGTTCTATGTGTAGCTTATTGCTTATTGTCTTCTTGTTGGTTTATATGACGTGTCTAGAATGACAAACTTTTCGATAACAAAATCAATCCCTCTACCAAATTTTGGTATATATTAAACTTCTCAACTTTATATAAAACGCATGTATGTATGAAAATAGTTAAAATTATCCATTTCATATGTCCACGTCAAAAAAAAAAAAAAAAAACTAAAATATATTAAGTTTTTTTAACGGAGATATTCTACCAAATTTTGATATATATTAAAGTTCTTAAATATGTATGTACGAATGAAACCAGGTAAATTCAATCAGTTCATATGTCCACGCCAACAAAAAAAACTAAGTAGATTAAGTTTTCTTTTAACGAATATTCATTATAAGAAAATAGATTGAAAGTGAGGGTCTAAAAACAATCTCCGTTAGGATTATTATCTATATTACAATTATCAACTCACGTGAAGAATACTTTGACTTTTCTTTTTTTTCTTTTTGTGTTTTTGTCGTTGTATATACTTTTACGCCTCAACTTTAGCATCGACACTTACAACCCCTTAACTTTCTAAAGATTTTGTAATCGAGTTTTACGTGTTTTTTATGTACGTCTCGGTATAAATTCAATTTGATTTACGTTTTGACGTAAATTTTCCCCTAAAATATGATGTGTCAAATATAATATGTTCTTATGCTTATTATTACGTACATTTTCAATTGGTCTATGTTTTGATGTATATTTTATTTTTTCCTGAAATGGGTTGGATCAAATATAATACGTTTTCGTACTTATTTTTATATACATTTTCAGTTGATCTACATTTTGATGTAATTTTTTTTTGGGAAACCAGATCAAATATAATACCTTTCCATTATACAGTATAATTCAATGTACTTTACGTTTCAACGTCGCGACAACGCACGAGGCGGCTTACTAATTATTCACCAAGTGATAAAAAATCAAATATAATATTTTTTCATTATACAGTATAATTCAATGTACTTTACGTTTCAACGTCGCGACAACACGCGAGGCAGCTTACTACTTATTCACCAAGTGATAAAAAATAAGATTCTAAAAATCCAATTTACCTAAATTAAAACAAAAAATATCACATTATCCCAATATTTTGAAAACTGCTATTTATATTCAAACAAAACTAGCCCCTACAATTTCATTCACTGGACATTAATATCCAAAACCTTTGAAGAAACAGGAGCTTTAGGAATAGTTACATACAAAACACCATCTTTAACCTCTGCTTTAATCTTCTCAAATTGTATATTCTCAGGCAATGCAATCCTAAAACCATACTTTCCATAACTCTCAGAACTCCATTCCTTATCATCATTAACTACTTCCTTATTATTTTCATTTTCACCATTGTTTTCTTTCTTCAATTTCTCTGCTTTCAAAACCAACATTTTTTCTTCAACCCATACTTTCACATCTTGTTTAGTCATTCCAGGCATGTCAAACCTCATTTTGTAATCTTGTTCAGTTTCTTTGATCTCCCATGGTGTTCTTCCTCTCCTGTAACTGCTTGTGGGTTCACCTTGTGGGCCCCACGGGTTACCGCGGTCGACTCGGTATGATTGTGGATCTTCCATTAGTCTTTCCATTGTGTCCATCATTTGTGAGACTGTTCTTGCTGTTGGGAATCTGTCCCATAAGCCTGTAGTTGAAAAGATTGGATTTTGATTAGGATTTTGATGTTTTATGGACAAATTTTTATACAATGGCTATATTATATCTTTAAGATAAAAGGTTTGAGAATTAATGAATTATACAATGGCTATATTATATCTTTAAGATAAAAGGTTTAAGAAAAATACAATTTTGAATTTTTTATTTTATTTTTTGTCTTAATTATGAATTCTTTCATTACATGCACACAAAAAGATTGAATTTTGATCTTGTATCAAAGAATTATGCATACCCATATCACTAGTTCAAGAGAAAACCTTGATTTATAGTTGAAAATTACTATTGGGAGCATAACTCTACACACAAAAAAAGATTGAATCTTAATTGGTTTTTTAATCTTGTATCAAAGAATTATTCATACCCATATCATTAGTTCAAGAAAAACAAAATCATAATTTTGAGTTAAAAAAATACTTTTGGAGCATAATTTTGAGTTAAAAATTACTTTTGGAGCATAAAAATGCACACAAAAAGATTGAATCTTGATTGGGTTTTTTAAACTTATATCAAAGAATTATGCATACCCATATCATTAGTTCAAGAAAAAAATATCCACTTGAAAATTTACTATTAGGGGGCATAACTCTCTACACCCAAACACTTAACAATTCAGAAATTGCCAAACAACCCCGGAAATAGATGACACTAGATGATTTAACTCTTGATTGGTGTTTTCATTTTATATTGAAAAATCATGCATACCCATTTCACAAATTCCAATAAAAAGTAAAAAAAAAAAAGAAAAGAAAAACTTATTTTAGAATTGAAAATTACCAATTGGAGGAGATTGGACTACCCTTTTCTTGATGGGTTGTTTTTGTTGTGGAGTCTTGATGCTTGCTCTTTGTAAATGATCCAAATTTCCATTTCCTGGTGATTCTGCTTTGATGATGTTAAAATTATGGTTCCCTTTGTGGGATTTTGGAGCTAATATTAAAGATGAAGGGTTTGATTTGGGAGTGGTAATTCTTTGAGAGAATAATGAGAGGGCCATGCTTCTACTATTTGCTTTCTAGTACACTCAACTACTCAAGAGAACTTTGATGAAAATGTATAGGGAGTCATTTGTATATATAGATAAGTACAGGATAAGAATGGAAATTTCTAGAAGTGATGAGAAACTGGATCAGAGGCCCACCTGATCTTTAGATTTTTTTAATAAAAATTGTTGTCTTTTTTGAGTATTTATATAATCTAGATAGCTCTAGAAGCGAGAAGGTGTTTCTTCAGAGTTTATTCGGCCCTATTTGGCCCACAAGAGAAAAAATAAAGAAGCAGTTTCTTCAGAGTTTTTTTTTGGCCCACAAGAGGAAAGAAGAAGCTGAAGGGCCATCAGCCCAGAATCAAGCATGAATGGTTTGACTCGGAAGAAAAACTCCTACTCGGGTTGGTTGATTTTTTTTTAATTGTAAATTTATAATCGTGTTTTAAACAATTTAAAAGGTGAAAATAATTTTACTACTTTTAGATGACATTTAATCTATACGGTGTGAATGATAATAAGGTTAGTTGGTATTTAATTAAGATGTAAAAAAATGTATATTTCTTTGTTTAGGCTTTGCGTTGTACTTATCTCTCATCCTTCAATCCTTTACCGTCACATCACCATGCCGAATCATGTGGCAAATGCCCATGGGCGGAGATTTATTGGGGACCAAAGGTGCCCCGGCCCCTATCGAGTTTTTGTTCGTAGTGTTAATTTTACTGAAAATTTTCAAAAAAAATATTTTTTGTAGTGTAAAATATTGGATTTTTTAGAGTCCGGCCTCCACTGGTTTGGATTTTAAGAGTCCGGCCCTCACTGAGTTTTCGTTCAAGCTCCGCCACTGCAAATGGCATAGCCCGTTTATCCAAATTTCCAGACTCAAATTCCATCCAATTCGAAAGATAACGGTAATTTCCCGAAATAATTAGGCAATTTTCACGTACTTTTTTTCAAACGTGTGAATCTTTGAATTTATTATTTCATGTATTTACGTATACACTTACTTTCAAGGAAAAATTACACGTTTTGACACCATTTTGCAGGCGGTATCGTTTTCAACGAATGTTGACTGGTTTTGCTCTTTAAAAGGAATTTTGTTGCACGTTACGTCCTTTGGCCCTAACATAGTTAGATTTTCTTGTTAAATCTGGTTACCCAAGGGTATTTTAGTCTTTTTACCCCTTTATTCAATCATAAACCCGTCAACTTTAAATATCAAGATTTTGGCCAAAACTATAAAAATAGACTTCCCATGTAAAAAAATGGTTTAGTAGTATGAACCAATAAATTATATATCAATTTTTCTCTGTCAAGAATATCCTCCTATTTCAGTTTCTCCAATCAATAATTTTCTTAAGTATAAAGTATATGAAGGTTGACTTAAAAATCAGATTTATTTAATAAAAGTTGTAAAAAGTTATAAAAAGTGCCAACTAAACATCAACATCCAATGTACAAAAAATGCAAAAGAATGCCAAAACTAAATTACAGAATGTAAATATTTTAACACAAGTAACTTTGTTTAAAATACTAAATTACATGGTTAAACATGATATTTATTTCAATAAAAGAAATTACAAATTAATCTGGGATCAATGAAAACCCAATCCTGGATCATTGAACACATCCCATTGAAATCCTGGATTATCATTCCAATTTTGTGGGAACTCAAATTCAAATGAAGGGTTTAAAGATTCAAGTTGTTGATTATGAGACAACATCATCAATCCAATATCCTCAATTGTCGGAATGTTGTCGTTTAAAACGTCGGGTTTCTCTTCTTTGATCATGTGATTATTGAACACGTTATGCGAAGAAGTGGATTCACCGCTCTCTCTTGTGATATTCGGGTCAAGATTACGTTGTTGCACGATTGGATGGTGTGTACGAGGGTCTAATCCCATGAACGTCATCTTCTTCTTGATCCGAGTATTCCAATGATTCTTGATCTCGTTATCTGTTCTCCCAGGAAATTGAGCTGCGATTTTTGACCATCTAATACGACCATAATCGTTATACATTGGTATCTTTACACACATAAAAACAATAATTCATGTACGGGTGTCAATTGTGTGAGGTTAGTGAGTTGAATCATCCAAACAAACACCACCCGTATATTTATTTGTGTCAAAGATGTCAACTCTTGACCTAATACATTTAAATGTGTATAACCCAAATATGACTAATTTAACCAATGTCTGAAAAAGTCAAAGAGGTTGGCGGATTGTAATTAAGTTGTAAATATGTTAAATAGGTTGATGCATCGTAATAAATGTGTTAAATGAATTGGTGAGTAGACATGTTTAATCAAACAGGTTAATGGGTTGACCTGTTTAATTAAAATGGTGAAAAGATCGACCTGAAAATGACATGTTTAATTAAACATGTCAAACCAAAACACAACCCATTTATTAAACCGGTTATACATGACAACCCAAAACCTGATTATTTACGTGTCGTGTTTTGAGTCATATTAAAAAATTACCTATTGCCAAGACGAGAATGGAGTTGAATGATCATATCTTCTTCGGCTTCTGTAAACGCGCCTCTTTTAAGGTCGGGTCTTAGATAATTAATCCATCGTAGCCTACAACTCTTTCCACATCTCATCAACCCTACAATAACACACAAAGAAATCAACTCCCAACGCTCGAGTTCTTCTAAAAGATCAAACATAGATGAAAATCAAACCTGCAAGCTTCGGCACAATTCGCCAACATTGAATACCATTGTTGAGGATGAAGGTCATGAGTTTATGATCTTCTTCAACTGTCCATGGTCCTCTTCTTAGTCCATTTTTCTCACAACATGGTTGTCTTCCCATCTTGATTGCATCAAGAACTAGAAATCAAATGGTTGATGTAGCAATGAGTAAAAGATGGATAAACAAACTATATATGTATGATGTATATATATGTGTGTATAGATATATGTATGCATGTTTGTGTATATATATATATATGTCTATATATGCATATAAGGACATTGAAAATCATGATGATGATTGATAGAGGATAGAAACTTGTACCATTTGCATGCTAGTTTGAAAGTGAAGATTCTGCCAACTATCACAACTCATGATTGAGTAAGAAAGCACCAAACTTTATGACTAAAGATTCATTATCTTTTGACAATGATTAATCATTGTTGTCCAAAAAAGTAATCAAGAAAGGGGAGAAGGACGAGTTCGACTGTGGTTTTAATTATTTGTGATTATGAGTTATCACAAAAAGACTTGTGAAATTAATTTAATCTATAAGTTATTTGGATAAATTATATGACACCAATCATTATTGAACTTACTTAAGCATAATAACATGTATTATTTTACACTTTATGTATTCCCTTGTAAGCAAAACTCAATGATACATAAACCTCGTGTTAGGATCAAATACAAAGTCTCTTAAAAATAAGAAGTCGTAAGAAAGGTATCAAACAGACTCAGATTGACCTCATTGAAGCTGCATTGAAACTGTCTCATCAAACTCTACAATGCGAGATTTTAGATTTTTGTTTTTAGATGTTTATCTTGTAGATTTTGGACTTTTTGTTTTCATTACTGTGTCTTTTTATTTATCATTGCGCTTTTTTATTTATCATTGTGTCTTTTCTATATGTGCGCCAGTGTGTCTTTTTTGTGACTCACTGTGTCTTTTTATTTATCATTGTGCCTTTTTATTTATCATTGTGAATTTTCTATATTTGTGTCAGTATGTCTTCTTTGTGACTCACTGTGTCTTCTTTCTTCGACATTGTGTTATATTTTTTCGGTATTGTGTCTTTGTACACTTCTTATTTTAGGAGCCTTTGTAAAATAACTTTACCCCATAAACCCCATCTAATCAATGTGTCTAATGTTTTAAGAGTTTCGTATTTTATATGATAGTTTGTCCGTAAAACTTCTTTATTTTTTGTGACTGGTCCTATTAAAGGATAGAGAATGGGTTTCCGTCTACTCATTTTGATAAGATGGTTCTCCTTCGCCATGTGTTTGATGTATAGTATCTAGAATACGGAATCTTGAAAGTCGACTGTATTAAAAGTCGACTTCGAAAAATCAAAGAATTACTAATCAACTTGCAACAAAGAATACCACATGTAACATTATATAGAACTTTAAATTAACATATGCATAAGAATGTGCAAGGATTATTGTTTGTTACTGGTGAGGCTCATAAACTTAATTTCCAATATGTTCAATTTCACTAATTTAACATTCCAAAGTTCTTTTATATTTAAAAACGTTTGATTTTCTAAATAAAATATTGGATAGGGTCTATAATTGCAAGGTCCCCTTATGGTTGTCAAGTTTCATGAATGGGGAGCAACCTTTTTTATTTATGTTCTTTGGGTTGGTGAGCTTTAAGTTATTCTTTATGAAAATATTCCCTTTAAATGAGTCTTTATTTGCTAAACAAGTTTTTATTTAATTAAAACTAATCATTGAAAAAATAAAAATAAGTATATCAGGCTGCGCATGGTACAAACCCACTCCATTCATTGAATTTTTTATGTACTTTTTTAGTAGTGCATTTATATAATAAAATGGTATTTGCGTAACACGTCTCCATAATCATTATTTGATTTGTTTTTCACTACATATTAAAGGTTTTATTTTGATAATAATATTGCAAGAATTTACAAGAAAATCATCCTTCTTGGAGATGCTATCATATCAATAGGGGCGGATATAGATCATTTTTATGGGTTCCCAGGAACTCATTCCGTTTGGAAAAAATAGAGAAAGTTAGTGAGAATCTCTTATGATTTGAAAAAAAAATAGTGAGAATTCGTGAGAATCTACCAAAAGAAACCCAGTGAAAAAAGTTATTAGATCCGCCACTGCATATCAACACATTCTACTGTGAAGTTATCACATTCCATTATGAAATTACCATAGGATTATCATTATGTGTATTTTTTTACGGTGAACACTCCTCCTAAAATCCACCTATTACTCACTATGTAATTTAAACCGACATCACTTTGGTAAAAGATAAAAAACTGATGCCACTAGGCCAAAACACCATCGACATCTATATTATCTGTATCTAATGTGAAATTCAACTAATCTAACAAGGCTTTATTGTCCTTGATAGAGTTGTTCATGCATCCGAAATGATACAAGAGTTGCTCCAACCCTATGTTGTAAAACTCTCATCACAACCATGACATTGTCCACTTTGCAGTTTGCTCCCATAACTCTGTTTTTCACTACACTACTAGAAAATACACATTTCTTGACGCACATTGTGCGTCATAAAACGGTAATTATGACACGCAAAAGCGTGTCGTTGATTGAGGAGTCATAAAATTAATATGACATTTGTGTGTCATGTTTTTATGTTTTTATGACACACATTTAATGACACGCATTCATGACACACATTTATGACACATAATGCGTGTCAAGGAAGCCCATGTCATAACTAAGAAGATGACACACTTAGATGCGTGTCATGAATTTAGGTGTTTCAAATATATATATACTAGGTTATCACCTGGAAATTTTCCGGGTAGGAAAATTTAATTTACAACAAATAAAAGTCTAATAATAACACTTTTAACCTCAAAGGGGCTTCTTTTTGGATTTGCCAATCTATAAACAAATTATGCAAATATGTTACAAATCAATCAGTTATATAACTGCTGCCTACACCACTTCAAGCGTATCATGGAGACGTTTTTTTGTGCACCATTTTAGCCATGCCACATCCCCAGTATTTTATTGTCTTTAGAAACTGTGTGTATTATTGGACTTTCGCTTGTTTTATTGCTTACTATGTGAACCACCATTTATATGTATAACATTAAGGGAATTCGGTTGACCACAATTAATTAGAATATACCGTATGATAGATTTTATTTTTCGAATAAGTTTCCCAAAAAAACGAATAAAAGGTTTGTTTGAAAATTTTGAATCAAGACTCGGGATACTTTCGGAATATTCCGTTTGTACAGTGGGTGCCTCGTGAGTGCTCGGGATTGATTTTATTGACCGTTCAAAAAAATATACAATATTAGTCAAACATTCTATTTTTGAACATAATCAACCAATTAAATCTTTTAATCAATTATAAAGGTCAAACAATCTATTCAAAATTCAAATAAACGTGGACTATATTTAGAAATAAATGAACGCCAATTAATTATAGCATCCCATTATTATTATTTAAATATATGATTAGATTTTACCAATAATATAAAATGTAAATTTGGGCGGTAATTAAGTTAATATAAAATGTAACTTTTGGAATTTGAAATATATAAGGAAGTTATTAAATGACAGTTAAAAAATTATTAATTATATATAAATATTGAATGACAGTTTGATAATTATTAGAATATAGGTTTACAATTTAAAAAATTTGAAAGGTTACTTTCCATACTTATCCAATCGATGGCAGGATTAAATTTTCGGAAAATAGATGTTTTAAAACTTAACCGCCTTAAAGATATCCTTAAATAGTAAATACAATAATAACTGATTGGGTTTTTGTAATATTAGTCAATCAATATCAATGAAAAAATACGAATCTTTATATTTAGAAGATGACGGTTAAATATTATATTACATATATAGAAAATACAATTACATAGTATATTTACAATATGCATAGTATATATCGTGATAATTTGAACAAATATTCGAAATCATAAATACTAATGTCAAAACATTCAAAAAGAGGTGGTAACCTAACAAAAAACAACTGATGATTATATAATACTGATAACAAACCCAACTACTTGGTATTAACATAACATCCAAAAAACTGATCATTAGATTGCATTGAACCAGGAAATGCAACTACTTTAACACCTTCTTCAGAATCAACTTGTTTTGAACAGCACAATAAACAAACACGCACTTGTCTGGATGATTTATACCATTTGGTTTTGTAAATTTCTTGCGCCATTCTGAAGCATAATAACGTAAACCACCACCATTTTCTCAGCACCAGACAAGTTTTGTACACACATCTTCATAGTCATGTCAATTCTAGACGCCAAAGCAACATCAACAATAAGACGCTACAACAAAAAATTGAATAAAAAATTAAATTTTATATAAGATGAACAAAATTAATACTAAAACAAAGATAAACTTACAAACGCCTGTCAAAATTCCATACTAACTCTATAGGATAAAGTCTATATCAACTTTATGATAATCAGGTGAATCCCTATCTTGCTCATCATCTTCATCGGACATTCCATTAGTAGAAACAACATCACTATCAGAGTCGTCGAAAAGTGAAGAAACATCATTCGACTCATCGTCCATAGATTCAACATAATTAGGATCAGAATCATCATCGTCTGTGTCGGTGTCTTGTAACTCAATCACAAACAAAAAAACCAAGAAAATATTGATAAAAATTTAGATACGCGATTAAAATCGGGGAAGATGAATAGTTACCTGATGTTCCTCTACGGGCGGCAACGATCGGCGAAAATCAACATGCAATTAATAACAAAACAATAAGCGGTTAACAATATTCAAATCAATCAGAAATCAAGTTTCCATAAACATCGGAAAGCATATAGTTCAAATTCGATGAAGATAATAAGAAAAATACAAAACAATACCTCAAAAGAAGATGTTGATCACTGAAACAAAAAAAGATCGGTGAATCAGAATAAAAAAACATTGGATCTCGATTTGTATTGCAAAACAATAAGACGATAACTTATCAATAGTCCGATTAAAGATGAACAGATTAAAAAACAAAAGAAAACAACATACCTGCAACTTTTGGTTTGTTTCCGATCTACAAAATATACAGAAGAATGACGAATTAATATCATTAAAAGCAGAAATTTTGCAATACCAATTCTATATAATCGAATATCATAAACCAACCAAAGTGACCCTTGATTTTGTAGATCTGCCTTTGATTTCTTAGATTACTAATCAACGAAGAAGATGATGATCACGAGATGTTGATAAGGTTCAGAGAGAATTGATGGTGCTGGTAGGTGGGATATTTACAATAATTGAGACCTTTTGAAATATATATGATCCAATACAACAGTCGGTGGTTTTTTTTTACCCAAATCTTCGACCCGATGCCTTGGTGGATCCCTCATCCAAAATAGAGAATGGAACATTGAGATTGCTTCCCACCTAAATCTTTCACCAAAACATGCCACATCAGCAAATTGTTCCACCATCACACGCCACATGGCCCAAATCCTTTTCATTTATTAATATATATAGATATATATATATATATATATATATATATATATATATATAGGGGACCGCTAGAATGAGAACCACCCCGAGTTATGAGAACCGCGAGAACCACACCATCCGGGCCGCCGTTGACCAAATTTTTTTTTTACAACTAGATGTGTGTATTATAAACACATTCGTAAAAAAAAAATTTAAAAAAATGCCGAGGGGGTAGTTTTTTACACCACAAGTTTGGTGTAAAAAAAAACAAAAAAACAAAAAAAATTAAAAACACCAAACTTGTGGTGTAAAAAACTACCTCCTCGGCCTTTTTTTTAAAATTTTTTTTACGAATGTGTTTATAATACACACATCTAGTTGTAAAAAAAATTTTTGGTCAACGGCGGCCCGGATGGTGTGGTTCTCGCGGTTCTCATAACTCGGGGTGGTTCTCATTGTAGCGGTCCCCTATATATATATATATATACTAGATTTCACATTAAATGATAATTGTGTCAAGATACAAATTAGAATACACATATCAAAACAATCCATTATCCTATATATATATTAAAAAACCAAACTTGTGAATAGTAGATGGTATTTTCGTAATTTTATTGTCTATTGTTGTCTGCTGTACACGTTCCATCTAAAACCAAACTTCTCATCCCTCTTCACCCCCAATTTTCATCTCTAACCTCACCCACCCCACCCCACAGTCACGTTCCACCATCACGGCACCGCCATATCCGGCCACCGAACACATCTCCACACTCCTTTACCCTTTCCCCCACAACTAAGCCAAAAACCCCCACTTCCCAGCAGAGACCGTCATCATCTCCGATCGGGTCGCACCACCATTGCTAAACGGCGGATACTGGTCACTATTCCGACGTAACACGGCGGCACGCGGCAGTGCTATCGGCGGTAACCCTAGGAGGTCGACAGCTGCCCCCTAGCATCGGTGACTTGGGTTTGATTTTGGTGTCGAACAACCAACATCGGTGGCGTCGGCGATGGCGGATGTGGGGGGAGGATCGGCAGAAACGATCAGCAGCGGTGGAACCCTAAAAAGACCTATCGAGAAAGAAAGGAAAAGGAGACGGCAGAAATCGAGGTGCGCTTTTTCTCTGTTGGTTTGCGATTTTTCGGTAACTTTGGTCGGATAGAAGATAGATCGATTAAGGGTTCACTGTTAATTGATTTCAGAACCAAAGGAAATGAATAGTAGATTTGAAAAATTAAAGAGAAGGGGAATGAGGGAGAAACGATATTGAGAATTTGAAACCCTAGGGTTTGGGTTTCAATTTGTGTGTTTATTCGTCGGTTTTTGGTTGCCGGACAAACCCTAGGGGGTTCAATTTGTGTGTTTGGGGCCTACGGTTTGGTTATTTGAAACTGGAGGGTTGAATTTAGTGTTATTGGTTGAAATTGGTGTTGGTCTTTGTCATTCATTGGAGTTTGGGACTGAAATTATAGGATATAGAAAGTTTTGCAGTTTAGTTGATAGTTAGAGAACATTGTTGGTTGGAATTAGCTGTCGGTTATCGTGGTGATTCGTTAGCGAAGGGAAGGTAGATTGGTAGAAGTGTTTTGAGAGTTGTGACTCTAAGGCTAGTGGGTATGGTTGATGGATCATCCTTGAGGATGATCCGCCACGTATGCGCCACGTCATCATCCTACCAAGATTGGTCCATCCTCCAAAACTAGAGGGCATGGTTAAGTTGGTCCTAGTCATCATCCTCCACCACTTTTATGTTTTTTTTTTTTTTAATCTTCCACTTTTTTTAACATTTAACAAATAACAAAATATTTTCATTAATATTAAAACCACATTACATAAACATAAAAAAAAACATAAAGTTAATAAAAAAAAACATAAAGTTAATAAAAAAAAACCAAAGACTTAAAAAAAACATAGACTTAAATAATATTATGCTTCTTCATGATGTCGTTTTGAAGTTTTTTCAACATCGAACGTTTCGGCTCGGGTTCGTCCTCGACATTCATCATCATTATTTCCCATTCCTTGAGCCGAATTTTTTCATCGGAAATTCGGATTTTCTCATTCGACAACCGCACCTTCTCACGTAACTTTTCTTCCTCTACACGAGCTTTTTCTTCCGCGAACCGGTCCTTCGCCTTCGTCTTTTGGGCCGTGATGTCATTGTACACTTTTAAGTGTTCCATAAACTCAACCATGTTCGGGTCCACCGTTTCCTTTTGTTTCCCCTTGGCCCGCTCCTTCTTTGAAAAAAAAAAGGAATTGAAATTTATAAATAAATTGAAATTTACCGTTACTTTTTGAAAAAAAAGTTGATTTTTTTTTTTTTTTAATGTAACGGTCACTTTTGAATTGGGGCCCACTATCAATGGATCGTCGCAAACGTCTAGATGCGGACGGAGAGGACGGGACGCGGGGGGGGGGGGGGGCGGCACGGTGTTTGGACCGTCGCCGTCCCTTGACGATCCGGGGACGTACCCCATGCCGACCAGCCTAATAATGCAGTGGGTTTCTTAATGATGTTCCATACTAATTATGGAAAAAAGTGAGCCAACATTTGTACCAGAATGGTTAAAGAATAAAATTAGAAGTACACTGAAGCATTGGGTAGATCCCCAAGCCGGAAGTGGTTTTTAATTTGGTCAAGTCTAACGGGTTCCTTTGGTTCAGGAGTAGGTCCAAATGTAAAGACTTATCATCGAGTGATTGGTGTAAGTTTGTATAGTGGGTTGTTGTTTGGTTGGTCGCCGGTGTTTTCGGTTGGCCTGTTTTAATAAAGTTCTCGTTTCAAAAAAAAAAAAAAAAAAACACTGAAGCATTGGGTGTTTCGGGTGATAGGGGAAAAGAAGTCAACAATTTCGTCTAAGGGGGTGGGTATTTCGGGTGAGTAGGGGTAACAATATTCATATTCATTAACTTTATCACGTGTCTGCTAACCACAATGTAAATCGCGCAACGCGCGTCGGGCAATGACCCTAGTTTCATTCAATAATTTAAATAACAAAGTTAATAATATTTCATTAATGTTGATACTAACATACCAATATTTCATGCAATATTTTAAAAAAAAATACTAACAAAAATACAATATTTCATTAAACTATACGAGTGAACCTCCTTCACCATTTGCTTGTGTAGCATGCCCAGATTTCCTACTCACTTAGATCATTTTCACCTACAAAATGGAAAAAAAAAACCCAATTTCATCCAATCTTTCATTAGTAAATAGGGTATGAAGAAAAAAAAGATATAAAATGAGGCCAATTTATCATTTAAGGTCTATATGTCCATTATAATATTATGTTAAAAAAAACATGTACTGTACCTGTTCTTTGAACTGTTCTTCCTTCTCTTCGTAGCTAGAAAGAGCAACAACTTCAATCTGGTCAATTCCTCGATAAGGAAAAAAATCTAATACCACTAAACATGACAATTTGTTTTATGACACTTACTCTTATTTAAAACATACGTGTGTAGATCGTACTTACTATTGTTGTATCGCGTATAGCAAACCAAAAACTAATGTTGTTTTGCATGGACCAAATAATCTTATCATGACCTGAAAAAAAGGAAAAGTCCAAAGTAGCTTGTTGAAAGCTTCCAATTAAATAGAAGAACAAAACAAAGATCTAAAAATATGTAGCTAGAAAACGGTTTTTATCAAAGGCTTATTTGTAGCATGCTCACCACCAATATCATGGCACCACCTAAGCAACATTTTTTTTATAAATACAAGCAATATTTCGTAAAGATGTAACATGGTGTATCTCATATGTCAGCACACTTACTTATTTTTATAAATTGAATATTTATTATATTTTTTAATAAATTAGTACCTTATCGACGAAGATACGGCGGTGTCTTTACTTTGGTTCATAAAGAACGCAACCACGGTTGACAAAAATCAAAATTCCATCTTGTCCTCTCATCATCTTCATCTTCGGAGCTTGATAGAATCATACGCAAATAGTGAAGGTTGAAAAAAAATGAAGTGTATACAACCAAATTAAAGTATACACTATGTATAGTTGTATATATATTATTCTTTTACCAATATGAAAAACTATGTATAGTTGTATACAATACAGGTATATAAACGCAAGGGAAAGAGACCAATAACTGTAACTAGATCAAAGCCAAAATACAATTGCCTAACATATATATAATTTAAGGTGCAGAAAATCTAATTCTTTTTCCTTCAGATTTGTGAAAGAAATGTATAAAGTACAAATAGTAAAATTGCATAAAAAAGTATGCATCTGGTACTCTTCTTGCATCAATTCACAATAAAAAGATTACTCAAAAGAATCATGAAACACGACTTGTAGCATGAATTCAAATTTCTTTTCACATATAAGATTTGCAAACAACAATCAATTAATTAAATATCATCATTCCAAAGTCGTACTAATTAAAAGAAAATATAGCAGAGAAAACATACCAACATCTCTAATGAGATACGGCGCTAAAGTTTGTCAATAAACGGAGTAACAAACAGATCTTTCAAATTCAACAAGACCACCTCTTTTGCAGAACGGAGGTCGAAATGTCGTAGGGAACCGAACCGTGAAGGTTCGTCAGAATGGGGATAAACCTTCAGAATCAAATTGAACTTTCCTTCCCTTCAACCTCGCTGAACCATCTACACACGAATTAGCCAATCAAACCATTTCATAAAATCAACAAAACATTCCAAATTAAAGCACGAAATAAGCTCTTGTCGTCACCCCTGGCTCCTAAAGTAATCATCGTCTCGCCCGCCAACACTTCCGCCATACAAACCTTGTTCGAATCCATGTCGGTTGTCGCTACAAACCGTTTCTTCTCCTAGAGATCCTAAACTTGAGTAAAAATCGCATATGTATAGAGCCTTTTGGGGAGATTGAAAATGAAAATAAAGGTGGGAGAGCGGGAATTATGGAAGAAATATGAAGGAAGAAAATTTTGAACAAGTTTAGGAGGGGAAATTTGGTTTATATTTTTAAAGATAATTTATATTGATAATTATTACTATTAGTATTTCGTATTTTGTGTTATTTAGATTTTTAATTTTTAATCATTTGATTAATATTCACAAAGTCCAAATTATAAAGTATACACGAAGATTGTCAAGTATAGAAAACAGAATAATAGTCATGTAATCAAAACATTATCTACTAGAATTTCACATGAACTATTATTATTGATATTATTATTATTTTTTTACTAAAGATGACTTTTTTCCACAAAGTTTTGTTTGACTTTGGAAAGTGAAATAGATCGTTATGACTCAAGATTTCAAATGAGTGCTAGTAGATGCCAGGGGTTGTTTGGCAATTTCTGAATAGTAACGATTGAATAAGTAAAAAGTCTGATCGGGTAAGAGGCTCTGAACTAGTAAGTGTTGTTTATCTAAAGCTCTGAATAACTGTGTAAAAAAAAATAGATATTTTGCATCTCTAAACTATTTTGTGTTAAATGGAATGTACCTGGTGGTTGGCTAGTGGTAATGGTGGTTATTGGCGGTGGCAGGTAGCGGTGGCGTTGGTGTTTGGCGGTTACGGGTGGTGGTGGTGGTTGTCGATGGTGGTAGGTGGTTAACGATGGTAGGGTGGTGGTTGGCTATGTTTTGGTTGGTGGTGGTGGTGGTTGGCGGTGACAGGTGGTGATGGTGGTGGGTGGTGGTGATTAGCGGTGTCTGTCGTGTGTGATGGTTGTAGTGCTCGATGTTGGTGGTGATGGTGGTGGTTCACGGTGGTGGTTGGTGGTGGGCGGGTGGTGGTGATTGGCGGTGTTTGTCATGGGTGTTGGTTTGTAGTGCGTGGTGGTGGTGGTTGGCGGTTGGTGTCGTGATTAGCGGTGTTTGTCATGGGTGGTGGTGGTTGTGGGTGGTGGCGGGTGGTGGTGATTGGTGTCATGGGTGTTGGTTTGTAGTGCGTGGTGGTGGTGGTTGGCGGTTGGTGTCGTGATTAGCGGTGTTTGTCATGGGTGGTGGTGGTTGTGGGTGGTGGCGGGTGGTGGTGATTGGCGATGTTTTTCATGGGTGCTTGTTGTAGTGCGTGGTGGTGGTTGGCGAATGGTGGTGGTGGTTAGCAGTGTTTGTTATGGGTGGTGGTGATTGGTGGTGGCTGAAGTTTTTGGGTTATTAGGCAGTGGTAAATCTGTCTCTTAACCATTCAGCATCATCTTATCACTTAATCATTAAAAGGTCAATTGAACCATTAAGAAGTGTTATTTTTGTGAACCAAACACTCTTACCTCTTACTGATTCAGAGGTAGCATATTTATGGAATCATTAAGAGGCTGCCAAATAGCCCTTTAATGACGTTAAATGCTCTCAATCGACTATTAGGGATGACAATCGAACCCAAAACTGTTAGGGTAAATCCAGAACCCGATACACTTGAGACGGGATTGGGGTCGGGTAACTGGGAATGAGACTGGACTTAAGATTAGTTTTTTTTTTCACAAATTTGTCACAGGTTTATGATTTGACGATATATCCATTTATCCGACTCAATTAACCGATAAATTGCATCTATTTACCCAATTGTATACCCATTTTCCCATTTATCCTCATAATGCATAGTAGTCCAACTTTTTTTTTTTTTCCAAAATTCCCAAAAACAAAATTATTTTTCTTTTAGATTAAACTTAAAACATTAGTTTATTTAAAAAGTTTAAATATAACAAAAAAAATACATAATAAAAATAGCATAGCATGGTTAAAACAAAAACCACATACTTAAGATATCACTAAAAATCGGGAATAACAACTAAAAAAGTTAGCCATTACGAATTAGAAACATTGCTAATATTTCGATTATATACGTTTTAAGCCACATAATAATTTTAATTGATTAATTATTAGAAAAAATATAAGATGACACACGGAGATGACACGCATATTTTGAAGTTGTTTTATTTTTTTAAATGACATTTAAACAATGACACACAAAAATACATGTCATAAATTCTTCAGATTTTATAAACAATGCCGTTTTTTATGACACACACTTTTTCATGTTATAAAACAGTGTGTGTCATGGTTTGCGTGTCATCAAATGCTATTTTTCTAGTAGTGCTATCATGGTAGTACTCTCACCTAACACACTTGAATGCGACGTTTTGATAGGATTCATCACGTTGAGGTCACAAAACATGTCATGCCTGATAACACGATACACTATATTTAATCTAGTATTTTTCTTGTCCACGACCAATTGGAGATTTATATAAGGCGCTATAGTTTGTTTCAATATATGTTAATGCGTGCGAGATTGGTCGCGTCTATTATTGTGGAAAGTATTTTCTCTTTATGGGCATCCCGATTTCATGCCTTAGTTTATGGCTAGATTTATTTGTTTCCTTTTCCTTGTTCTTGTATCTAGTATTTAAGTTCTGTTTTGGAGCCTTGGTGATATACAACAAAAATTACAATATTCAATATCTGTTTATATGGTATCAGAGCAGGTAATATACTGCTCTACCATCAAACCCTAACATCTTCGACCGCCAAGAACAATGGCCGGACAAGATAACTCCACGACAGCCAAAACTCCAAACCAAAAGCAAAATATCGATCACTTCTCTCCGCACTATCTCCACCCCTCCGAAACCCCCTTGACGGAAAACTTTGCGGGTAACGTTAGACGCGAAGGTAAGTGGATTGTTTATTCGGGTGCTTCAGAGCATATAACACACAGGCAGGAATGGATCGAAAATAAAGTGAGAACTTTGAATGAAAAGCCGGTCACTATTCCTAACGGACTGCACGTTCCCGTAGAAGGAAGAGGGACTTGCACTTTACCAAATGGCCTAAAAATTGAGAATGTTTTGCACGTTCCAAAATTCACGTGTAATCTCTTGTCGGTTAGTCGGTTGGCACAGGACCTACAATGTACAGTAACATTTTTCCCAACCTTTTGTGTGATGCAGGATTTAGCAACGAGGAGGTTGATTGGAGCGGGTAAATACACGGATGGGCTTTACGAGATGGACATGGTGGGTAGTGAAAGGAAGGCCTTCATGGTAACTATGGATACATGGCACAGGCGTTTGGGGCACGCTTCACGTGAGAAACTTTCTCGCTTTGACTTTATTGAATTTCCTTCAAAAACTGGTATGTCGTTTTGTGATTCTTGTGTTAAAGCAAAACATAAGAGATTGCCGTTTCCTATTAGTTCTATTAAAACCAAAGGTTGTTTTGAGCTTTTGCATTGTGACATATGGGGGAAGTATAGAACGCCTTCACTCACTCAAGCAAGATACTTTCTCACCATTGTCGATGACTATAGCAGGGGTGTTTGGGTATTCTTGTTGAAACATAAGAATGAAGCAAGTGATTGTATTATTTACTTTCATCAATACATCAAGACACAATTTTCAAGGCTAGTCAAACGTATTCGGTGTGACAATGGAGGAGAGTTTACCTCTAATCGCATGAACAAGTTTTATGCCGAAAATGGCATCATCCTTGAAACCACATGTCCACACACGCCTCAACAAAACGGTGTTGTGGAGAGAAAGCATCGCCATCTTCTCGAAACAGCACGTTCTATCAGATTTGAGGCCAACCTACCAAAGAGATTTTGGGGGGAGTGCGTCTTAACCGCTGCTCACATTATCAATCGTCTTCCCTCCAAAGTCATAGGCAATAAGACGCCATATGAAATGATCCACAACGAAAAGCCAAATTTTGATCTTTTAAGGGTGTTTGGGTGTCTCGCCTACTATAGAAATACCGACACGAATGGTGACAAGCTCGAAGAAAGGGGGAAGCCAGGGGTATTTCTCGGTTATCCGGGCGGAACAAAAGGATACAAAATATTTGATGTACAAAGGGGTAAAATCATTGTTTCAAGAGATGTCAAGTTTGTTGAGAACATCTTTCCTTACAAAGGTGGCCAACAAGACCACGTGTCAAAAAACGATGGTATTTTCGGGTTTCCACCTTGGTACTATGGAGACCACAATGAAGAATGCAGTATTAATCAAACACCAACTTCCGCTAAAGACAACGAAAATGAGAACAATGACGAGTCACAAGTGACTGAGCAAAATGTGGTTGAGAATGACATGGATCCAATCGGTCCCATTAACCCCGAAAATAATGAGGCCCAGCAACCGAACCCTCCCGACATGGGGGCCGAGGCCCAGCAACCCAACGATATCGAGGCCGAGGCTCAGCAACCCGACGAGGCCGAACCTCTTGAACGACAGCCGAGAGAAAGAAGGGAACATGCTAGATCGAAACGACTAGATGGGTATGATGTCTCACTACCACCGTCCCTCGACCATGCCGCACCTGCTTCTGATCAACGCTCCTCTACGGTACATTCCATGTCCAACTATGTTTGCTATAATAATTTTTCACATTCTCACAAGCCCTTCTTATCGGCCATCGACAAAACCGATGAGCCAAGAACCTTTAAACAAGCAGTGCAGAATGAAAACTGGAGGGTAGCTATGAAACGAGAAATAGAGGCACTTGAAATGAACGGAAACGTGGACTCTTGAAGACTTGCCGAAAGGTAAGAGGGCCATCGATTCCAAGTGGGTTTACAAGGTTAAGTACAAGCCCAATGGAGACATTGAAAGATACAAAGACCGCTTGGTTGCTAAAGGTTTCACACAAATGGAAGGGATCGATTTTCATGACACGTTTGCTCCGGTTGCCAAGTTGGTTACTGTTCGAACCATTTTGGCAGTCGCAGTTAAACTAAACTGGATGGTTCATCAATTGGACGTGAATAATGCATTCCTGCATGGTGATTTGAATGAGGAGGTGTACATGAAGATACCTCAAGGTTTTGATAAAGGAAAGGAGAACAAAGTGTGTCGGCTAAGAGAGTCTCTTTATGGGCTCAAACAGGCGTCGAGAAATTGGTATCATAAGTTCACCACAGCACTTGTCGAAGCCGGTTTTAGACAGTCAAAGACGGACCATTCCTTATTTATTTTCAGGATGAGGGAAATATATGTTGCAGTCTTAATCTACGTTGATGACGTGATTTTGGTTGGCAATGATGCTACGAGAATGAGCGAGATAAAATTGTTTCTGAATGAACGTTTCAGCATAAAAGATCTTGGAAATCTTAAGTACTTTTTAGGGATCGAGGTCGCTCGAACGGAAGAAGGTATGGTACTTAGTCAAAGGAAGTACACTCTCGACATTATTGAAGATGCTGGTATGCTTGGATGCCGGCCGAGTCCGATACCTATGGAACAAAATCTAAAGTTAGAAGCAGGAAAGGAGGAAGATCGGGTTGATCCAAGTCATTATCGGCGACTTGTCGGGAGGTTGCTCTATCTTCAGGCCACCCGTCCCGATATTGCCCATTCGGTTATTATCCTAAGCCAGTTTGTGGCGGATCCTCGTACAAGTCATCTCGAAGCCGCCACAAGGGTCGTTAGATATTTGAAGGCAACCGCAGGGCAAGGCATCCTATTACCGAAGACAGGGGGAAACAATCTCGTGGCCTATACCGATTCCGACTGGTTAGGTTGTCCTTTCACTAGAAGGTCAAGAACCGGGTACCTTCTTCTCCTCGGAGGTGGTCCCGTTTCTTGGAAGTCAAAGAAGCAGTCGGTCGTATCTCGATCCTCTGCTGAAGCCGAATATAGAGCCATGGCCACAACAGTTAGTGAAATCCTTTGGCTGCGATGGCTCCTCAGTGACCTCGACACTCCCCAAACATCTCCAACTACTGTCTTCTGTGACAACATTGCAGTCAAACACATTGCAAATAACCCGGTTTTCCACGAGCGTACTAAACATGTCGAAATGGATTGTTATTTTGTCCGCGAACGTGTCGAGTCGAAGGAAGTTGAACCGGTTTACATCAACACCAACCATCAAGTGGTGGACTTGTTTACCAAGGCTCTCGGATCGAAACAGTTGGAGGTTTTACTTGGCAAGTTGGGCGTTTGGAATCTTCACGCTCCAACTTGAGGGGGAATATTATTGTGGAAAGTATTTTCTCTTTATGGGCATCCCGATTTCATGCCTTAGTTTATGGCTAGATTTATTTGTTTCCTTTTCCTTGTTCTTGTATCTAGTATTTAGGTTCTGTTTTGGAGCCTTGGTGATATACAACAAAAATTACAATATTCAATATCTGTTTATAGCGTCTTTATAGAAATGGACAGGTTGGATGACGTCATGGCCGGCTAAAGGCAGGTGCTGGATGGGCCTGAGAACAGGGCCCAAATCGTTTTAGGGCCCAAAAAAATTTACTTTTTTATATATATAAAATCAATAGCCCAAATCAATACAGGGCCCAAACTATTGTTAAAACCCAATTAATAACCGATAACAATAACCCAACCCAATTAAAACCCAATTGCCACCCACATCAATACAGGAAACAAAACGTCGCGGTTACACCAGGGGATTTCTGATCGAACAGTAACAGTTTCATCGCAGTATTGCCAGATTCGAAAATTGCAATATCAGTTTCATCGCAGTATAGCCATTCATCATCATCGCAGCACTGCCTTTAGCCGGCCCTGATCTGATCATTCAATCATCATCATCATCGCAGCACTGCAGCAGGAGGTATAATTGTATAAATTTTAACTGATTAGCCTGATTTCATATGTGATTCACTGATTCTTCTGATTGATTTCATAATTCATATGTTGATTGTTGAGGTATAAATGTGATTCTGATTTCATATACGATAAAACTTTGTTTGATGTTTAATTATACTTTAAATGTATTTGTATTAGACTTTGTGTGAATTGTGATTTAAAAAAGAAAAAGATTAATGGAAACAAGTCATTTTACGGATTGTTGTACTTGTGAATTTTCTTGCAAAATATGGCTTAGCGTTTCGTGGGTCAAATGAGAAGTTGTATAAAAAATGCTTAGCAAGTAAGTTCGATACTTTTGATCATTTTTGCTACACTATTTTTGTTAGTTTGTTTTATCTATTTCATAACAATTATCGTAGTATTATGAGTTTTTAGTATTTATATATCTGATTGAATGATCAATGAGTTTATATTATATGAAGATTTGTGAATAGGGCCCAAATTTTTTATCTCGAACAGGGCAAAAAAAAAATTTGTGATTTTCGAGGACGGCCCTGGATGACGTCTAGGAGGTTGCGTGGTTAACCCACGATATTATGATGTTGATGAGACCCAGACCCTTGACATTGGTGTGTGTCTATGTGATTATGCGCGAGAAGTTGCATCCTTTTGATGTTGATAATTGTGTCGTTGCATCTTTCTGATGTTAAGAAGGCGTTAAATAGCATGAGTAGTCGTCGTCTCTATGACATCGATGGGAAGGAGCTCGTTATCTTTATGACTTCGATGAGATGATGTTGAGGCTTCTTTCCGATGTTAGAAAGATGTTGAGGATGTGGGAAGTCGTCGTTTGATAGCGACGAGTCCAGGTCACGTCTTTGTTATGTGATCAAGGTTCGTTGTGCATGCATGTTCTTCATTGTGTCTGTAATCGGTTTTTTAACGAAACTAATAATCATTCAACGTTTAACGAGGCATAACGACAGCGATTATGTACTATTGACAATAAATAGCAAGTGTTGGTCTATTGAACACAGATTTAAAGCAAAAATATTCAGAAAAATTTCGGGTGCGAAACCCGCTTCTGTATTTTGTTTGTAACAAGGTACAGTGAATCCACATATCCTTCTTTCTCCTTGTCATTCAGCTTTTGACCCTGTCAATGGATGCCGAGCGGTGGTTAGAAAAAAACGGTTTCAATCAGTTTGAATCAAACGGGTCGAAGTTAACGCATACAATATACAAGATGTTTTTATTCAAAGAAACATATTTGTAATATGAGTAAAATACACAGATCGTCCTGGCAGTGTACAAAAATTTTGGATTTGGTCCTTAGCTTTCCAAAAGTACACCAACGGTCCCTATGGTTTGCACTTTGTAACGCATTTAGTCTCCAGCCAACAAATCTAAAGGTTTTAGCATTTCCACGTTACGAACTAAGGGGTTGTTTGGTAGCCTCTTAATGACCATTCAGATGCTACCTTTTAATGGTTTAAAACCTCTTAATGAAAAAGTTGGGGATTAAATAGGTTACAAAGTGCAAACCATAGAGACCATCCATGTACTTTTGGAAAAAGTTGGGGATTAAATGGGTTACAAAGTGCAAACCACAAGGACCATCCATGTACTTTTAGAAAGCTAAGGACCAAATTCAGAATTTTGGTAAACCACAGGGACCATTGTGTACTTTACTCTTATAATATACATTACTTCTGAAATAAAGTTTAAAGAAGAGGACAAAAATGTTTAAGCTAGCAAAAGTTGGTTAAATATAGTCATAAATACAGAACTCACTTGGGTTTGTCACTGGCGTTTTCCGGAGACTCAGACTCAGTGTCGGATGTTGACTTTAGATCGGTCAATTTCCCAAACGACTCTTTGGCATCACCGAAGAAATCAACAACTTTATCAAGCACTGTTTTCAGCTCGGCTTGGGTTGGGAGCTTAAAAAAGATCAGACGTTAAACTCTTAGATCGGTTAAACAGGCAGAAACTTGGTTTAATACAAATGTTTATTAGGAAATTTGGTGACATATAAATATATAATCATAAATACCTCGACTACATCGTTGCTTGCAAGTGCTGCTCTTATGTTTGTACCTTCCTGCATAATCCACATGAGAATTAAAACGACAATTTTGTGAACCGACACAATAACATCTGAATCAACTTAAAAGTTAAAACCCATTGAAATCTAAATTAACTTAAATCCATGGTGGAAGTTGTTAACAGTTTACAAAATTTACAAGGTAAGTCTAAGGCGTAATAAGGTTTCTTAGTTCTTTTATGAGTAAAATGCCATTTTCGTCCCTGAGGTTTGTTGGCCAGTTTTGCGACTTTTGCCCAAAGGTTTGTTTTTTTCGCATCCGGATCCAAAAGTTTGAAATTTGCCATTTTCATCCGGCTCGTTAACTCCATCAATTTTTTTTTCTGGTTAAGTCAGGGGTATTTCCGTATGTTTTGTTAACTAAAAAGGCAATTCGGTCTTTTTCACTTTGAGTACAAGCATTTAGCATAATGTACAAGTATTCAAAAGACCGAATTGCCCTTCAAGTTAACAAAAAAGACGAAGATACCCCTGACTTAACGAAGAAAAATGGATGGAATTCACAAGCCGGATGGAATTCGCAAGCTGGATGAAAATGGCAAGTTTTCAAACCTATTGGATCCAGATGCGAAAAAACAAACCTTTGGACAAAAGTCGCGCCAAATCCCAGGGCCGAAAATGGCATTTTACTCTTCTTTTACTTATGTGGAAAGATATGTTTTTTTAACCATATGGGACGGGCTGTTACAGGTTTAGTTCTATCTCTACAAGTGCTAAAAAGAACGTACCACAATTTTGTAGCCATATCGAAATTCTGTAGCATTTCGCAACACACGATGTTGTCGAATTGCCGTCTTTTGAACCGCCTTCTCGTCCTTAGGAATGACACACAAGAAAATAAATAAATAAATAAATAAGGGTCTTAAAAATATTGATATCATTACTATTGTTTGGGTCACTACAGATTTTTTATTACATTCATTTAAACTATTCTACACACAACAATTTGAGGGGCCAAACTACAAGAAAACAATGTGTTGGATACCCTGTTTGTGACACACTAGGCGAAAAGAGAAGTTTCTTGCATCAAAAGATAAAAAGATATTTAGTTTATCACATCGGACAAAAACGTGAAAGTTGGTTACATTTTGATGTAGTAAACCTTGTATAAAATTACATAATCTTAAGAGTTAACTTCCGTTTTGCTCCCTATGGTTTGGTCACTTTAACGGTTTTGCCCCAATCATTTAAAAACGACCATTTTCCTCCTTGATGTTTCGATCTTGTCGCCGGTTTGCTCCCCGGCTCTAACTCCATCCATATTGTATGTTAACTGGAAGGGTATTTTGGTAATTTCAAGTATAACATAAGGGTACTTGGATCTTGCATGTTAACTTGAAATTACAAAAATACCCTTTCAGTTAACAAACAATATGGATGGAGTTAGAGCCGGGGAGCAAACTGGTGACAAGATCGAAACATTAAGGAGGAAAATGACCGTTTTTAAATGATTGGAGCAAAACCGTTAAAGTGACCAAACCACAGGGATCAAAACGGAAGTTAACTCTAATCTTAATTATGATACATAGATATCAATTATCAAGTTATCAACCTTGTTTAACATAATTATATTGGAAAACTCAACTTGGAGATATAAAACTTACTTTGTAAATAACTGCTGCAAGATTTCTGGCTAGAGTGTCCTTGTATATATATTTCCCAAGAAAATTATCTTTGGCTGAAACCATGATCTTTGCTGTTGTGCCACCTGCTACAATACTAACAGGGTACCACAGATAAACCTGCATAATAAACTCAATATTTTTAACATTATATTGTAAAAGTAACATGAAGCATCTTGTTTAAATGCATTAATTCAAGTTTGTTACACACAGATATGGCTGTAAACGAATCGAACGTTCAGCAAACTGTTCGCGAACCGTTTGGCAGGAAGTTTGTTTACGTTCGTTAGTTTAATAAAAGAACAAACATGAACAAAGTTGTGTTCGTGAAGGTTAGTAATATGTTTGTTTACGCCCATTCATGATTGTTTGTTTTGTTTAGTTTACGTTCAGTCGTCAGAAACCTAGAGAGTTAGATATTTCATATTTGAAACATTATTTTGGTATAATTATGTTTATGCTTATTATGTTATGTCTAACTTGTGCCTTTGTTTTGGGATAATTATGTTTATGATTATATCAAGTTTTTAACAAGGTGAGGTGATTATGTTTAATGTTTGGGAGTAAGAATGTTGCTTTTTTTATTTTTTTAAATGGTACAAGTTCGTTTGTGTTCGTGAACAAGTTCAATTCCTTAATGAAGAAACATATATAAAAATTTTCGTTCAGAGGCTGTATAATGCTTAACCGTTCAGAGGCAAATGTCTGACCAATCCAGATTAGAGGTCTTAACCATTCAGACTTTGTATAAATCCTAACCATTCAGAGGCAAATGTCTGAACCATTCAGACATCTGCTCGTGAAACAAACAGTCTGAACCATTAAGTGCTGAACCAGTAAGAGGTCTGAACCATTTAGAGCATCATTAAGAGGTAAACAAACAACCCCTAAAATAAGTTATCAACCAAACCGAATAAAATAAGTTCTTAACCAAACCGAATAATCAAATTTCAATAATTGGTTTGGAATTTGGATATAGAAAACTAATGTTAGCAAATCGTTTAAATACGTGTATAACTAGAGCTCCAAAAAAACTGATCTACTCTTCAAGTAGTAGTAGCTACAAGGTGTGTACAATAACAGAACCGTTAGCCGAAACCGAACTAACCGAAAGTCGGTTATCAATTTTTTTTTGTGCCATCGATTAACCGAAATTAACCAAACCATTTATATTTTCATAAATTTCTAGCTTTTATACTTCCATTTCATGTATTCAAGTTTTATACTTTTATTTCATGTATTTATACCTCCATTTCATTTATTGATACCCAGGGGCGGACCTATGTTCCCGAGTCTCATTTAACATGGGGAGGGGAAGGAAAATTTTCTCTCCTAATCTCTCCAATTTGAGAGGATGAATATACGGTCATATTTTCTTCCCTTTTCCCTCTTTTTCCCTCCCTCCCCCTGTTAAATGAAACTCGGGAACATGGTTTTTTCATATTTTCATCTCTTTTCCCTCCCCTCCACCTGTTAAATGAGACTCGGGAACAGTTAGAGAAAGGGGTAGCCTCCGCTACCGCTTATCGCTCCGACGGTAGTGTAAATTTTTGAAAAATTTGACCTACTTTTGAAGTTTTTTTTATGTTTTTTTTATTTCGTTACTTTTTTTTATAAAAGGTTACCGCTACAAAGATTTTCTAGATCTGCGACTGTTGATACCTCCTTTTTCATTTATTCATATATCTGTATTTATACATCTATTTCATGTATTTATGCCTCCATTTAACGTATGATTTTGTTTGATTTGGTTATTAACCGAACCGAACCAAAAACCAAATTAACCGATCTAATTAACCGATAAATTCGGTTACCGTTAATGCTAATAACCGAACCTACACCCCTAGCAGCTACTGGTCTATAAAACCGAAGGTACGGAACCAAACCAAATTACCGAACCGAATACGGTAAGTTGTTAACCGAATAACTGAAAAAGGAATAGGTGTATGTATAATGAAAGGATGATACTAACATTAGCCATACGAATAAAAATGACGAATCTAGGGTTTCCATCATCTTCAATCTTGGGCATAGCAGGCATGGGTCGTTGAAACTGACGAGCTTGCATTCCTCCTCCGCCTCGTTTTCCTTTCGCTTCAACCACCATTAATCGTGGCTTCTGGTGTTTTCGTTGAGTTTGTGATGATGATGAAGAAAACGACGAGTGTCTGATGATTGAGTCATCGAGTGGTTTTAGGTTTTTGGAGTTGAATGGAAGAAGTGAGTGTGATTTCAGAGACATACAAACCTCCATTGTTGTTGTTGTTGCAGTGTTGTTCGAGCTATCTTCTTGAGAGAGGAGGATTGTTGGTCTTATCCAGTAGAATATTGTTGTACACGTGGAACGATCTAGAGCGCTCAACTTGCGTTCTTTTTATATATTAGTGGTTATGGAAATGAGGGAAGACTTCTGACCGAAATGTCTCGAGTTCGATTCCTGATCCATCCGGGTTTTACCGGCTTTGCATTGTCGTGCCCTCGGGCGGGTGAAGGGTCGGGTTTTCCCCGGAACTGATGGCATGGTGGGCTAGGGGCTCCGTGCGTGCAGGTTGGGCTGCCGCGGGCTACCTTTCGGCCAATGGGTGCCGCGTACGGAGTACCCGGCGATTCTTATGCGGACGTTCAAAAAAAATATATTAGTGGCTGTTACTGTTAGTGGCCTGGGTTTGGTCAACAAAAGTCAAATCTGGGTTGAAGCTTATTGAAACCGGTCTAGCATGCAACAAAAGTCAAAACCGAGTTTTAGAGGGAAGAGATAGGGTTTGACCGGTTTTAAAGTATGGGTACCAATATCGGTACCGGTACCCACTTTTTGGCACTTTCGGTATCGGTACCGAAACCGATAAAATATCGATTTTTACCTTAAAATATCGATACCGTACCGAATATTTTCGGTATAATACTGGTACCACGCTCATCCCTAGTTCAAGAAAACCAGTTTCAACATTGAGTCAGGTCGGGTTTGGGTTCAAAATTGGTTTCAATTCCCACCCTGGTTGTTTTTTATGGACCATGTAAGATAAGATCCCCTTTCCTTTTTACTCTGGTCATGGAAGCGCTTCATGTGATGATGATGAAGAAGGCGGTGTCAGCTAGCACCTTTAAAGGGGTAGACCTTCCTAGAAACGGACCTAATCTCTCTCATCTCTTCTACGCGGATGATGCGCTCTTCATAGGTGAATGGTCTGAGCTGAACTTCAGTAACCTCAACCGAATCCTTAGATGTTTCTTCATGGCGTCGGGATTAAAAGTAAATATAAACAAAAGTAAGCTTTATGGGGCGGGGGTGGACAATGGTGAAGTGGCGGGTATGGCAAACATTTTGGGGTGTCAACAATGAGTTTTTCCATTCGTCTATCTTGGTCTACCCGTTGGGCTAAATATGAATAGGGTCGGAAGTTGGAAAGCGATGGTGGATAAATTTCATAGTAAGCTCTCGACTTGGAAGGCTAGAACTCTGTCGTTCGCTGGGAGAATTACTCTTGTTAAATCGGTCTTGGGTGCTCTCGCTATATACTACTTGTCGTTATTCAAAGCGCCTAGTGGGGTGCTCAAGACCTTAGAAGGCATTCGGAGGAAATTCCTTTGGGGGGTGCCAATTGTACCCGTAAAATTAGGTGGGTCGCGTGGGATAGAATTTTAAAGTCCAAGAAGTTCGGTGGCGTAGGAGTAGGGGGGATCAAGGAGCTGAACATGGGTCTCATGGCGAAGTGGTGGTGGCGGTATAAATGTGACAATAATCAACTTTGGGGGAGGGTTATTGACTCTATTCACGCCGGGGGTAGAGGTGGCAACATCGTTCCGGTAAAAAAGACAAGCAACGGGATATGGAACAACATCGTCAAGGTGAATAAAGAATTTTGCAAGGCTGGGATTAATCTGAACGAGCATATAATCCTAGCAGATTCGGGCCCTAGCAATGTTGATTGGAAGTGGAAGAGTAGAGGGCAAGGGGTTGACTTTTCGGTCAAACAGGTGAGAAGCGACTTGGAGTCGAGAGTGCAGACCAATCCTCAAGGCCACCAATTCAGATGGAATAAACTTGTTGTCCCAAAGGTTAATCTTTTTGTGTGGAGGGCCATTAATGGCAATATTGCTACAGCTACGGCATTGGCGGCTAGAGGTGTTCCCGTTGGAGATGATCGATGCAGGGTTTGTGGTTTAGCGAGTGAAACCGCTGATCACCTGTTGGCCTCGTGCGTTTTCGCCAAGGCTGTTTGGTGGCAAGTGTTCGTCTGGCTACAACTTCCAATACCGTCTGCGTTTGATTCTCTTAACCAACTGATTTTGCATTGTCTCAGCCTTGGTATTGAGAAGAAAAGAGAACAGGTTATCCATGCTATTTGCTTGATGACGGCTTGGTGTATATGGCTGAACCGGAACAATAAAGCTTTCAAAGGAAGGAACGGGTCAGTCAATATGGTGGCGGAAGAAGTCAAGGTTGGCACTTACTGGTGGGTGACAAGAAGGACCAAAAGAACAGATATAACATTAGACTGTTGGAATAGGTTCAATGATGTATACTTTGGTTAAAAACTCTATTTTCTTTTTTTTCGGTTCTTATATGTGGTGTATGTTGACCTTTTAGCTTCTTGCTAAAGGTCTTTTTTGGGTTGAATAAATTCTTGTTTGGCTGGTCAAAAAAAAATGTAAGATAAGAGAGAAATATATATAGTGTTAAATACACATCATTTGTTTCATATTTAAAGCAATAAGTATAAGTGTTTTCACATACAATTCTCCTAGAGTCCTAGTTAACTGCTTAAAAGTGATTATGTATTAGTCAATTCTCTCATTTTTTTTTTGAACGGCCAACAAACTCAATCCCGAGTACTCTCGGGGCACCCACTGGACAAACGGAGTACTCCGAGAGTAACCCAAGTCCACCACCAATTCCGGGAAAAACCCGGTAACCCACCCGCCCGTAGGCACGACGGTGAAATTACCGGTAAAACCCGTTTGGCTCAAGGATCCAACCCAGGTTTCCCTGGGTCTCCTATCATTGCCCACCAATGCCTCACTCTGCACCAAGTGGGAGTCGAACCTGCATCTCTCAAGAGAAATGCAAGCCCTCCACCACTTGATCTAGAGATCATTGGCAGTCAATTCTCTCATTCAAGTATACAACTAAGCTTATGAGATAGCAATTAATAATACAATCATAACAAGCCTAGACATGTATGTTATCCTGTTTTAAGATGAAACTTTATAACGAATAATGAAGGTTTGTGACATAATCTCCATTTAAATTTAGTGGATTATAAGTTTAGCTAACCCATTATAAAACATGAAATCAAACCGATTTAGTTATATTAGTAGTTTGACGGTTTAGTATGATCACTTTTTGAATCCTAGTGGTAGTTTTTATATTTAAAGTATTTTCTTTTTTGTTTTCAAAATCCAACAAATATCTAAAATAAAAAACTATTTATTTGATTTGTGAGACTTTTGAAATTTATACTAGACAGGTAAGATCATTGTGAGCATAGCTTATTTAGCAGAGGCATAGGAGATCTTAACTCGTTCAAACATATGAGTAAAAAACCAAAAGAGTTAATTACTGTTTTCGTCCCTATAGTTTGTCAAAAATCACTATTTCGGTCCATTAGTTTAAAAATTGCGATTTCAGTCCCTGTGGTTTCACTTTCGTATCCATTTCAGTCCACCTTGTAACCATTTCAGTCCCTGTACTTACAGAATAAATGGATTGAAATTGTTACGAAAGTGAAACCACATGGACTGAAATGGTTACGAAAGTGAAACCACAGGAACTGAAATCGCAATTTTTAAACTAATGGACTAAAATAGTGATTTTTGACAAACCACAGGGACGAAAACAGTAATTAACTCAACCAAAAATATCTTAGATAATTAATAACATTGAGTTCCATTTGGTTGGGTAAGGATAGTGTAAAAAGGGCCAAAAGTGTGAGAAGTGTATTATAACACTATATATAATACTATATAACACCATATAAACACCGTATAACAATATGTAACACCATATAATACCATATAACACTATGTAACACTATATATCATTATATAACAAATATAACACTATACATCTATCATAGACATGCTATCAGACAACCTATAGTGTTATATTTGTTATATAATGATATATAGTGTTACATAGTGTTATATGGTATTATATGGTGTTACATATTGTTATACGGTGTTTATATGGTGTTATATAGTATTATATATAGTGTTATAATACACTTCTCACACTTTGAGCACTTTTTACAGGATCCTCTACCCCATTTGGTTAATTTAGTTATGAATCACACTATAAGAAAAAGTGATATGTAATTTTCTAGTTAAATCGATTATGGCTTAATTGAATCCCTACCTTATGTGTGTTATACGTGACACCATTAAAAGGCAAATGATAAAGTAAATTAAAGATAAACCCGATAATAATTAAGAAAAACGTCACATTTAATAATAACTTTTGACAATCAAACCCGGTTAAGTGTTTCAATAATAGAAGGGCTAAACAAACACCACTATATTTTTCAAATAATACGTAGAATATCGCCTAGCTCACAGATACTTTAAACATATCAATGTTTGCAGCAAGACTAAAACCGACAACCAATTAAAAAAATAGAAAGAACACATTTATTAAATTTGAAGATGGTTGAAACTTGAATATCTTTTTTTTTTTTAAATAATTAAAACACCTCCGACCCAAACGTGCAAAAGGCCAAACACATACAAAACCCCCGACCCAAACGGGCAAAGGGACAAAAATTACAACATATACATAGGATATTTATACCACTCATTCCCGCTAATACATCTGCATGAAGTTCTATTTTCAACCCAAGCATAACCCCTAGATTTTATCTTTACCATAATATCTTGTGGGCTTCTCCTAACCTGGTTGAATACCAACTCGTTCCTACATTTCCAGATACATCAAACCGAAGTGATAACCAGACCAAGCATAATCTTTTTAACCTTCTTTCCCACCTGGATAATGAAGGTTTGAATATCTAAAAGTAATATTTGAATGAGTCAAAATGAAGGCTTAGTTATACTTAAAGCCTTCCATCATCAATAAACCTTCCAACAAACTCAACTTGATTTTTTTAGTCTTCTTACAATTATTAAAACTACTTGTGAGCTATTGTAGCTTGACTCATTAAAAACGTAATTCAAACCTACCCTAAGGTTGAAGACTAAGTTGAAGTTTATTTTTTTTATTTTTTTTTTGAAAGGTGAACTTCTTAATGGTGACCATTGTCACATCCGCAAATCGCGGACCCTCGCCAAGAACGTGGGCCAAGATAGCAAGGCCAGCGCTGGGTTAACCAGTCTTGGGTCGAAGGTTTTCCTCCGGAAACCGTACTGCCTCTACACGAGTTGCCTCGCTAGAGTAACAGCCGGATGAAAACCGGAGTGACGCTCAGAATCAAACCCTCCTCGGTAGGTTTTTCACCATCATTGCGCACGGGTGTCCTACCCCTTTCGCCACAAGCGGGAGTTGAACCGGTGACCTCTAGGAGGACAAACCGGCCTCCAACCACTGGGCTATGAGGGAAGGACTTGAAGTTTATTTAATAAACAAGCACAAACACAAACTTGATTAGACTCGAGAATCTTAACGAGCTTACTACGCACATCATCGTCATCGTCATACTCAGTAAATCCCACCAATAACAAAGCTAAGGTAGAGTCTGAAAAGGGTAAGATGTAGACAGCCTTACCTCTACTACACACATAATTATGATAATATTCATATTCATGCAATACAAAATAAAAATTTACATGATACAATTATGAAAGTTAATACATATTGTTATATGCATAATGATATTTTTAATAAACGACGAGCCAATAAAACAATAAGACTCGAGAAGAGTTCAACGCTTCAAGCTCAAATTTGAATCGTATGAAATTAAACAAGTAGAGTACGCGTCTAATCGAGTTTAGAAATCATCATGACTCATTAAAGTAACCCTCATATAAACAAAAAGTGAAAACTCATTACCAAATCAAAAGGTAAAAAAATGATGGAACAAACATAGCAAAAAAAAAGCTTGTAACTTGCTCAAAATGCATTTCTTTAGCTAGTTTATCTTGCTAAATTTAACAAATTGTCATCCTACAACATAATAACCAACAGAAATTTACATCAACTTTGTAGCTTTTGTAAATGGAATTACAAAAGCTTGAATCTTTAACCGATTTCTAGACAACCCCGACTCCTAATTCACAAGAACAGCTTCATTACTCGAAACTTTATCCACGGCGATTTCTTCTAATCGTTTCCACGTGGATTCACGTCTAGCTTTGATTTTTTCTTCCTTCGCCTCTTCTTCTTGAAAATTGAGTAAACACTCGTTGAACAAATCAGCGTCAAGGTCAAAGAAGATTTTCCGAACGTTTAAGGTCAAACTATGCACCGCTTGATTCCAATGGTACCTCCCGTTTCTTTCGAGTGCAGGAAAGATTATTGGTAATATTACCTTGCGGTTTTGCCTGATCAAACTCTCGATGTGATCGTTGTTCCAAAAGAAAAGTGCTCTTTCTGCCACCTAGAAAATCAATAGAAAAATTAAGTATTCACTGATTTTTTTTTTCAAATATGATCATGAGGAAATACCGTATCTACCCTTCAAGTAACAACGCTTTGATTTTTTTTTCTTTCAAGAATCGTCTTACCAATATAAATCTTCAACACTAAAATCAACAAAAGCCGATAAAAAGGCTTAAAAATTCCCTTTTGTGTGTGTGTGGGTGTGGGGGGGGGGGGGGGGGGGGGGGGGGGGTGTCTGAGGGTAAATTCAAGAAATCTTGAATGAGACATTGGAACGGGCTTTTGCTGAAGAATCAAGAATTCATACATGATTATGAGAAATACCCAATTTACCCTCGACCCGACAACATCGAAAAGCAAGCTTACATATTTTTTAAAAAACTACCGTCAGGTTTATCGGGCGGTAAATGAGGGATTTGCAGAAGAACTAATACATGAACATTAGGAAATACCAAATCTACCCTTCAAGGCTTCAACACAAAATTTATAAAGCTTCAAATATTTTTTTACGATAAATGAGGATCTCGCCACCATCATTACTCTATAATTTTCAACAATCAACAAATGTCGAAAACATAGGAAGGTGATCTACAAACCATGAAATTTTGCTTTCGACAGTTTAACCCTTACCCGACACCTTTGTTTGTCTTTTATTATTGTGGGAGAGTAAAATTTTTAGAAATTGTGGCAAGAAAACTAATTATTGAGATAAGCGTAAAATTCCCAAATTATCCCTTACTCTAAGCAACCAACTATCTAATTCTTCAAGTACAACATTGATTATGAAACTATCCAGTTAATATCGCCAATATGTCATCGATATATCGGTTATCGGTCACCTGGTGAGATATTGGTGCAATATATCGGTCAGAATATCGGTACCGATAATATCGACGATATTGGACTAATATCTGATCGATATATCACCGATTTTCCCGATATCAGTACCTTTCTTCTTAGTTCTACATTGGTCTTTCTTCTTATTGTTGGTATTAGTGTTTTAAGTTTTAACTATTAACTGTTAGTGTTTTAAGTCTTAATCAGTTCCTAGTTGCTACAATTATTAGTGTGTTTGCAAGTTGCAAAAGGTTAATTTGTTAATGGTAGGAGAGTATACTGAATTGTTAGTGTTAAATTGCTATTCATATAAATCCTACATTATATTAAAAATTACCAATATCCCACCGCGATAACCTATATTTCAAATATTGGTCCTTGACCGATATCCGATTTTTTACTGCATTAACTGTTTAGTTATGAAAATCCACATCCAAACACTCCCTATAGAAAGAACCATATCATTATGTATATATCTATCACAATTCACAACAATAATAAAATGAGATTCTAACAAGAATCATGGAAATTAACAAATCATAGTTGATAAACTACTTGGTAATAAAAAAAATGCTCAAAAGAATAATAATATTACCTGAAAATGCAAACTGTTCAAGCAACGGGCGATTTGCTTGAATAAAGGCACCATACACCGATGAAACTCCGGTTGTTGTGTCGTTTCTAGAACCTCCTCCAACTCACCTAAAAACATGATTTCTTTCGAACTGTTGGTAACCGGCCAATACTTCAGTAAACCCCTTATCACCATATCAGCCAATTTGCAATCTTTTTCAACAAATTGCGTAATACAATACGATAACTGCTGATGATACATTGCTAAACATTTCGGTTTATGCAACGGGATCAAAGCCCTAGAAAGAAACAATTTGTGTTCTTCCTTCAACGGCAAAGCAAACCCGTTAACAATACTCCCTAAAATCTCCAAAAGTTCAGCAATCCCGTTATGTTTCTCGGTCTCTAAAACAAACCTGTAAAAGATATTGTTCATAGATTTCCGAATAAACGGACGATGAACCATGAATTTACCGTAAACCCTATGAAGAATCGTCTTTAAGTACTCGCGTTCTCTAGGATCTTCGGAATCAAACAAATCTAACAACTTGAGAACGAAGTAATGATCGATGAACTTTTTTGCAACTTTTGCATCGGCTTCTGGTGATGCGATAAACCTAAGTAAAAGTTCGTATACGATTTGCAAATGGGGCCATGACGGATCCATTGACGGTTCTTCTTCTTCTACATCGTAAGATTCCAACACTTTGCAGTCGCGCGGTTGAGGCGTTAACTCTCTAAACAAATTCGCAGAAACCATTTTCACAAACTCTTGCATAACAGATTCTGTGAACTTAACATTACTAGACGCCACAAAATCGACTAGTTCTAATAAAGTTTGTCGCTTTATCTCTTTTTCCTTGAGGTGTTTCGTCGGGTCATTGAAATCAAAGATCACAGAGCACATAATAACTTTCTTTATGAACAAATTCTGTTTTTCGGAGCTCGGTACATCTCTAAAACTTGGTAAAGATTCATAAGAAACACTTACAGGACCGCCATTACGAAATTTCGTTTCGTTTGGATTGAATCGGGTGTTTAACGGGGCTGAAATATCGGAATTCACAAGCTTTCTTGAATTCCCACTTGCTAAATCACTTCTTTTTGAACTTGCAGAGGTGAAATTAGGGTTTTGGGTACCTGAAGATTCTTGATTTTTGGAAGATTTTGATTGTTTCCTGGAAACTTTACTGAGAATTTGCTTGATCATGTCTCAAATTAAAAAAAAAAAAAAAAAAAAACCCTAAAATCCCAACTCAGATTTTAATCCAAATCATCAAAAACCTAGAAATTCATCATAAAGACTAATCCAAAATAGGAAATAAAGCAAAACCCTTTTGAAATCCTATGATAATACACACATAACACACAAAAACAAATCTGAACTATACATTAAAAACCCACTAATCTGAATCAAACTCAAACAAACCCCCTCAAACACCATCAAAGTCCCCCTTTTCAAAATACCCCACATCAGTTTCTTTCTTTTTTTTTCTCTTTTTTTTGTATAAATCAAGACCCTTATAGAAAAAGCTTCTTGCTTTTGATTTAACACAAAAAACCCATAAGTAAATTAACAATCTTGGGACTTTTTTTTGTATAAATCAAGACCCTTATAGAAAAAGCTTATGGCTTTTGATTTAACACCAAAAACCCATATGGAAATTAACAATCTTGGGACTTGAAAGTAGGGATAATGGGCAAATCTCTCAAAATAAGTTAAACAACATAGTTTTTTTTTTATGTAAAAAAAGAGCTTTTTTATCCCCTGTGAGCTGGACAGATGGATAAAAAAGTATGTTCACTACACCACAAGAATCCTGCTTTACTTTCTTTCACACTTTCTTTTAGCAAACACTTGAAAGGGAATAACTGAAAAGAAAAAAAGTGGATCAAGTTAGTGTAGTTTCAAGATTGGGAATTAGGGTATCAAGAACAAAACTTGAAAGAAGAAATATAGGGGATTTGATGGAAAGAAAATTGGGGGTGGGGGTGGGGGGTGTTAAAGAAGAAAATATCTTGAAACCCACCTAACAAGAAAGACCAAGCCAGTAGCCACCCTTTGTGTGTTTTTCTATGTTTGTGCTTGGCCTTTTCCTTTGTGGTTGTTTCTTGACTCAAATTTTGTGGTACTTTTTTTGGAATTGGTAAATAATAAGTTTTTAGGGTTTCTTAAAAGGTTAATGATATGTATATTTATGTGTAATAATTTTTTATTGTTTTAATGATAAATGATCAAAATAGGATGTTTTCAAAAGTTGTTATTAATATTTTATTCAGATGCGGGATTTTAATAATCCTAACTTTGACTTATTTATCGGGATGATTCTAACTCAATAAATGTTTACAGAATTCAGAATTCCTAACTTCAAATGTATATTTCTCCAGCAATGATCTTGTATTAACTGAAAGTTAATTATGTTAGTTTATTTATGATGTACACTGCTTATGTGGCAAAAACATTCATAGGTCAAAGTTGTTTTTGCCACATAAGTAGTTCCGTCATAAAAACGGGGTTAATTTTCAGTTAATATAGGATCGCTGAAAGAAAATACTTTCAAAGTTGGGACAGTTTGTAAACATTTCCTAAGTTAGGATTAATCCTCACCAACAGGTCAAAGTTGAGTATTAAAATTCAATTTTCTTATTTTCTTTGATAATTTATTTACGTCTGAAAACCTTTGATATCAATTAAATCAGATGGAAATTACATTGAGATAGAAGGTAAATTGGCAACATGTTGCGCCGCTACCCCTTTTTGAATAGCAAAACTAAGTCTTTTAAAAACTACATCCATATATCTCGGGTCATAACATTACTATGCATGACCCTTTGAACTCGACTAAGTAGGTCCACAGCCTCTGGCACAAGGAAACCAAAAATATCAAAAACAAATAGAATAAACACGTGCTAGTTGTCAATGCATGTTTTCTCGTGTTTGCTCACTTTGCCCGAAACAACCTTTAAAACAGTCTGGCTCATAGTGAAAACACTACCCCTAAGCCCACAAGGGGAAACCTCTGTTAGATCCACACACGCGTGTTTTTCTCCTCAACTGAAGACCAAAACGTCAACTAATCTAAGGGTAGATCTTCCTTCTAATGGGCTAATTAAAAAATTCATGAGTGCCCCTTTCTCAGCAGAAATTCCAGCACGCCTGAATGTACCACTAACGAAATCATGTTGATTGTTAAACCTCTCTACAATAAACTGTATGCTCGCGTACTTTACTTGTGTTAAACTCACTTTCGACATTGCTTGTTATGACACCAATTAAAAGATTTTCGATTAGAATAAATAATAGTTTTTGAATTTTTCCCTGTAGATTTGCATGCCATGAATAGTTGAGCCGAGTCAATATAAGTATATAACCACATCGTAATCGTCTTTTATTAAAGTTTATTGTAAATTTAAGTCGGCTGATGGTACCACATTGACGTTCTTGCTAAACTTTCATATTCTAAAAATGTTGACATCACTATACTTTGGTCAAATTTTAATTACAACAACCATAAATATAAATAATTTGATAAGTTATACAAATACAAGATTCCTTAATTCTTTTGTAGCTTAACTAGTTGGATTCCCGTGCTTCGCAGCGGGCTTTCGGTCGGCATCGACTCGGTTCGTTAAAGTATAAGTATGATACAGGCACTCGGTATAACTACCAATAGAGATACGCCCAAAAGGATATCAGCACCTGTTTTACATTGATCGAAAACTATAGAAATAAATGCCGGTATCAATGTCATTTGGGCGGGCATTGGTTCGGTCAGTGTCACACACTATAGCATACGGTAGTACGGTACTAAAAAACTCTATTACCAATAAAACTTTATTTTCATTCACTCTTATACCGTAATGTCGAGAAAACTATAAAAACGAATATATATCAGTACCGATATGGTTCGAACGACTAGTTCGGTTCAACACCGTAAAGAACAAAAAAATCAACTATATTTACCCGTTGGATCAAAAGTTTTATCGAATCTTAGATAAAAATAAGCACGTTGCAACAGTGTATTCAAAATTGTATATTATGTTACTTGGATAACAAAAATGGTAAAAGATGTAAGTGTATATAAAAAAAACTCAATGAATTTTGTATCACCATATTGAGAAAACCATAAAACTGCCGGTATTGATATTCGTTCAAATAAAATTTTATCGTAGATAAAAATAAACACGTCGCAATGGTATATTCAAAATGTTATTAAACGTCATAATATATTACTCGAATAACGAAACAGCTAACCGTCTTATAAAACGTCGTATTATATTGCTTAAATAACGAAAAGGGTAAACAACATCATTTTATATTACCGTGTATAACTATGTTTTAAATAATATATATATACACACAAATAAAAATAAGCACATTACAATAGAATGATAGAAATTTTATAATTATTGTATTATTTAAGTTATAAACGTAAAACGTAATCTAATAAAAATGAATTATAATATTAAGATCTTATATTAAAAAAAAAATATGTTTGATGGAGTCTATTATAACTCTTTTTAAAAAAGTAATTAAAAATTAAAAAGAAAGCTAAAAATGTGATTGGTCTAAATATTTGAGTTACTCTTCAAGTCCTTTGAATTTGTAAGGTATAAGAATTTGTATTAGTTATGTCTTTATCTAGACTAGAGTAAAATGTCAAAATGGTCCTTGAATTTAGGTCATTTTTTTTACTCTTCTCAGTTCAGAAATATAAAACTTTTTGTATTTGGATCTCTGAGGTTTCATTTATGTTACCATTTTCATTCAATTGGCAAACTGTATTAAAATTTAATGTTAACTTCTCTCGTCTTTTGTCGTTTTCCTCATTTAATTAAAATATATTATGTCATAAAATGACGATTATATTCTTCATTAAAATGAGGAAAACGACAAAAGTGGAGAAGTAAATAGAAAGTTGTAACTCAGTTTGCCAATTGGATGAAAATGACAACAAAAATGAAACATTAGGGACTTAAATACAAAACGTCTCATTTTTAAACTGAAATGACAAAAATAACCTAAACTCAGGGACCGTCTTAGCATTTTACTCTCTAAAGTATAAAATAAGAAGAAAATATTATTAAAAGCAACCAAATGGGTGGCTATTAATATTGGACGTTTATTGGGTTGGTCATGACTTATGAGGACTTGGAGTTTTATATACTGCATGTTACAACTACTAAAAAAATATAACTTAACCTGGTCGTGTGGACTTGTTCCAAATTCAAAATCAAACTTAGAGGCTTAAAGGTGACGTAATAATCATAAAAAAAACTAATTTAGAAAAAAACAATTTTTCAAACTAATTCATTAAAATTAGAAATATGTAAATTAGCTATTTGTTATAATTTAATTTAATATTTATTTCAATCTTCTTAGTATTTTAATGAATAAAAAACACATAGTCTAAACTTATAATATATAGTTATATACAGGTCACTCATTTAATACTAGGGATAAGCTTGGTGGATACTAGTACCAAAAGTGGCCGATACGGTATGGTACCAGTATTCAAAGGTAAATCAACCCAAAATATCGTACTGTACTGAACTAAAAGTACCGATCCTGAAAAACGTATAAAGTAGATACCGAAAACGGCTCAGTACAGTATCGATTCGACGGAACCCAGTACCAAATGTCTATCCCTAACATGTAGTAGCATAATTTAATTAATATGTATTTCGTTTCCCTTTAAATGTATGAAATTTATGTGTATTTGAAATATATGATTATTAATGATTGTTACAACTTTTTTACTATATTTAAGTTTAAAAAAATAGACAAACTACACGGATTATCCGGGCATTTATCTCTTTAAAAAGAGAATGTTATAATTTTCAAGAGTCTTTCATGGATGATATGAAGGGTTACATGATCTCCTTTATTGAAGAATTTATCATTTTATTATAATCTAACATTGATTAATTGAAATTGTTTTTTTTTTAACAAAGAGCTTGTAATTTCGTGGTATAAAGGAGTCAAGAAATGTAGTAAAGTGTTACTTTAATATTTATTTTATGTAAATAATACAAAATTTTGTATATCCTTCTCTTAGACATGATAGTTGATATGTCCGAGACTCATCCACAGGACCACATCAAACAAAATTTAATTGTTTTATTTTTCATCAACACAAGGCCTTAAACAACATGTCTTTTTTTATTATTAAGTTTGACATTTTCAGAATAAATAATCATCTTGACTTTTCTTTAAAATCGGCATCATTTATATTGGGAAATTATATTTTAATAATCACAATTTTGACCCAGAGACTAGAATTAATTCTAACCCTTGAAATGTTTACCGACAATTTCAATTTTGAACATATTTTTGTACAGGAATCTCATACTATTGAAAATTTAACCCAGTTAGTTTTTACTGATATCATCAAAACTTTGATTTATTTGCCATAAAAACAGTCCACGCTATCATAATTTTGATTTGTTTTTTTTTTTGTCACATAAGAAGTCCACCTCAGCAAAAACTAACTGATATGTGACCGCCGAAGGAAAATATATCTAAAGTTGTGACTGTATGTAAACATTTCCTGAGTTGGGGATTAATCTCGACCAATATATCAAAGTTGAGATTATTAAAATCAATTTTCCTTTATATATATGACTATTTCAAAATTTTCTCGATTTTATTTGTTTACTAGGTAAATATTAATAAAGAAAATACTAAACAATTGAGAAACAATAAGCGGAAATGATTTCATTTAGTTACTTGTTTGTTAAGTATAGCTTGGACTCACAAAAAAAGTAAGCGAGAAAGTTTTCATCGGGTTACAAGAATCTTAGACACATAGAAGTGCGACACATATCACAACCACTTATTTATTAGGTATAACTTAACGTCATTTATGAGTAAAAAACTATATTATTTTGATTATAATATAATAATCTAAATATATTTATTTGAATTAGATTTAAACTTTGGGCGACTCTCAACGAATCTGACTTCTCATTTTAGACAACTTTTATTTAATTTTTAACAGTAGACCCGCTATAGATAAAACATAACCTAAATTGACTGTCCATAAGATAATGAGTTGAAGTTGCCGTATCTACTAAACATTTATAAACATATCCAAAGAGCTAATATAAGTCTATGATATAAATCAAAATAGGAATACGAGAAGATGATTACTTGAATACTTTCGGCATATAAGTCAATGATAACAATATAATCTCTTAGCTTTGATCAGTATCAAAGATTGTGTCACTTCGCAAAAGCCACATAACCCACCACATCATATAAACGATAACTTCTATCAAGGGATAGAAGTGTAAGACCCTAATACGTATTTGACAAAAAGTCGCAGCGGAAATTCGTGCCATAAAATTTCTTTCATTACAAACGTTTTGACTTACTTGAAAGTTCGTTTTAATATGTATCTTTTACAAAAATAAAGTATAAGTCCTGTTTACTAAAGTACATACTCAATTATTCCCGTACAATCTATCTTGTGACTCGATGTTTGATCTCTATTCCTCGTGATAACCACCCGTGATTCGTACAACCTGCACTCACCACATACATTCATAACATTAGTACACAATACATAAACAAGATTCAATCTCGTACACTTCCCATTTCGTTATCCTTCTAACTTTAAGCATTTCATCTGTGTATCCATATCCTGGTGAGGCTTCAATAATGTACCTGCATTACTTTTCATTCTCAAGGCACACTTTTAATAACGTATTACTCGAAGTATCTAAATCATGCATACATACATTCTTACGTGCATACATACACATCTACATACGTACATACATTACTACGTCTCTACATACATGCATACACTCATACGTACCTTCATATATACCAAAATACACATCTACATACGCACATACATTACTACGTCTCTACATACGTACATATACACATACGTATCTTCACATATACATAAATACACATCTACATACGTACATACATTACTACATCTCTACATACGTACATATACACATACGTATCCTCATATATACTTAAATACACGAATACATATGTACATACACTCTTACGTACACGTTCAAGATCTTACATACCTCTTATATATCCATACATTAATTACATGGTACTTAGACTTAGATTTATAGCCCATAAACGTCAAAGGAACGATCAAAATCATGTTTGGGAGGCCCGCCGTGGTCCACGGATAACAAACCGAAGCCTACTATACCCAAATCAACTTAGATAACAAATTTTCAGGTTTTTGAACATGGGGAGGCCGTCGGCGACGGCCCTTGCAATTGCCCGTAGCCCAAAACTTCCGTAGACAGCCAAATAACCCGTTAGCCAAAAACTGACTTTCTAGAGCCCGTCGGCGACGCCTTCTAGATTTTGCATTTTTCTGCAGTTTCGTTTCGTCGTCCGTACGCACTAAAACGCGCATAACTTTTGAACCGTTTACCCTTTTAACCTCCCGTTTCTTCCTACATGCTCGTAAATTCACATTCTATTATATGAACTTGAAATCCAACATCCGGTTTAAGGAAAATATTCACTTAAAGCTCTCGGCTTTATATACCCGCTTTCACTTATTTGACCCGTTCATGTTTTCGTCAAACTACTCATTTGTTTTAACCCAAAACTTACATAAACGTTATAACTATAATACTTTTACATTATCCGGGGTTCGTACTTGGGATTTATGCACTCGATACCCAGTATGCGTTAAACCTATTCATGTCATTCATTTATACGAAAGCAAACTTTGTTAATACAATTTCAAATGCGAAATTGTTTGTCCATTAACCATGACTCACAACCGAGTCTTTAGACTATTAATCCGCGTCTCCGATTCTTGGTTAGCATACTTATGTACAATTCTACCCATACCCGGTTATAGTACCGTAATCAATTACTTATACAACCCTTCCGGTATAGTAATAAAACCATATTTTGACCCATTCGGCCTACTTAACGTAAATCATCAATTTCATACAACCCTTCCTTATTTGACTTCAATTATCATGCCTAATTAACTAGAACATAACCTTACTTAACAAACTAAGAAGTGATTCGGAAATCACTTACCTTGTGCATCCGTGTCCGTATCCGTATCCACTTCTTTGCCTCATCTTGACCCGTTAGCCTTTCATGCTTGAGTCCATCTTGATTTGATTCCTCTACTTTCATGCCACCAATTCACATTCTCGTTAGCATACACAATTGTACATGTTAAAGATCATATCAATTGCATATTTCACATTTGACTTTCATTAGTCAATTATAACAAGCATAAGACATATACCCATTTTCACATACTTTCAAACTCATATAATTCAACATGTCATTCCATGTAACGCGTATTAATGTAACATGTACCATACGACTTTCTAATATCCTATCTTTACAAAAACAAGTTAATTTATGCTTCCTATGTTGTAACACCCCGAAAATTTACGTCCTATAATGTCTTGACACGTGTCATAACCTTTCAACGTGTGAAAGAATGATCTTGATGGACTAAAGTTGAAAAACAATGAAACTATGTAAATACAAGGGTTCAAAGTGTCAACAATGAATAAATATACTTTACAATAACCCTACATGATGTTTATAACCTTAAACGAATGGATCATGGATCATACGAAACGAATTGTGAAAGAAAGTGAGAGATTACAAACTACAGGGGTTAAATGTGTCAACATGTTAAAGATATACCTCTGAGTGACCTTATAGCAAACCCGAAGCCTTGTAACGATTAATTATGCTCACTAGAATGCACCATAAAAATTTCACCAAGTTTCGTTACAGTATGAGAAAGTTATGATAAAATTCGTGTGTGAGGGTTAGAATCGTCAACATTGAAATTTAGGGCTTTTCGGGTGATCACAAAGTTACCCGAGGACTTGACAAAGAGGGTATAAGTATTAAAGCCCCCATATGTCAAATATAAAGCCTCTTAATGCAAGAAACAACTCGAAAACGACCTTTCGGGGGACCAAGGGCCAAAATGCAATTAAAGAAAAATGGGAAACCTGAACATAAGGCTCAGGCGGCCCGCGTGAGATTTAACAAAATGTGAGGCGGCCCGCGTCAGACTGCCAGAACCAGAAAACGTGGACAGGTGCCTGTTTCAGTCCCTTAACCGACTTAGATCGACTTTGGGCAATACAATGGGCTTCCTATCATGGTTTTGAGACTATAGGGGACACATGTAATGATCCTTGAACCTTGGTAGACCCATTTGGCATCCATCTAGCATGATTAAAGTTCATATATAAGTCACAAAGTTGCAACATGCAACCACACTTCATTTCTGGACATTTTGAGGAGCTCAAGACCTGATACAAGACTTCTTAATCATCCATTAGACTTATGTAAGTATGCTTGACCCTTCTAAATTGAGTCTTGATTCGTTTATAGCCTAGAAGTCAAACCGTCGTAACTACGGTTTGACATAGTGATAGATCATAAACGGTCCAGAGTTTTGTCGAAGCGAAAGATGTTATAAGTTGGTATTTATGTAGACAATTAACCCCTAAAAGAGCACCCACTGATTCAAATCCTAACTATGTCGTTTGTCGAGTCAAACTTATTCCGAAAAAGTCAACAGAATCAGTAAACCTGTAATTAACGATCCAGAAGGCGTGTAATCTGTTTTAACATGCATATAACCTGCAAATAAGTATAAAAACTTGTTTAAGCTTGTTTGATTCGACAACTCTCTGTTTTGAACCGATTCGGAGCCGAAAGTCGCGTAGTTTGACTTTCTGCTTTGACTTCGATTATGACCCGATTTATATAGGTTTAGACATGCCTTAAAGTTCCATTAGGACCTAGTTACATGTTGGTATTACCCTCTGCGTTTATACCACATGTATCCTTAATTGTCCGATGTTTCCGTTAATCGCCTAAATATTGACCGTAATGCCCTTATGGCCATAAAACGAGATTTTTGGAAATATGAAAGTAAAATAATCTTAGTTACCGATTATTAAACATGTCTGTAAATTTTCACATCAATCGGAGGTCTAGATTAGGAGTTATGCTTAATGACGTAATTATAACGATTCTTAGTAATTAAATGACGTCATTAGCGTAACGCCTATCTAAAACCATTTTTGACACCAAACCTTTTACCCACTGATGTAATATAATATTTTGGGATTTTTGAAGATTTTTAATTATTTTTAAACTGATCATAAGCTAGGATTAGTGCCTTAATTCGGTTAATACCGAATATACCCTTTTCGGCCATAAAATGAGTTTTACAAATCCTTTTGATGCCAATCCAATTGCTACTGATTTTAAATATTAAATAGAGTGTTTTGAACCTGTTTAACTGATCAGGAAACTCAGAATCCTATTTTAACCCGTACGTCGCTTAAAACGGCTTTATACGCGTATTATACGCATAGTTAGGGTTTAAAACTATTTTGACATATAAGACTTATAACCAAATGTTATAACCTGTTAAAATAAGTTATTTTACTGATTTATTCAGACCCGGATCACAGAAGCTTAATTGATCCCTTTTATAATCTTTAAAATGACCAAAATACCCCTAAGGGGCTTAATATAAAATTAAACTCGTTTTGGGCACAACGGAAGGTATCCTACTGATATCCCAACATAATTAAGGCATATTAACTTAGGAAACCTGTTTAGGACTCTTATGGTTACCCGTTACGCTTCATACGCGTTCGGTTCGGTTTATGTAACTAGTTTACATAAATTAGCCGAAACGGGTCAAACCTTATCGGTTTTATCTCCAAATCCAGAATGTGTATAATATACCCATATTATACGAGTCTCCGAACTTGTCGGGTCTAAATCACATTCTATTCCAGTCTTCGCCTTAACATGCGTTTGAACAGTATCTTCCTCTGGGAAACTAACCGGTCTAAGTCAAGGCTTAATTAAAGACCCGTTAGGATTCTAATAGGTTATTTAAAAACCTTCGTTCCAGATTTAGGAGCCCAGTAAAAGCTATCTGTACTTGCTGATTTGATACGGCTGGGATTGAATTTATATTTAAGCTCAGGTAAATACTTTTAACTTATTTTCCCTATACGGGCTTGGGGTACGGTATATAAAATACCGCTTGGTCGGGGCGTTGAATCTTTGATTGAATGAATGATAATTAAAGTATTGAGACGTCTCGTTTAATATTGTTTTGTTTGCTTAAAGCCTTTGGGGGGTTAATGACCGTTGTCCCGGATATCCCTGGCATCATTCTACGGAATGGCCACGACCTTAGCACACAGGTGTAGGCGTACACCTGTCAGTGTCTCATAATTAAAGTGGTGTGTCCATTAATCTTCAACCCGGCTCGATCCGGGCTACTGAACGCATAAGAAACATGTAAATCCCTACAAGTATTATATTTAAATAATTATCCCAAGTTATAAAATATTATTTGTGCCATGTGCATTCAAAACAATCATTTTCTTAAACCATTTTTAAAATGAGTCAGTTGATTGTATTTACCAGTGTAAACTGACGTATTTTCCAAAAAGGCTAAGTGCAGGTACTAATCGGAATCGGGTGGCTACTCCTAGCATCATTAAAGAGTCTCGCAAGCTTAGATGCCTAAAGTCCATTGAACAGTGTTATTTTATTTTCAATCCGCCTGTGGATCCTTTACTTCCGTTGTAATACTTTGAGGTTACATTATTTCGGATTGTAATATATTTATCCTTTTGCTTCCGCTGTGCATTTATATATTGTGTTGTTTGACTATGATGTTGCCAACCACGTCACGTTACTCCCCTACCGGGCCCACCGGTAACACGTGGAAATTTGGGGTGTGACAGGTTGGTATCAGAGCCAACATTGAGTGAATTAAACACTATCTTTTTGTGTTTAATCTCAATGACACATTAGCACATACCTTGACCTTCTGAGTCTAGACTTAACATAGGAATATTCTCAATCCTTATCTGGAATTTCTGCTTCCAAAATTTTTTATATTTTGGATACGTCGCCAAGCGAAGAAGCCGTAATAATAATTCTCCACACCAGGAGCCTTGATTTGCTGACCTTCGTACAGCGGCTAGGATTAAACATGCAACCAAGGAGAAGGCATTCAGAAATAAAATGAAGAAGAAACTCCTTTTGCTAAAAATCGTTTCCTTAATAGTCCTTATAAGGACATAATTACCTTTCAATTCCTGCGAGGACGACGCTATTCCTTTCAAGTCCCGTCTAGGGAACATCTATTTTTTTTATATAGTGGAATAATTAACTTTAAATTTTCATTCAGACATTCCTTTTATAAGATCTACCTTTATATAAAATGGCAAAATCTAAAAAGGACGAGACCTAGCCACGCAATATTTTGAGGCAGAGCAAAGATGGTAGTTCCATAATTAGATTCAGATGCATATTTAACACCTCAATTTAGGATTGTTCTGCGTTAAATATTAATAAGAATCTTAAGAGTGAAACCTAGCCTTCGGGTCATTTTAAGGCCGGGCCATGATGGTAAGACCTGTTTAAAAGATTCGAATCCCTGTTAACATCTGTAAATATGTTAACACTCCTGACAGACGTGATTCATTAAAATCACACACGTCATTCTTATTAATGGATTCTTCAAAAGATTCCTAACCCAATGTAATGATCTCTGAATCATGGGTATAGATTATCACTTGAGATGATCACATTTTGACCATACGTGGTAATATAGCGCCTACAGGCCCTGCTCATTTCCATATGAGCCAAAAGACAGTAGTAGCGACGACTCCCTGTCAGATAAAGGTAATGAACTAGGTTCAACCCTTCATGCTTTGATTCTTTGAAATCATAGCTTATAATTTATAATTGTCCTTGTGACTAGGCCATTTGTGCTATCAGTATACCTTCGTGTCTTGATTCTCTGAAATCATGACTTATAAATTAAACTTGTCTACGCGACTAGGCCATTTGTGCTATTACTAACTTATAAATTAGGATTCATGATAAAAATCCTGGATAAAATAAATATCATTCCTTACCTGCCAATATAGATATTAAAAGAGAATCTTAAAAGGTTTGACCTAGCTAAGATGGTAAAACCTGTTTAAAAAGAGATTCAGATCCTTGTTAACATCTGAAAATGTGTTAACACTCCCGACAACCGTGATGCTATAAAAATCACACTTGTCATCCTTATATTAGGAATTTTTCCAAATCCCTTATTTAGCGTAAATGATCAATAGGGATCATGGCTGGTAAACGTCGAAAATGATGTACGCATCAAAACATCCATTTGGGATGTATACATACGAGTAAAGATGAATACATGAAAAAGATAGTTTTATTTCATAACTTCTTGTCAAGACAATGAACTATGAAATTTTCCGACCCAAAGGAATCATCGATTATGTTTTTAAAATTTCCCTAGTGACAAGGCCTCCGAGCCATCATAAGTCTTTTGGAACAATCCCTTGTGATATATATAAAAGATGTCAGTATGACATTGGCAGTCGTGACTTATGTCCCCTGTCCAATAAATATGGAGGATTATTTTCCGCTTAAATGCCAAAGATGGTTTATTTAAACTTAGGCAAAACATAATCAAATAAATTAAATTCTATCTATTGGCCTATATGGTTTAATTGCGCCATGGCTATCTATTCATCAAATTCGACAATTCACTATATGATTAAACAAATTGTTTCTACTTGGATAGTAGCCTTCAAAGCTTCACCATGGCTGACTCCTCTGAAGCTCACCATCATCCAGTTAATCAGAATGATGAAATAAGACTGAACTTAACAAGAACCGAGTTACAGGCTATGTTAAATACGACCATAATTAACGTTGTGGATCGCGTGCTGAGGGATCACAAACGGAAGGGCGATGATACCCCAATTCAAGGTCGTAAAAAGGGTAAGACCGGTTCAAACCATAGCCCGTCCAAGCCAAAGGGGGCAAAGCCCAAATGCAATAACTGCAGGAAGCAACATTCTGGAAAATGCACCATCGACCCACGTGCTAATTTATGTGGAATTTGCAAAACCAAGGGTCACAAGACCTTGGATTGCAAGAAAGTGGAAGATGCGACCTGTCATGGCTGCGGCGAAAAGGGCCACATCAGTACTAATTGCCCTAAGGCTGCCAGGGAAGGAGCAGCTAAGTATGGCAAGTATTTAAAGGACAAACAGCAGTCAGGTGAAAAACCCAAATGCAAAACCTGCAAGAAACAGCACTTCGGGAAGTGCAGGTATGGATCGAACTTGCATACACAGTCGAGAACTGTTGCATGTGGGATATGCAAGTCCAAGGGGCATAAGACCTTGGACTGCAAAAAGATAGAGGACGCAACCTGTAACGGTTGCAATGAAATAGGGCACATCAAAACTAATTGCCCTAATAAAACCAAGAAGTCTGGGAAAGATTCGAAGGACAAACCACGGACTGGTAAAAAGCCCAAATGCAAAACCTGTAGGAAATATCACCTCGGGAAATGCAGATATGAAGTTCCGCCTCTACCCTGTGGAATTTGCAAGTCCAGGGAGCATAAGACCTTGAGTTGCAAGGGATTGGGAGACGCAACCTGCTACGGTTGCAATGGAAAAGGGCACATTAAGACCAACTGCCCTAAATACGCTAAAAAGCTTGAGGAAGATAAGAAGACCAAAGCTGGAAGCTCTCAAATAGATGCTCAGGAGATTGTTCAGGATAACAATGTCACCACATGTACTTTCTTTACCAGTAACGCTTATGCTAGAGTATTAATTGATTCATGTTCAGATAAGTCTCTCATAGACAATAGATATTGTAAATCATTAAATCTGCCTGTTAACAACTCTAAGCGTTAAGTATAAAGTAAAATTGACCGATAACACCTCGGAGACTGCTCCAGCAATATTAAATAGATGTTTTATATCCATTAGGAATTACCCTTCTCCGCTGTCCTTGTTTCGTTAATAAGAGGACTCTATATAGTAATAGGTAAGGATTTGTCGTCTTGTGACCAAGCCCATATTGTGGGAGATAAGAAGCAGTTAATTATCAAGACTGTCATTTTGAAGGTTTGCTTCGGATCAGAAGATCCATGCGGCCCGCGTAAGCCCTGGGTGATACCTTACGCGGCCCGCGTCAAAAAAAAATGGTGGAATTGGCCGTCCCCGGAATCGAACCTGGGTCTAGGCCGCACCCTTTCGCGCGCCTAGCCAACTGAGCTAGGTGCCTAGTTTGTGAAATTTCCATTCTTATTTAATATAAGCACATGTACAATAACTTCCTTACTTCTTACTACAATCACCTACTTATCCTTCTTAGGTTGACTAAGCACTTGGTGAATTCGGTATTTTATACCAAAACTTCGAGTATGGAAAAACTCAGAAAGAGATGTCAATAATAAAAAGGGGGCCATCGATTCCATGAAAATTGATGGATGAAGTAGAAACCATTAGGTATATCAGCGGTTATGCTGGAAAGAACCTGGTAAAGCATACATCACAGTCATTTGATGACAATACCCTAAATTAGTGAGGATATTAAGGAAATCCTCAAGAGAGATCATATTATATATTGTGGAATGGTCCAAGTTTTAAGGACCTTATTAAAAAAAAAAAAAAAAACCTAGTATCCGTTTCGCGAAAAAGGGAAAAGACGGAATAAGAATTTTCTGACTCTCGCCATAAAAGTTCTAGACTGTCGACAGTGTGTCGCAAATTTTAAATTCATTGGCTGAGATAGTACCCTATTAGAGCACATAATTATTAGTGGTTAGCATTGGCAATAAGAGGGCACATTAAGGTTTAAAAACCTACTCATTAAGAATCCATTATGGATCTACCTCAGCTACCCACGTTATTATGATTAAGAAGCAATCAGTCAAAGCTGAGACTGCCTAAAGTTATCTAAGATTTTACAGCTAAGTTAGAAGGATTAATAATGGAGGCGTTTAACCCTCCTGTTGAATAATTAGAGACAGCTCATATTGTGAATTTCACCAGATAAACCCTTATTGTGAATTTATTGCTATAAATTACATGTGGTTTCGGGTGCTGTTAAGTCTCTCACCAGACCATAAACTTAGCAAACTTTTAGAAATTTTTCCCTGTAAGAACCCCAGATGTTAGGTGTAAGGTAGAACCTTCAGGCAAATCATATGAACCATTTCTTCTGTTCTTGTCAGAAACCTTTAGGCATAAATTTTTAGAAGTATCCTCTCTCTAAGAGGAAGTGCATCAGCACATGTAGTTGATATCTCTTTAATCTCTATTGATTCCGAATACCAAATGGTATGATAAAAGCATCATATGAGGATTGGTGTATCTTAATAAATTCCATAGATTTCTTCCATGCCTGATCAGTATGGAGGTTTAATACATGGGACCACAAAGATATTCCGATGGTCATAGTGTACTAAAGTCAACTAATGGTATTCAAAGGAGATGTCCAGAATGGAATTGTCCAAGTAAATCTTCCCGATTAAGGAGTCCTTGGACTCATAACATAAATGTGTCACTTAATTGACACAAACAATGGTGGATGAATTGGAGCCTGAGATTTGTAAAAATCTCTGTAACCTCCTTGTACCTTGATTATTTTTCTCCTAATATTACTCTGTTGCCCCTGAGAGGCAGGAAAAGTTAAGGTTTAAATCCCGTTTAAGGAAGTGTTATTATGAAATCTCCAAAACGGTTGGTACTATCATTGGAAGAATCGAAACCCTGATTAACTAAGTTAAAAAATAGAGGGTTCATATAGCTTAACTAAATATCCTGGAAATCCGGTATAGTTAATTATGAAAGACGGTTCATTTTGCTTATGCATTATCACCGCAACCCTAAATAGGCAACGATTAAGAATTTGCTATCAACTGCCCAGGATCGTCGATCTGTTCGACTAACGACAAGGATTAGCTATTCCCTCAACATTAGCTAAGCAGTGGTTGGAATAACCATCTCACCTTAAAAATAAGCTTTTCTATAATAATTGATATTTAAGTATTAAGGCTACTCCTTTGGAGACCTTGTATAGATGGAGTGTTAAATGTCTAGTGTTAGATAGAGAATTGGTAAGTCCAATTATCAAGATCTGAAAGTTGCCTGGGGGACAACAAATAAGATCATACAAATCCATAATCGATTGTAGGTTGCCAGTATACGGCAGGAAATCAAGGAGTTATGAAAATAGCAAACTTTCTAAGTTCTTGTTAAGGAAAATGGTTTAACAAAAGATATCACCCAGGAAGGGTGTACCAAATTTGCTAAATTATCAGGCTAGTTAAGCTCTGAATATATGGAAATCATTCGAAGGAAATCGAATAATATCAAGAGCAAGTAGCTTGTAAGCTAAAACCTACTTAAGGAGTTTGATGGAGCTCGCAATACATTACACACTAGTGACTGGAGGATGTGATCCGCCAATAAGTCAAGAAGCACTATCACATAATGATATGCAGAATTATGATGTGATGAGCATCCTGTATCGATTGAGGATCGACAGGTCAAGAAGCTCCAAAAGGATACATACGCCTAATATAAGAGCCACTTTGGGAGCTTGGAAAGACTCCAGATATGCTATAAAAGTTAAGTCCATTATGCGACAAAGAGTACTTCCAGCATTTTAACAAATCTCGAGGTCGAGATTTCTTTTAAGGGGGTGAGGATGTAACACCCCGAAAATTTACGTCCTATAATGTCTTGACACGTGTCATAACCTTTCAACGTGTGAAAGAATGTTCTTGATGGACTAAAGTTGAAAAACAATGAAACTATGTAAATACAAGGGTTCAAAGTGTCAACAATGAATAAATATACTTTACAATAACCCTACATGATGTTTATAACCTTAAACGAATGGATCATGGATCATACGAAACGAATTGTGAAAGAAAGTGAGAGATTACAAACTACAGGGGTTAAATGTGTCAACATGTTAAAGATATATCTCTGAGTGACCTTATAGCAAACCCGAAGCCTTGTAACGATTAATTATGCTCACTAGAATGCACCATAAAAATTTCACCAAGTTTCGTTACAGTATGAGAAAGTTATGATAAAATTCGTGTGTGAGGGTTAGAATCGTCAACATTGAAATTTAGGGCTTTTCGGGTGATCACAAAGTTACCCGAGGACTTGACAAAGAGGGTATAAGTATTAAAGCCCCCATATGTCAAATATAAAGCCTCTTAATGCAAGAAACAACTCGAAAACGACCTTTCGGGGGACCAAGGGCCAAAATGCAATTAAAGAAAAATGGGAAACCTGAACATAAGGCTCAGGCGGCCCGCGTGAGATTTAACAAAATGTGAGGCGGCCCGCGTCAGACTGCCAGAACCAGAAAACGTGGACAGGTGCCTGTTTCAGTCCCTTAACCGACTTAGATCGACTTTGGGCAATACAATGGGCTTCCTATCATGGTTTTGAGACTATAGGGGACACATGTAATGATCCTTGAACCTTGGTAGACCCATTTGGCATCCATCTAGCATGATTAAAGTTCATATATAAGTCACAAAGTTGCAACATGCAACCACACTTCATTTCTGGACATTTTGAGGAGCTCAAGACCTGATACAAGACTTCTTAATCATCCATTAGACTTATGTAAGTATGCTTGACCCTTCTAAATTGAGTCTTGATTCGTTTATAGCCTAGAAGTCAAACCGTCGTAACTACGGTTTGACATAGTGATAGATCATAAACGGTCCAGAGTTTTGTCGAAGCGAAAGATGTTATAAGTTGGTATTTATGTAGACAATTAATCCCTAAAAGAGCACCCACTGATTCAAATCCTAACTATGTCGTTTGTCGAGTCAAACTTATTCCGAAAAAGTCAACAGAATCAGTAAACCTGTAATTAACGATCCAGAAGGCGTGTAATCTGTTTTAACATGCATATAACCTGCAAATAAGTATAAAAACTTGTTTAAGCTTGTTTGATTCGACAACTCTCTGTTTTGAACCGATTCGGAGCCGAAAGTCGCGTAGTTTGACTTTCTGCTTTGACTTCGATTATGACCCGATTTATATAGGTTTAGACATGCCTTAAAGTTCCATTAGGACCTAGTTACATGTTGGTATTACCCTCTGCGTTTATACCACATGTATCCTTAATTGTCCGATGTTTCCGTTAATCGCCTAAATATTGACCGTAATGCCCTTATGGCCATAAAACGAGATTTTTGGAAATATGAAAGTAAAATAATCTTAGTTACCGATTATTAAACATGTCTGTAAATTTTCACATCAATCGGAGGTCTAGATTAGGAGTTATGCTTAATGACGTAATTATAACGATTCTTAGTAATTAAATGACGTCATTAGCGTAACGCCTATCTAAAACCATTTTTGACACCAAACCTTTTACCCACTGATGTAATATAATATTTTGGGATTTTTGAAGATTTTTAATTATTTTTAAACTGATCATAAGCTAGGATTAGTGCCTTAATTCGGTTAATACCGAATATACCCTTTTCGGCCATAAAATGAGTTTTACAAATCCTTTTGATGCCAATCCAATTGCTACTGATTTTAAATATTAAATAGAGTGTTTTGAACCTGTTTAACTGATCAGGAAACTCAGAATCCTATTTTAACCCGTACGTCGCTTAAAACGGCTTTATACGCGTATTATACGCATAGTTAGGGTTTAAAACTATTTTGACATATAAGACTTATAACCAAATGTTATAACCTGTTAAAATAAGTTATTTTACTGATTTATTCAGACCCGGATCACAGAAGCTTAATTGATCCCTTTTATAATCTTTAAAATGACCAAAATACCCCTAAGGGGCTTAATATAAAATTAAACTCGTTTTGGGCATAACGGAAGGTATCCTACTGATATCACAACATATTTAAGGCATATTAACTTAGGAAACCTGTTTAGGACTCTTATGGTTACCCGTTACGCTTCATACGCGTTCGGTTCGGTTTATGTAACTAGTTTACATAAATTAGCCGAAACGGGTCAAACCTTATCGGTTTTATCTCCAAATCCAGAATGTGTATAATATACCCATATTATACGAGTCTCCGAACTTGTCGGGTCTAAATCACATTCTATTCCAGTCTTCGCCTTAACATGCGTTTGAACAGTATCTTCCTCTGGGAAACTAACCGGTCTAAGTCAAGGCTTAATTAAAGACCCGTTAGGATTCTAATAGGTTATTTAAAAACCTTCGTTCCAGATTTAGGAGCCCAGTAAAAGCTATCTGTACTTGCTGATTTGATACGGCTGGGATTGAATTTATATTTAAGCTCAGGTAAATACTTTTAACTTATTTTCCCTATACGGGCTTGGGGTACGGTATATAAAATACCGCTTGGTCGGGGCGTTGAATCTTTGATTGAATGAATGATAATTAAAGTATTGAGACGTCTCGTTTAATATTGTTTTGTTTGCTTAAAGCCTTTGGGGGGTTAATGACCGTTGTCCCGGATATCCCTGGCATCATTCTACGGAATGGCCACGACCTTAGCACACAGGTGTAGGCGTACACCTGTCAGTGTCTCATAATTAAAGTGGTGTGTCCATTAATCTTCAACCCGGCTCGATCCGGGCTACTGAACGCATAAGAAACATGTAAATCCCTACAAGTATTATATTTAAATAATTATCCCAAGTTATAAAATATTATTTGTGCCATGTGCATTCAAAACAATCATTTTCTTAAACCATTTTTAAAATGAGTCAGTTGATTGTATTTACCAGTGTAAACTGACGTATTTTCCAAAAAGGCTAAGTGCAGGTACTAATCGGAATCGGCTGGCTACTCCTAGCATCATTAAAGAGTCTCGCAAGCTTAGATGCCTAAAGTCCATTGAACAGTGTTATTTTATTTTCAATCCGCCTGTGGATCCTTTACTTCCGTTGTAATACTTTGAGGTTACATTATTTCGGATTGTAATATATTTATCCTTTTGCTTCCGCTGTGCATTTATATATTGTGTTGTTTGACTATGATGTTGCCAACCACGTCACGTTACTCCCCTACCGGGCCCACCGGTAACACGTGGAAATTTGGGGTGTGACATATGTGTAGTTGACTTTCAAAAGTCAATGGTTTATCATATGAACTTCTGACTTATCCACATATATCCGTAACATCATTTATGCTATATCAATGACACTATATACATTTCTTATTCACGATGCAAATATGCTTACAATCATATGATCACCTAGTGATATTAAACACAACGTACAAGTCCTTAATGCGTAGTCTTGACCAAGACATACATTCAACCCGAATTCTTGTATAAGTTCCATCTAAAGCACATTCTTCAAGTTAGTATACTACTAATTACATCATTACCTCATCTCATTCATAAATATCAAGCCATTTCATACAATCTCACATCTTAACTTCACTTAGACATTTCATCATACACTTGGTGTGCGTACCGCCTTTTAAGTATAACGTACAACTAATTCATGCATAATCTTCTAAATTCATACGTAGTTCATCAAATCCTTCTACTAATCAACATGTAGTATTTAAAATTAAACATCAAACACATTATCATCACATTTTATTCAATTCATCTAACACCAATTCATCATACCCACATAATACATCGATCTTTCAACAAGAATTGGACATAGGTGGTGATTCAAGTCATCATCCTCACAATAACAAACGGGTTTCACCCATAAACATCAAATTAACACAAACCATACATAACCTATGTTCTATATGATGATTCTAACCCTTATACATGATCAATTTCATATTAACTCACGGATTAGAACATAACCCACTTCACACATAATCACCAATCTTAGATTTAAGACATACCTTACGATCCCCTTGTGAAGGTGATCACTAATTCATGTTCGGTTGTGAATTTGGGACTCGATTCACCCTTCAATTTGGTGATTTAGATGAGTTAGGGTTTTGAGCTCTTAAGAACTCTTGGCTCCTTCTCGAACACGCACCAGATGTGTGTGTTTGTGTGTGTGTTTGGTTTGTTAATTAAAACATAACTTTCTCCTTGTTCATCTATGGTCCCTCTAGTTTTTTCCCTTGTGTGTTTTGCTAAACATTTGACTAGGTATAATAACCTAGTTATTACACTCCATTTTATTAAACATGGGGCCACACTAGCAAATATAGTAATTCGAGTTTTGGGGCGTTACACCAACTCCAACCAATCAATTATCTAAAGCGGAGTTTTAAAGAAGATCAAGCCATCAAGCTACCACGTCGCAAAATCTTAAAAACATCACACTCACTAAATAAGTGAACATTAAAACAAAACGGACAACGAGTCAAACGAAGATACACACCTTTGACAACCAAATTACAGTATATAGGAATACGGCCCTCGATGATTTGACAGCCAAATTACATCGTATCAGAATACGATCCTCCATGATTCTCTAACCTAAAATATAAACTTTTATGGGCACAACACAATTTCATCTAGTTGGACTCACCCCATCAAGGAGAATGACCCCCATCATATATATTCTGAGGACAACAAAAACTCCTCTCTGACATCCAAGTCCCAAGTCCCTAATCCATTGGTGTAAATACCCGATGTATATTTTGTAATTGTTTGCCCTTTGCCCGTTTGGGTCGGGGGTGTTGTTTGTTGTTTGGCCTTTTGCCCGTTTGAGTCGGAGATGTGTCTTAATGAAGTTTACTTTTAAAAAAAAAATTATCCCTCTTTCTTGACAACAAGAAAGAGAGCCAAATCATTACAATCTTACCATTTTACAACCAGCTGGTCATATTGATCCACCTCAATAATAATTTGCCACCCTTTCTTGAAGAGCTACCTACTTCACTCATAATTCAACTATTGTTAACCACGAGTCAAACCCTCCACCTTTTAGGAAGCGACACCATTTTACACTTGATACCACTAGGCCAGAAGCCCTTTGATATGTATAATATATATGTGATTCTAACTAGAGATGAGCTTGGTACGGTACTTGTATTCAACCGAAAGTACAGATCTTGACAAGCAAAACGTGGGTACCAGTACCAAAAGTGGGCGGTACGGTAGGGTTCCAGTATTCAAAGATAAATCGACCCAAAATACCGTACCTCACGGGTATGGTACTGAACTAAAAATACCGATCCTGAATAACGTAAAAAGTTAATACCAAAAATGGCTAGACATGGTACAATACCGATACTAGTACCCGATACCAAATATTCACCCCTAATTCTAACAATAACTTCAACCACTAACCCTGGGCTTATAGCTCAGTGGTTATGGGGAAATGAGGGAAAGACTACTGGCCGAATGGTCTCGAGTTCGATTCCTGATCCACCCGGGTTTTACCGGCTCTGCATTGTCGTGCCCTTGGGTGGGTGCAGGGTCGGGTTTTCCCCGAAACTGGTGGCATGGTGGGCTAGGGGCTCCGAGCGTGCAGGTTGGGCTGCCGCGGGCTACCTTTTGGCCAATGAGTGCCGCGTACGGAGTACCAGGCGATTCTTATGTTGAACGTTAAAAAAAAAACATCAACCACTAATAAGAAAACAATGGCCTTAATTGTATTTAATAAATTTATGTTTTGAAGAATCACTATTAAAGTTGTTTTCTATATATTATGTTTTATGCGTTATTTTTTTTAAAGCTAGCTACAAAATTTTCTAGAAAATTACAACACATTCTACACGATATAGAATTTGAACTTTTAACCTTTTGATTATAGAACCCATCAAGATTCAAACAAATTATCAGATTATTATATTTTGTTATAACAAAACCAAATGTGAGTACTGAGTACTATCTTTTACATTGCATTTTATTAAAACTAAATATAATTTCAAATCACAAAACCACTATAACTAAACAATATATGTATCAATAAGAAAAAACTTCATAGAAATGCATACAAGTGAATGAAATAAAAATAGTTTTTTTTTCAATACTTATATATATCGATTTTCTTAAACAATAGAATTTTATGTAATACACGACTCTTTACCATCCCGAAACATGGCCAATGTAGGTAAGAGGCTTTCGTGTGTTTGTTTTGTAACCATGAAAATTTATTAATGGAAAACTTATTAACAGGTGACCTTCAAAAGGTTATGACAATACCAGTGAAAATAGGATTCAAACCTAACACTTACTACTATGCCATCCCTTAGGAACAAATATCTGATTTTACATGGCAAGAGACGGTGATTTTTTACTCGCACCCAAAAAATGATTAATTCATAAATTTTTATTTCTCCACAAACCATTAAAAAAAATCTCATCAATACGCAATTATGCAAAGCATTTTAGTTGTATAAATTAAAAAAAGTACCAATCGAAACGACTACAGATACAAAGAAGCCGAATTGTGTTGACCTACCTATCAAACGCTTTTATATTGTAGCTATTTTTAACTTGGCCCGTCAAATAAAAAAAGTTCTTAGGTAGCATTGGTCCATACAAGCCGTATTGGTCATATCATTGTCACATCAGTCATTTCTTTGTCAGGTGAAAAAAGAGAAACAAGCCGTATTGGTAGGCAAAAAAAGTGATACACGCCGTGCCACTTCTAATGTACCAATATCCTCACCGGTTGTCGATTCATGAAATATAAAGCAATCAGCCCGACGATTTCCTAACGGGTCTAACGATTACAAGTAATAAGGCCCACAAAAACAAATAATTGTCAAATCTTCAAGCAAAAACCAGGAAATATTGGTGGAAAACACCATCATGACCAACAACAAAAGTACAAACAAAACAAACATAGATGTAGATCATGATCTTCTATAACAAACTCACCCACCCCACCCCCACCTAGGGGGTGTTTGGAAAGTCAACTTTTGATTACAAACACATATTTAAAGTAGAAACTTTTGCTCATTAGGGTGTAGGGAGTGGGCTTCGGTAAACCCACTTTACCGATTGGCAAACCAATGCCAACCCTTTGCCACATGAAGTGTTTGACGAAATGGGTGTTTAATCGGTGATGCATTACCGATTCGGGGAAGAGGGAGGAAGGAGAGAGAGGGAGGGTATTGTGGGTGGGGTCCATTCCAATCTCAACCAATCACACCTTTTTCCTTTTTAAAAAAAAAAATAGTTTACCACTTCACCAAGTGTCTAAACCATTGCCAACACTTTTCACCAAAGTTTAAACACTTTTGACTGATTGACATGGCGCGCTCTGATTGGTCGGTTTTTTGGTTTGTCACTCAAAGTGTTTAACCACTCCCTACACCCTTAGTAACAAAAAATGGTTGCATCTGACATGAGAAGAATCCTGCACATGACAGGCACATCTAAAAGATGCATTATTAAATGTTTCAGTTTTGTTATCAACAAAAGCTTTGGACTGATAGGAGTTCAATTGCTTCCGTTGACTCTCATGTTGACCCATGAAAATTTTCAAATATAAGTAGTTTAATAGGCAAATCCAAACTATCAGAGTATGGGCCACGGGCTCATTTAGGGTTTATGGGGTTACTCGTAATCTCTATATAGGTTACGATATATATTACGAGTGACCTTAGAAACCTAACTGAGCCCGTGGGCCCAAAGTCTAATACAAACACCCCAAAATCGGGTCGGTGGGTCAGGTTGAAAGGTTAAACCTGGGCCAGGCAGGTTGACCCACAAACTTCTTGTCCATTTTTATACATATATAGCTGATAACATAGTTTTTTTTTTAAATATAGTAATTACCTAGAATAACTTCTATGTATGGAAAAAAAAAACAAATTTTGCATGATAAATTGAGAACTGATAAACTTACAGTATAATTTACTTTTTTTTGCCTTTCCAAAAAAAAAAAAAACTTACAGTATAATTTCTTGCTTCAGATTGAGTGCTAACAAGAAACACCGCCGTCTCTTGAGTAATTTGCATACATCATTAATTCATCATTTATAGGTTGCATGAGGTCCTGCAAGTGCATAACAAACAAAGTCTACAATAATATAATTTTTGTATAAACTCGGAAAATGCATAGTAGTGGCAATTTCAGCCCATTTACTTATTAAAGCTTGAATGACTACGTTTCTCAAACGGGTCAAACAAGATTACAGCTGAAAAAGAAACAAGCCGAAAGTCATTAAAAGTGTATGTTAATGCATACAACCTCTTAAGGCCTTATAACGAATAACATAGATTATTAATATAGTTTGTAATCATATTTAAGTCTACACGCATATAATGATTACTTATCCAAAGATAACGAATGGTAAGTAGTCGAAAGACCTGCAAGCCGAAACATGTGCATCTATCTCCTTTCTTACTTTTTCTGCAATAGACACAAATATTGGAATGACACAAGATTGTACCAGTATCGCATTTGTGTATGTGAACTGCCACTTAAAACAAAGAGGGAGAAAGTCAGTGGCGGCGAAGCTTGAGATTTCCGACCGGAGGGTCGAAAACGTATATACCTGATATACAACTTTTATCAAGCAGCTAAACAGCCAATAGCACCACTTGATATATGCCACTTCACATTGCATTTCAACCTGAAACTGCAAATGTGATTATAGCAAGCAGCTTAACGAAATGTTTAGACCCTTAACTAATACAACTTTAGCCCCTCAGCTTTAATATTAAACAACTTTAGCCCCTCAACTTTAATAATGACATGTTTAGTCCCTCAACTTTAATAATGACATGTTTAGCCCCTTAACTACATCAAACAACTTTAGCCCCTCAACTTTAATAATAAACTTCAGCCCCTCAACATTGATAATGACATGTTTAGCCCCTCAACTTTAATAATGACATGTTTAGCCCTTTAACTAAAACAACTTTAGCCTCTCAACTTTAATAATAAACAACTTTAGCCCCTCAACTTTGATAATGACATGTTTAGCCCCTTAAGTAAAACATCAAACAACTTTAAACTCTCACGATTTGCTTATTTTTATCTACGTTTTGAACCTGTTGCGGAGCGCGAATGGTAGCCCACTAGTTCAACAAAAACTCACTTATACATTTCTTTGGCATTATCACACAGTTATAGTAAATAAATTATAATAGATTGTATTTTTCTAATCATTAATGATTATAAGCAACTATATATCACATAACCTTCCAATTTCCATTAAGTGGAGTGGTGGTTGTATATTAGTACTCAATGATACTAAATTGAAGTTTACCAAGCTATTATAAGTGATTCACCTACTTGGAGATGTAAGGGGTAAGCTTTAGGCACTAATTATAAACTATAGTTTGAAATAGAACTTGATTCCTCCTTGGTTATTATTCTTTGCGTTCGTCTCACACCAAAGCCACACACAAACACATTAAAAATATTGGAACTCTTAGAAGTTAGAACCAACTCCCTCCTTTGTTTATATACATAATTTTTTTTATTAAAGTTTTGGATAACCTTGTTGGGCCCCTCAGTTTGATTTCACTAAACTTTGATCCTAAAACTTTACGAGTAAAATGCAAAAATAGTTCCCGAGTTTAGGTTTTTTTTTTTTACACTTCAATCCAAAAATGTTTTTTTTTTTGGTATCTGGGTCTTTAAGGTTTCATTTTTCTTGTCATTTTCACCCAGTTGGCAAACTGGGTTAGAACTTCCTGTTAACTTCTTTTTTTTTTGTCGTTTTCCACATTTAATTAAAATATATTATGGCATAAAATGACGATTATACCCTTAATTTAAATGAGGAAACCGATAAAAAAAGAAGTTAACAGAAAATTCTAACTCAATTTACCAATTGGATGGAAATGACAGCAAAAATGAAACCTCAGTGACCCAGATATAAAAAAGTTTTGAACTGAAATGACAAAAGTGGCCTAAACTCAGGGACTATTTTGGCATTTTACTCAAACCTTATATTAGCATTATGGTCCAAAAGTTCAAAGCAATTTATGACAATAGGGTTTGATTGTAAGATAATTATAATGGACAATGTAGACATGTCATCAACGAGTATCTAATACCATATTATGCAATATAATATCTAAAATCATTACCTTGAAGAACCTTGCTTGCTTCTTAGGGATGTGAATTAGGGTAGCTACCTTGATTGAAATAATCAAAGCTTGGGTTACATGCTTCCTTATATTGGATATTTTAAAGTGTCCTTACATGACCTTTATGGATTGATTTATTATATGTGTATTATAAGAGCAAGATAGAGTATTTTTCGAGCGAGATTCAAGGCAATAGCTATTTGAACATCTTATATTTGTGTTCCAAAATTGGTGATAGTGTAGTATTGATACTTTTCATAACAAAGCATAAAAGTATATAAAAACTTGATTATACAAATTAATATTGTTGAATATGGTTGAACCAACCCGCCCCTTAAGAAAATCCTTTCATAGAGTTGATAGACATCTGAATACCAAAAGATAACGACATCGATAAAAAATATTGAGTAAATTGCCAAAATCATCCCTGAGGTTTGGATACGTTTACTAGTTTCATCCAAAACAATTTTTTTGTACCATATTGCCCTTCACTTTTGGGCAAATTTGTTATTTTCATCCAAACGTCTAATTTGGGTTATTTTTTCTAGCAGATATTTGGATAAAAATGACAAAAAATCCCAAACATCAGGGACGATTTTGGCAAATAAGTTAGACGTTTGCATGAAAATGGCAAACTTGCCCAAAAGTGAAGGACAATATGTTACAAAAAAGTTGTTTTGGATGAAACTAGCAAACGTGCCCAACCCTCATGGACGATTTTGGCAATTTAGTCAAATATATTTATAAATTGGTGTCGCTAATTGTTATAGTTTGACATTATTATATATATCAATTACTAACATGTATTTGCGCCAGTGTATTATTGCCTTTTTCAACTTTAGCCACAATTATTGCCTTTTTCAACTTTAGCCACAACAATTTAGAAAGCTCTTATTCATATTCAAAACCCTAAATCAAAACATCTTCAAATCAAATGGCGATTTCATTTTCATCTGCATCTTCTTCTCTCTTCACATCCTCCAATTTCACCTTCAATTCATCCTCACCGTCACAACCGCTTCCAACCGCCCTAATCACCACAATCACCGTCGCTCGCTACGTGTAAAACCCTAGCCTTGCCCAGCACCTGCCCTAATCGAACACTAGGGCGTCGGAATCATCATCACCCAATCGGGTATAACAACACCAGGTACTTTTTCTTCTCTCGCTCTATGTTAGTTTTCCTGATTTTTGGTCAATTATACATGTTCTGACACTTGTGGGGAACGATGAAATAGCTGTCGGACAGTAGCGGTAGTCAGTGGTGCTTGATCTATCTTTGGGGGTTCTGTAAATATCCTATGTTATCCTTGTAACTAAATTTGTAGATCTTATATGAATCATTAATGTTATCCTTGATTCCAGTTTTTAGTTGCATTAGGTTTATAATCAGATGGTAACGTTGTGACTTTTCCGGCGAAGTTGACGGTCACCGGCGGATACTGTTTTTGGCCGCCCAGTATTAGTGGTGTTGTTCCATCTGTGGAGGGTATTGAAAGGCTTGAAGTAAGTTTTAATATTTTTTTTTTGTATTTGTTTTTTATGCTAGCTTATTGTTTTTGTTAACTAGATCTATGTTTAATTGATGGGGTGTTGGATTTTGTTGGTGATGATTTCGGTCCATAAATAGGGCTTGGTTGATCGGTTCATATGGATATGAATTTTAACTTGGTTGATCGGTTCAATCCGCTGTGAGTAATATTTCAAAACTAAACTTTGTAAATTTTAATTAAATTCTACCTTATAGTTTTTAATAATTATTTATAGCGATTGCTTTTTAATAATCTTACCAGAGATTGAATGTCAAACAAGTGTACAGCAGGTCTCTTCTTGCTGCATAATCAAATCAAGCATATTATGTAGAGGTGGAAGATGAAGCAAGTTGGGTAAAACAGGTCAAATGGTATAGTTTTGTCAACAAAAATTTAAATTTCGTTTGTGTAGTTATTAGTGTTTGGCTGTTTTTGCGTTCCCTGACATCCCAGTTTTTTGTTGTTGATTTGTTTTGTATTTCAAGGGGCTGGGTTTTGGGTTTTAGAGTGCGAATTTGCGATATCAGTAATATGTATGTTTATACAGGGGCACTTTTGTCATTTTACAACTTTAGCTGTGTTAAAGTCTTTAAATTTAGGGGCATTTGTTATTTTTCTATATTTCGACAAGTTTTTTTTCGATGTTGGAATCATCAAAACTTAAACCAAATTCATAATTGGGTGACCTCTAAAGTTATTTAATCTTTGGGTGGACTTACTAAGAACTTTTGATTACTTGGGTGGCCTACATAACAATATCCCAATGGGCAGTCGGAGTTTTTTTGGCAATGAGCAGTCTAAAATAACATGTGATAAGTGTATCCCAAAGAGTGGTTTTAAAAGCATGCAGCCACCTAAATTGTTAGGCTGTGCGTTGTGGCACCCGTTAGCGCCGGGGTGAGTCACGTAGGCGCCCAAATGGCTCGCAAGCACCACAACGGGGTACTGCAAGCGATCACGCATGAGCGCCGGGGTGAGCATGGTCCCTTGGGCGAGCGGCTGTTTTGGGAGTGTTTGGGGGTGTGGTAGGTTGGGCGAGCAGGTCTCCCAATTTATATGACAATACAATGTTGCCACGAGAAGTTATGACATGCTCCTAATGCAGCGGGTGTGAAATACGACCGCATTTTTGTAATAGGTGATTCTATAAATTTTACATGGAAAGGAAGTTGAAATGGTGGCCTGATTGAGGTAATTAACACAGCAAAGGTACGACGTTTTCTCAGCAAAACCATTAATGTTTAGGCTTACTTTACTGTTTTTAAGTGATTATACGTCTTCTTTCCCTAAATAAATTAATATGAATCAATTTTCTATGTTATCCTTGTAACTAAATTTGTAGATCTTATATGAATCAGGAACTCCAAAGGATTTTTTGCATTGCATGACGTGCTTGCTACACCTGGTCTGGCTAGATTGTGCCACGCAATATCTAGAGCTAAGTAACGGGATGGCATGTGTTGATATTGTAGGTACTTGAACTTTATGGTGTACAAAATAGCCATCTGATTTGGGTCAAATCGATACAGGTAAGAAAATAAGAAAACCCACTGTAAAACAAAATTCCACAATACTTGGTATATATTGTAGTTTGTTTCTGTCTTTCGAAGTTATCACTGGCTGTATGCGAAACTGTTAGTTATCTGTACCAGCCACTGGTGATATGCGGAACTGTTAGTTATATGTACCCTGCCGCAACGCGGCGGGTACTTCTACTAGTTATAAATGAAGACACATAAGTAAAAATGAATGTATATAAGACAATAAAAAAAACAATGAAAGAGTACTTCTCTTTTGTAGTTTAGCACCGTAAATTGTTTAGTTTGACATCATAAATGAAGATACATAAGTAAAAATGAATGTTTATAAGACAATTAAAAAACAATGAAAGAGTACTTCTCTTTTGTAGTTTAGCACCGTAAATTATTTCTAGAATAAACTTCCGTTTTGCTCCCTGTGGTTTGGTCATTTTAACGGTTTTGCTTCAATAGTTTAAAAATAGCCATTTTCCTCCTTGATCTTTCGAGTTTGTCGTCAGTTTGCTCTCTAATCTTTCGAGTTTGTCGCCAGTTTCCTCCCTGATGGAGTTAGAGGCTGGGAGCAAAATGAAGATAAATTAGAAAAATCTTTAAATCAGGGAGGAAAATGACTATTTTTAAACTATTGGAACAAAACCGTTAAAATGACCAAACTACAGCGGGCAAAACGGAAGTTTATTCTTATTTCTAAAAAAAGTAATTACAACGAGTATACAAAAACTCATCTTGTAAACAACAATTATATTTTGTTTTATTTTGCCACCGAATTCTATGATTATCCACACAACATCATGTTGAACACACTCAACTATAGGGCTCCTAGTAATTTATAAATCATCCAATTATCTAAACTTCATCAACCAATAAAAAATAATAATTTATTACGTAAAGATTGCAATAACAATTCCATAGCTACACACAAGATTTGAAAAACCAAATAAAGAAGTGGCTACTATTTACATAATCTAAATTTATAACATTTATAACTGATTTTTCACATTTAACCTAAAATTATTTTTTTTTTACTTATAACACCAACTAGGTTATCACCCGGGACTGCTTCCCGGGTAGTTTAATTTTATTAGTTAATAAACATGTATTTTTTTATTAAAATGTACATATTATCTCATTAAACTTTTACACGACATTGAATAATTGTTGTTGTTAATACACTAATAAATTAAAAAATGTCTTCATTTATGTTAACAATAACAACTTAAGTAAATACTGTCATTCATAAATGCATACACGGTCCGGTAATTTTATCACCCAACATTTTCAAAGTCATTAGTATCTTCTTTCCCTTCCAACAATAATTTATTTGGTCCGTTTCATCAGTATCCTAAATTTGTCTCCATGTGTATTCATAGTTTTCGTGTAAAGCTAATAACCTTTTAATTCTAAATTCTTTGTGATGTACATGTCTATAAAACCACAATATGGCGTGGTATAAAAAATAACATGGTTGGGTAAGTGGTTAATCGGGTCAAATTCAAGTAGAACGGGTTGGGCTGACCCACGAACACCTTTCATATCCATTTTAAAATTTGGTTATAGATAACTAATGCACTAATTATAGTTACAATGATAGTTTACATATTTGAATAGCACACTTTATGAGTTAAACTTTTGCCGACTTCTAAGCCATTTGACCCGTTCTCTGGTAAATCTTTTATCGCTCATGTTGGATAAAATATAGCCGAAATCGACCAGTTTAACTATTTCTCACTCTTTTGAACTGTGAAGCTTAACATCTTTCTTGCTAACATCCTCCACGGTCTTCAAGTCACTTTTAGTTTTAGCATGAGGCATACCTGACCTTTTATCCAAATTGTAAACATCACGGGTTATATAACTTATGTAAGGATTAAATTACAATGAATTGATTTGAATAAATACAAAGATTAAAGTCTACCTAGTTCCATTGAGAGTTGATACATCTATTGAAAGAGAACGGTTGAGGTCATTTTGCATCCACGGCAGCAACGCCTTGCTGCTCCTACTCCATTGCTTTAATTTTTAAGAAATATTCAAACCCTTTAGTACCATTACATACGTAGGATACTCAACAATTGCAGTAGTAGGTGAAGAAGAACCCAAACATATTCCGTCTTCCAAGGACCAGACATCCATACTTTTTTCCATCAATCCATAGAACCTTCAATTTTGATGCTTCTGTTTTTGCAGCCTCAAATAGTCTCACACCAGGTTTCTTCACCACCTTCATAATGTAAAACAAAGTTAAAATAGTATTCAAACAGGGATGGCATCAGGCCCAACGTGCATATTAAATAAGTAAAGAAAGAAAAACATGGCGTACCTAAGGGTGATTAAGCAGCCCAAATGTGGTTGTAGGGTTGAACTTAAGTAACATAGCATGACTATTTTCCCCAACCTTCATAAAGTTATACAAAATCAAATGAAAAGTAATATTATTGTTGTGTACTATTACGAATATTGCAAAGCAATTCCCTATCGGGTCCACATGAGCTTAATCACATGACCACCTTGTCAAAGTTAATCAAATTTTAAGAAAACAAATATGAGGTCCGTCTTCCAGCTATTTCCTTGTGATAGGATCGGTCATAATGGCTTCAGGTGAAAACGGGTAGAGAGCAAAATGAGTTCGGGTCAAAACGGGTTGGGAACAAAGTGAATTTGGGTCAAAATGAGTCATTTTAAAAACTATCATTTCTAACGATTCATTTTGCTTCTGGTAATACAGTGGGTAGCGTGGCGGCGGGTAGCCCAAATCAACCCAACAGACAAACAAACAAAACTAATGACAGAAGTAGAAATCTACCAAATTACAAAAAAAATTATAACTGCCAGCTCACAATACAATAGTAATGTAAACCGTTTGGTATTATAAAAATATAAGTCTTTTCTTTGCAAAGTTCATTCTTTTCAAGTTATTCTAAAACAAAGACAATACCAAATAACGTGTTGACATTCTATTTAATTGTACCATTTTTTTAGTTCTCCATTTTGCAGGTCATGTATAAATTTGCCCATACATCAAGCAAAAAGAACCCATAATCAGATCTTTAGTTCTCCTCACACCAGAAAATGAGACCCGTACATAAAAACTTAACAGGGCAAATTTTTACACTCTAAAATGTTCAAAAAATATAATAAATTGCCCATTTTAAGTACATGTAGGTCCATGCTCATTGGAGCATGAAAAAAAATAATAAAAGGAATAAGAACCTGAGATGAAAACTTGTTTTGCAAAGAGTGGTAAATAGCTACACCTTGTTGAATTTAGGTTTAAGCCTCACAAAGTACTATAAACAGCCAGCTATTAACAAATAACAAAGGCCTTCATGAGGAAAAAAACAGCAGAGAGTTTCAGAAACATAAATTAATAATAAAAATCGAACATACCTGTTGAATCAGTCTTGTTTATCATTTTTCAAATATGTGCCGCACTAATAATATAGGACATTTTTTATCCACCTTTTAATGTGAAGCAAGAAGTATAAAGTTGGAGATGGACTATTCAAGCACCTTCATTCAACCTAGTATTCTCCGGCAACTCACCTTACGCCTTCAAAAACTGAGACTCGCCAGGCATACACTTAAGAATGACCTAAATAAGATCAAACTCAGAAAAAAAACCGCAAGTCTTCAATCGTAGTGGATGAAATCGAAAACCTATATCATATGGAAGTTAGATGTAACCGAACGAATCATCAATGAAAGATAAAAGAAATCATAAGAAATTGAACGAAATCATCGATGAATGATATAAAAAAAATCATAGGAAAATAAGAATAGATTCATTGACTTACAAGATGCTAATGAAATCGAAAGACATAGAGGGGTTAAATGTTAAAATCTATAAAGTTATTTACCCTTAAAAGCCTCAAACGCAACAAAACGCAACCGCTCTTCTTCTTCCTAGTTTCCAGCAACTTTCTGGCAGAAATGGCAGGTTTCCAGCCGGAATTCGCCTTCGGAATCCGCTATAATTGCGTTATGGAGCCGCTACATAGTGTATAGCGAGGGTTTGGCGCAACACGACGCTATTCGCTATAGCGGTCGCTATGGCCGCTATCCATAACTACGTATGTATATAACATTGTATGTAGTAGGATTTTGATTTCCAGAGTAGTAAATATCCCCTGATTCTCAAAAGGCAGCGAAAGAAGCGGATTTGGTGGATGGTTGCAAACCTAAACAAAAATAAAAAAAGAAAATATAACAAATTACATAAAAATTGGTAAAATGTTAACCAATGAATATATGAAAATTACCTTTCGCAATTGAATGACTATATTAATGAAACTAATAATCTTTTTTTCAATAAGACCACGATTATTGTCAAACAACTCAGCAAAGATATCTTGTTCTTTATAGCTTGATAAAAAGCTTGTTGCCTCGAACTCAATTTGCAATGAACAGTAATTTTAGTTTTCCCGCTTAACTCGGAAACCACATCTTTCTCAACACGCCACAACATGATAAGACTTCAAAATGGCAGCCGGTAAAAATGTAATACAAAAAAATGTAAGCCCAAAAACTAAAAACTAAAATCTAAGGTTTGTGAATTTCAGTTCTTTCATATCTTACTTTTAAAAAAATGTAAGCCCAAAAACTAAAATCTATAAACTTTATATATCAGTTCTTTCATATCTTAGATATAGAGATCCGACATAAGAGATAATGAACCTATAGAAACTAAAATCTAAGGTCTGTGAAATGGATTTTCAAGTTGATATACCCTATATTACAAAATAGCAAATTATTTATGCCCTAAACGTGAAATACAACACAACCACCCTTTAAACCCCCAATCATCCACCTACGAATCCAGTAAAAAAAACTTCAAAAAAAAGCCGTAAATCATAATCAAGTAAGAAACGTCGGAAACAACCAAAAGAATCTGACTATATGCAAAATCAAACAAAGAAACAAAGAACATACCATGCAAAGTTCTATAGAATGAAGAAACGGTTCACCAAATTTAACTTATCTCCGCCGCTGTCCACATATCTATGGCATGAACAGCTAGATTCGTTTTTCATTTCTGTAGTGATTGATCAACATCTAATTGATCCTTAATCAGTGGTGAAGATGGCGATTATTGATCTAGAAGAAAGAGGAAAGAGGAAAGAGGAAAGGGGGGCTAGGGTTTAGAATGGGGATTACCTGGAAGTGAATAACCTTGATTTTGGAATCCTTTGTTAAGCCATTCACACAAGCGATTTAGAGAGAATGAGATGCAGGTAGAAGAAGAAGCGTATGATAGTTCAGGATTTCAGGAAAGCGTATGGTAGAAGCTTCAAGCCAAAGGAAGAGGGAGGCTAGGGTTTCGTGTGAAACAGTGAAGGAAAAGAATGAGCGACAGGAATTTAGGTTTTTTAGATGGCTTATATACCCGGGTCATAACACGGGTCGGATCACATTAAAACGGGGATCCGCGTTCAATTTTTATACCCATCCAGTTTCCCGCCAAAACCAAATCTAAGAAGCCCTAATATTGCGACACGTGTCCCAAATTTTTTTTGTTTATTATATATAATAGATGTGACAACCCTCAAATTCCATGTATTCCGTACAATTTATTAATGATAATTAAAGTGCTTGACGACTGTGTGGAATTACCTAACTGCTCTCTCATTACTGTGTTATACTTACATGTGCTTGTTAACATACTAGTAGTATACAGAAAAGTTACTAAATAGTCCCATATGCTTTCCTGAGCGTTGAGAATTAAAAACGTTAAAAAAATATATATGTAGGACACTAAACGGAATAATTAAGCACTTTAACGGAACAGTATCAAACCGAACAACCGGACACTACCCGGAACACAAAAAAGATATTGTGATGCGTGCGAAGTGTCGTATATTTTAGGTGTATATTTTAAGTCCTTTTTAACACTTATTTTAGCCAAGTTTTAAATTTATAAAACACGATATTTCACTAACACTAAACACACATATGGGCAAGTGCACCCATCGTTGAGTGTAGTATAGCGTTGGTAAGATACCGAGGTCGTCCAAGGACACAAGAGCTTTTAATACCGGTTTATCCTCAACGTCTAACCAAAATAAAAGTTTAGAAAAATGTTTTAAACTAAGAAAAATAAAAACTAACTAAAATGCTGAAAATAAAAATAAAATAAAAACAGATAGACAAGATGAATCACTTGGTTCCGACTCGTATCTAGTATAACCTTTGATTATTTCCGCACTTTTGCACATAATTAAGAGATTATCTTAGTTATTGTAGTAGGCCCCTCTTTTGAAGGTGACGTTACCCTCACCCCAGTAGTTTGAGTCAGCAGGGATACAATCCTAAAGGGGTGGATTATTGGAAGATAATGAATTAAGTTATTAATGCAGTATTGTGGTAGGCCCCGCTTTTGGCGGTGACGTTACCCTCGACTAAGTAGTCTGAGTCAGCAGGGATACAGTCCTAAATAGCCGGGTTATAGTATTAATAGTAGTTAACTTATGAGGGGATCAAAGAGTTTGGACCCCCGCCATCCAATACCGTGAAGTATTGAAGGAGGTCCTACTAAATTTGACCCAGGTCCATTGCAGGACCTCTAAACGCTGAACAATGGCAAGACCTTTACCAAACCGTTCCCTTAACCCCCTACCAGGTAGCCAACATACATCCATATAGACCGTGGAGATATGAATGGTGAAAATCCTTTATTTTATATAGACAGTAAAATAATGCCAAGACACCACGGACAAACGATAAGGAAAGATCACCTTCAACATAAGTAACTAGTTATTAAAGTCATTAATACAAAACCAAATAAAAAGTGCAAAAGATTAGAAATAAAAAGTATTATACTAGACACTTTGTCTTCACCAAGTGATGTAAGAGACTTAGGCAAACATGGCCTTGATTGTCAAGAACTCTTACGATCAATCTTGGATCCCGAGACGACTCACACACTCTATGATGGACAATGGATGATGGTGATGGATGATGGTGTTGTGATGGTGGTGGGTGGTGGATGAAGTGTGAGAGAGGTGGTGTGCCAAGGGATGAGATGAAATGAATCCAAGCACTCCTATTTATAGGCTGAACAGAGAGCTGGACACGGCCCCGTGTTCGCTGGACACGGCCCCGTGCCCGTCTGACACTCTCTCTCCTCATTAATTGTAATTCGCAATTACAATTAATGCGCCTGCTGTACTTTCGACACGCCCCCGTGTCCGCTGAGCACGGCCCGTGGTGGGCAATAGAAGCTTCTATAGGTTTGTCTTTTCTGCTGCTTCTTGGGCACGGCCCCGTGCTGGCTGAGCACGGGGCGTGTTCAGCCTTCTGTTTTCTCTATTTTGCTTTGGAAGGTGCCGTTGAGGGTTCGGGCAATCCACTAATGTTCCTTTTCTTGTATTTATGTTGGATTTAGCTGTCTTTTTGCTTCTTTTGCGTTTTTGAGCTCATTTAATCCTGAAAATACAAAAGGAAGACAAAAACACTCTTTTTCCAATATTAGTACTAAAAAAAGGTTAGTTTTATGCCTTATTTGATGTAATTTATATGTTGCATTTTACACACATCATATTGTCAAACACATTGTTCTTATTTTCTGAGCTAGTTAGGGACCCCGAACACCCTAACACCCGTTATATGACATAACACACTAAATACCTACTTAAAAGTTCTAACTAACATAACTAGACCACTTAACTATGTAGTTGAAATCAAACCATATAACCCCCCCCCCTCCCCTAACCGATCGGTTCCCCCCATGAGGGACACACCCTCCATCATTTTGATTATTTTAATCCTTATGCTAAATATCTAGGTGATATATTGTATGTTGGGTAATGTGATTAGTGGTTTATAAACAAGTCCATGAGTCTTGATCCTTCATTTCATCACACACCAACTTTAGCAAACTATCTCCCTCTCATTTCCCTTGTTTGACAGCCACCTTCCACCATACTACCACCATCATCAAGCTCTTGTTCAATCATTCTACTTACATACAAAGGTGCTACGGGTCATACAACGAAGCTTGGTGCTCTCGGAAGTGGAAGGACCTTCTCTATTCGCTTTTAACCATCACTTTTCTACACTCAAACTCCCCTAGCCTTGAGCTAGTGGTAAGAACTTAGATCCGTTCATTCTTTATGTTATTTTAGTGGTTAATAGATGTTAGAATGATAAAAAGTTAAGAAACTTTAAAGCTCATGAACAAGTCTTGAACATAATGTGTTAAAGTGCGGATAAAGAGAAGTTATGTGTGTAAATCATGTAGATCTTGTGTTGTTATGATTCTTGTTGATTATCTGATGATTTGTGGGTTAATATTGATGTTTGATGTTGTTGTGATCACTAAACATGATTAACGGAATCAATCGAACACAAACTAGAAAGCTAAAGACAAAAAACAGAATCTGTCCAAGCTTTTACAGCCAGCTTCAGTTGGCTGTAAACAGGCCATAACTTAACCAAAAATGTATTTTCTGAAGCCTAGATTTATGTATTATGAAATACGGTTCTAATGGCACCGGAATCATAATTTTTGGACTTCGTTTACTATTTTTAAAGCGTCGTTTCATAACAGCAGCTAGAGCTGCATTTTTTCTGCTGAAAATAGACGTTACGTTTTCTATCATAACTTGAGTTCTGTGTAGAGTTAGATCATGAAATTTGTACTGTAGATGACCACCGATGTATTTGTAATTCTATCACTGGAATTTCGTAAATCAGACTCTCGATGAATTTTAAATAAATTATTCCGTGGACTGTGGTCAGAAAAAGATAAATCTGAGTACAGTCCGGAAAATGATTTTTTATAAAATATTGGTAATGAACTGGACCCCGATATCTTTACACAATAAAATTTGGAACGTTTAAGACATTCTGTAAAAATTTGGGAATTTTTGGAATAAGTTAACTATTTTATTAAAATGTCCGAAAACAGCCCGGTTTTGAATATTGATGCTGAAATGACATAAGTTGTAATTTGCATGTCTAAATGTCGGGTAGGTTATCTGTGAATGATATAACGTGTTATATGTGTTATGTGCATTATCGTATGTTTGTTTATGAGTGGAAACTTATATGGGCACAAACAGTTAAAGTAATGCATGCTATGTGATAGATACGTGTAGGAACTTTGTGCTCTATTTGAAAATCACTAAATGACTAACTGGTAATCATATTAGGACGTGATTGACCGACCTTAACCGCTAGCTATATTTGAGAATCTAACCGAGCAAACCAAGGTGAGTTTACACTTTCTACAAGGCATGGGATTCCCGGTGGTTTGGGAATGGGTTAAAGAATTTAAAACTAAATCTACATATCCCCTTGGGAAGATATGTACGGCCATCCTCCATAGATAGGATGCCATTATTAATCCTACGAATTCTCCTGGTGCAGAATACGTACGTTCGTCCTCCTGGTGTAGGACAACAACCTTAAAAACTAGCTAGACAAAACTCTATCAATAAGTCCCTCTTCATTATATCGACTTAATCGCCGAGGCCAATGGCGAGCGGGTCATTAGTTAATAGCGCTATTAGGTTTAACAAACCTCACACCGTGCCGGTCGGACGGGCGTGTACTAATGGACTATGGCAGACTATCAGTGAAGATAGACGCTGATATAGGGCACAACTTATTTGCGTAGTAGTCGATATCATACCGTCTAGTAGTTCATACGGGGAAAACCCCCACTGATTATGGTTATGGTTTGGGTAATGAAAAAGGAACTGGTTAAACATACTTTCAACTACGGGGTAACCCCCACGGCAATTAAGCCAACGAATGTCAAACCACGTTTTTCAGAAACAACTTAAAACTAAACAACCAAACGTGAACTCACTCAACTTTGTTGTTGACTCGTTGTTACATGCCTTACAGGTCGCTAAACGCTAGATGGAGCTTGCACGAGGAGGAGGTTGTTGTGGAATACGGATTGTTAAGTCCCGTACTAAACTTCTAAATCTTATGAACTTATTAAACCTACGTTATGGACTATAAACTTATGAACTATAGGACTTATGTTTTGGTTTCACGTTTTATGCTTCCGCTGTTTAAATCTGAACTTGGTTTACTTTCCTTTGGTCACCAATCGTATTGTGGTTGGTTTTATTTACTTAATTGTGTTGTTTAATATGATTGGTGGCTCAATCCTGGTCATGTCACGCCTCCAAGCGGTGATACTCCGCATGGTGGATTTTGGGGGTGTGACAACCAAAGCTTTCATTTTTTTTTACAATTTAACCTCACAACTTTTATACTTTTAACTTTGGTCCCCCTACACTTTTCATCATACCTAAATTTTTCATTTTTATGTTCTGTTTAAATTTTATGAGTTAATACGACACAACGTATGTGGTTCAACGTTTACGTCATCTATTTTTCTCCGTTTGATAGATTCGTCGCAACACGTGGATCCTAGATCAACTTAGTTATTCTTTTCTATGTTTTTAAAGTTTTGGTCTAAGTTATTCGAATTAACATGCCGAAACACGAGGGTGCTTAATACTAGTTGATTTTACTAGTTGATTTTGTACTTTCAACTTCGGTTCCCTACACTTTTCATCTTACACAAATTTTTCGTTTTACCTTCCGTTTAAATTTTATGAGTTAACATGGTACAACATGTGCGTGGTTTAACGTTTTTACGTCGTCTACGTTTTTCCCGTTTGGCAGGTTCGTCGCAACTTTCGGGTCCTAGATCAACTTATTTATTATTTTAAATGTTTTACGTTTCGGTCTAAATTATTTGCATTAACACTCCGCAAGTTTAGTGTTGATGGTCCCACCGTAACACGAGGATGGTTAATACGAGTTGATTTTAAATTACCTTTTATTTTTACTTCTGATTTGTGTTTTTATCTTCATATTATCCTTTGATTATTATTATTTAGAGTAAAATGCACGGATAGTCCCTGTGGTTTGGTAAAATTTCACCCTTAGTCCCCAACTTTTGGAAATTACACCCGTGCTCCCTGTGGTTTGACAGTTTGTTACGCGGATAGTCCCTGGAGTGGATGGGGGTTAGTTTTTATGGTTAAGTCTATCTGAAATGACTAAATTACCCTTGTGATATAATATAAAAAGTTAATAAAATTAAGAAACACATGTGCCACACCTCTTTTCATTAATAAATTAAAATTATATTAAATTAAAAAAAAACACCCTCCTCCCAGATCCCTAAAATTCCGGTAGCCCCCTTCCAAATCGTTCATCACCACCACGAATCGTCGCCGGCAAATTCGTTCTCGCCAGCACACCACTGCCATTTATGCTCTCTCGTCTCCTTTTTCGTCTTCTTTGTTAGTCGTTTGCCACCACCGAAAACCTGCAAATCAAACACAAATTTAACCTAACATCACCAAACGTAACAATCTTCAGACGATACTGGAGCAAAAAATCATAACAGATTCATCGTTTCCCTAACGTAATTGTGCACAATCGATCAAATCAAACAAAATGTCAAAAATCTAACCTAAAAACACCAAAATTCAATGATCTCTAAACAATATCGGTTCGAAATGGAACCGCAACGGCTGAATACAAAGCCAGATCAGAGATCAAATCAGAAACGACGGTGAAACAACCGGATATTTTGCGATTGATGATAAAATGACATACAGTAGGGTTTGTAGAGTGAAAATGTAGATCAGAGAGTGTAGATCAGAGAAGTGATTCATTTCATTAACTCACTTATTCAACTGCAACAAGCAAGAAATGTAGAGTGTCTATTTGGCAGTGGTGCTCATGGTCGTGGGGGTGGAGAACAGGAGAAGATGGGAGAGGGTGGATGGGGGTGGTGAACAGGAGACGAGGGAGAGGGTGGGTGGGGGAGAAGAGAAAGAGAAGTGATTCATTGCATTAACTCACTTATTCTAGGAGGCGGAGGTGTGGTGGTGGAAGGGGGGAAGGGGATGGCGGTGGTGGGGAGTGGTGATGGCGGCAGTGGAGGTGACGGTGGTGGTGGGTTTTAGTGTGAGAGAGAGAGTAGAAAGAAAGATATATATAGTTCAGTGTGTATATACATATATGTTTTATATATTTAATACTTGATTTGTTTATTTTATTTTATATTAAGGGTATTATAGTCATTTTACACCAACTTAACTGAGAAAACTAACCCCCATCCACTCCAGGGACTATCCGCGTAACAAACTGTCAAACCACAGGGAGCAAGGGTGTAATTTTCAAAAGTTGGGGACTAAGGGTGAAATTTTACCAAACCACAGGGACTATCCGTGCATTTTACTCTATTATTTATTTAAAACTTTAAATTTATCCCAAAAAAATTCACGAAAAAACGGATGGTTCCGAACAAAAATAGAGCAAACAATCCACCAAAATAGTTTACCATTTTACGGTAATTACCGGTTACCGGTAAAACACCACCACAAACGGTCAACCGCAAAACCAGATACATTCCAAACTCCCGCCACATGAACCAGTAAAACCCTAACAACCGGACACGTGTCGGTTTCCACCTCATTTACTCATACTAATACTCCCCACAACACATTCCCATTCATCTCCTTTCCCACACTCTCTCTCTCTACAATTCCCCCACTTTCTCTCTCTACAATTCTTCCAATTTCACCATCATTTTCCCCCAAATCGGATCGAATTCTCGTTCGATTCGCTCTATGGCACCTGCATTCACCCCCAATTGATTCTCACAGCCTCCAATTTTGACCAATTTTGACCAATTCGATTGCCGTTCGTCGTTCGTTCGTTCTCACCGGAAGTTAGGGTTTTTTCGTGGTTCAATCAGGTCGAATTCATCTACTTATTCAATTGTTTGATTTAGTTGTATCGGATTTGATTGATTTTTGTGTTATTGTTTGTGAATTGAGGTTCTGATTTGAATAATTGAACGTTAGGGTTTCGTTATTCGTTGATTCTTTATTTGTACAGTGTTTGTTAATAATCTGTATTATAGGTTTATACAAGAAACTCTGTGAAATTTTTGGAATTTTTGGCGCCTTTTTTTAGTTTGCCCCCAAAAAGTTAGGGTTTTCTTGTTTTGTTATTTTTAGGTTTTTATTCAACAGAAAACAAACAAAAAAAAGTTTCAAAAAAATAAAAGAATAAAAAAATTTAAAAAGATTAGGAAGTTCTTCCAACACCCCCCCCCCCCCCCCCCTCTCTTTTGGTTTTCGTTGAATTCGGCTTTGTTCGGTTTCGTTGAATTCAATATTGTTCGTTTTCGTTCGGTTCCTTTCGTTTCATATCTAAAAAGGTGTCTTTTTACCAGGGTTTTGTTGCTTTCAGTTTCATTTAGTTTATTGCTGTATCCGAAAAAGGTATTTTTGTTTCTAGGGTTTATAGAAAATGGCATTGAATTACTCTCAGCGTCCGATTTTTCCTGCTCATACGTCGGAAGACAGTATGGTTTCGCCGCTGAGAATAGTGAACAGTGAGAAAGGGGGTCATGATGAGTTATATGATCGGTTTGGTTCACGGAGGGAGATAGTTGATAAAGGTGGTTCACCGGAATCTGTATCGAAAGACATTATTGATTTGTTGCCATCGGATCCGTTTGGGATGGATATTGATATTAGTACCACGTTTACCGCGATTACAGGATGGATTGGTGATTTAGAACTTGATTATGGGGATTATATGAGAAACACATTTGTGAATCATAGAGAAGATTACGGGTTATTCGCAGGTTTCAATTTCTTTTTGAACAGTGCGATGAAGTTCCAGTCGATTCCCACTAATTTGATGTTCCATGATCAACACTATAACGATTTTGACTGTGTGAGTGAGAGTGTTTTTGTTACAAAATCTGAAGAATCTGTAAACGATGTTGCCACGTGTCCTGATGTTATTGGAGGAGAGCCCCATGAGGCTTTTGTTCTAGCTCTTAGTTATTTGGGAACTAAAGATCTTCTTGCGGTGGAGCGTGTTTGTAAATCTTTGTGCTCCACTATTCATAACGATTCTCTTTTATGGAGAAATCTGTACATTGATCAGCCATTGAATGAGAGAATTACTGATGATATTCTTGTTCAGTTAACTAATCGCGCTGACGGTAATCTCCAGTGTCTGAGCCTAATAAAATGCCCAAAGATCACCGATGATGGTCTCAGGCGCGTTTTGGAAACGAACCCAAAACTGACCAAGGTAAACAATTGTTTCAAACATTTTAATTTTTTCTAATCTTAAATTTAATATGCTTACTGTATTTAATATTGTCATTAGGATACACCTATATATCTATGCAGTTAATGCGGTAAAATATTGGATATCTGTCAAGGACCGATATTTGAGATATATGTTATCTCGGTGAGATATCGGTGGCATATCATGCAGAATTCATATATATATATATATATACTTATATAGCAATTTAATACTAACAATTCAGTGATATATCGGTGATATATCAGTTATGTCGGTCAATATCGCCGATAATATCGGTACCGATATTTGACACCAATATTTTTACATGGGGACTGATAACCGATATATCACCGATATTAACTGCATAGCTATATATAGCTAAGATAATATAATTATTTTATAATCTGTTTGATCTGTTGTGTTTTTTGTAATGCTAATAATGCCTTGTTCTTTTTAATATAGTTATTCATTCCTGGATGCACACGACTCAGTATCGAGGGTATCTTGAACAATCTGAAGGCTTTCAACTCGAATACAGAAACCGCTGGTATAAAGCATATAAAAACAGGTGGATTTTACGGAATAACACTTGATCATTATGAACTGTTGAATAACTTGTTGGGAATTCAGAAAATCAATTACATTCCACATTATTATCACCGGGCAAACTCGTATACGCCATGTGATGATGATCGTGCTATAGATGTTGAAATTTGCCCTAGATGTCAGAACCTGAGGCTCGTTTATGACTGTCCAGCTGGCGGTTGTCAACCGAAAGAGCAATGTAGAGCTTGCATAATCTGCATTCCTAGGTGTGCTGAATGCGGGCGGTGTGTACATAATAGTGAATATGAAGAAACGTTTTCGTTGGAGTATCTTTGTTCAGAATGTTTGAAACAGCTGCCTAGGTGTCAAGAGCCACGTGGGTAGATTCGTTGGTACCACATTTGATTGAAAGATGAAAAAAAAGCTCATATTGGTTTGTGATGTTTATGAATCATTCCCCTATATCCGTTTGCCGGTCGAAATATGAAAAAAGAAAAGTAACAAAAGTATGTTAGAAGTTGGTTAAAGAGAGGGGTGCTGTTCTTGTTACATGATAGGGGGTCGGATTGCGCGCTTGCACGCTTATCGAGGGCATGGTTAGGGTTCGTGTTTGGGTTAGTACTTGTTAACGTGATGAGATGTGGATGTGGTCCGGGGTCTTCAAGTTCGAGATCAGGTGTTATACTGTTATTCATGGATGCACATGCTGTGGGTCAATGGGTCGACGTTGTTGACCGCTACAATGACGTGATCTCAGTTTTCGAACGTGATAGCGCGGTTGCCGGTTGGGGCTATTTGGGTGTATGCAGGTCCGGTCAGCTACAAGACCGACCCGTTTCATGATTGTGGTTACGTTTGTGGGTGACCCGGTATGTTTCATTTTGCTGAGTCTGTCTTTTCTGTTTTTACCATAATGTTTGTTTGTAATGACAATAAAGACTTTGTATTCTGTTGTATGCATATTGCTTTGTGTCAGCACTTGTAGTTACTGATTTGAAAAGATACAAGACCATGCAGGGTACAATTGTTAATGCATTGGGTACAACTGTACAAGTTTATTACAGCGCATTGGTTTTTGTAGTTCCAAAAATAGAACATGCAAAAAGGTGTGACATGAGTACAAGTTTTGGCGACATTATCACGGCTTAGTTGACCAAGATGTAGTTTTCACGTGATCGCTACTTTGATAACTTGATTACAGGGTGTGGCAATTGCATCATATCACGTGATATGTTAAACATTGTTGTTTTTTTTCTTTTTTTTTATAAACGGTAAATTCGCTGATCCATTTTGACCAATTAATGTTTCTTTGAATTTCTTATTCTAACCGAGTGTACTTTTTTTTGTTAACGCAAAGAATCTCACGTGTAAACTATACCCTGTTCGGGGCTATGTCCAAGGTCAACTCCTCGACCGTCATAAGACCGTACCCCTTGATGGGTAGGAACCGGAAACCCTCACCCCCGCGTCAGGTCTGAACATGAGATTAAAGCCTCAATTCGTCCTTTCACCAGATGTCCCTCGAAAATGGCTCAAGTGAGAATCGAACTTGCGTCTCCACTAGGGTGAGCACCTTTTGACCACTAGACCAACATTTTAGGAACCGTGTGTACTTTTAACCGAATGATTCATAAATAAAATAACCGTGTGTACTTTTAACTGAATGATTCATCGAATCATTTTATCGTTGCACTTTTACCCTTTTAGCCATTTTTCAGACTCTTCTTAGATCTTGAATTAGAAGATGTTAAGTAAATTGATATTGTTTGCATAAATAACACATGATATAAACAAGTATTATGTGCTAGATAACACCTTTTTTACTTCGGTGGTGATTTTTTTTTCCTTATGTAAAAGTGTGATGTGATACAGTATTGTTGGTATTATAATTTGAAGTCAAAACTCATATATTTGAACATGTTCAAGGTCAAAGTTTGAGATCTAAAAGTCTGGCAGTTTTTCATTCTTGTAACAGGTATAGGGAACACAAAGATGAGTTGGAAATTCAAAGTTCAAAGATGAAAACCATAGGCTTTGACTTGGTTTTAATGTGAACTTTCAAGAGCATAGTCAGTCAAAACTTTGAGATCTAGATAAATGTCAACCCTTTCAGCAGTTCCCAATCTTAAAAACGCCTTTGGTTACCTATGTCATTATATATTAGGAAAACGCGACACGATTTGGTATTCAACAGGGTGAAGAAATGTACCAAGTAGATCATTCAAGAGGTCAAAGTTTAATTAGATAAAACAACAGGCCGAAACTGGTGACCATTGATTCGGGCAAGTGGTGTGAATTGCGATCACAATGTTTTTAGGTGCATTCGGGTAGAGAGTAGTCTTGGTCTTTTGGTATTATGTTGTTTTCAGCATCCTGTTGATTGCTTTTATATGTTATGGGATGTAAATTTTGTCTACTATGTTATCTTTAGCGATTGTTATTATATATTAGGGCTGTAAATCTTGTGTATTATGTTGTTTTCATCACTTGCCGATTGTTTTTATATATTATGAGCCGTTAAAAAGTATATTATGAAGAAAAAAATATTAGTATTTAATTGTGTAAAGGGTACTATGTTAAAAGAATATTACAAAATAAGTATACACAACTTTTCTTTCTCACTATGCTTAAACTTTTTATAGCAGAACAAGGGGAGGGTAAGGACAATGTTTTAAAAACCGGTTTTTAAATCACAACGGGTTATGTTTGGAAATGGTTTAACTGGTTGAATCGGGTTGTACCAAGCGGTTCAACCGAGTTGACTAATTAAATCTATAAATCCATAAAATACCATTTCAACTCAAAAATATAATCAGAAACTACATCATTCCATAATTAAAAAATATTACAAAAGTTAATCCATATTAAAAAATAACCCAATGATAGATGTAGAATGTGGATGAAGATAGGTTCTACTAAGAGGGTAAATCGGCATCTTTTTTAGCTCTTAAAATATAAAAAGTCCAAATTAACTTTGACCTGGTACCGGTATACTGGTTTAAATCGGTATAACCCAATTTACCGGCGGTACAACTTCTTTGTCGTTTCCTCAGTTTACCGGCATAAATTGTGCTGAACAAGCCTCCAGCATCCGGTTTAACTGGTTCAACCAGCTGATTTAAACCAGTTTTTAAAACCTTGGGTACGGGAGGTCGTTGACCATCCAACTAGCAAAATTTTCTTATAACAATGGTATTCAATGTGGTTGTTTTCTTATAATATATTGCAGTTACATCATCGAAGAAATTTGAGTTAAATTTCATTTTAGTTTATGTGGTTTGGGTCATTTTGACAGTTTAGTTCAAAGTTTCATTTTTCGTATGTGGGTCCAAAAAGGTTTTATCGTTGACATTTTAGTCCACTGGGTTAACTTTATTCATTTTTTCTGCTAAGGAGAAGTGCAAATGAATAAAGTTAACCAAATGGACTAAAATGACAACGGTGAAATCTTTTTGGACCCACATACGAAAAATAAAACTTTTAGACTAAATTGTCAAAATTACCCAAACCACATGAACTAAATTGACATTTAACTCAAGAAATTTTTTAGTTAAAAAGTTGTAGAAGTTAATTTCAAAACATTGATGAGACAAGGGTAAATTGGTAGTTTCACTGAAAGTAAAATTTTCATTTGTTAGTAAATCTTCTAGAAACAATCTAGGGTTCTTCATTAACCGATGAGTTAGGAACAAGATTATTGTACAAGCCAACCAGCAGATGTATGACACCTGGTTCCTCAAAAGGAAGATGGCTGTTTGTTGTGTATTATACAAAGTTTTATGCATCATGTACAAGTATCTAAAGCGGACAAAGTCCTTTCTTAAATATATGATCACAGATATTAAACATCAAGGATCCGTGGCGCAATGGTAGCGCGTCTGACTCCAGATCAGAAGGTTGCGTGTTCGATTCACGTCGGGTTCAAATCCCTTGATTGATCCTTATATTTTTGTTTTTTAATTAATTTCTTTTGTATATTTTTTTTCAGCTCACATGTTCTAGTTTCTACAGCAGGTTCTTTTATTGCATTTGTTTATGTTTGGATTGTTTATAACTAGTGGGATTTTCCGCCGCTATGCGGCGGGAACTCAGGCGATATCAGTTTGGTTTGTTACGATATCAACACCCTCTGTAGTATCCGAAAAAGAAAAAAAACAAAGTCCTTGTATTGCCTACGGGAGATCAAAATGTGTTTTTCATCACTGAAAACTATAGCTTACTTTAAAATAGTCATATACTCTACCAGTTATCATAATACCAACAGATGTTGTAAGGTTTGTCATAGTACTTTACTCGTGTACAACATAAAAATACTCTTTTTTGAATAGAACTTCATTTCAATATCGAAATACCGAGGGAAAAACTAAAAAAAGTTATGTATATACCTTTTTTTTAAACGAACACAAGTTATTTGTGTGTCTATAATTGTGAAACCATTTACAAGTTATCTTTTTTAGTTTGAGTCTATGCAATATGGTTTTATCATGTTATAGCTTTAACTCACTTTTTGATGCACTGAATAATTACCTATACGGCTATACCCAAGTTAAAGTTGTAATGCCTCCTATATCTTTTTAAGCATCGTATGAATGTGAGGTTATTAATCTATCTGCAATTTTATAGTTAGGTGTATTCATAATGGGGAAAAAATATAATAAAACTCTTGTATGTTATTACAGTTTTTTATTTATATCTTTTAACATAAGTTTTTTATTTATATTTTTTAACATAAACATTTGATTTGATTATCTATAATAGTATAACCCACTTTTAAACCACACGTTCAATGCATAGATATTTGCATTTTCATTTCAAAACTTAAATCGACACATTACCCATCATCTTGTCCTTACTCCTTATCAACCGGAGACAAAAAGATTAGAAGCTTATGGTTCTCAGGCGAGATCAATAGTTGTCGGACGGTTGCCGGCGACGACAATACTCTTACCTAGCTCCATTGACAGTGGTTATACCATCACCAGTTCACCACTGCTCGCCTCGGGACTCCTCCACTCGTCTTCATCGATATCGGCGACAACAATGGTGACTAACAGGCACAGCCCACCTCCAGGGTGAGACATCGCCAAGCTCAGCTTCTGTGTTCACCAAAATCACCGCATTACTCTGTCATCCTCCGCCGCACTTCCATCTCGCTCCACATTCCTCTTCGTATCGCATTACTAATTGCTTCCGCTTCTCAAAAAGCATGACCGTCTCAACATCTGAAACGTCCTGTCGGACTCCAACCCACCTTCAGCTTCGGTTGTTGCCGGGCAGAAAGATGGAGACGTGGTGGCTGGTGGTTCGTTCCTCCATGTCTAGGCTCTGTAACCCCAAAGCAGAGAATCACTTGTCGTAAAAAATGAATATCATGTGCTTATGACCGACAGATGTAGGTCATGTAACTTGAAAACTTGAACTGTAGCTAAGAGCATACGTAAATTGTATATATAGTATAATTCAAACCAAGCCGAAATAAAACGAGTGTATCCGAGATTTTTTGATCGAGCGTCGATCAATTTGGAGAATCGTATAAAAGGAGTCGAACATCTGAATTAGCGAATAACAAAATATGATCCATGTTTACATGATAGTGACCTTCGAATTTTTGATTGTGAAGTCTTGATGTGAAAAATCCTGAAACAGGTGGCAATGAGAGCGGGTATTTGATAATTAGGGTCTTTGAATTATAATTAGGGCATGCAGATGTGGTTCGCAGACTGCAGACGTTTTACCTCTGAAAAAACAAACAGCACCTTACACTTTGAGTATTCACTTGTTTATTAGTTTGGGTATTTGATAATAAGATAATTGCCCTATAGATTAGTATGTATAATTGTGTGTGTATTCAAAATTAATATGAGCCAATTGAGCGAGCAACGAGCTAGCGTTCCTTTGCTCGTACCTGGTCTATTTACAAACCAAACGAGTGTATTTCCGAGCATTTTCGATCGAGCATCGAGCAATTTGAAAAAATTATAATTACACCATGACTAGTGAATATCAATCCTATTCTACTTATAGGTAAAATGAATGAAAATGACGCCTTTAAAATGAATGAAAACGACACTTTTACAAATAAGGTACAAAATTTTGCCGTATTATTCAAAGGATGCAACTTTACGAATTGTGAATTTACGATTAGAATCACTCTCTACTGCGGTTAAAAAAAATCACTTATCCCTCTCAATCGGTACCGAAAAATCTTTATCTATATGCAACAATTTAAACATACCAACATCAATCCAAGATCATATTTTTTGTTTGTTTCTTCCATATTGTCTTCTAAGTTCACATCAGAAAAGTTATGTTGATTAGCAACATCACACCTATAATTCAAAACTCATGATTCATGAACATATCTTTTTTAAGGCTTCTTTCATGTAAAGGTGTTATTGTTGTGGCCAATAAACTCAACCCTATATTTATTTCCGAGCATCGAGCAATTTGAAAAAATTATAATTACACCATGACTAGTAAAATAGTAAATATCAATTATATTCTATTTATAGGTAAAATGAATGAAAATGACGCCTTTAAAATGAATGAAAATGACACTTTTACAAATAAGGTACAAAATTTTGCCGTATTATTCAAAGGATGCAACTTTACGAATTGTGAATTTACGATTAGAATCACTCTCTTCTGCGGTTCAAAAAAATCACTTATCACTCTCAATCGGTACCGAAAGATCTTTATCTATATGCCAACAATTTAAACATACCAACATCAATCCAAGATCATAATTTTTGTTTGTTTCTTTCATATTGTCTTAGGTTCACATCAGAAAAGTTATGTTAATTCAAAACTCATGAACATATCTTTTTTAAGGCTTCTTTCATGTAAAGGTGTTATTGTTGTGGCCAATAAACTCAACCCTATATTTATTTGTCCTTTGGGTGTAATGGAAAGGGCAAGAGAAGTGTGTTGCATAGTGTTGCCCACAATGTTGTTCCATTTGCATATTATGGTCCACGTTGATTGTCATATGACCACAACTTTTTCACATATAATAGATTTATTTCAAAATGCTTTGTTACATTATGACATTAGATGCAATTAATATTGCATCTTTAGTGTCATAAAATAAACTTGTTTGGTAAATCTTATTTAATCTTGAAAAGATCAAACATATCTACAATTCCACATATTGCAATGCTCATGGTCTTGTATTCTATTTCCAGCATATGATCGTGTTGAACATGGTCCCCTAGAACAAATTTCAAGTCTTTTCAAGAGAACTCCTTTGTTTCTCAGGGTACAACAATTTGAGCAGTTTATACAGTCAGGGAAGACACTAAAATCCGAAGGTATACCTTGAAAAAGATGAAAATATTGCTGGAAGACTCTAAAACCCGCAGGTATATCAGAAACAACTAATCAAGGAACCACTAATGGTTCCAAAATGATGACCTCCCAATAATGACTTCATTAGCAGTTGATGATGTTAGGAGGTGTTACTACTGACGTCATTAGTTGTTCCTGGCCCGACCTACCGGACCTGCACCACCCACATCCAACCTGAACCATGGTCAGTTGCACCTGATCCGAGCCACTTGAACCAACCTTTAGCCACTTGAACCAACCTTCAAAGGGCCAAAGTCCGGTATCAAAGCGGCACATTCGAGCATTGATATTTCATTCATCTTAGTTCTGATTTGGACGTGGTTTGTTTTGTTGCGAAGCTCTCACAACACATAACACAAACCAAGTAAATAATACTTATATTTACCAAAGTATAATATAAATATTATTGTCCAAAGTTGGCGAAAAAAATACACTTTAACACTGGGTGAAAAACTTTCTTTTTCACGAATTTTCCAGCAAGTTTTGCATCAATGTGCCTCCGACGTGGGTGGTGGTCACACTCTAGGCGTTGTTCCACAACACTCGATCTAAATAACATATCTTTGCCATGTGATTTTTTCAAACATCCTTGCAACCAAAGTGTTATATCTTGTGATAACTCAAATAATTGTGCATAATTTCATAAACTGACTTACATAGTGTACAATGTTAGAAATGTCTCTTCTTTTAAGTGTTAAACAAATTCATTTGTCTACTAATTCTATATACTTAATAAACCAACTAATTATTTTGTTGACTCGACTGCCACATGGCGTAAAACGTTCAACGATGAGGGCATTATTTATGTCTTTCACTACACAAGTTCTTAAGAGACTTTCACTAAATAAGAAAAACAATATTTTTAAAAAAATTACTCATTGACCTTTTTTACACACTTATAAATACTATTTTATGTGTTCACACATTCCACCAATAAAGAAAATGTTATGCATCGATAAAGAAAAAACACATCCCTAAATGCTAAGGAACATATTGAAAAAATACATCATATCTCATTATCTCTTTTCAAATTTGTTTATCTAAATCCATGATATGAAAATCGATGCGAAATTCAACCAATATGGTACCACTTCAATCAATCTGTTTGATTTTCAAAACATTACTCCCGAGTAAAATAGTCGTTGATTGATGGCATGATCTGAGGGGTCCGCCCTCGAACAAACTTTCTTAATCTATGCTCCGCGTACTTTTCACCCTCGCTATGGTTCTCCAAGATCCCCGCGGCTCTATTTTCTTTAGTAACCCTAAAACCAAAATTACGCGATACATAACATTTAGCATGGATTGTTTACTATATATTTTTTGTTTGTAGAGTTTCCTAGATATAGGATCAAAAGTTTTACCTCACATCAGGATTGGTGGATATGTTACGTACAAGTTGCGTTGCAACTAGTCCAATAACTCCCGCAATTGGTACCATTAAAGGGTAAACCTACAAAAGAAATACACTTTGTATGATAAACTTTATACATACAAATTATCAAATTTCTTAAATATAAAGAAAAGAAAATCATAAAATAGTGCATAATGTTTTGAAAATCGAATAACATTAGTTCAACCGGTTAGCCAACAAATGAAAGAGGCAAGCATCGGTGGTTATTTACATATCATGGTTGTAAAACCCTCCCTAGGGGTCGCCGATTAATCACTAATCGAAGGTTCACCGAATAATGGCCGATTAATCGCTAGACGGTCAACAACAGTCCTATTTCGGCCATGTTACGAACAAATTTTGACCAAACCTTATAAATTCCCTTTAGTTACTTAAAAAATGGGCTAACGAGGTGTTAAAACATGTCTACGTATAAAAATGTATATGTGAAAACAAAACTAAAAATTACATATAAATTTCAATCCGATTAATCTCTATTAATCTTGATTAATCACTAGTCAGTCCCTCACCGACCGACTAATGCCTACCGATTCTTAAACACTGATAAAACCATAATGATTCTTATGGTAGGACCGTCCTCTTCGGCCTAACCTTTAAAAAACACTTCACAATAATGAAAAAATTACCTAAAAAACACGGCATAATAATGAAAAAAGTACCTCGGGTTTAATCCATCTCTGCCAAGACATCTTTAACGAGAGAATAAATAATTAAAGGATTAAAACTTATTTCCCCAAAAAAAAAAAAAGGATTATTTGCTTGCTGGTTTCTATAAAAGAAAAACAATGCAAATGAGAATATCGTTTAGCAAAGCTTGTTTCCATGCATTTTATAATCTCTAGGCGTCGCTAAAAGTGCACAAACACGGAAAGTTTGGTCTTCAACCGTCATAAATGTACATCAATCTAGATTCATGGAGTTCAATTCGTATACGAATTCTGTAATGTTTTGGTGAACCTTACTTTGTAATTGTGGTGGTAGCATCTTGCTACGAATAATAAAAAGTTTTTTGTCGGCCGTTCAAAAAAAAAATTCGTATACGAATTCTATTTTTCTCCCATTTGAAACTAATGGAAAACATCTAGACACGTCTAGATAAAATTCTAATATTGTACTTCAAAAAAAGTTGATTTTTTTTTAAAAAGCTAACTTCATTAGAAAAGAGCACACCAACCCGAAAAAACCAGGCGGCCAAAACAAACAAAAGACACTTACATAATTACAAAAGTTTTCCCAAGACAAAGTTTTTAACTTTGTTCTACTTCTAACCCATAAAAACCCGACCGTCTTTATCTCACTAATGATGTTCTCGACCCGAGCCGGTTTGTTTGCGAACCTAACTCGTTCTTAGCTTTCCAAATGCTCCAACAACAAATGATAATAATACCGTGAAGGATAGTTTTTTTCCCGCACCATTTGGATGATAATACTCTCAACTTACGAACTGTACCATATCACTCCCGACTTTCAACTTCTTTTTCCTATGGCACTCCCAAACTAATTAAAAATTAACCCAGTTAACTGACGTCAGATGTCACGTCACTAAACAAGTGACACATCAGATGCCATGTCAGCAAAAAAAGCCATGTTAGATGCCACATTAAACACCATGTCCATGTCAGTAAAAGTGCCAAAATCAAATGTCACGTCAGCAAAGAATTGCCACGTTAGATGCCACATTGACAAAAGAACTAGTTGAGTTAGGTTTTAGTTAGTTTGGGAATGACGAAGGAAAATAAGTTGAAAGTTGGAGTGACGTGGTACAATTCGTGAGTTTGAGTTAGTTTTCAGTTAGTTTGAGAGTGTTAGAAAAAAATAAATTGAAAATTGGAAGTGCTTTGGTATAATTCATAAGTTGAGAGTGTTATCAAACAAATGATGAAACTTGAGGTTATTTAAATCCAACAGCCAAAAAATGACCTATTATGAAATGTCTATGAATTCATTCACGACATGTTTATTTATGTTGCGAAGTAAACTTGTCTCGTGTGGCAAATTTGTACATGTGATTGTATATGATTTTTCTTTAAACTTGTAAATTTTTATTTGTAAAGACATCTGTCCGCTACACAAAGTAAGTAACAAACATACACAAACACGAATGAAGAATTTTGCTACACGCGTAGAGTGTATATAACAAACTCGAAATCATTCGTTATTTGTCTGATTTAAAGCATAAAATCCATGATATTTTAGTAAGTTTCATAATATAAAGTGAAATTATTTTACTTTAAAAAAAATTCGATATAGAAATATTAAAATATGAAATTATTAGCTTTTCGATGATGTCAAGTTTCACGCCGGTTTATACGAATATGTCCAACTACTACTCGATTCTCCTCCACAACTCCAAACTTGCCTTTCCATCTGTGAGCATTTGACTTTTCATTTTTCTTTTTATTTGACTTTCAAATACAAACACCAATCATCCTAAATTCTATAATTGAAATTTTCGGGTTTGCTTTGAGCTAGGCTTTAAAAACCGTCATAAATCGATACATGCATACCGGACCGTCTTCGAAAATCACAAAAAAGTTTTTGGCCCTGTGCGAGATAAAAAATTTGGACCCTATTCGAAAATCTCCATTTAATATAAAGTCATCGATCACTAAATTTTAAGTGGATGTAACTTAAATAGTTATTTTTAGCTAAGTTTATTTACTAATTTATTTATTATTTAAAAATTATTATTTAAAAAGAAAGATGGAGGTGCCAAAATTAAGCACTAAAAAAAATAAGTTGAAATAAAGAATTTGGAGACGTCAGGATTAGAATCCGCATCTCCTTGTTATTTAAGCAAGGTAGTAACCACTAGTACAAGAGCTCATTTATGTTATCTCTTGATACAGTGCATATATATTCTATCATGTACAACTAAAATTCTATACAAAATTAAAAAGATTTGGGCCCTCGGAGGGTTTGGGCCTTGTACCGTTGCCCACCCCGCACCCCCTACGGGCCGGCCCTGCATGCACGCCCGTATAATATATCTGATGAAACAGTGGCTAACCGCTGTTGTCCGTGTCCAGGCATACCACTTGCTGGTTGGTCACATAAGTCAAAGTGACAGTTCCACTTGTATAACAATAGGACGCGGTCTTGCGCAGCTCCGTTACGTGCAGTAAGATGCGCACATATAGGCCAACACATTTGTAGGGCATGAAGAGGGAGAGCCATTTATAGAATAATGCCTAAAGAGGAGAAAAAAATGGAAAGTATTGAATGAAATGAGCATTAAAAGGCACTGACTGTTACACATTTTTTGAATGAGCATTATGACGCTGATGTGACGAAAATGTCTCTTAAAGGGCATTAAAGTTACACATGATCTAATCGTATTACAATTTACAACAGAAAGTTGAAGAGCATGCGCCACAAATGATTTGAGTTCTTTATTCATTATAAAATTCTTACAAATAAATAAATAAAAGAACCTTCTTTTATTGGCCAAATTTATAAATGTATTATTGAGTATGAGTAAATAAGGTCAAATGTCATGGTCCATTATTTCTTTTCCACAAATATTCATATCTATATAATTACTAAAGTTCTTTCTAAATTGAAAAGTAAAACCATGATTGATGACCAGGAAAAAAAAAAGAACCAAAAAAAAAAAAAAAAGAATTATGACCAGCTTTATACGATTATTCGTGTATGATTACAAGTTCATTGGGGACCTATTGTAAGTACCGAAACACACCTGTAAAATCGAAATTAGTTCAACAATACACCTGTAAAATTCATTTTTAGTGTATTTAGACGTTTATAGACATTTTGTTATATATATATTTTTAAAGTTCAGCTTTAAGCTGTTTTTTTAATGTCACCCGTTGGGTTAAATATTTGCGAATATGTGAGTAATAGGAGCCTGATTGTAAAATTAAATAAATTAAGAAGTCAGAAAGTTATCCAAATTTTTTTAACACGGAATCAATTAGTTTAAACACTTCATTAATTTGAACTAAAAATCTTATATCAGGCCTTCCTGAGAAACATAAGAATTTGTCATTATTGTAAAGGTTGATGGGGGAAAAGAAGACTCCCCACCACCAAAATTTGAGTGAAAATATACTAAAAATAAAATCAATAAAAAATTTGTATTTTTTCTTTCTTCTTTTTTTTAGAATTCAAAAAATAGAAGAATTCTTTTATAAAATTCAAATTAAGGGTCTATTTCATATTGATTAGAATAGGTCTTTAAAAGAAAACAAACAAATAAATAATCAAAGGTTCAAGTTCATAAATCATAATCATGTGATTATGGTGTTTAAAAGTATACTTAGATATAATACTTAGATATAATGTGATATTCCTTTCAAAAAAAGATATAATGTGATATTCCATAACTAGAATCAAATATAACATTCTATAAAAAATTGTTTGATGTAGTTATATACGATATATGATAAATAAAGTATTGCTAAGTATAACAATATTTCCCAGATAATTTTCATATATATATATAACCTCAATTAGACCTGTACATAAAGTTAATATATAAATATCTAGGGAGAAGATCATGCGAGAACCACCTCTTATTGTGAGAACCGCGAGAACCAATGTGAACACACAAAAAATGCCTAAAAATAGTTAAAAATCACACAATTTTTTTTTTTGAATTTTTTAATATTTTTTATAAAAAAATCGCTACTTTTCGAAGCAAAAAAAAAAAAATTTTTTTTTGCTTTTAAAGTAGCGATTTTAACATAAAAAATATTAAAAAATTCAAAAAAAAAATTTTAGATTTTTTTTTTTATTTTTTTTAGATTTTTTTAGGTTTTTTGGGGGTTTAGTTTTTAGCATTTTAGCTTGGAGGGGGGGGGGGGGGGAGGGGGTTTAGGTTTTTGGGGGGTGGGGGAGGGGGGTTTAGGTTTTTTTTTTTTGGGGGGGGGGGGGGTTTAGGTTTTTGGGTGGGGGGGGGGGGGGGTGGGGGGTTTAGGTTTTTTGGGGGTGGGGGTTAGGTTTTTTTAGCTATTTTAGGTTGTGTTCACATTGGTTCTCAAGGTTCTCACAATAAGGGTGGTTTTCGCATGAGCCCCTCCCTAAATATCTATGTATAATGTTATAGTCGATAATTACAAGTTTTATAACATTCTGGTTATTTAGTATATTGATTAAAAATGAAAAAAAAATGTTGATTTTGAAAGTATTTAAAATGGTAAAAAGAGTAATCTACAATTTTAGTCCCTATGATTAGTCGAAAAATAGCACTTTTAGTCAAACAATTTTTTTTTTTCAAAAGTATAAAAAAAACATTAAAACAAATCAATTTCTTATAGTTTCGAAAAAAAATCTTCAAATTTATTTTCAAATGTGAAGTCTCAAAAGTCAGAAAATATTTAAAGTTAATAATTTAACTCTTTTAATAAAAAAGTGACTAAGTCAAATCTTAGTTAATAAAGTGAAACTAACAAATGAAATTAGGCTGGAGGGTGTGGGGCGCCACCCTTCCGCCACCTAGATTTGTATAGCGCCCCCATCCACTTTTAACCACACCCCGGGCGCTATAGGTGGGGCGCCATTGAAGCCCCGCCATCGTGATAACGAGCTTTAAAGCGAATTCAGGTGGGACCTATTAGTTTTAAATCAATCAAAATTTTTTTTTGTTAAATTTTGTTTAACAGGGGCTCCATCCACACCCTCCAAATTAAAGAGGGGCTCCATGGTACACTTGGATCCTACGTGTCACCTATAAAGCCCCATAGAGCCCCATCTACACCCCGTAGCCTTAGGAGTGAAAAACCATTAAAAGAGATAAAACACCATTTTAGTAAATACTTTTGAAACAACACTATTAAGACTATTAAGGTAAATATTTTTTTTCCACCAACACTAATTTAGAAAAAAAAACTCAATACAAAATAATCAATTCGAACCCCTAGCCCAGTTGGTCCCATGTGGTGGGGTTGGCCCGGTTCCTCCTTGGAGGTCACCGGTTCGATCCACGGCTGCGGCGTTATGGGGGGAGGACGTCCCAATGATGGATCGTTTCTACCGAGACATGGTGCGGTCCTGAGGGAAACCCGGTTTTCATTCAGCTGTTACCCCAGCGAGTCTCTCGTGTGGGGGCAATATGGTTTCCGGGCGAAGGTCAGTCAGAGCGGCAGCCGGAGCCCGATAAAACATCGCGTCTGCGAAAGCTGGGCTGACGGGTAACCGTCTTTGACGGGAACCCGGTGACCAATGGTCCATGTACATATTTTCAAAAAAAAAAAAAATACAAAATAATCAAATACCGTAAACATACTTCAAACGGCTCAATTTCAAAAGATTTCTTTTTCTCCAAGACAGTAAAACTGAAAACCGCATACGTCACCCACCGTCTTCGTTTCATCCGCCGAAGCTATAAATACCACCAAACCCCAATCCCCTTTTTCCTCACACTCATTTTCTCTCTCTCTACAAACTCCACTCTCTCTCTCTAAAACCTTATCAAACTCCACTCATCAGCCATGGGTAAACAAACATCTTCAATAGCCTTTTTTTTTTTTTTTACAATTTGTTACAAATTCATGTGCACTTGTTTTGTTTATACATGTATTGATTTTGATTTCATATATGTTTGACTTGATTTTGCAGGATCTGACAAGAAGATTAAGATCGGAATCAACGGTACATTGTTGCGTGTTTTGTTTACTGATTTGTCAGATCTGAATGATATGTTGTAGGATTTGGAAGAATCGGTCGTCTAGTTGCTAGAGTTGCACTTCAGAGAGATGATATCGAGCTTGTTGCTGTTAACGATCCGTTTATCTCCACTGATTATATGGTACTGTGTTTGATTCTGTGTTGTTATTTGTTTTGGATCTATAGTTACATGATTTTGTTTTGTTGTGATTCAAAGGCTAGGGTTTATGTAGTTGTGGATCTGTAGTTACTCTGTAAATTGTTGCTACTTGCTATACTAATGATATTGATAAATGATAAACAGTTTTAGTTAGATCTAACTGTGAAGGAGATATTATGTCAAAATGTGAATATGTGATTCAACTGATTAAGTATGTGATTTTGTATGATTTAGTAGATGTATCTGCTTTTACAGGACTAGATCTCGGTATATATGTGTATATATAAACTGATTTCTGTATAGATCTCATGTTATAACAGATTTTAACGAAGATAAACTGTTTTTAGTAATTGATATATTTTAAATGCTGTTTGCTTTACATATGTGATTCACAGTAAGTTTTGATTCATTTAGTATTTGATGAGATCAATTTTTTTCAAAAATATCATCAAGCAATGTTGCTGCTAGAGATCCAATTTATCATAGTGCACAAGATCTGTTGACTTTAAGTAAATGTAGTTGTTGAATGAATCCATGTCATATTCGAGTTTTTAATCTGTAGAAATTAATGACATGGCAACTGATGATATTTAGAATCATATAGTGTGTTATGATATGTATTCTTGCTGAGTTGTTGGTGTTTAATGCCATTTTGTGCATGGGCGAAGCTTTTAAGGGGTGGGAGGGGGCGGTCGACCCCCCGAACTTTTCGCTCAGTAGTGGAGAGTATGTAGTTTTCGTATAGAAATTTTTGGGTATGTACGTTTTCGACCACCAGGTTTTATAGAAATTTTTAGGCCCGGTGAACACCCCCCGGGTCGGAAATCTCAAGCTTCGCCACTGATTGTTGTGATAGTTATATTCGTATGAGTTCATTTGTGTGCGATTAGAATGCAAGTGTTTTGTTATATCTGCGTGCGGTTATTTACAAGTTTAATTTCTTGCAGACATACATGTTCAAGTATGACACTGTTCATGGCCAATGGAAGCATCATGAACTTAAGGTTAAGGATGAGAAGACTCTTCTCTTCGGTGATAAGCCAGTCAGTGTTTTTGGCTTCAGGTAAAATCTGTCATTACTGACTAAGAATCACTTGTTAGTGTATCATTTTCCTCGTCAGTTAATAAGAGTTTTTGTTTAATGTCTCTTATCAGGAACCCAGAAGAGATCCCATGGGGCGCAGCTGGAGCCGACTTTGTGGTCGAGTCCACTGGTGTCTTCACAGACAAGGACAAGGCTGCTGCTCACTTGAAGGTCTGATTCTGTTTTAAGAACCTACATTTGTTTTGGTTTAAGTGACTTTATATGTTGTTTTACATTTTACATATGGTTTTGTATCATCAGGGTGGTGCCAAAAAGGTTGTTATCTCCGCTCCTAGTGGCAATGCTCCCATGTTTGTTGTGGGTGTCAATGAACACGAATACACACCTGACCTTAACATTGTATCAAACGCTAGCTGCACAACTAACTGCCTTGCTCCTTTGGCCAAGGTACTATTTCCCCAATTTCGTATCTATATATAATATAATTATATATTCAATTTTTTTTTTATTTTCTATTAACTGGTGTATTGTGAACTTACATTTTTGCAACAATTTCAGGTGATCAATGATAGGTTTGGCATTGTTGAGGGTCTTATGACAACAGTCCATGCCATGACTGGTAATGCAGCTTTTAAATTGTTTAAGTAAACCGGTAATTATAGGAATGCCTTAAAAATATATGTGCCTTACATTGTTGATGCATTTCAGCCACCCAAAAGACCGTTGATGGTCCGTCAATGAAGGACTGGAGAGGTGGAAGAGCCGCTTCGTTCAACATTATCCCCAGCAGCACTGGAGCTGCCAAGGTAGTTAACTGACTTAAAAAAACAAATATTTCACTTTTGTTTATTATTATTATTATTCATTTTACTTTATTCCTGTTTGTTGTAGGCTGTTGGCAAAGTTTTGCCAGCTCTTAATGGCAAATTGACCGGAATGGCATTTCGTGTACCAACCGTAGATGTCTCAGTTGTTGATTTGACTGTGAGACTTGAGAAGAAGGCTACCTATGAGCAGGTCAAGGCTGCAATTAAGTAAGTATTGAGCAATTAATTAATATTCTTATTATCATTATTGTTGTTACTTTGAAATAACTTTTGGGGTTCTTTGTAATTCAGGGAGGAATCAGAAGGAAAACTTAAGGGTATTTTGGGATACGTCGAAGATGATGTTGTATCCACCGACTTTGTTGGTGACAGCAGGTCAAGCATCTTTGATGCCAAGGCTGGAATTGCTTTGAACGACAACTTTTTGAAACTTGTCTCTTGGTATGACAACGAATGGGGATACAGGTAATTTCTTGCAACTTCTATTATTATGTATTATTGTCTACTGAATTAACATGCATATTTTTTACGTGTCAAAAGTGGTCAACCTGTTTTATGTTAACTGATAAATGGTTGAAATAATAATCCTAGGAAAAAGTGAAGTGAATAAGCCTGTAAACGAACCGAAAGTTCATGAACTGTTCATGAACTTGATCGGCAGGAAGTTAAAAACACGAGCGATGTTTGTTCATTATGTTCGTGAACGTTCGTTTATGCTTGTTCATTTATGTTTTATGTTTGTTCGTTTATGTTCTTTATATTTTAATGAATACATATGTAGTTATATTTATACAAATACAAACATAAAAGACGCTTTCTAACTACTTATATGCGTATAACAAAAATAAGCTTTGCAATCGAACACTTTTCGTAATTAATCAATCATCTATATAAAAAAACTACATGTGTGTTTATGTTTGTTTGTTTGTTTATGTTTCTTTACGTTTTGAACTATTCATTTAATGAATGAACACCAAACAAAAAGTTTGTTCGATTATATGTTCGTGTTCGGTTAAAGTTAAATAAACGAACACAAACATGCCTCTATTTGTGTTCGTTTGGTTCGTTTACAGTCCTAGAAGCCAAATAACTAGATGTTGCAATAAAGATAATAAAAACAGTTATCATTCATAAATATTTTACATTGAATATGCATAACACTTGTTGCAATATATTGACTCTCTTTTCAACCTTTTGTTTTCAGCTCGCGTGTTATTGACTTGATTGTCCACATTGCATCTGTGGAAGCATAAATGCTCGATAGGTGAATGGTCACCTGGTCTTCGACCACGGCTATGTGTTGGATTTTCTTTCGAGTTTGAATAACAAGAATCTTTCGTACAAGGTTTTTGGGGTGCTACATATTTTGGTACATGTTGTAGGCTCTTTTTTGGTTGTTTCTAGTACTCTCGGTTGTTTCTTTTGTTTAGCGAAAAAAAAATTCCTAATTGTAATCAGTTTCACCACATAATATGATATTAGCCTGGTTGAAGATTTAGTTCTGCTGTCTAGTATCTGATTATTTAACTTTTCACACTTATATTTTGAATAACTGGACCGTCACACGTGGTTCAGGAACCCGTTGCTGGAGTACTCGATCATAAGCTAGATGGGAATGCGGGTTCGGACGAAACACATGGTGGGTTTAAACATAATTTAAAAAAATTGTCATGGGTTAAAGTTGCTGATCGATCTTATTTTGCCTCAAACTTTAGCAATATCGTTTTGAGAAAATGAATATGTTAATAACCACTTAACCCAAATCTCATTATGTTGTCACATTTGTTAGAACTCTGTTGTGTCCGTTCGCATGTTTTTGAATAGTAGATCACCTGGTATCCTTCTCGGTGCTACTCACCCATATTTTCTGTGTTCGTCCACACTCTTTATTTTAGAAAATTTGCACTTAGGAGGAAACCACTTAGGGGAATGTGGAAAACCGCTGACCAGCTGGGCTATACTATATTAGCTCGTGCTATTTAATTGTGTTCTTGTTTCTACTTCTACATTATTTGCTACAAGGTTTGTTATTTCGTTGGTTATGGTTCTTGCTTACACACTTCACGGATGTATATTTAAATGTATGCTACATATTTAAGACGAATATTACAATTTGACGAAAATTCCAAGCTTTATCAAATGAAGGGTCTATGCTTAAACACGCTAACTACATGTAGCAAACTCATTATATATATCGTATTTTAATAGAAAAACAATGCCATATAAGCAAATACAATTTTTCGAATATAGATTATATTTGCGTTTTATCAAATTACAACCCATATGTTGTCACTTTTTTTTTTAATTTCATTCACACTTATATTAAAAGTTCATATTATTATAAGGGTATTGGATTTTTATAATCTTAAGTTTCACCTATTGGCCGATAATAATCACAACTCTAAAAATTCCCTCAAACGATCCCAACTTATAAGAATTTGGCCCCATGGATCCTTTTCAAACTGTAGTTGCACTTAATTCAATTAAAGAGGCTACAGGTGCACTTGAGTCTATTGAGGAGACCAAATTCTTATATGTTATAAAAGGATCAACGAAGCCAAATTTTTGTAAGTTGGGATCGTTAGAGAGAATTTTTAAAGTTGAGATAGCATATCATGGTGCTACAATAGATGCTTTGGCCATTCGCTTTTAATTACAATTAAGGAGGTTAAATGCATATACACACTTACCATTGCGGCAACATCTTGAAGATTCTAATCATACAAAGTTTTAATGTATTACATAGTATTAAAAATACATACAATCAAGAATATTAATACCGATTATTATTGAATATTCAAACAAAATGACATGATATAAACCATAAATTCAAGCCAACAATCAACCAAAACAATATGATACTACCCAAAAATTCTAACAACCATTTAACCAAAAACATCAAATATTGAAAAATGGTGAAAAGTTCAAAATCCGACAAAGCTTTTACTACATGTTGTTTCGGTTATAGGAGTATGAAAACATCAGTAACCATGCATATACACGCTTACCATTGCGGCAATCTCTTGAAGGTTCTCATCATACAAAGTTTTAATCAGGGCCGGCTATTGGGCCGGGCGGCCCGGGCAACAGCCGAGGCCCAAAAGTTTTAAGGGGCCCAAAATTTAAAAAACTTCTTTAATATATATTATGCATCGATGTGGGCCTAGGGATATAACAGGGGCGCTAAAACAAAAGACGGCAGTAGCAGCAACCATTCGTCTCTGTTCTCTGATAATCAAGCGCAAAAAAGCATGGATTCAACAGCAGCAACGACATCATTCTGATTATCTGTTCGGCACATTCATCTCTGAATTCGACATCAACAACAATCTGAGTGACTAGGGTTTCTATATTCTTGCAATCAAGCTCAGAAACAACTCAAAATCTGACTGACTAGGGTTTCGATTTCACATAAAAGGTAACTCAAACTTATTATGTCTTGCTCAAATGGTAGTCCAATTAATCTGGTGTAACAATCCATAAGGAATTTTATGATAAATTATGATTCTTTTTATTAGTGCTGGACTGGACATTTAGTTGATTTTTGAGAAGAAACAGACGTCCAGCCCCCAACTCAAATTCTAGAAATCATAGCTTAGGTGGAATGGTGGATGACCAAACTGTGGATTTTAAAGCCCTTTTGCCAATCTGTTTTGCTTTTTTAATTAATAGAAGTAGAAATACTAATTGAGGAAAACAAATTAATTAGTATATTATGTTATAATTAAACAAATAGGCCAATAGGATACTGTTGTTTTAGATTGAGTGAAGCTTTGATATAATCAAAAGGACAATAAATGACCATTTCGATTTTTTTGATTCTCTTTTTTTTTTAAACAGTTAAGTAATACTCTAATTAACCACATTTTTATTCGACCAATTTAGTGTGTATGCGATGTGTGTGCTTGTTTCATTTGTTTGAACGAGTTGTGTGGACATATAATTTATGCATGTATGTTCGATAAGGTCTATTTGTGCAAAGTTGAATGCTTAAAACTTTCATGTTTATACTTTTGCAAGTCGAATTGAAACTTTGAATATTTTTGTCTAGAAATTATGCCTCCGGTTCCCGAACGAGTTAAAACAAAAAATCATCAAGAAGATAAAACAAGCAAAGTATTACTCCATAATACTCGATTGTCAGCCCTTTTGATGCTTTAAACAATATCAAGCGGCTTGGTCATTTTCCTAATGCTATAAATGCATATAAAGTGCTTTTGACAATTCCGGTAACGGTGGCATCGGCGGAACGAAGCTTTTGAAAATTGAAGTTGTTGAAGACTTATTTACGATCGACAATGTCCCAAGAAAGACTTAACGAATTGGCAATGATATCTATTGAAAACGAAATATTAGAAGGTATGGAATATAAAGACTTGATCGAGAGTTTTGCTTCCAAAAACGCTAGGAGAGCCGCGCGATTCGTGTAAGTAAGTTCGATCATTTTGTTACACTACTTTTGTTTTGTTTATTTTATAACAATTATCGTCGTATTGTGGTTTTTTGATGTATAATTATGAGTTTATATTACAAGTATTAGGCCCAAATTTTTTGTCTTGCCGAGGCCCAATTTTTTTTTGCCATTCTTGGGGACGGCCCTGGTTTTAATGTATTACATAGTATTAAAAATACATACAATCAAGAATATTAATACCGATTGTTATTGATATTCAAACAAAATGACATCATATAAACCATAAATTCAAGCCAACAATCAACCAAACAATATGATACTACCCAAAAATTCTAACAAACATTTAACCAAAAACATCAAATATTGAAAAATGATGAAAAGTTCAAAATCCAACAAAGCTTTTACTACATGTTGGTTCGGTTATGGTGAGTATGAAAAAATCAGTAACCATAATCGACCATCTACTTTTGATTAAAAAAAAACAATTAACTGACCCAACGCTTTTTGATTTAGTTCAGTTTTTTTAGTTCACTTTTGTCGGTTAATTCGGTTATGAGTCAGTTAATTCGGTTTTTTACACACCCCTAGTGCAGAATATAACTATTAAAAAATATAGTTGTTGAAAAGATAGAAAACATCGTTTAGTAAACGGTATAAGATCGACATTTAAATCTAAAATACATTAATTTATTTGTTATCAAACTCATATATTTGTGTTCACACCTAGCAAATAAAACCATCTTAAAGGCGTATAGTACTATAGGGGAAGGTTCATTTTAGAAGAAATTTAATGTAAGAAGAAAAAGAAGAAATGGCATATTAGTAAAATACTATTTCATTTATAACTCATATAATTAATTTTTCTCTCTTTAATTAATTAGTCAACTAATCATTAATTATCCTACATATAATTTACAAAACCTACACAGTCGAAATTTATCCTATACACCTCGAAATATATCCTACACAACTCATAATTTAGAAAAAAGTATATATTTTGGAAAAAGTATATTTTAGTTAGTTACACCTCGAAATATATCATACATAACTCATAATTTGGAAAAAGTATATATTTTGAAAAGGAGTTACAAATTTAATTTAGTTAGTTATTAAAGGGGAATAATACAAATTAATGATTTATGTAAGTTTACCAATATACCATTATATTACAATTAAATACAAATATTAAATAAAGTAAAATGAATCATTCTTATTTGTTGAAACTTCTTCTTTTTTCTTCTTACAAAAAAATCCTTCTCATTTGAACTCTCCACTAGTACTGTAATGGTATTTAAATAATATGATACACATTATTAGTATACATTATAACTAACACGTGGATGTGGTTTAGACAACCTTTTAATCCTACAGCCTGTCACTAGCTGTATCATCTCTCCTTCTTCCCTCACCCACCCACCAACCATGCCCATTATAAATACATGCTCCAGGCCTTTCTCCCTTTTAAGGCTTATCGGTTGATCCATCTTCTTCTACTGTGGGCGATAGAGTAGTGCATACACTTGCTTTATCAACCTTTGCACACAGAAAAGCTTTTCCGTTGCTAAACAAGGTATATAAGTGTTTATATAAGTACATACCTATTTTGGTATAATTCTTAATTTGTTTTGAAAAATCTTTTGATCGATATGGTGCAGGTTCACTATTTTATTTATTAACTCTTGAAAAGTTTGCTACTTTTAAAAATTGTTTCTAGATTTGATCTTTTAGCATTATTGTTACCTCTCTTGTGTGTTTGTGTTTGATTCAACCTTTCATGTGATCTTTTAATTCTGAAGTGAATCGATAATTAAGGGCATAATGGCTGTTTATTTACATAGGTAATTATCGAACACAACTATATACCATTAGTTCTTGATGCTATCTTATGTGTTCATGAATATCTCGTTTGTAGATCGCTATGTAATAATATTTTTCAGTCCGTTTTGATTCGGGTCGAGTCGTATGAAATTTTAATGGGTATTTCAATGTATTTTGATAAATAAAATAACTTTTATATGAAAATGTCTTTTGTGAAACATATATATATATGTTGTGTGTGGAAGAAGTGATTAAAAATAATAACAATTAAGTTATATTATGGGAATCTAGTAATAGAAATGTAAGAGTAAAAAACCAAAATCGTCCTGAGGTTTGGTTATATTTGTTTGTTTCAACTAAAAGGACAAAAATGCCCTTCACCTTAATAGAAAAAATAACAGAGTTAGTGATTTAGATGGAAATTGTAATAAAACGTAAACTTGAAAGATCCAAATGCACAAATCCTTTTGGATGAAACAAACAAATATGACTAAATCTTAGGGAGGATTTTGGCATTTTACTCGTGGGAAAATAAAAGGTAAGCATTTATGTAAAAACTTAAACTTTTAATATTCATTCAAATGAGTTTAACAATTAGTATCTAAGTTTTTATTTATTTATTTTTGTATTGCAATTTATTGTTTTGGATTATAGTAATAAATATTTGAAATAAAATATGTGTTGTTTCTAACAACATAATATTTGTTATTTTTTTTGTTTTGTTTCTCTTCTTTGTATTATCTTTTGTGTTCTTTGTGTTTATTTTCCTTAAAATATTACGTAAAGTACACCGTGTCCTTAATGAAATATAAATTAATAGATTTGAGTAAATTGTTCAACACGTTTTAATTATTGTGGTTTGGATAATTGTGGGACTTATTATTGTAACAGTATTGATATTTTAGTTAGGAACTCGATTATCGTAGTTTGGGACTAGATATCGTGGGTTGGGACAATTGTAGCTTGTGACTTGATTCTTATGTTTTTTTATTGTGTTCTCAATCATTGTTCGTGGATCTTCTTTACCCAGATTTGGCCAAGAAAATAATCCTTCGTTGGAATGGGTGGTCTCGGAAAAAAGAATGCATTTGCTTTGACTTATCATTCATTTCATTGGATATGGTAAATTCTTATTCTTTTTTACTAATACATTCATTCATTGGAGCTTCTTGCAATTGTTTTATCTTGGTATTGTTTTTTTATTAGTTTGACTTTTGATTTATTTCTTTTTCATTGGAGCTCCATGCATTTGCTTACTTTTGATTTATCACTTTTCTTCGGCAGTGGGAATTTGAGGCGATTGTCACTTAGGCATGAATTTCATTGTATTTATGCATTAGTAATATGTTATATATCAACATGTGGACGAATTCATATGTGTGATATGTGTATTTATGCATTAGTAATATGTTATATATCAACATTTTTAATTAACTTAAAACAGTGAAGTCAGTCATCATTGATGCAGATTATCATGTATCGGTATCTGTTTTTTTATTAATATAATAAATTCATTATTATTTTGTGTTTCATGTTACTAATTTTCTTGGCTTCTTCAGGATTTGGCAGGTCTAGCACATTCATTTCATGCCCTGCAGCCTGCAAAAGTTCATGAATTCAAGTACGTGCAACTTGCAATTAAAAGGAATACATATTGTTTACAAATTTAACACTTCACTTTTGCATACACGTGTATATTTATCAAGCAAATTAGTGTTCTAGTGTTGATCATTTATTGTTTGAGCATGGTGTTTGTTCTTCAGCTTTGCATGGCTTGAGCTAGTTACTCTCAAAGATTTCATGCCAACACTGCTCAATCAAAATAACCATCAAGGATGGCCATATATTAAGTGTCTTGTCATACGTGTGTTGTAGTTCATGGAACCTCTTTTGAGGAGTGGCGAACTTACAGAGCCGGTTTGCATCTTAACTATGGTTAGTAAATATTAAGAGGTCAACTATGGTTTAAAGGTTGAGTTAAGGATGTGAATGGGTGAGACCACAATAGTTTAATTTATTAATAAAAGAGACAAGGTTGAAAAGACCAAAATACCCTCGTATGCTTTGCATGTGCGGGGTGTTAACCAAAAAACAATCAGAGTTAGTATGAATAGTTAACCCCTGTATCAAAACATAAAGGTTGTTTTTGTACAATTTTTTCTTTAATTAACCACTTGCTATTGCTTTGTTTGATTGAAAAAATGAAGTCAGAAAGAAAGACTGATGAAGAGGGAGAGGCAAGCAATTGGCCGGTGGCTCTTCAACCGTAGGAAGAAAAGAACAAGCATTAACCAGTAACCACAACAACAAAACCAAGGTTCTCCTCCCATTACCTATGTATAGTTGCGCGTTGGAATATAATGTTTTCTAGATGAAAAATAAAAGTTTTTTTTTGTGTGTGTGTGTGTGTGTGGGGGGGGGGGGGGGTTGTATTGGTTTACGGGAACAAGTCAATATGGGTAATTAGTGTGCATGAAACACTTTTTGTTACAAAAAGTACTCAAATATATTATATATAAAAAATTAAAGTTATTTGGGCCACGTGTCAGTAGATTTCCCTTAAAAAACCCTAAAATCTTCTCCTTCACTTCATTTCTCCTGTACTCCTCTTCTCTTCTCTCTCCATCGAAACCCCAGCTGTATGAAATCCTCTTTTTTCTTAGTTGTTTACAATAAGAATCATGGGGATTTAGTTAATCACCAGATCATCCATCTTGAAAGTGTTTTTGTTTTTCTTTGAGATTTGCGATTCAACTATCAGATCTTCAATTGACGAGTAAGAATAGTGTTTTAGTTCTTCTTTTTGAAGAACAATCAGTCTTCTTCTCTTGATCTGGTAGATTTTCGACTTGATCTTGTAAGTGTTCGATTCACCTGAGATATGGTGTTTGTTATCGTAGTTCTGTAGTGGTTATATAGTAGGATCTAAGGTCTGTTTCACCTGTCTCCTCTTTATCTTTTTATTATTTATATTTTGTGATTCATTGGGATGATTGAACATGAAGGTACCTGAGGAGATAAGGAATAGGTCTTCGTGTAAAAGAATTATTTCCTTGGCACAACTATACTTTGGAAATAATATGTACAATCAATTTGCAAACATGTTGGTACTTGACAGTTGTTTATTAGTATCTATTAGTCATCAAGGACCCATTTTTGCAATAATATGCTTCAGTGTGTCGTAAACAAGATTATCTTGCTGGAAAAAAATTTAGTTGTATAAATATGTTACCATATAATTTTGAGAACTTGTGTCTTACTTCATTTAAAGAGAAATAAATTGCAAATCATTAAATATACATACCTGCACGAAATAAATAAATTAATTCATTACCAGTTATGCTTATTATCTTGCTCTATTTTGTTGTGAGAAGTATAGCATACACCGGTTATTAAAAGAGTTAAGTAGGGACCCCATTCGTCCTTGTACAACAATTTGTTGAAGATATGCATATTCAATTTTAAACTCATATATAATACATGTTCCTTTTGTTTTACATTATTTTTATTAAATTGCCATCTAGGGGAGAGTTGGTGTTCAAGGTAAAGCTTCCGTTAAAGGGCGGAATACAACAACTGTTTCTGAGCACAATGCTGAAAAAGACAAGAGCATAGAAGATGATGATGTGGAGGGTGATGTGGAGAGTGAAGAAGAAGATGACATGGAAGAAGATGATATGGATAGCGAAGAAGATGACGTGGAGAGTAAAAAAGATGACATGGAGAGTTCAGATGATGTGGAGGTTGAAGATGGTAATAGCATAGAAGATTTTGATGTAGAAGTTGAAAATAAGCATGATAAGGGTGTGTATGTTGGTGTTGAAGAGGATGAAAGTAATTCACAATCTGACACTAACCTTTTTGGGGAAGCTGATCTATGGAATGAAATGAGTATTGGATTAGAGTTCTTAAAGGTAATTAGTCATGTATTATATGCTTATCATCATCAAGCTCATTCATTATCATTCTCATCATCATCAAGATCTCAAACTTCATTTTTTGTTTGTCTCCCATTTTTTGTTTGTCTCCGTCAGGAAATGCATCCTTCATCTGATCAAAAGTCAAGAGAAGATGGACAAGAGTGTGATCATTCTTATATCTTGAAAGATGATATTGGCTATGTCTGCCGAGTTTGTGGATTAATCCAGACGCCTATTGATTCCATAATTGAGTTCCACCGTCCCAAGGTTAACTTTTCTCATTCCTAGCCTTCTATTTGTTCTAAAAATGTTTTATTTTATAATTTATACCGATAAAGTGATAAACTTGGGTTCTAACTATTATGGGTGGTTTTCTGAATGTATATCCTGGATTATACTTTTGATTGTGATCAGGATACCGGATCAGGATATTGGTAACATCCTGATGCAGTATCCTGGTAATAACTAATTAGTTCACGTGCAGATTAGCAAGGTATACTTATAACGGTCAAGAGGACTGCTTCTCCTGAAGACTCGGACTATATGGTTGAGAAGAGAACGTTGAAGCCGCAAAGAAAGGGTCTCCAACGCTCATAGGGGAATATTCGAAGAATCCCCCATTTTTAGGATAAGTTGTTATTTCTTTTGCTATATAAAGGAATGATCGGATCAGTAGGAAGACACAACTTTTTACGCACACTTTTTGCTTTCTACTAGCTGCAATCACTCTCAATCACTAACACTAACACTCGAATTACATTGTAACACTTAGTTGATCCGCATCATATCCTGCACTGTATCCTGAGATTTGAAGTAATAAGAAGAACAAGGCAGCTGCGATTGTCAGCTCCCGAGGTTTTGTGCCGGCGATCTAGATTGATCAAGGGCTTTCCTCGTACATCTCGTGTCACCCTTTACCTTTTTGCTCATTGTTTGATTATATATATAGCTCGATATTCTGAGCTATATCCGGAAAACTGTTTTTTGTAAACAAGATAATCAGAATATTTTCGATACACATTGCTAGCACACTACCTCACTTAACTAATTTGATCACTAAATTATTCCGGTAATTTTTGACCAAAACAATTTGGCGCCCACCGTGGGGCAAGTGGTGCTATTCCTACTAAAAGCTTTCTTAAAATCATTGATTGGTTTTCTGTTTTCAAATTTTTTTGCCACACTATTTTCAATGGCCTCAAAATCAAACATGAGCTCTTCTACCGTGTCTGCTACAACCTCTGCAACAATTGGTTCGGTGCTTCCACCACCTCCAAGGACACAACCCTCTTCACAGCCTCAGGCTCCTTTAAGAAGGACCGAAACTCATGTGGCTCGGGATATTATCCCCACTCAGAATGTTCAAGGATCTGCTGCCTCAGGGAGTACTCCTATTATGGCTTCTAATGATGAAATTCTAACTTTGTTTGGTAGTATACAGGATCAGATGAAGCAACAGCAGGAGACCAACCAAATGCTGATAAGAGAGATACAACTCTTGAAATCCAGCTCAAGCAGGCCTGCTGAGGATACTGTCACTCCCTTGCAGCCCAGAGCCTTGAAGTTCAGTTCAGCAGTATATACCGAGGATAACATGGGCAATATTGTACCTAGTCATTCCCAGAGTCATACTCCTGAGATACCCTCATCGGTTAGGGTGTCAACTGTGAGAAGTTCAGGATATGCTCTAGGACATGGCTAGAATCCTCAGGCTGGTAACGTGTCTAATAATACTAATACTCTTGCTACTAACGGTATTGGATCTTTGCAGGATGCAGGTATGGCGTCAGCACTCTCTAGGGAGCTTCAGAAGTTGAAGGATATGATATCCAGTGTACCTGGGGTGGTCTAGCCAATTCCAGAAGTGTCCCAGGATAGCCACATGATATCCCGGTTTGCATATCCTATATGTGATGCTGAAATCCCGAAAAGATTTCAAACCCCCAACATGAAGCTCTATGACGGAACCACGGATCCTGAAGAGCATATTGTTCAGTAAAGGGAAAGGATGGAAATTAACCCTATCACTCTGGATCTCAAGGAAGCGTGCCTCTGCAAGGGTTTTGGCTCTACTCTAACGGGATCAGCCTTAAAATGGCTCTTAAACGTTCCACCTCATTCGATTACATCATTTGCTCACCTAGTTAATTTATTTAACAGTCAATTTTCTTGCAGTCGAAGTTTTGAAAAACTAACTAGTGATCTCTACAGGATGACCCAAGGTCCCCAAGAATCCTTAAGGGATTATGTGAACAAGTTTAGCAGGGAATCTCTGGATATCCCACATCTTGATGTTGCAACGGCTGTGCAGGCGTTCAAAATGGGGTTGCAAAAAGCTTCTCAATTTTATCAGGATCTTGTAATGAATCCTAGCAGGAATCTGGATGAAGCTCGGAACAAGGCTTTGAGATACATTTGGCTGGAGGATGATAAAAAAATGCAAAAGAGGATGAATTCATCCTCAACTTATGAATCAACTAATAGGAAGTCAGAATCCTCATACAAACCATATCGTTCTAAGCCATATGGCAGGAATGACAGCAAGAAAGTGAATGCTGTTGAAAACGAGGATCCTGAGGAGTATCCTGAATTGTCAGAATATTGTTTTTCTATTAATATACCTGAATTGATGTATGCTATGCAGGGTTAGGGAGATAAAGCAAGGTGGCCTAGGAAAAACCAACAAAAAGCTGATTGGAAGGATAAATCCAAGTGGTGTGCCTTCCACGAGGATTTTGGACATGTTACAGAGGATTGCATAGCCCTGAGGAAGGAAATAAGCTACCTGCTAAGCAAAGGATATCTGAAGGATCTTCTGGGTAGAAAGAAGAATAAGGTTCAGGATACGGAGAAGGATCCTGAACGAGCAGTGTCGCCTCCTGCGGATGCCAAGATAATTAACTTTATTTCAGGAGGATCCGACATTTGTGGGACCTCTTATTCTGCAGCAAAAAGACATGCAAAGGAGGCTAAGGCAGAACAGGGAGACAAGCCAACCAGGATGACAACCCTCACAACTGATAAAGTGATCACGTTCGACAGTGATGACAGGGATACTGTCCAGGATCCCCATCACGATGGTTTGGTAATAACTTTATATATTTCTAATCATTTTGTGCGTAGGATATTGGTGGATAATGGTAGCTTCGTCAACATTATTCAACTAGAAACGCTGAAAAGGATGAATATTTCCCCGATGGAGATCACTTCAAAATCCACTGTACTTGTTGGGTTCAGTGGAGAGGCCAAGAATACTGTGGGAGAAATAAAGCTGCCAGTATATGTTGAAGGAGTCAACTCAATGCAACGCCTCTGTGTCATGGACTCCTTATCCTGCTACAATATCATATTGGGCAGGCCATGGATCCATGATATGAAAGCTATGCCATCAACCTATCATCAGTGTATCAAGATCCCTACCCCTTGGTGGGTTGTCAAGGTGGAAAGTGATCAACAAGAGGTAAAGGAATGTTATTCTTCCTCGATGAAATCCTCAACTGTCACGGCCCCCGACCCACCCTGGACGGAATCGGGTGCCGCGAACAGCCTAGTGGTACCGGTGATTATTTTGAAAATATTGCAGCGGAAATTTCATCAGGACCGTGAGTTAGGAAAAATATCAGAGTTTAGAAAACACCGGATTTTATTTAATAAATAGATGGGATAAACCCCTATTTTACAATGGTAGCTTTAATAAAGATAAATTTGATTACATAAAACAATATTTCTTAATTTGATTTAATTAATAAAATAAGCCACTTCTTGATGCCTTTCAGTGCCGTATCCATCTCTTACTCCAATCTACTGTAATTACCTGAAACGCGTTTTAAAAAGGTTTTGTCAGCGGAAAATACTGAGTGAATCATTCTATTTTGCTTAAAACATATTTGTTATAATTTACAGTATAAGAGCGATTACAATGGCTTCTATCTTATTTTTATCTGGCGCTGTGTCACAATGGTGACGATGGTCATACCACTATTAGGTCAATGAACCTAAATAGTGATGATTATCCCTAGTAGGTCAATGAACCTAACTAGGAGAAAATTAGTAATGTGCATAATACCCCACTAGCAAGTGATTCAAGATATCCACGACTTAGTCCCTGTAATTATAATTTTTGAAAATAATTTGAGGTATTGTAAAATAGTTGATAAAAAGAGAATGACTCACTTTATAAGCATGCAGATTCATACGGGCAAAGTTTAGTCTATAGATAAGCCTTGATATATTGCAGATGTATACAGGCAAAGCTTAGCCTATTGATTTAGCCTTGTAACCTAGTGCACACGAACTAGGTAGGTAACTTAATACATCAATTACGATAACTCACGAGATCAAACCCTCACAACGAATGACAAAGTGCTATACTTAAACATCCATCGAATTAACGACTAATGACAAAGTATCACCCTAATGTGGGCAGCACTTAAACATCCATTGGATTATTGATCGATCGAAAAATGAATCGTAATAGCGATCGAGTTATTACCCTGTTTTGCGGCAGCAATTAGTGATCGTGTGTGTTTTGATAGTGTTTCTGCTATAACTCAGCGTATACTTCGAATTTTTACGTCGTTCCAGCGCCCAAATTCAAGTCCCAAACTCTACTATTTATACTGAAAATTTGACCCAGTGGCGTAGCGCGACTGGTTACCCCTATAGTCGTCGCGCTACGCGACTGCTAACCTAGTTTCATAGGGTAGCCCCGTGTGTGAGTAGGCTTGCTGAGTTGACTGTTTCGTGAAATTCGATTTCTACAGATAGTTATGTGGATAATCGTAACTAGGGTTTACCCCCCCTGAGTTTTAGGGGCCTTGATCCTGATTCTGATTGTTCTCAAAATTTTAGGGTTTGCGTAGAATCACTTGGGTATCTTAATTAGGGTTTCCTATTGGATAAAATAATAAAATAAATAGGACTTTTAATGAGGGTTGTTACATTCTCCCCATCTTAATAAAAATCTCGTCCTCGAGATTTACTGAAATAAGTAGGAATACTTTTTTTTTCATGGGTTATTGGATTTTATCACCCTTTTAAATTGGTCATTGGCCGCTGCCACCCCCAACTATCACTTTGACGCCCGTCACCCCCAACTTAACACTTAATGTGTTCTGTCACCAAATCACTAACTTTTGATCATGTTACTATACTTTTGGGGGTGTCCTAAGATCCCTAAAACCTTCCCAAGATCCCTATGACACCCCAAAAAGTGTAGTACCATGATAAAAAGTTAGTGATTAGTTAACGGTGTGGTGACAGAACATACTAAGTGTTAAGTTGGGGGTGACGGACGTCAAAGTGATAGTTGGGGGTGGCAGCGGCCAATAGCCAATAGTTGAGGGTGATAAAATCCAATAACCCTTTTTTCATCTCAGATTCCAGCTCCCAAGTGTATTTGGGTTATGATATTTCTTTTAGACTTATGTTACATTTTAGTTAATAAAAATAATATTTAGGGTAGATGACACAGAATTAAAATATTGAATTTTGTGAATATGAGTTGTAAAATAAGTAGGATTCAAAGGTTCAACTGAATTAGTTCAAGAAATCGATGACAAACGGATGAGATGAAAGGATATAATTTTCCAAAGTGACTAGGTTCAAGCCAAAAGATATATGATCAATAGATATTTAAAATAAATGTGAAGGATTTTTAGAATCAATAAAAAAATTCTTTGTCAAAAGAAAGCTTACTTTGATTGACATCTGAGGAAGACTTAGAATCGACAGGTTTAAAATGAAATAAAAGCATGAAAAATGATTTGTCAAATATTAAATTATGATATGAGAAAATCAATGTGCTGAGATGAGTAAATTACAAAGATACACCAAAAGACAATAGAGTTAGTGTATCATTGTTTAGAGTTCCAAGTTATTTTAATTGTGAAACAATGTGATAGTATGCTATTAGTGACCATATTTTTCATATTATGTTCTAGAGATCGAAATATAATAAAAACAAATTGTTTTGGCATGACCAATTATTATATTATATTTGTAAAGCAAATATAATATAGGGTTATTGGATTTTAATAATCCTAAGTTTCACCTGTTGGCCGATAATAATCCCAACTTTAAAATTTCCCTCCAATAATCCCAACTTGTAAAATTTTGGCCACCATTGATCCTTTTCAAACATATAAGAATTTGTTATCCTCAATCGATTCAATTACACCTAAAGACTCCTTAGTTGATTTAAGTGCACCTATGTTAGAAAAGGATCAATGGTGGCCAAACTTTTACAAGTTGGGATTATTGGAGGGAAATTTTAAAGTTGGGATTATTATCGGCCAACAGGTGAAACTTAAGATTATTAAAATCCAATAACCCTATAATATATGCATTTTTACTATATGTAAATGGTCACTACTTTTAAATAAATATTATTTTAGTATTTTACTATACTATGTAAAATAACTTATATTTTCTATGTAATACAAAATACCGTAATGAAGTTATTACATTACAAAATATTTTAGTATTATTATTCTGTAAAAGAAATTACTATTATTTATAACGTTGAATGAAAATTGTAAATAAAGGTGTAAAAATATTTATTGTACAAAAATATTTGTAAAATATTTTGTAAATATATAACACTTAATAGGTCGATTCCATGTGATTACTTATTTTCATTTTGAAACCATATAACGTTGTAAATGTATTTACAAATATTGTAAATAAGTGAAAACGGAATTATTCTTATATAGTACAATGTTCCCCTAACTCAACCTAGTTGATGATTACCATATTATTCTTATATGGTCATTTTCTTGCCAGAGCGTTATGGTACATAGTTACCACAAAACATGTGATAGACAATTATTTATATAATTTTATTTGTCCCTTTCATTCTTGTATTGTTTGATGAAAATATGACTTCTCTTTACAATATAAAGTATATATAAAATATTTCTACATATAATTAAAATTTACTAATTAAGTATGATAACTTAATTTATATATATTAACTAGTCATTATCATGGTTGGATATTGGTTAGTGCTGCCTTGTTTAAGCATAGGTGGCCAATCCATGCCTAACTAAGGCCAGACTATTCAATACCTGCCCCTGACAATAACCCTAGTATTTAAAAATAATACTAACACTTCTGTTATTAATTTATTATTAATAATAAAACTAATATTAATTATCAATTAATAAATAACTGAACGTAAACTTAAATGAGAGTATTCTTCAACATAAATTATATATATATAAATTCTTTACCTCAATGGTTTAATAAGAATATAGTAATACTATTTTGTAAATTAGGTAATCATTTATGTAAGTTTCCATATATAATAAATTTTATATAATGTTTTTCAATTGAAGATGTTAAAGCAATAATTATCATGAAAGGCTAAATTGCTGTTGTAAGAATCATTAGGAGATACACTGAAATATAACAAAAATTTGTGTATCATTATCTTAGCACATGATTTGTGTTAAGATGGCTTTTATAAGATAAATCAACAAAGCAATTTAATATATAATTAAATAAATAATTAAATCCGTATATGATATATATAAACGAGATTAGTGAAAGCTTTAAATTTTGGGAAAATGTCAGTACAAGGTGATCAGGATCAAAGAAATGATTCAATGAAGTCGAAGATTTTTAAACAAGCCTATTATGGTTCAAAACAAATGAAGTGCTTGTTGGGACTATTTTGAATATGATAGCTTCCATCCATCATATGGGATCTTGAAATGAATATGTAATGTGAGCAAGTCAAATAATTTGAACTTGATTAAAACAAGTTTTAATAAGAAAGTTCGGACATGGTCACAATAGAAAATATGTATGTCAAAGAAAATTAAATTTTTCAAGAAATTCATTGACTCGATATCAAGGAGTTATTGTTTTGCAATAATGCGGTTTACAGAGATCAAGTATAGCGAAACTATATTTGAATTTGGATAAAATAACAAATTGGAATGATGCCCTCCAGTGGTCTTCATAATTCAAATGAATCACATGCGAAATGAATAGTGCATGTGTGGATTTACCAAGAAATGAAATAGATCAAGATTTGCTATTATGAAAGAAATCCTCATGGTATGATGACTATTAAGGGAAGTAGAAACATGAAAGTCAATTCATTATATGCAGAAGTCAAAATTTCAACGAAAGAAATATAAGAACTTCTATCTGGAATTTCGTATAATACTGTTGTTAAGTGACTTTACTAGGGAATGTAAATAAAATGAAATAGGGAATTTGTAAAGGTACGTGACTCCTTTTGTAGTGATAATAATTATGACTCCGATTAGACTGTGCACCGATGTTTGTGAAATCCTGTTCTAGTGTACCTTAGCGATATTCATGTTGTTTGTAAAATCACGTGAACAAATGCTTCCTTTTAGTTAGTAGTTCTTCTATTTGATGGAATTAGCATTTTTATATTTTCCAAAGGTTTTGCCTTGAAAATCGTATGTGATATACTTTTAATGTCTGTGAACGTATAATTTAATTTTCATGTGTTTTCTTTGTGCACTAGCACAACTTTACATACTTTTTATTTGCGTTAATAGTTTATGGTAATGTATTGGAAATTCTTATACCTTTGATGGTATCCCAACTTAACGGGTTTCTATTGATATTATTATCGTTCGAGTTACGAGGCAGATGATCAAACAAATTAATATTTGATATCGGAAAAGAGATTCTTAATAAAGAAATCTAGACACATATGCTTGTGCTTTATTCCTAATTGACTTTTGGAAATTTTCTTATAGATATATATATCTATATAATCATATATTTCACATGCTGAAATAAACATACCAACTATCAAGTCAATGTATTTAACAAATATATATTTCCAAAAACCAGTTAAATATCTGATCTTGATACTATTTAGGGAATTTTGTCACTTGCTGACATATTATATACCCCGTCTTATCCGATTCGCGCCGGAGCGGTAACCTCAGTATATCCAGACAAACTGGAGAGTCTGCTACACCATACCTAGTCTTGCCGGAGAAAATGTTCTATTTCCCATTAACATATCTTATTCTAGACCAAGTAACATCGATAAGCACTAATTACTATTAATTCTTGCTTATTTTTGCAATATTCTAATTACCATTCTTTTGGCATACAAAAACCCATCATAATTTATTCAAATAAGTACTTAGCTTATCTTGAAGTTTATACTAAGGCATCTTTTCTTAAGTTCAAGTCTAAATGCTATCATGTGTGCTACCGGTTAACAGCAATCTCCTAACTCTTTTATACAAACTTAGGTATTATTATTACAACACATAAAGGCTTAAATCAGTGGCTCTGATACCACCTTTTGTCACGGCCCCCGACCCACCCTGGACGGAATCGGGTGCCGCGAACAGCCCAGTGGTACCGGTGCTTATTTTGAAAATATTGCAGCGGAAATTTCATCAGGACCGTGAGTTAGGAAAAATATCAGAGTTTAGAAAACACCAGATTTTATTTAATAAATAGATGGGATAAACCCCTATTTTACAATGGTAGCTTTAATAAAGATAAATTTGATTACATAAAACAATATTTCTTAATTTGATTTAATTAATAAAATAAGCCACTTCTTGATGCCTTTCAGTGCCGTATCCATCTCTTACTCCAATCTACTGTAATTACCTGAAACGCGTTTTAAAAAGGTTCTGTCAGCGGAAAATACTGAGTGAATCATTCTATTTTGCTTAAAACATATTTGTTATAATTTACAGCATAAGAGCGACTACAATGGCTTCTATCTTATTTTTATCTGGCGCTGTGTCACAATGGTGACATGTCACAATGGTGACGATGGTCATACCACTATTAGGTCAATGAACCTAAATAGTGATGATTATCCCTAGTAGGTCAATGAACCTAACTGGGAGAAAATTAGTAATGTGCACAATACCCCACTAGCCAGTGATTCAAGATATCCACGACTTAGTCCCTGTAATTATAATTTTTGAAAATAATTTGAGGTATTGTAAAATAGTTGATAAAAAGAGAATGACTCACTTTATAAGCATGCAGATTCATACGGGCAAAGTTTAGTCTATAGATAAGCCTTGATATATTGCAGATGTATACAGGCAAAGCTTAGCCTATTGATTTAGCCTTGTAACCTAGTGCACACGAATTAGGTAGGTAACTTAATACAACAATTACGATAACTCACGAGATCAAACCCTCACAATGAATGACAAAGTGCGATACTTAAACATCCATCGAATTAACGACTAATGACAAAGTATCACCCTAATGTGGGCGTCACTTAAACATCCATTGGATTATTGATCGATCGGAAAATGAATCGTAATAGCGATCGAGTTATTACCCTGTTTTGCGGCAGCAATTAGTGATCGTGTGTGTTTTGATAGTGTTTCTGCTATAACTCAGCGTATACTTCGAATTTTTACGTCGTTCCAGCGCCCAAATTCAAGTCCCAAACTCTACTATTTATACTGAAAATTTGACCCAGTGGCGTAGCGCGACTGGTTACCCCTATAGTCGTCGCGCTACGCGACTGCTAACCTAGTTTCATAGGGAAACCCCGTGTGTGAGTAGGCTTGCTGAGTTGACTGTTTCGTGAAATTCGATTTCTACAGATAGTTATGTGGATAATCGTAACTAGGGTTTACCCCCCCCCCCCCTGAGTTTTAGGGGCCCTGATCCTGATTCTGATTGTTCTGAAAATTTTAGGGTTTGCGTAGAATCACTTGGGTATCTTAATTAGGGTTTCCTATTGGATAAAATAATAAAATAAATAGGACTTTTAATGAGGGTTGTTACATCAACCAAGCCCAAAGCAGGATAGCAATTAAAGATACGAGCCCAGGATATCGCGGAGGCTTCTGACCAGGATGTTAAGAAAATTATCCTGGATCAGGATAATCCAGATATCTCGGTGCTCGTAGGAACCAATATCCCTCAGGATATTGAAAATCAATTGACTAACTTTTTGAAATGCAGGATGTCAACATTCGCATGGAAGCATGATGATATGACAGGTATTTCTAGGGATATTATAACTCACAAGCTTGGAATTGACAGGTCTTTCAAGCCTGTTCAGCAGAAGAGAAGGAATTTGCTCCTGAACGAAACGCAACTATTCAGGAAAAGGTTGAAAGATTATTGAAGTCTAAGATGATTAGGGAAGTCAAATTCCCCAAATGGCTAGCAAATGTAGTCGTGGTTCAAAAGAAGAATGGAAATTAGAGAGTTTGTGTAGATTACACAGACCTGAACAAAGCATGTCCTAAAGACCCGTTCCCTTTACCTCATATAGACTCGATGGTAGATTATTAAAATCCATTATTCTAAGTTTTAATGTATTACATAGTATTAAAAATACATACAATCAAGAATATTAATATTGCTTGTTATTGATATTCAAACAAAATGACATGATATAAACCATAATTCAAGTCAACAATCAACCAAAACAATATGATACTACCCAAAAATTCTAACAAACATTTAACCAAAAACATCAAATATTGAAAAATGATGAAAAGTTCAAAATCCAACAAAGCTTTTACTACAAGTTGGCTCGGTTATGGTGAGTATGAAAAAATCAGTAACCATAATAGACCATCTACTTTTGATTTAAAAAAAAAGCAATTAATTGAACCACCGCTTTTTGATTTAGTTCGGTTTTTTTTGTTCACTTTTTTCGGTTAATTCGGTTATGAGTCAGTTAATTCGGTTTTTTGCACACCCCTAGCGCATAATATAACTATTAAAAAATATAGTTGTTAAAAAGATAGAAAACAATGAGATTGTTTAGTAAATGGTATAAGATCGACATTTAAATCTAAAATACATTAATCTATTTGTTATCAAACTCATATATTTGTGTTCACACCTATCAGATAAAACCATATTAAAGGCGTATAGTACTGTAATGGTATTTAAATAATATGATACACATTATGAGTATACGTTATAACTAACACGTGGATGTGGTTTAGACAACCTGTCTACAGCCTGTCACTAGCTGTATCATCTCTCCTTCTTCCCTCACCCACCAACCATGCCCATTATAAATACAAGCTCGAGGCCTCTCTCCTTTTTAAGGCTTTCTCCCTTTTAAGGTTTATCAATTGATCCATCTTCTTCTTCTACTGTGGGCAAGAATAGAGTAGTGCATACACTTGCTTTATCAACCTTTGCACACAGAAAAGCTTTACCGTTGTTAAACAAGGTATATAAGTGTTTATATAAGTAGATACCTATTTTGGTATAGTTTCTTAATTTGTTTTGAAAAATCTTTTGATCGATATGGTGCAGGTTCATTATTTTATTTATTACCTCTTGAAAAGTTTGATACTTTTAAAAATTGTTTCTAGATTTGATCGTTTAGCATTATTCTTACCTCTCTTGTGTGTTTGTGTTTGATTCGACCTTTCAGGTGATCTTTTAAATCTGAAGTGAATCGATAATTAAAGGCATAATGGTTGTTTATTTACATAGGTAATTATCGAACACAACTATATACCATTAGTTCTTGATGCTATCTTATGTGTTCATGAATATCTCGTTTGTAGATCGCTATGTAATAATATTTTTCAGTCCGTTTTGATTCGGGTGGAGTCGTATGAAATTTTAATGGGTATTTCAATGTTTTTTGATAAATAAAATAACTTTTTTATGAAAATGTCTTTTTTGAAACATATATATATATATATATGTGTGTGTGTGTGTGTGTGTGTGTGTGTCGTGTGTGTGTGTGGAAGAAGTGATTAAAAATAATAACAATTAAGCTACATTTTGGGAATCTATTAATAGAAATGTAAGAGGAAAAAACCAAAATCGTCCGTTTGGTTATATTTGTTTGTTCCAACCAAAAGGAAAAAAAATGCCCTTCACTTTAACAGAAAAAATAACTGAGTTAGTGATTTGGATGGAAATGGTAATAAAAGGTAAACTTGAAAGATCCAAATGCACAAATCCTTTTGGATGAAACAAACAAATATGACTAAATCTTAGGGCGGATTTTGGCATTTTACTCGTGGGAAAATAAAAGGTAAGCATTTATGTAAAAACTTAAACTTTTGATATTCATTCAAATGAGTTTAACAATTAGTACCTAAGTTTTTATTTATTTATTTTTGCATTGCAATTTATTGTTTTGGACTGTAATAAATATTTGAAATAAAACATTTGTTTTTTTCTAACAGCATAATATTTGTTATCTGTTTGTGTTTTATTTTTCTTATCTGTATTATTTTTTGTGTTCTTTGTGTTCAACAAGTTTTAATTATCGTGGTTTGGATAATTGTGGGTTGGGACTAGATTATCGTAGTTTGGGACTAGATATCATGGGTTGGGACAATTGTATCTTGGGACTTGATTCTTGTGTTTTTTTATTGTGTTCTAAATCGTTGTCCGTGGATTTTCTTTACCCAGATTTGGCCTAGAAAATAATCCTTTGTTGGAATTTGTGGTCTCGGAAAAAAGAATGTGCGATATGGTAAATTCTTATTCCTTTTTATTAATTCATTCATTCATTCATTGGAGCTTCTTGCAATTGTTTTAAGGGTTATTGGATTTTAATAATCCTAATTTTCACATGTTGGCTGATAATAATCCCAACTTTAAAAATTCCCTGATCCTAACTTGTAAGAATTTGACCCTCATTGATCCTTTTCTAACATAGGTGCACTTAAATCAATTAAGAAGTCTACAAGTGCACTTAAATCTATTGAGGATACCAAATTCTTATATGTTAGAAAATGATCAATGGGGCCAATCTTTTACAAGTTGAGATCATTGGAGAGAATTTTTAAAGTTGGGATTATTATCGGCCAAACATGTGAAACTTAGGATTATTAAAATCCAATAACCATTGTTTTAACTTGGTATTGTTTTTTTATTAGTTTGACTTTTGATTTATCTCTTTTTCATTGGAGCTCCATGCATTTGCTTACTTTTGATTTATCACTTTTCTTCGGGAGTGGGAATTTGAGGCAATTATCACTTAGGCATGAATTCATTGTATTTATGCATTAGTAACATGTTATATATCAACATGTGGACGAATTCATATGTGTGATATGTTACAGGGGATTCATTACAAAGGATGCCAATGAAAAGAAATCACCATTCAATCGTAAGTCGCATTTCTGAATATTCAACAACATTTTTAATTAACTTAATATAGTGAAGTCAGTCATCATTGATGCAGATTATCATGTATCACAGTATCAGTATATGTTTTTCATTAAAATAATAAAATCATTATTATTTTGTGTTTCATGTTACTAATTTTCTTGGCTTCTTCAGCATTTGGCAAGTCTAGCACATTCGTTCCATGCCCTGCAGCCTGCAAAAGTTCCTGAATTCAGGTAGGTGCAACTTGCAATTAAACGGAATACATATTCTCTACGAATTTAACACTTCACTTTTGCATACACATGTGTATATTTATCAAGCAAATTAGTGTTCTAGTCAGGGCCGGCCCTGAGAATTCATGTACACTGTTCGAGCTCGAAAAAACGTGCCCTTAGACCTTAACGAAATTGGGTATTGAGCTCACTAAAGGTCTAAACCTAATGCCAATGGGCTAATAACTAATCTAAACCATAAAAATAGTTTTGTAAGTGGGCCTATATTGGTGTTTGTATGGGTATATCCTATTAATTAATTTATATTTTACATATACATATCGGAGTTTTTTAAAAAATAATGTGCCCTTCGAAATATCGGGCCCTGGCCGATGGTCCTCCCCGCCCACAATGGTTCTAGTGTTTATCATTTATTGTTTGAGCATGATGTTTGTTCTTCAGCTTTGCATGGCTTGAGCTAGTTACTCTCAAAAGATTTCATGCCAAAACTTCTCAATCAAAAATAACCATGAAGGATGGCCATTTATTAAGTGTCTTGTCATAGGTGTGTTGTAGTTCATGGAACCTCTTTTGAGGAGTTGCGAACTTACAAAGCCGGTTTGCATCTTAACTATGGTTAGTAAATATTAAGAGCTCAACTATGGTTGAAGGGTTGAGTTAAGGATGTGAATGGGTGAGGCCACAATAGTTTAACCCCTTTATTGAGATTTTTACATATTTCCCCCTCCTAAGCTGGCTTATTACGTATTTCCCTAAATAGAAAAAACAATTACATATTTCCCCTCCCTAACCCATATATATTACATATTTCCCCTTTTCATTAAAAACTCTTATTAAATGACTATTTTACCCTTAATGAGCTATTAAATGAATATTTACATATTTCTCATTTCTAATATCATCAATCAATTACATATCTCTCCACCTTAGAAGCTACATAAATTAGACAAAATAACACTAGTCTTAGTCTCTCATCAACCAGTTTTAGCGTTCTTCTCCAAAAGGGAAAAGTATGCTGACAGGCAAATCAACTGGATCTACTTTCCACTAGAAGCTAGTAGTTCAATGGTAATGTTCTCTGTGTGTAAACAAACATATGTGTTGTGTGTATGTGTATTTGATTTGAGGGAGATGCTATAATGATTGATGCTTAAAGGGCTGTCTTGCTTGTGTGCTATGGCTTTTTAGTAACAATTTATTGTTATTTGATTAGCATCTCTGTGATTAAATGTTGCAAGTACTTTATTTATTTTTTGGCTATAAATGAACATATCATTTAAAATTGATTTATTTCTATAACTCCAGCCACCTACCTTCGAGTGTCCAATTTGCATGGGGCTGCTAGTTGAACAGATGGCCACAAGGTGCGGTCACATGTTTTGTGAAGGTTGCATAAGAGATGTTCAGGTATTTCTTAATGTATTCTTTGGATTTTTATTATGATTATTATGGTATTGTTTGAGAATAGTAGCAAGTAGAAGAATTAATAAAATGCTACATGAATTGGGGAGATATGTGATTGATTGATTGATGATACTAGAAATGGGAAATATGTAAATATTCATTTAATAGTTCATTAAGGGTAAAATAGTCATTTAATAAGAGTTTTTAATGAAAAGGGCAAATATGTAATATATATGGGTTAGGAAGGGGAAATATGTAATTGTCTTTTTTATTTGGGGAAATACGTAATAAGCCAGCTTAGGAGGGGGAAATATGTAAAAATCCCTAATTTATTAATAACAAAGACAGGGTTGAAAAGACCAAAATACCCTAATATGCTTTGCATGTGAGGGGTGTTAACAAAAAAAAAACAATCAGAGTTAGTATGAATAGTTAACCCCTGTATCAAAACATGAACATAAAGGTTGTTTTTGGTGGATTTAAAGCGAAAGGTGTGGTCTGCAATTTAGATGAATTATAAAGGTTGTTTTGTGCAATTTTGTCTTTAATTAATCACTTGCTATTGCTTTGTTTGATTGAAAAAATGAAGTCAGAAAGACTGATGAAGAGGGAGAGGCAAGCAACTGGCCGGTGGCTCTTCAACCGTAGGAAGAGAAGAACAAGATTAACCACAACAACAAAACCAAGGTTCTCCTCCCATTACCTATGTATAGTTGCGCGTTGGAATATAATGTTTTCTAGATGAAAAATAAAATAAAAGTTTTTTTTTTTTGTGTGTGTGTGTGGGGGGGGGGGGGGGGTATTGGTTTAAGGGAAAAGGGAACAGGTTAATATGGGTAATTAGTGTGCATGAAACACTTTTTGTTACAAAAAGTACTCAAATTTATAGTATGAACATGTAGGGTGCGAGATATGATTCTTTTCTTTTGGTAGTAGTTAACTTCGCTTTCATAATATAGGTTGCTGATCAAGTATTCGTCATCAAATATTTGGGGTGCTCATTGGTGGCTGCTCAGGGGAGACCAAATATAAGAAGACACTTATAAAGCAAATCAAGTCTCATGACTTAAGAGTATATGTTGAGCTAAGTACATCAAATGAAAAAAAAAAACAAGGACACACCGAAGTACAATTGTTTGTTTGGCAAGTTAAAAAAGAACTGCCTTTGAATATTAGCAACTTAATTTTAATGTGCATTATCATGTATAAATTTTTATTTTGTTTCAGATTTGAAATATATTCTCTCTCATTTAGTTTTAGCTGAAGTTAGATTGATCATGCCTTTTGCACTTTTTTCTAAAGAGGTTTCCTCTTAAGCTATATTTTGTTCACCGTTTTTTTTTCTTTAAAATAATTAAACTCATCATTGTCAAAAGACATAGGCTGTGATATAAAGTTGAGGTCAACAACTATTTGTAGCTTAAGCTATCCAAAGACCAAAAAGACTGCATGCCATATGAAGTTGAAGTTGACTTATGAAGCTATTGTTAAGTGGGAGTCTATTGGTGCATATTATGTGACAAAAACTTAAAAGACATTGTCTTTGAATATATTGTAACGGGCTCAACATTGTATTTATATGGTTAGTGAGTTCAGAAACGAATTGGGCTTGGAGATAGGCTTAGCCCATGTCGTGTGATGTATAAACTCATATTACATGTTGAGTTAGGTTAGCCATTCCAAAGTTTAGTGAGAGAGATAGAAATCGCAGCGCTTTAGAGAGAGACGAGATAGAGAGGAGTGGTGATATTGAATTGATTGTATACATAAAGTTGGATAATCAATAGAATATCTGTTTAGAGTGATTCGTGTTTTTGCAAGTTCTACTCGTTTTCTGTGTTTTATCTAACCAAGAGGGATCTGCAATCTTGATTAGATTATCAATCTTGTCAAGGTCCACGTGTGGTATGGACCTACAATAATCCTGAGCTCGTACGTGATGATTCTTCCTGCAAAACAGCAACACTGTTAGCTCGTTAAGAGAGGAATATGGGGGTTTCCCTCTTAACCAGACTACAGCGTGAGAACAAGTAACTGCTTTGAGGAAATAAGTGTGTGTTAAGAGTGAGAGTAGAGAGAACGGAATGTTTAACCTAAGTATGGAGGTCCCTATTTATAGCCGGAATGGTGTAGGAGGAGATGGGCTGATGGGCCTTGGGCCGGAAGGCGATAACAAGGAATATCCTCTTTGTCTCACTGGTATCGACCGTTAGTGGCTTCTAGAAGTTCTTCGGTGGTGCTGGCGCACCTTGATTGGAGCCACGTTTCCGAGTTGTCGGCCTTGTTGTCCTTCTGCCATCAGCATGTGAGTGGAGATCATGAGGCAGTTGTCGCCGCCCCCTGATTGGTGCCATGTAGGCGTCCTTGTGTACTCTCTGTCTCCTGCACGACTGTTAATCGTGAAGCACGACAGAGCACAGCCTGGTGAATGCTGATTGGCTCATTCTTCTGCCACTCGTACCTTTGGTGCTTTCTAAAGTGGCCCTGCGCCGTAACTCTTGCGCGGCCCTTTTTATGCACGTAACTAGCCCGCGCAAGGTTGTAGGAGTTGAGGGCTCTTATTCAGAATACTTAGTGTAAGACTGATGCTGTCTCTTGTTTGGGCCTCACGCGAAATTCAGGTTACGTAAGTAGCCCGCACGAGGTCTAAGGATGAATCAGCTTATTGAGTAAGGAGTATGGTCCAGCGCGCGACCTGAAATGGTCTGCACGGCTTTTTGGGACCATACCCTTCATCCACACTCGTAAATTTAACTTTTCCTTTTTTGGCATTTATGTAATTTACTCAATTTTTTTGTGGCATTTGTAAACTTTTATTCTTTTTTTTTCTAAATTTTGACCACAAATGTTTTGGTTCTTACACTTTGACCCCTTCAAATTTTGTTAGTTTTTTTAAACCAACTTACATTCTTACCTCCCGAGTTTTAATAAATTTATCACATGTACCATGAACTTTAATAAAGTTAACTTTACCCTTTTAAAACCACATTACACTACAACCCCCGAATTTTAAAAAAGCTACCGCTTTAAATTTAAACGGATTTTCATTATGACGTCATGATTTTCTTACATGTTTCATCTCTTTATATATAATTTCAAATAATATTAAGAGTAAACTGCAATTTTACCCCCTGTGGTTTAAGCCAATTGGCACACTGACCCCCTCCATGGAAATAATTGCAATTTTACCCCCCAACGTTGTTGTTCTGTCGCATAATTTCCCCCTGGCGTCAAATAAGTTAACAGATCTGTTAACTGGAATGTGAAATGACTATGTTGCCCTTTCATATTACCCCCTATGGTTTGTTCTAATCTGTAATATTACTAAATTGTCCTTTCTTATTACCCCCTGTGGTTTGTTGTACTTTGCAATATTACCCCCTGGTGTTAAATAGTTCTTGCAAACCTTACCCCCTGCAGGTCAAGCATCTTTGATGCCAATGCTGGAATTGCTTTGAACGACAACTTTTTGAAACTTTTCTCTTGGTATGACATCGAATGGGGATACAAGTAATTTCTTGCAACTTTTTTTTATTATGTATTGTCTACTGAATTAACATGCATATTTTTTACGTGTCAAAAGTGGTCAACCTGTTTTATGTTAACTGATAAATGGTTGAAATAATAATAATCCTAGGAGAAAGTTAAGCGAATAAGCCTGCAAACGAACCGAAAGTTCATGAACTGTTCGTGAACTTGATCGGCGGGATGTGGTACCCGAGGAAAATCCACAGTCATCCTGAGAACGTCTTGCCTTTTTGGGTTACTTATCAAATTTCGGGATGAAATTTATTTCAAGTTGGGGATGATGTGACAACCTGAAAATTCAAGATCCTTGTCTACGCTTCACTTGTTTCACAATCTTGTCTTGACAATTCGTTTCATAGCATAACATGTGTATTTTGTGTGATTGATTAAAATATTTTGTTGGTTAATTGAATTAATGTGTGATGATTCACTCTTCAATGGTTGATAAAAACCTTAGGCGACAAAAAACGGATCTTTCGTCACCTCACCTCTCGACGAAAAATGGATCTTTCCTCATCACACTCTTCGGCGAAGAATGGGTTCTTCGCCAAGAGGTATTTCGTGGAGGACATTATTCGCCGAGTTGGGCTTGTGGCCCAAACAGTTACGACACGACCCGGGTGCATTATATTTACACACATGGGTATGAGAGGTTGTTATCAAAACCCTACTTTGCTTCCCTCTCCCTCTCGTCGGCTGTTCTTGTAATCTCGAACTCGTTGTGCATCGATCAAATCAATCTATCCAATCCCACAGTTAGTGTTCATCATTGTAGTACTAAGATGTTGATGTTGTGTTTGTATGTGAAGTTAGGGTTCATCGATAGGCAAATGATTACGGTGCTCGTTTATGTTGGTCTTATTGGTTAAGAAACTTGTAGTTGATCATTATATGTACCTGATCCTGGTTTCATAATTACCTAATGTGTTGCTTGATTAACAGTGATGATTATAGGATAAGTTGTTAACTAGATTTGGGTAATAATGTATGGTAAAACTGTATGTTCCGGATAAATTGTTAAACGGTAAATGATTGGTTTAATTAGGGTTCTTGATCTTGATTAGAAAACGTCATTTGATCTGTTTGAGAAACTGTCAAAGTGTTAGCGTGCGTTGCAGCGGGGATTAAGGAAAACTGTAACTGACTGTATGTGCAGCGACGAAGGACATCCCGACGAAAGACATGGTCTTTCGTCGACCAGACTTCGACGAAACACTAGAGTCTTTCGTCACCTGCATTCTTGGCAAAGAACAGTCTTTCGTCATTAGGGTCTTTCGCCAGGAAGGCATTCCACGAAAAACTGGTCTTTCGTGGAGTTACTGCAATTGTGTAAATGGACTGAATAGTTGAACAGTGTTTATGCATGTAATGATGAATATTTCTGTTTAAACAACTACGTGTATTTCATGTTAGCAATAGCAATTAGAAATGAGGAACTGGCTTGACTCATGTAAATAGCAAATTCGTCGTTAAATGTTAAATATATGACTTGCACATGGGATGTGGGTTTATATAAAAACTGAGTACATGCTACATGTTGTCAGTGATCTTTGTGATAGATGTAGACTGTGTGAGATAAGTCACTTGATTGATTGTGAAACTGATGTTAGTGGTAGCCATTGTTGGGAACATGAACTTGTGCTATAAACTTGAATGAAATCCAAACACTTGTTATGTATGGCATTACGTGTGACTTGTTGAATACGTGAATTGGGTATGTGTTTATGTAACTGATTTCATTGGTAACCTCGGTAGGGTTGGTGACTAACTGGAACGGGTAACATTATATACCGAGCAAACCTAAAGTGAGTTCACTACTCTTTTTCCAAGCATGCGTCCCGGGGAGGGACATCTGGTAAACGTTCCGGGGAGGAATGTCGGGTTATTGGGATGTTGGTTAATACACTCATATCTATCACTTAAGTCCCTTCTACCAATTGTTGACGGGGAGACAACGGGGTATTAGTTAATAGCGCTATTTAGGTTTGGCACCCTCACACCGCACCGGGGAGGTCGGGAGTGAACTAATGACCCCAGTCTTGACCATTACTTTGATAGAGGCATTGGAGAATAGGGCAAATAATCTGGAGCCATTGGCGGTAATGGAGTTATTAACAACCTCAATCTCTGAAGAAGAAGAAGAAGAAGAAGAAGAAGAAGATATGGTATTTTTTCTTGTTTGGTTGTATTCTCATTCAAGTTCAAAAGAAACTCGTTCAATTTTTTGAAAGAAGAAAAAGAAGGTGGTGGGGGCCACTAAAATAAAGTTTGTCTTCCACTTTCAAAAAAGAAAAAAAAAGAATGTTTTTTTTTATTCTTGTGGGTCCAACAAAGGAGGGTATATTTTTGTTGTGGGACTAGGTGATCGAGTGGTGATTTAGAGTTTGTGGTTGTGGATTAATTTTTTTTTGTCGACTGGAGCCGGGTATACTCTTGGAGATCACCAGATTAATTTTTTTTTGGGCGAGGTGATCGAGGTTTGTACCAAATTAAAATATTATTTAGCCGTTTTTTTAATTCGATTGGAGCCGCAAGGTTATTCAGCCGTTGGTCGAGTTTGGGTTGCGGGCTAAATATGGTTTGTGTTTCAAGTTCATGTTTTGACATTTATTATGAATCGAAAAATTTGAGGAACCGAGTTTGTGACGGTTTCGGGTTTCGGTTGATTGGGTTGTCCTGGGAACTTGGATGTGGTACTGGTCGGTGGGTGAGAACATGAAGAAAATGGAATCAACAGAGTTGTTGATGTTGACACGAGTGAAAAGAAAGTCAATTGCAAGTCATGTAACTGTTGCTTGTTGAAAGCTCTATGGTAGTTATAATCGTTTGCCCGTTAGCTGGTCTGGAATTGTGGATGGTATTCCTTGTTCGGTGGTGATCAGCTGTTTGACATTTGAGTGGATCTTTGTACTGGTACTGGGTGAAGGTTTTCATAGGAATAGTACGAGTAAAGGTTCGGCTCATGGAGTGTCATTTGGCATGGGTTGGGATAACAGTTACAGTGGGAGCTGGGCATAGTTGACTTGTGGGTTGCATGGAGGTTCAGACATCTTTTGGAGTTGATGTCATGAATATTTGAATTCTGCTTCTGAGAATGCGTCTGGGTTTGATGCATTGGGACTCAGTGGAAGGCAGTGAAGACTCTTGGGTCATGGATTCTGGTGCTTCGCTTCACGCCATCCACAGCGGGGAAACGATGGTGAATCTGAAAGAAGGTAACTTTGGAAAGATACGATTAGCTAATGATCAAATTCTTTGTGTTACGGGCATGGGAGATGTTAATCTGGTTACTCCATTGGGTAAATGGAAAGGTGATTAACGGGAATCTGGTTATTGCACGTGGAAAGAAGCGAGGATCATTGTATATTGCTGAGGTATCTGCTGAGGGAGTGACCATCCCGGTTAAGCAAGACAAAGTTTGGTTCGCTGAATCTAAGGGGCAAAAGAGGGTTCGTATTGCAAGGGCGAAGCCTGGTGCCAAGGTGATTCAAGCTGAACGGGATCGGAGGTTTAAACTAGGAGTTTAGTGACAGTTGGAGCATGGGACGTGTTCTGGGTAAAGTCAGAAAACTCCGTTGGGGTGTTAACCAAAAAACAATCAGAGTTAGTATGAGTAGTTAACCCCTGTATCAAAACATGAACATAAAGGTTGTTTTGGTGGGTTCAAAGCGAAAGGTGTGGTGTGCAGTTTAGATGAAACATAAAGGTTGTTTTGTGTAATTTTGTCTTTAATTAATCACTTGCTATTGCTTTGTTTGATTGAAAAAATGAAGTCAGAAAGAAAGACTGATGAAGAGGGAGAGGCAAGCAACTGGCTGGCTCTTCAACCGTAGGAAGAGAAGAACAAACATTAACCACAACAAAAACAAAACCAACAAGGTTCTCCTCCCATTACCTATGTATAGTTGCGCGTTGGAATATAATGTTTTCTAGATGAAGAATAAAAGTTTTTTTTTTTTTTTTTTTTGTGTGTGTGTGTGTGGGGGGGGGGGGGGGGTTGTATTTGTTTACGGGAACAGGTCAATATGGGTAATTAGTGAGCATGAAACACTTTTTGTTACAAAAGTACTCAAATTTATAGTATGAACATGTAGGGTGCGAGATATGAATACGAAGATTCTTTTCTTTTGGTAGTAGTTAACTTCGCTTTCATAATATAGGTTGCTGATCAAGTATTCGTCATCAAATATTTGGGGTGCTCATTGGTGGCTGCTCAGGGGAGACCAAATATAAGAAGACACTTATAAAGCAAATCAAGTCTCATGACTTAAGAGTATATGTTGAGCTAAGTACATCAAATGAAAAAAAAAAACAAGGACACACCGAAGTACAATTGTTTGTTTGGCAAGTTAAAAAAGAACTGCCTTTGAATATTAGCAACTTAATTTTAATGTGCATTATCATGTATAAATTTTTATTTTGTTTCAGATTTGAAATATATTCTCTCTCATTTAGTTTTAGCTGAAGTTAGATTGATCATGCCTTTTGCACTTTTTTCTAAAGAGGTTTCCTCTTAAGCTATATTTTGTTCACCGTTTTTTTTTCTTCTTTAAAATAATTAAACTCATCATTGTCAAAAGACATAGGTTGTGATATAAAGTTGAGGTCAACAACTATTTGTAGCTTAAGCTATCCAAAGACCAAAAAGACTGCATGCCATATGAAGTTGAAGTTGACTTATGAAGCTATTGTTAAGTGGGAGTCTATTGGTGCATATTATGTGACAAAAACTTAACAGACATTGTCTTTGAATATATTGTAACGGGCTCAACATTGTATTTATATGGTTAGTGAGTTCAGAAACGAATTGGGCTTGGAGATAGGCTTAGCCCATGTCGTGTGATGTATAAACTCATATTACATGTTGAGTTAGGTTAGCCATTCCAAAGTTTAGTGAGAGAGATAAAAATCGCAGAGCTTTAGAGAGAGACGAGATAGAGAGGAGTGGTGATATTGAATTGATTGTATACATAAAGTTGGATAATCAATAGAATATCGGTTTAGAGTGATTCGTGTTTTTGCAAGTTCTACTCGTTTTCTGTGTTTTATCTAACCAAGAGGGATCTGCAATCTTGATTAGATTATCAATCTTGTCAAGGTCCACGTGTGGTATGGACCTACAATAAAACATACTCATCATTGAAGACATAGGTATTAGTACTAATTCTTATATGTTGTACCTTGCACATTAATTATTTAAAGAAGCTAATTAAACAATACTTACTACAACTAGTGAGTGCATTCATGGACCATATATTTCAACTTAACTTATTTTTTTTTTGAAAGCGCTTATGCTATTTTACAATTATTGCAACTGACGAGAATTTGATCGATAACGATTCGTTTTGTTATGATACCAACACTCGTTATAGCAATAGAAAGAGAAATAATAAATATATAAACCATGATATGAATAAAAGAATATCATCGCTTGAATTTTTTTTCCCGTAGGAATTGAATCGGTTCGTCGGGATACCGCCACGATAAAGTTAACAAACACGAGTTACCGAGGAAAAATCATATAGCACATTTAAAAAAATTATATGAAAACCACTAAAAGACAAGCAACTTACTTTTCATTTAGTTTGTTCTTTAATATATTGATTGAACGATAATAATATCATCCTGAAGAAACACGTAACTAATTTTAAGTTAATTAGTTTGGTTTATGTTTCAAACATGAGGGTTAATCTTCTTTAATCCTTCCTGAGCTCGTACGTGATGATTCTTCCTGCAAAACAGCAACACCGTTAGCTCGTTAAGAGGGGAATATGGGGGTTTCCCTCTTAACCAGACTCCGACGTGAGAATAAGTAACTGCTTTGAGGAAATAAGTGTGTGTTAAGAGTGAGAGTAGAGAGAACGGAATGTTTAACCTAAGTATGGAGGTCCCTATTTATAGCCGGAGTGGTGTAGGAGGAGATGGGCTGATGGGCCTTGGGCTGGAAGGCGATAACAAGGAATATCCTCTTTGTCTCACTGGTATCGACCGTTAGTGGCTTCTAGAAGTTCTTCGGTGCTGGCGCACCTTGATTGGAGCCACGTGTCCGAGTTGTCGGCCTTGTTGTCCTTCTGCCATCAGCAGGTGAGTGGAGATCATGGGGCAGTTGTCGCCGCCCCCTGATTGGTGCCATGTAGGCGTCCTTGTGTACTCTCTGTCTCCTGCACGACTGTTAATCATGGAGAACGACAGAGCACAGCCTGGTGAAAGCTGATTGGCTAATTCTTCTGCCACTCGTACCTTTGGTGCTTTCTGAAGTGGCCCTGCGCCGTAACTCTTGCGCGGCCCTTGTTATGCACATAACTAGCCCGCACAAGGTTGTAGAAGGGGAGGGCTCTTATTCAAAATACTAAGGGTAAGGCTGATGCTGTCTCTTGTTTGGGCCTCGCGCGAAATTCAGGTTTTACGTAAGTAGCCCGCGCGAGGTCTAAGGATGAATCAGCTTATTGAGTAAGGAGTATGGTCCAGCGCGCGACCTGAAATGGTCTGCGCGGCTTTTTGGGACCATACCCTTCATCTACACTCATAAATTTAACTTTTCCTTTTATGGCTTTTATGTAATTTACTCAAATTTTGTGTGGCATTTGTAAACTTTTATTCTTTTTTTTTTCTATATTTTGACCACAAATGTTTTGGTTCTTACACTTTGACCTCTTCAAATTTTGTTAGTTTTTTAAACCAATTTACATTCTTACCTCCTGAGTTTTAATAAATTTATCACATGTACCATGAACTTTAATAAAGTTAACTTTACCCTTTTAAAACCACATTACATTACAACCCCCGAATTTTAAAAAAGCTACCGCTTTAAATTTAAACGGATTTACATTGTGACGTCATGATTTTCTTACATGTTTCATCTCTTTATATATAATTTCAAATAATATTAAGAGTAAACTGCAATTTTACCCCTGGGGTTTAAGCCAATTGGCACCCTGACCCCCTCCATGGAAATAATTGCAATTTTACCCCCCAACGTTGTTGTTCTGTCGCATAATTTCCCCTTGGCGTCAAATAAGTTAACAGATTTGTTAACTGAAATGTGAAATGACTATGTTGCCCTTTCATATTACCCCCTATGGTTTGTTCTAATCTGTAATATTACCCCCAAGGTGTAAAATGACTAAATTGTCCTTTCTTATTACCCCCTGTGGTTTGTTGTACTTTGCAATATTACCCCCCGGTGTTAAATAGTTCTTGCAAACCTTACCCCCTGCAGGTCAAGCATCTTTGATGCCAAGGCTGGAATTGCTTTGAACGACAACTTTTTGAAACTTGTCTCTTGGTATGACAACGAATGGGGATACAGGTAATTTCTTGCAACTTTTTTTATTATGTATTGTCTACTGAATTAACGTGCATATTTTTTACGTGTCAAAAGTGGTCAACCAGTTTTATGTTAACTGATAAATGGTTGAAATAATAATCCTAGGAAAAAGTTAAGCGAATAAGCCTGCAAACGAACCGAAAGTTCATGAACTGTTTGTGAACTTGATCGGCGGGATGTGGTACCCACGGAAAATCCACAGTCATCCTGAGTTAACATCTTGCCGTTTTAGGTTACTTATCAAATTTCGGATGAAATTTCTTTCAAGTTGGGGATGATGTGACAACCCGAAAATTCAAGATCCTTGTCTACGCTTCAATTGTTTCGCAATCTTGTCTTGACAATTCGTTTCATAGCATAACATGTGTATTTTGTGTGATTGATTAAAAATATTTTGTTGGTTAATCGAATTAATGTGTGATGATTCACTGTTCAATGGTTGATAAAAACCTTAGGCGACGAAAAACGGATCTTTCGTCACCTCCCCTCTCGACGAAAAATGGATCTTTCATCATCACACTCTTCGGCGAAGAATGGGTTCTTCACCAAGAGGTATTTCGTTGAGGACATTATTCGCCGAGTTGGGCTTGTGACCCAAACAGTTACGACACGGCCCGGGTGCATTATATTTACACACATGGGTACGAGAGGTTGTTATCAAAACCCTACTTTGCTTCCCTCTCCCTCTCGTCGGCCGTTCCTGTAATCTCGAAGTCGTTGTGCATCGATCAAATCAATCTATCCAATCCCATGGTTAGTGTTCATCATTGTAGTACTAATATGTTGATGTTGTGTTTGTATGTGAAGTTAGGGTTCATCGATAGGCGAATGATTACGGTGCTCGTTCATGTTGGTCTTATTGGTTAAGAAACTTGTAGTTGATCATTATATGTACCTGATCCTGGTTTCATAATTACCTGATGTGTTGCTTGATTAACAGTAATGATTATAGGATAAGTTGTTAACTAGATTTGGGTAATAATGTATGGTAAAACTGTATGTTCTGGATAAATTGTTAAACGGTAAATGATTGGTGTAATTAGGGTTCTTGATCTTGATTAGAAAACGTCGTTTGATCTGTTTGAGAAACTGTCAAAGTGTTAGCGTGCGTTGCAGCAGGGATTAAGGAAAACTGTAACTGACTGTATGTGCAGCGACGAAGGACATCCCGATGAAAGACATGGTCTTTCGTCGACCAGACTTCGACGAAACACTAGAGTCTTTCGTCACCTGCATTCTTGGCAAAGAACAGTCTTTCGTTATTAGGGTCTTTCGCCAGGAAGGCATTCCATGAAAAACTGGTCTTTCGTGGAGTTACTGCAATTGTGTAAAAGGACTGAATAGTTGAACAGTGTTGATGCATGTAATGATGAATAGTTCTGTTTAAACAACTACGTGTATTTCATGTTAGCAATAGCAATTAGAAATGAGGAACTGGCTTGACTCATGTAAATAGCAAATTCGTCGTTAAATGTCAAATATATGACTTGCACATGGGATGTGGGTTTATACAAAAACTGGGTACTTGCTACATGTTGTCAGTGATCTTTGTGATAGATGTAAACTTGTGTGAGATAAGTCACTTGATTGATTGTGAAACTGATGTTAGTGGTAGCCATTGTTTGGAACATGAACTTGTGTTATAAACTTGAATGAAATCTAAACACTTGTTATGTATGGCATTACGTGTGACTTGTTGAATACGTGAATTGGGTATGTGTTTATGTAACTGATTTCATTGGAAACCATGGTAGGGTTGGTGACTAACTGGAACGGGTAACATTATATACCGAGCAAACCTAAGGTGAGTTCACTGCTCTTTTTCCAAGCATGCGTGCTGGGGGGGGGGGGATCTGGTAAACGTTCCGGGGAGGAATGTCGGGTTATTGGGATGTTGGTTAATACACTCATATCTATCACTTAAGTCCCTTCTACCGATTGTTGCCGGGGAGGCAACGGGGTATTAGTTAATAGCGCTATTTAGGTTTGGCACCCTCACACCGCACCAGGGAGGTCGGGAGTGAACTAATGATCCCAGTCTTGACCATTGCTTTGATAGAGGGATTGGGGAATAGGGCAAATCTGGAGCCATCGGCGGTAATCGAGTTATTAAAAACATCAATCTCTGAAATCTTTTAAACTCATATCTGGTAACTAAACGTGTTAACAAACTTTGAACTCACCAGCGTTGTCTGATACACTTGTTTGGATGCTTGCAGGTCTATAGGGTTAAGTCATTGGAACTTGCTGTCTGGGAGGCTGGAGTGGTCATGGGTCAAGATACATGGAATCGCAAGACAAGTTTAATGGTTTTTGTACATGTGGTTATGAAACACTTAACAAATGATTTATGCTTCCGCTGTATACAATGAATTACATTTAACGTTTTGTAATACTCTATGTTAATGAATGAAAGTTTTTAATTAAATTTAGTTATGAGTTCAATGTGATTGGTGGCTAGATCCTAGTACGTCACACGCCTCGCGGGGGTTCCCGCACGTGGTATTTTGGGGGTGTGACAGTTTGGTATCAGAGCCACTGGTTATAGTGAACTTGGTTTTAAAAATGTTTTTATAAAACCAGACTATAACCGAACAGTTCTGAACACGTGAATACGACCATGACACTCAGCTCCAGATTGCAAGGTTCGTCTTTTTCACCTACTGTATACATTACATGATTAGTAGACATTTGTTTACGATGTAGCGTACGGACATACACACACACTCGTCACTATAGCATGATTACATGAAATGCTTGCTTACATTATGATGCGTTGATAGTATGTCATAGTCCCTGGAATTCTATGATCTTATCATTTTGATAACCTCCGTCTGATATATGAATTTGAAGAGCAATTTGACATGAGTTAGGAGGAACTGAGATGAGCATGCAAATCACAATATTATTGTGGGTGCACACATAATAATAATATGGGGTGCATGCGAGTCCCAGTGAGCCTTAACAAGTGAAAAAGGGGTTCTGTCCTGTTAATTAATCAATGAGAAACGTAACAAATCTATAGGAGTCATAGCAGTGATTGTCTCCTATTCGAACGTGATCTTCTCACTCCTCTCTGAATCCTTACGAATCTCGATGCTATCGAGTATTACCTAAACACCCATTTGAATGTCTAGCGAACTGTGTAGAATGTTAGGTGCTAGTACGAACGTCTCTGAGTTGAATGTCGCCGCGTCGAATGCTTGGTTTATACCTTTCTCACTTATCTTCGTTTGCTGGAATTTAACATACTGACGCCTTAGATTCCGAGTGCGATCACTTCTGCAACACGCTAGCAGCATACCGTGAATTACTCAATCGACTTGCAAGATCGATGGACAAGAGGATGAGCGTAGTACCTCACCGACCTCAGTATTAGGACGGCCCTGGCTACCAGCATCGGGCACCAGCAAATTTGGCTTCAATCAAATCCCTAACCCTAGTAAGCGACTTATGGGAGTTAACTCCTACGAATCTATCGGGACATAAGCGATGACAATAGACTATAGTGTGGAATGTGTAATTGCTAGCACAATGAGTAGCGCCATAGGACGTGGCATGGAATGTGAAAGGATGGACCCTGTTGGTGAAAGATCGTAGGGCTCCGTTACAAGCAACGACATTAGAGGCAATAGTCACGGCAACATCAAGGTACCTGTAATGGTAGCCAACAGTATGGGAATGAAGGTGCCTACGACATGGAGTGGCCATTGTTAAATCAAGACGACAACAATCAAGGGAACGACGGCAGTACTAGAAATTCTCGTAACAGTAACAACAACACGGGAAATGATGCTCATGGAAGGGCATTTAGGATTGGCGTGGGCGACACCAGGGTTATAACAACATGGTGGCCTGCACGTTCTTGGTAGCCAATCGCTTCGTCTCTGTTCTGTTTAACCCTGATGCTTCTTGAAACCGGAACCTGTTGTGAAATCGGCTGATGGCAAGGCAATGGAAACCTCGTATGTTCGTTGGGATGCAAACTCGACCTTGTGGGACAAGTGTTCGACATCTACCCTTGATAGATTCGTTGAAGTAGTTAGTGTGGATTGGTTATCCATATATCGAACAGATATACCTGGTGAGAAGAAAATTTTGAATATCCCTCTCCTTTGTGGCGAATTGCCGTCTGTCCTAAAGCATCAAAGTGGTGTAAAGGTTAGCATTATTTCAGCAATGAACAACCAGAAGTGTCTACGGAGGAATTACCCCGCTATGTTGGCAACCGTTGCTAATGTTAAGGCTAAGGAAAAGAGGATCGAGGATCCACTGATTGTTCGTGATTCCACTCAGCGTGTTACTTGAGGAACTTTCAGGTTTACTACCACAACTGATTAGGTAGAGTCTTAGATTGATCTCACGACCATAGGCAGCCTTGATTACCCGTACTCCTTATCGTCTGGCACTTGGAAAGTTGCAAGAACTGTTCAATCAACTTTAGGAAACTACAGGATGGGGGTTTATTAGATCTGATGGAAGACCATGGGGAGGATGATTCCTAATACAGCGTTTCAGATACAGTACGACCACTACAAATTTCTGTTCAAGTTGTTTACGATATCCAACACACCAGCAGCCTCAGGGATCACATGTGTAGTGTGTGCCAACCTCGTCTCGCCAGATTCGTCAACCGTGTTTATCTATGACGTTTTGAATCACTACCAAGAGAAAGGAACACATTGAACGGCACTTGTATGTCATCTTAGAGCTCCTAGGGGAGGAGCCACTCCATGAGAAGTCTACCTAAGTGTGACTTCAGTATTCGAGAAGCACACTTTATTGGTCGCATAGTCAACGAAGTGGGAATACACGTGGATCTCGCTAAGACCCATTTTGTTAGAAACTGATTGACACCAAATATTCATTCGGGGATTGAGGTGACCATGTCGTCCCAATCAGTCAAAAACCCAATTAAACCTAGGTAGCTAGGGTAAGTCGGGTATCGTATCCATGAAGAGCATGTGGTCAGTATTGCACGACCCGTTCGACTAGTTAGATTATTTACAAACAATGTACAACGTGATTATGAAGTTTGCTAATTGTATTTGTTCAATTGATTTGAAAATAAATCAGAGTGAACCGACAATGGGTATTATCTAAAACACTTGTTCACTAACTAAGATTGCAAAACTAAATTACTTAATTGAAAACAAGGATTGGGAATAAGGTTCACACCCGGTTCGATAATTGTAAGTCCTAGGGTTCCTACATGTTTTAATTCAACTCAATTGCATAACGATTAACGGATTTAGTGTACCTTGACTTAGGTGCCAATAACTATCAACGTCCCAAAGAACGGACAAGAATGCACTTTGTAATCAACACAAGCAAATCCTAACCTCGACAACGCATAATTACACATAACCATTTCGCAAAGTCATAACTTTATCATCGTTCGACAATTCACGAATACGAAACAAATGCAAACAATTGTCTATGGTTTACAAAATCAACACAAATTGTCACAAAGTCGAATCAAACTACAAATGCATAAACCCTAGAAAAATCTTACAACAATCTACACCGGGGTGAATTCGAAGAGACTAGCCGTTCATAGTCGAGTGGAAGCGATCACCTGCCGATGAACACGAACACGGAACCATAATCTTCAAGTCTTGAGGAGTGGTGGAAGTTAGGGTTTGAATGGTGGATGAAGATGATGATGATGGTGGAATGATGGAGATGGTGATAGAGATGATTGGGAATAGGTTAGATCCTTAGGAATGATCCCCTCTAGTGTTTTTGAACCCCCTTTTCCAAAATTGACTTTTTCTCTCAAAAAATCCTGTTTTTACTAATCAGCCAGTGCAGCAGATAATGCGTCAATTTCTGGCCCTTAAAAACCTTATATTTTGATTCGTCTCGTCGAGCTACTCCAAATGCATATATTATACGCCCCGAAACTCATTTTCTAGCTCAGGATAAGCCAAAATGAAGTTTGGATTGTTTCTGGCGCAGAGTTCAGCTCAGTTTTGCCTCTTTTTGCATTTTCTTCAATTATGTTTTCTCTAGCATCCGCCCAAAGCTTCAGTAAATCTCCAAAATGCACCTTAAACCCGTCAATGCCTGCAAAACACTAACCATATCAAAGTAGTGTATTCTAGAAAGTAACTTCGTGTAATTAACCGAAATTAAAACCATTAAGCTATGGAATTTTACCAACCCATCACATCCCCACACTTGTCTTTTGCTTGCCCTCAAGCAAATCTGTTTTTCACTTTCACGTGGGTCGAACGAAAAACTCACTCCCCATTCCCGAGACTAAGGTTAAGGTCTATTGTCATGCCCGGTCCAAACTTTTTACAATTTTCGACCTATTTAGCAATAAATGATTAATCATGTAAAATGGTTATCCAAGATTAACCCGCCTTTGAAACTAATAATTCATGCACATCCCTCACAATGTTCTCTCTACTCGGTTTAAAATTTGGCTAATTAGATAATTAATTAGCACTTTCTAAGTAATCACTCAAAACCGATTAGAGCACGTACCCGCATAGGCTTGCAACTCAATCATTCTCCACCACCGAACACGAATACTAAGCACAAGTCAAAAGGGCTTTGAAGGGTTGTAATGGGGCTAGGTTAAGGGTATGGAATAGGATGTTTTTAAGTGGCGAAGGTGATGAAAACTCGATTTTTATTACAAAACAACTAATCTAACATGATTAACTATAAACATCAAGCTAAGAGATAATTAGTTTCGCCTTTTATTCAATAACTACTACTCATATTTTTGTATTTTTCTCTTCTTTTTCACAACTTTTCTGAATTTTTCGATTTTTTTTTCTCGCAAAATGTAAAGCACAACTATAAAAACAAATAGACCTACAATCGAATTTTCATCACACGGGTTTAAAAGAAAAAGGGTTAACGGTTGTGGGCTAAACAGGTTGATCAAACGAAAGGTTTAGGCTCAAAGTGGGCGACTAGGGATTTATTTGGGTGAAGGTAAGCAAATGATGTAAACGGAAAAGGTTAACCTAATGCCTTAATCATTCTCTTGCTTGTATTCGGTCTATGGTCTCAAACGTATCAAAAGTTGCAAGTTCTACAATACGTGACTGGTCCACTCAAACAAAGAAAACGTAAATATGCAATTCTATGATGTAAATGTGGCTCAAAACCTCACATATAAAGGGTATGGTATGTGACATACATGACGTGCTAGTTTTTTAGGCGAATTATTCCCAAATAACCACCCGCTAAATACCCGTCATGCTATTAATTCGAACTTGACCATGACAAAAGACCAAATGGGTTGTGCCATCCCTCGTTAACTTAGTTACTTGTGCTTTTTAGATCGATTCAAACAAAGACATTTTTGAAAATTTTTCCCATCCCCACACTTGAGGTAAACATTGTCCTCAATGTGTGGTGTTTAAATGAACGGGTCAAAATTGAAAAACTTTTACTACTCCCCCATCCCCACACTTGAGGTAAACATTGTCCTCAATGTGTAAGAACTAGAGTTTTTAAAACGCACAAGGGATGTGACACGGCTAACCTCCCCAAAATTTCACCCCGAAAAATAAAATACAATTTACAATCCACTTATTTGCTAACTAAAAATCAAAAGTAAAAAAGAAACGTATGCACTTGATTTTTGAGCTCATTCCTCGTGTGCTCTTCTTCTCTTCAAGAAAGCGGTCGTCCCACGAACATAATGTACCTACAAATCTTAACCTTTGTGTAGAAGCATGCTTCTCATAACCATTAAAACTTGTTAGTTGCCTAGTTCTACACTTTTATGAAAATATTACCAAGTCATATGTTAGTTTACTTTGATTTATGTGGAAAAATAATGTACAATAACAACAAACCTAACTCACTTTTGTAGGAATCACGGTTGCATTAAGCTTATGCAACAAGCCCTTTTAAACCTCCCGATAGCTCTAGAGGACGAGTAGGTCTCGTGAGGGTTATATAGGGAACACACCCACAACGTTCATTTAACTAAGAAAATAAAATAGAACGAATAATAGTACAAACTCTACAACAATCATACCTGATTTGCCTCTCATGGCGGTTGAAGTGCACATTTGCCAACCGAGTTTCCAACATACGCTCGGTAGTTGGCATGTCAGATCCATTCTCTTTTTCTTCTATTCGGCATGCGTAACGTACAACTTCTTGGTCGCTTCTTACCAAACCGGCCAATGTCTTGCAATGCCACCCTTCTAATCCTTATACCCGAACCTTCATCCCTAACTTTGTTGGTTGGAGTGATAAGTATGGGAGAAGGATCGATATGAACGTGGGCTTCTTTTGGCTCTGACCCGTCTTGCGGCGTTATGTCTTCCTCTTGGTTCAAACATTCATTTTCTTGCTCCGGAAGATCTATAACCTCTTCCACCACATCACCATCGAACATAGTACCACTAGCTGAAACATCCCGCTCGCGTTTAATTTGGGCTATTTCCTCCGCTAATTGACCCACTTGCACCACCAATACTTCATGGGCCTTATCTCTCACTTCATTCGCTTTCTTCATATCTTTGATATCCTCGTGATATCCTTTCACCATGTTTATGAGAGCATCAAGCTTGGAATGCATTGAATCTTGTGGTTTCTCGTATGCCGGTTGAGGGTATTCATTATAATAATCATCATACTCCTCCTCCCGGTAACTTGAAAATGTGTCAATTCGGGTTCATAGTAGTATTCTTGATAATGTGGTGGTGGTGGATTACCGTATGGATAATATGAGGATGGACCATTGAAATCTTCATACTCCGCCCTCCTATATTCATACAATCCACTGAGGTAGTCTTCCTGATCCTTGTAGGCTTGAACTTTTTCATAGAAAACAGAGCAATCCTCTAAATAATGCTCTTCGCTTTCGTAACACTCACACGGATCATCATCTGCCCAATTCATATTGAAAGATGGTGCTTGCAAAACATGTACCTGCACAGACAAGCTCGACCACCCAAAGTAAAATCACAAAAATACAAGAAAGAAAACTAACACTAAAATCGAACAAGTAATGAAATACTAAGCGCACTAGCTCCCCGGCAACGGCGCCATTTTGACGTGACCGTTTCGTCCCGATTAGTCAAAAACCCAATTAAGCCTAGGTAGCTAGGGTAAGTCGGGTATCGTATCCACGAAGAGCATGTGGTCAGTATTGCACGACCCATTCGACTAGTTAGATTATTTACAAACAATGTACAACGTGAATATGAAGTTTGCTAATTGTATTTGTTCAATTGATTTGAAAATAAATCGGAGTGAACCGACAATGGGTATTATCTAAAACACTTGTTCACTAACTAAGATTGCAAAACTAAATTACTTAATTGAAAACAAGGATTGGGAATAAGGTTCACACCCGGTTCGATAATTGTAAGTCCTAGGGTTCCTACATGTTTTAATTCAACTCAATTGCATAACGATTAACAGATTTAGTGTACCGTGACTTAGGTGCCAATAACTATCAACGTCCCGAAGAACGGACAAGAATGCACTTTGTAATCAACACAAGCAAATCCTAACCACGACAACACATAATTACACATAACCATTTCACAAAGTCATAACTTTATCATCGTTCGACAATTCATGAATACGAAACAAATGCAAACAATTGTCTATGGTTTACAAAATCAACACAAATTGTCACAAAGTCGAATCAAACTACAAATGTATAAACCCTAGAAAAATCTTACAACAATCTACACTGGGGTGAATTCGAAGAGACTAGCCGTTCATACTCGAGTGGACGGGATCACCGGCCGATGAACACGAACACGGAACCATAATCTTCAAGTCTTGAGGAGTGGTGGAAGTTAGGGTTTGAATGGTGGATGAAGATGATGATGATGGCGGAATGATGGAGATGGTGATTTGATTAGGGTTAGGATGAAGATGGTGTTAGTGGTGGTGATAGAGATGATTGGGAATAGGTTAGATCCTTAGGAATGATCCCCTCTAGTGTTTTTGAGCTCCCTTTTCCAAAATTGAATTTTTCTCTTAAAAAATCCCGTTTTTACTAATCAGCCAGTGTGCAGCAGATAATGCGTCAATTTCTGGCCCTCAAAAACCATATATTTTGATTCGTCTGGTCGAGCTACCCCAAATGCATATATTATACTCCCCGAAACTCATTTTCTAGCTCAGGATAAGCCAAAATGAAGTTTGGACTGTTTCTGGCGCAGAGTTCAGCTCAGTTTTGCCTCTTTTTGCATTTTCTTCAATTATGTTCTCTCTAGCATCTGCCCAAAGCTTCAGTGAATCTCCAAAATGTACCTTAAACCCGTCAATGCCTACAAAACACAAACCATATCAAAGTAGTGTATTCTAGAAAGTAACTTCGTGTAATTAACCGAAATTAAAACCATTAAGTTATGGAATTTTACCAACCCATCAGGGATGCAGTAATTTCTTAGTCACGCTAGATACTATCGCAGATTCATCAGGGGATTCTCGAAGATCGCGCAACTTTAATCTATTTAGCACAGCAGGGTGCTGTGCTCGTGGAAGACAAAACAGGAGGACGTCTTTTCAGCTTTCAAATCCCAACTCTGCAATGCACTGAGCATCGTCTTTACCTAAGGGTACGGGTGATTTAGTGGCATACCATGATGGTTCGAATCAGAGTCCCAGTTACACGCCGATGCAACACGAGAAGGTGATGGCCTACATAGTAAAGTTACAAGACAAATGGCATGAGTCACAACCTGCGGTGGAAGCCATGGTCTTTGGAATTAATTGGAGGCATTACTTGGACGGTACCAATGCACTACTTAGACTGATCACAAGGGCCTCCTGTGTACCCTTGTTCCAAAAGAGCTAAACATGTGATGGCATCACTGGATGGAACTCTCGAGCGATTACGGCTATGGAACCTAAACACTTATGAGCATGCAGCTCACCATCGACTCTAGCCTACCCGATCAAATTCGTCCTGTTCAAACTGAAGCGCTAAGGGAAGAGAATTTTTGAGTTAGGTCCATGTGGGACATGGAGTAACAACCTTTGGCAGGTCGCACGGTATTTGCTACCTCATGGAACGAATGTGGATCTCATTATACGACAACTGTAGGGAATTTGTGTTGAGCAAAGCACACCGGCTTCGATATTCCAGTCGTCTGAGTTTTTATGAGAGATATTAGGGTCTATAAATCTTGTACTGGTGATCGGGCATGAAGGCCCACCTGGCAAGGTATGCGAATAATGTTTGACTTGTGGGAAAGTCAAGGTGGAGTATCAGCAACCAGAAACACCCATATGGAAATGAGAACAGACTGCCATGGATTTTGTCACTAGTCTACTTACAACTCGAAATGAAAACAATATCACCTGGGTAATCGTTGATTGTCTCACGTAACCAGCACACCTTCTTGCAATCAAGGAAACTGACGAGTCTCCACAGCTTATGAATGTTCCTCTGAGAGAGGCAGTTATTAGGCACGAGGTGCCAACTCCTGTTACCTCTAGTCTCGATCTATATCTGATTTACGCCGGGCACTACACGACACTCTTGGCTCGTGTCTAGACATGAGCATTACTTATCACCGTTGGACAAACGGTCAGAGTAAACAAACCATCCTGACACTCGAAGGCATGTTGCGAGTATGTGTATGATTGACTTTAGTAAAGATTGGAAGGATACTTACCTTTGGATGAGTCCTACTGCAGCAGATACCATTCTAGTGTTTGGGCAGCTCTGTTAAAGGCATTGCATGCACAGTAATGCCAATCTCCTTGTTAAACTAAGGTGGGTGGAAACCTAATCACAGGTCCAGGACTTATACTCGAAACTCTTGGGAAGATTGCTTAGATTGGAAATCGTTGGTGGCGATGTGTGACCGCTAGGAAAGCTGATAAGCTTAGGAAACACTGGGAGCTCGCTGTAGGCGATCATATCATGTTGGAAGTCTCACCCTGGGAGGGTGTGATACGCTTTGAGAAGTGTGGTAAGCTTAGTTTACGTTACGCAGGGCCATTCAAAACTCTGGAAACGGATCGGTAAACTGGCCTATAAGCTCAACTTACCTGCTGAATTGAGTAACGTTCACAATAACACTTATGTCTCGGATCTAATGAAGTGTTTGTACGATGAAACACATGTGAAACCCTTACTGGAGCCTCAGGTTGACGACAAGTTGCAGTTGTCAAGGAATCTACTGAAATCATGGACCAGGACATCAAGATTCGTTAGCATAGTCAAATTCCAATCGTGAGAGTTCGTTGGAACACAATACGTGGACCGGAGTTCACGTGGGAACGCAATGATTGGAGTAAAATCTGGTATTCTCAATTGTTCAGGCGGTTGTATCAACTTTTGATATCATTGGCGAATTTCGGGACGAAATTCCCTTTCAAGTTGGTGATGATGTGGTACCCGCGGAAAATCCACAGTCATCCTGTGTTAACATCTTGCCGTTTTGGGTTACTTATCAAATTTCGGGACAAAATTTCTTTCAAGTTGGGGATGATGTGACAACCCGAAAATTCAAGATCCTTGTCTACGCTTCACTTATTTCGCAATCTTGTCTTGACAATTCGTTTCATAGCATAACATGTGTATTTTGTGTGATTGATTAAAATATTTTGTTGGTTAATCGAATTAATGTGTGATGATTCACTGTTCAATGGTTGATAAAAACCTTAGGCGACGAAAATTGGATCTTTCGTCACCTCACCTCTCGATGAAAAATGGATCTTTCATCATCACACTCTTCGGCGAAGAATGGATTCTTCGCCAAGAGGTATTTCGTCGACGACATTACTCGCCGAGTTGGGATTGTGGCCCAAACAGTTACGACACGGCCCGGGTGCATTATATTTACACACATGGGTACGAGAGGTTGTTATCAAAACCCTACTTTGCTTCCCTCTCCCTCTTGTCGGCTGTTCCTGTAATCTCGAAGTCGTTGTGCATCGATCAAATCAATCTATCCAATCCCACGGTTAGTGTTCATCATTGTAGTACTAAGATGTTGATGTTGTGTTTGTATGTGAAGTTAGGGTTCATCGATAGGCGAATGATTACGGTGCTCGTTCATGTTGGTCTTATTGTTTAAGAAACTTGTAGTTGATCATTATATGTACCTGATTCTGGTTTCATAATTACCTGATGTGTTGCTTGATTAACAGTGATGATTATAAGATAAGTTGTTAACTAGATTTGGGTAATAATGTATGGTAAAACTGTATGTTCCGGATAAATTCTTAAATGGTAAATGCTTGGTGTAATTAGGGTTCTTGATCTTGATTAGAAAACGTCATTTGATCTGTTTGAGAAACTGTCAAAGTGTTAGCGTGCGTTGCGGCGGGGATTAAGGAAAACTGTAACTGACTGTATGTGCAGCGACGAAGGACATCCCGACGAAAGACAGTCTTTCGTCGACCAGACTTCGATGAAACACTAGAGTCTTTCGTCACCTGCATTCTTGGCAAAGAACAGTCTTTCGTCATTAGGGTCTTTCGCCAGGAAGGCATTCCACGAAAAAACTGGTCTTTCGTGGAGTTATGGTCTTTCGTGGAGTTACTGCAATTGTGTAAATGGACTGAATAGTTGAACAGTGTTGATGCATGTAATGATGAATAGTTCTATTTAAACAACTACGTGTATTTCATGTTAGCAATAGCAATTAGAAATGTGGAACTGGCTTGACTCATGTAAATAGCAAATTCGTCGTTAAATGTTAAATATATGACTTGCACATGGGATGTGGGTTTATACAAAAACTGAGTACTTGCTAGATGTTGTCAGTGATCTTTCTGATAGATGTAAACTGTGTGAGATAAGTCACTTGATTGATTGTGAAACTGATGTTAGTGGTAGCCATTGTTGGGAACATGAACTTGTGCTATAAACTTGAATGAAATCCAAACACTTGTTATGTATGGTATTACGTGTGTCTTGTTGAATACGTGAATTGGGTATGTGTTTATGTAACTGATTTCATTGGCAACCACGGTAGGGTTGGTGACTAACTGGAACGGGTAACATTTTATACAGAGCAAACTTAAGGTGAGTTCACTGCTCTTTTTCCAAGCATGCGTCCCAGGGAGGGACATCTGGTAAACGTTCCGGGGAGGAATTTCGGGTTATTGGGATGTTGGTTAATACACTCATATCTATCACTTAAGTCCCTTCTACCGATTGTTGCCGGGGAGGCAACTGTTGAGTGTGAAACCACTCTTGTGGTTAGTCAAAATAGCTGCCAAAAAATGGTGTCAGCAGCGACTATGTTTGACAGCGGCCATGTTTTGCGGCCTGTCAAAAGAAGTAGGCAGCAACCAATTTTTGTTTGAAAATGTCTCATGTAATCTCTATATAAGAAACTCATCTGTATTGTAATCTGTGTGCAACGGAATGAAAGAAATACCTTAGTTGCCCCGTGGACGTAGGTTGCAGTTGGCAACCGAACCACTTAAATTCTTGTGTCGTTTATTTTCTATTTCTGCAGTTGATTGTTCGTGAGTGTGTGTTGCTTCCGCGTGCGTATACCCCAACAACCGGTATCAGAGCTACGGCTCGGTTACACACAAAGAACACGGTTGAATGAAAGACAGAATACCAGAGATCGCGATTAGGTTGGTGTGTCGGTAGTTTGAAGCCGACTGGAATCACCGGAGCCCTGTGAATCGCTGGTTTTGTGGTTGTCTTAAGTTTGAAAAAAAAGGAAAGGTTTTTTCTTTGTTCAGACCATCGAAGAAGAAGAAGAAGAAGAAGATATGGTATTTTTTCTTGTTTGGTTGTATTCTCATTCAAGTTCAAAAGAAACTCGTTCAATTTTTTGAAAGAAGAAAAAGAAGGTGATGGGGGCCACCAAAATAAAGTTTGTCTTCCACTTTCAAAAAAGAAAAAAAAAGAATGTTTTTTTTATTCTTGTGGGTCCAACAAAGGAGGGTATATTTTTGTTGTGCGACTAGGTGATCGAGTGGTGATTTAGAGTTTGTGGTTGTCGATTAATTTTTTTTTGTCGACTGGAGCCGGGTATACTCTTGGAGATCACCAGATTAATTTTTTTTGGGCGAGGTGATCGAGGTTTGTACCAAATTAAAATATTATTTAGCCGTTTTTTTTTAATTCGATTGGAGCCGCTAGGTTATTTAGCCGTTGGTCGAGTTTGGGTTGCGGGCTAAATATGCTTTGTGTTTCAAGTTCATGTTTTGACATTTATTATGAATCGAAAAATTTGAGGAACCGAGTTTGTGACGGTTTCGGGTTTCGGTTGATTGGGTTGTCATGGGAACTTGGATGTGGTACTGGTCGATGGGTGAGAACTTGAAGAAAATGGAATCAACAGAGTTGTTGATGTTGACACGAGTGAAAAGAAAGTCAATTGCAAGTCATGTAACTGTTGCTTGTTGAAAGCTCTATCGTAGTTATAATCGTTTGCCGGTTAGCTGGTCTGGAATTGTGGATGGTATTCCTTGTTCGGTGGTGATCAGCTGTTTGACATTTGAGTGGATCTTTGTACTGATACTGGGTGAAGGTTTTCACAGGAATAGTACGAGTAAAGGTTCGGCTCATGGAGTGTCATTTGGCATGGGTTGGGATAACAGTTACAGTGGGAGCTGGGCATAGTTGACTTGTGGGTTGCATGGAGGTTCAGACATCTTTTGGAGTCGATGTCATGAATATTCGAATTCTGCTTCTGAGAATGCGTCTGGGTTTGATGCATTGGGACTCAGTGGAAGGCAGTGAAGACTCTTGGGTCATGGATTCTGGTGCTTCGCTTCACGCCATGCACAGCGGGGAAACGATGGTGAATCTGAAAGAAGGTAACTTTGGAAAGATACGATTAGCTAATGATCAAATTCTTTGTGTTACGGGCATGAGAGATGTTAATCTGGTTACTCCATTGGGTAAATGGAAAGGTGATTAACGGGAATCTGGTTATTGCACGTGGAAAGAAGCGAGGATCATTGTATATTGCTGAGGTATCTGCTGAGGGAGTGACCATCCCGGTTAAGTAAGACAAAGTTTGGTTCGCTGAATCTAAGGGGCAAAAGAGGGTTCGTATTACAAGGGCGAAGCCTGGTGCCAAGGTGATTCAAGCTGAACGGGATTGGAGGTTTAAACTAGGAGTTTAGTGACAGTGGGAGCATGGGACATGTTCCGGGAAAAGTCAGAAAACTCCGTTGGGTTTTGAAGACTGGTATTCCAATTGATAAAATCTCTCCTGGGAAACACTTGCTGAATTTGGAGAGTGTTTTTTTTATTCTCGGTGTATCTCTGGATCCGGTGGAGTGTGCAAGCCGGTTGAGATAGAGAATGAGTCAGTGGCGGTTTCAGTCACGGCTGGGTCTGGTAAAACTGTTGGGTTGGAGTTCGGGGGAGCTTCAGCTGGCCTTCAGGAATAAATGAAGGCGGGGTAACTAGGAAGGTACTAAAGTTTCTTACAGATATAGAGATGCACTGTTGAAGCACAGGTGAAGATTGTTCCGTGGCTTCAAGTGGGAGATTGTTGAGTGTGAAGCCACTCTTGTGGTTAGTCAAAATAGCTGCAGAAAAATGGTGTCGGCAGCAGCTATGTTTGACAGCAGCCATGTTTTGCGACCTGTCAAAAGAAGTAGGCAGCAACCAATTTTTGTTTGAAATGTCTCATGTAATCTCGATATAAGAAACTCATCTGTATTGTAATCTGTGTGCAACGGAATGAACGAAATACCTTAGTTGCCCCGTGGACGTAGGTTGCAGTTGGCAACCGAACCACGTAAATTCTTGTGTCGTTTATTTTCTATTTCTGCAGTTGATTGTTCTTGAGTGTGTGTTGCTTCCGCGTGCGTATACCCCAACAGCAACGGGGTATTAGTTAATAGCGCTATTTAGGTTTGGCACCCTCACACCGTACCGGGGAGGTCGGGAGTGAACTAATGACCCCAGTCTTGACCATTGCTTTGATAGAGGCATTGGGGAATAGGGCAAATAATCTGGAGCCATCGGCGGTAATCGAGTTATTAACAACATCAATCTCTGAAATGTTTTAAACTCATATCTGGTAACTAAACGTGTTAACAAACTTTGAACTCACCAGCGTCGTCTGATACACTTGTTTGCATGCTTGCAAGTCTATTGGGTTATGTCATTGGAACTTGCTGTCTGGGAGGCTGGAGTGGTCATGGGTCAAGATACATGGAATCGCAAGACAAGTTTAATGGTTTTCGTACATGTGGTTATGAAACACTTAACAAATGATTTATGCTTCCGCTGTATACAATGAATTACATTTGACGTTTTGTAATACTCAATGTTAATGAATGAAAATTTTTAATTAAATTTAGTTATGAGTTCAATGTGATTGGTGGCTAGATCCTGGTACGTCACACGCCTTGCGGGGGTTCCCGCACGTGGTATTTTGGGGGTGTGACAGTTTGGTATCAGAGCGAGCGACTGGTTATAGTAAACTTGGTTTTAAAAATGTTTTTATAAAACCAGACTATAACCGAACAGTTCTAGACGCGATTCCATGGCTATGCATTAAACTTGTTGTAGTATATTGACTCTCTTTTCAACCTTTTGTTTTCAGCTCGCGTGTTATTGACTTGATTGTCCACATTATATCTGTGGAAGCCTAAATGCTCGATAGGTGAATGGTCACCTGGTCTTCGACCATGGCTATGTGTTGGGTTTTCTTTGGAGTTTGAATAACAAGAATCTTTCATACAAGGTTTTTGGGGTGCTACATATTTTGGTACATGTTGTAGGCTCTTTTTTGGTTGTTTCTAGTACTCTCGGTTATCTCTTTTGTTTAGCGAAAAACCTTTCCTAATTGTAATCAGTTTCACCACATAATATGATGATATTAGCCTGGTTGAAGATTTAGTTCTGCTGTCTAGTATCTTATTATTTAACTTTTCACACTTATATTTTGAATAACTGGACCGTCACGCGTGGTTCAGGAACCTGTTGCTGGAGTACTCGATCATAATAGGCTAGATGGACATTCTGGTTGGGCCGAAACACATGGTTGGTTTAAACATGTGTTCAAAAGTTTTTTATTTAGTTTTAATTTAAAAAAATTGTCATGGGTAGGTTAAGAGTTCCTGATCAATCTTATTTTGCCTCAAACTTTAGCAATGTCGTTTTGAGAAAATGAATATGTTAGTAACCACTTAACCCAAATCTCATTATGTTGTCGCATTTGTTAGAACTTTGTTGCGTCCGTTCGCATGTTTTTTAGTAGATCAGCTGGTATCCTTCTCGGTGGTACTCACCCTTGTTTTCTGTGTTAGTCCGCGCTCTTTATTTTACAGAATTTGCACTTAGTAGGGATTTAACTGAAGACCTACCTAGGAGGAAACCATTTAGTAGAATGTAGAAAACTACTGACCAGTTGGGCTATAATAGCTCGTGCTATTTATTTGTGTTCTTGTTTCTACTTTTACATTACTTGCTACAAGTTTTGTTATTTCGTTGGTTATGTTCTTGCTTACATGCTTCACAGATGTATATTTAAATGTATAATATTTAAGACGAATATTACGATTTGACGAAAATTCCAAGCTTTATCAAATGAAGGGTCTATGCTTAAAACACGCTAACTACATGTAGCAAACTCATTATCTATATCGTATTTTAATAGAAAAACAATGCCATATAAGCAAACACAATTTTTCGAATATAGATTATATTTGCGTTTTATCAAATTACAACCCATATGTTGGCACTTTTTTTTTAATTTCATTCTCACACTTATATTAAAAGTTCATATTATTATAAGGGTATTGGATTTTTATAATCTTAAGTTTCACCTATTGGCCGATAATAATCACAACTCTAAAAATTCCCTCAAACGATCCCAACTTATAAGAATTTGGCCCCATCGATCCTTTTCAAACTGGAGTTGCACTTAATTCAATTAAAGAGGCTACAGGTGCACTTGAGTCTATTGAGGAGACCAAATTCTTATATGTTATAAAAGGATCAACGAAGCCAAATTTTTGTAAGTTGGGATCGTTGGAGGGAATTTTTAAAGTTGAGATAGCATATCATGGTGCTACAATAGATGCTTTGGCCTTTCGCTTTTAATTACAATTAAGGAGGTTAAATGCATATACACACTTACCATTGCGGCAACATCTTGAAGATTCTAATCATAGAAAGTTTTAATGTATTACATAGTATTAAAAATACATATAATCAAGAATATTAATACCGATTATTATTGAATATTCAAACAAAATGACATGATATAAACCACAAATTCAAGCCAACAATCAACCAAAACAATATGATACTACCCAAAAATTCTAACAACCATTTAACCAAAAACATCAAATATTGAAAAATGGTGAAAAGTTCAAAATCCGACAAAGCTTTTACTACATGTTGTTTCGGTTATAGTGAGTATGAAAACATCAGTAACCATGCATATACATGCTTACCATTGTGGCAATCTCTTGAAGGTTCTGATCATACAAAGTTTTAATGTATTACATAGTATTAAAAATACATACAATCAAGAATATTAATACCGATTGTTATTGATATTCAAACAAAATGACATGATATAAACCATAAATTCAAGCCAACAATCAACCAAACAATATGATACTACCCAAAAATTCTAACAAACATTTAACCAAAAACATCAAATATTGAAAAATGATGAAAAGTTCAAAATCCAACAAAGCTTTTATTACATGTTGGTTCGGTTATGGTGAGTATGAAAAAATCAGTAACCATAACCGACCATCTACTTTTGATTTAAAAAAAACAATTAACTGACCCACCGCCTTTTGATTTAGTTCGGTTTTTTTTAGTTCACTTTTGTCGGTTAATTCGGTTATGAGTCAGTTAATTCGGTTTTTTGCACACCCCTAGTGCAGAATATAACTATTAAAAAATATAGTTGTTGAAAAGATAGAAAACAATGAGATCGTTTAGTAAATGGTATAAGATCGACATTTAAATCTAAAATACATTAATTTATTTGTTATCAAACTCATATATTTGTGTTCACATCTAGCAAATAAAATCATCTTAAAGGCGTATAGTACTATAGGGGAAGGTTCATTTTAGAAGAAATTTAATGTAAGAAAAAAAAGAAGAAAAAACATATTAGTAAAATACTATTTCATTTATAACTCATATAATTAATTTTTCTCTCTTTAATTAATTAGTCAACTAATCATTAATTATCCTTCATATAATTTACAAAACCTACACAGTAAAATTTATCCTACACACCTCGAAATATATCCTACACAACTCATAATTTGGAAAAAGTATATATTTTGGAAAAAGTATATTTTAGTTAGTTACACCTCGAAATATATCCTACACAACTCATAATTTGAAAAAAGTTTTTTTAATTTGGAAAAAGTATATATTTTGAAAAGGAGTTACAAATTTAATTTAGTTAGTTATTAAAGGGGAAGAATACAAATTAATGATTTATGTAAGTTTACCAATATACCCTTATATTAAAATTAAATACAAATATTAAATAAAGTAAAATGAAACATTCTTATTGGATGAAACTTCTTCGATTTTCTTCTTACAAAAAAATTCTTCTCATTTGAACTCTCCACTAGTACTGTAATGGTATTTAAATAATATGATACACATTATCAGTATACATTATAACTAACACGTGGATGTGGTTTAGACAACCTTTTAATCCTACAGCCTGTCACTAGCTGTATCATCTCTCCTTCTTCCCTCACCCATCCACCCACCAACCATGCCCATTATAAATACATGCTCGAGGCCTTTCTCCCTTTTAAGGCTTATCGATTGATCCATCTTCTTCTTCTACTTTGGGCGATAGAGTGGTGCATACACTTGCTTTATCAACCTTTGCACACAGAAAAGCTTTTCCGTTGCTAAACAAGGTATATAAGTGTTTATATAAGTACATACCTATTTTGGTATAATTCTTAATTTGTTTTGAAAAATCTTTTGATCGATATGGTGCAGGTTCACTATTTTATTTATTACCTCTTGAAAAGTTTGCTACTTTTAAAAATTGTTTCTAGATTTGATCTTTTAGCATTATTGTTACCTCTCTTGTGTGTTTGTGTTTGATTCAACCTTTCAGGTGATCTTTTAAATCTTTTAATTCTGAAGTGAATCGATAATTAAGGGCATAATGGCTGTTTATTTACATAGATAATTATCGAACACAACTATATACCATTAGTTCTTGATGCTATCTTATGTGTTCATGAATATCTCGTTTGTAGATCGCTATGTAATAATGTTTTTCAGTCCGTTTTGATTCGGGTCGAGTCGTATGAAATTTTAATGGGTATTTCAATGTATTTTGATAAATAAAATAACTTTTATATGAAAATGTCTTTTGTGAAACATATATATATGTTGTGTGTGGAAGAAGTGATTAAAAATAATAACAATTAAGTTATATTATGGGAATCTAGTAATAGAAATGTAAGAGTAAAAAACCAAAATCGTGTCCCTGAGGTTTGGTTATATTTGTTTATAACAGAAGAAATAACAGAGTTAGTGATTTAGATGGAAATTGTAATAAAACGTAAACTTGAAAGATCCAAATGCACAAATCCTTTTGGATGAAACAAACAAATATGACTAAATCTTAGGGAGGATTTTGGCATTTTACTCGTGGAAAAATAAAAGGTAAGCATTTATGTAAAAGCTTAAACTTTTAATGTTCATTCAAATGAGTTTAACAATTAGTACCTAAGTTTTCATTTATTTATTTTTGTATTGCAATTTATTGTTTTGGATTATAGTAATAAATATTTGAAATAAAATATGTGTTGTTTCTAACAACATAATATTTGTTATTTTTTTGTTTTGTTTTTCTTATTTGTATTATCTTTTGTGTTCTTTGTGTTTATTTTCCTTAAAATATTACGTAAAGTACACCGTGTCCTTAATGAAATATAAATTAATAGATTTGAGTAAATTGTTCAACACGTTTTAATTATTGTGGTTTGGATAATTGTGGGACTTATTATTGTAACAGGAATGATATTTTAGTTAGGAACTGGATTATCGTAGTTTGGGACTAGATATCGTGGGTTGGGACAATTGTAGCTTGTGACTTGATTCTTATGTTTTTTTTATTGTGTTCTCAATCATTGTCCGTGGATCTTTTTACCCAGATTTGGCCAAGAAGATAATCCTTCGTTGGAATTGGTGGTCTCGGAAAAAAGAATGCATTTGCTTTGACTTATCATTCATTTTATTGGATATGGTAAATTCTTATTCTTTTTTATTAATTCATTCATTCATTCATTGGAGCTTCTTGCACTTGTTTTATCTTGGTATTGTTTTTTTTTATTAGTTTGACTTTTGATTTATCTCTTTTTCATTGGAGCTCCATGCATTTGCTTGCTTTTGATTTATCACTTTTCTTCGGGAGTGGGAATTTGAGGCGATTGTCACTTAGGCATGAATTTCATTGTATTTATGCATTAGTAATATGTTATATATCAACATGTGGACGAATGCATATGTGTGATAGGGTGCCTACCAATTATACAGTGATACCATGCTTCAATAGTTGGTTGTCGTTAGGTGCTCTTTGGTCGGTTGACTGGGGAGTTGAGAGTACTCCGTCTAGGCGGAGAGTACACAGGGAGTGCTCGGACATGCCAAATTAAAAAGAAATTACTTTTTGGAAATTAGATATATGTCAAATAGCATAAATTTACTAATATTTATAACAAAATACATGAAATTGATATTCATTCTTTAATATTATAGGCATAGAAATTATGGTTTATTTTATTTTAAGTCAAATTCGGCCCGAGTTGACCTACTAGATCCGATTTTGGCCGATGTTGAACGGATTTGATCGATTCCGAGTAATTAGTCGGAGTTGAAGAAAGTCGCATCGGCAGCCTATCTTGTAGCGACTACTCGGGGAGTACTCGGCCTCGGAGAACTTGCTTTACAACCATGGTTGGTTCTAGTTAGTTGTTGAGGAATTATTTCCTGGTTATTTATAATTATCCTCTGTTCATGTACAGTAAAGAGCTACTACCATAATGCATATTAACACATCGACATAAATGATTAGTGATAGTCATAATTTTAGTTTGGCTTTTTGCTACAGGGATTCATCACAAAGGAGCAAAGGAAAATAAATCATCATTCAATCCTACGCCGTATTTCTGAATATTCAACAACATTTCTAATTAACTTAATACTGTGAACTCAGTCATCGTTTCTGCAGATTATCGTGTATATGTTTTTCATTAAAATAATAAATTCATTATTATTTTGTGTTTCATGTTACTAATTTTATTGGCTTCTTCAGGATTTGGCAGGTCTAGCACATTCGTTCCATGCCCCGCAGCCTGCAAAAGTTCATGAATTTAGGTACGTGCAACTTGCAATTAAAAGGAATACATATTGTTTACAAATTTAACACTTCACTTTTGCATACACATGTGTATATTTATCAAGCAAATTAGTGTTCTAGTGTTGATCATTTATTGTTTGAGCATGATGTTTGTTCTTCAGCTTTGCATGGCTTGAGCTAATTACTCTCAAAGATTTCATGCCAAAACTGCTCAATCAAAATAACCATCACGGATGGCCATATATTAAGTGTCTTGTCATAGGTGTGTTGTAGTTCATGGAATCTCTTTTGAGGAGTGGCGAACTTACTGAGCCGGTTTGCATCTTAACTGTGGTTAGTAAATATTAAGAGCTCAACTATGGTTTAACGGCTAAGTTAAAGATGTGAATGGGTGAGGCCACAATAGTTTAATTTATTAATAACAAAGACATGGTTGAAAAGACCAAAATACCCTCATATGCTTTGCATGTGAGGGGTGTTAACCAAAAAAACAATCAGAGTTAGTATGAGTAGTTAACCCCTGTATCAAAACATGAACATAAAGGTTGTTTTGGTGGGTTCAAAGCGAAAGGTGTGGTGTGCAGTTTAGATGAAACATAAAGGTTGTTTTGTGTAATTTTCTCTTTAATTAATCACTTGCTATTGCTTTGTTTGATTGAAAAAATGAAGTCAGAAAGAAAGACTGATGAAGAGGGAGAGGCAAGCAACTGGCTGGCTCTTCAACCGTAGGAAGAGAAGAACAAACATTAACCACAACAAAAACAAAACCAACAAGGTTCTCCTCCCATTACCTATGTATAGTTGCGCGTTGGAATATAATGTTTTCTAGATGAAGAATAAAAGTTTTTTTTTTTTTTTTTTTTTTTGTGTGTGTGTGTGTGGGGGGGGGGGGGGGGGGGTTGTATTTGTTTACGGGAACAGGCCAATATGGGTAATTAGTGAGCATGAAACACTTTTTGTTACAAAAAGTACTCAAATTTATAGTATGAACATGTAGGGTGCGAGATATGAATACGAAGATTCTTTTCTTTTGGTAGTAGTTAACTTCCCTTTCATAATATAGGTTGCTGATCAAGTATTCGTCATCAAATATTTGGGGTGCTCATTGGTGGCTGCTCAGGGGAGACCAAATATAAGAAGACACTTATAAAGTAAATCAAGTCTCATGATTTAAGAGTATATGTTGAGCTAAGTACATTAAATGAAAAAAAAAACAAGGACACCCCGAAGTACAATTGTTTGTTTGGCAAGTTAAAAAAGAGCTGCCTTTGAATATTAGCAACTTAATTTTAATGTGCATTATCATGTATAAATTTTTATTTTGTTTCAGATTTGAAATATATTCTCTCTCATTTAGTTTTAGCTGAAGTTAGATTGATCATGCCTTTTACACTTTTTTCTAAAGAGGTTTCCTCTAAAGCTATATTTTGTTCACCGTTTTTTTTTCTTTAAAATAATTAAACTCATTGTATTTATTGGTCCATATTATGTGACAAAAACTTAATAGACATTGTCTTTAAATATATTGTAACGGGCTCAACATTGTATTTATATGGTTAGTGAGTTCAGAAACGAATTGGGCTTGGAGATAGGCTTAGCCCATGTCGTGTGATGTATAAAATCATATTACATGTTGAGTTAGGTTAGCCATTCCAAAGTTTAGTGAGAGAGATAGAAATCGCAGAGCTTTAGAGAGAGACGAGATAGAGAGGAGTGGTGATATTGAATTTATTGTATACATAAAGTTGGATAATCAATAGAATATCGGTTTAGAGTGATTCGTGTTTTTGCAAGTTCTACTCGTTTTCTGTGTTTTATCTAACCAAGAGGGATCCGCAATCTTGATTAGATTATCAATCTTGTCATGGTCCACGTGTGGTATGGACCTACAATAAAACAAACTCATCATTGTCAAAAGACATAGGTTGTTGTATTAGTACTAACTAGTTTTTTCTTCCCGCCGCGTTGCGGCTAAATTTTTTTATTATTTACTCTGTGTTTATTTTTGTTTTGAAATCACTACAAGCGCGTTGTGTACGGAACAGTTGACAAGAATAAAAATAAAATGTAGAAAAAAACACCAAAAGATAACCGAAAGGAAATCAACCAAAAAATTTGTATGGTAATGATGTTGTTCGTATGAAACTTGTAGTCAGAGATGGGCAAATGGTATTGGGTACCAGTACCGAATTTCCCGAACCCAACTGTTGACAAGAATAAAAATAAAATGTAGAAAAAAACACCAAAAGATAACTGAAAGAAAATCAACCAAAAAATTTGTATGGTAATGATGTTGTTCGTATGAAACTTGTAGCCAGAAATGAGCAAATGGTATTGGGTACCAGTACCGAATTCCCGAACCCAAATATCTTAAGTACCAATTCAGTACTGACTTTTGGCGTTCCTGATACCGGCTCACTACCGGTTTTTACCTTCATATACCTGTACCATAACCGGTATTTTCGTTACCAATGTCAATTCAGTATCGGTTGGCACCGAGCTCATCTCTACCCTTGAAACTAAAAAAAATCATTAAAAGTTGAAGAAAATCAACAAAAAAGTTGTACGATACCGTTGTTGTTCGTACGGTGTCCGTGATCAGGGAAGAGCAAATGTTACCGGGTAGCAGTACCGAATTTCCTAAACTAAAAGATTTTCAATATAAATTCGGTACCGACTTTCGATGTTTTCTGTACCAGGCTGGTGACGGTTTTTACCTTCATGTACCGATACCAAACCAGAGCATACCGGTATTTTCGATACCAGTATCGGTTGACACCAAGTTTATCCCAAACAGTGATACAAATTTAAAAATTATTATAATATAAAATGCACTAATTATACCGAACCGGGGCGTACCAGTATCTTCGATACCAGCGCCGGTTAGTACCAGACTTATCCAACTTAATATAAAAAGTACTATTCATAAGGTTGTATTATTAATATATAGGATAATTTAAATTTAAATTTATAGATATATACTTGTTACTGTTCATTAGGTTCATTTTTTAATATATAGGTAAATTCTTATATGTTGTACCTTGCACATTAATTTTTTAAACAAGCTAATTAAACAATACTTACTACAACTAGTGAGTGCATTCATGGACCATATATTTCAACTTAACTTATATTTTTTTTTGAAAGTGCTTATGCTATTTTACAATTATTGCAACTGACGAGAATTTGATCGATAACGATTCATTTTGTTATGATACCAACACTCGTTATAGCAATAGAAAGAGAAATAATAAATATATAAACCATGATATGAATAAAAGAATATCAACACATGTGAAGGGGTATGGTCCCAGATCTCGCGTCAGCACAACCGCGAGTGACCATTACCCTTATCAAAAACCCCCACTAGCAAGAACTTATCTGTGTCCGTGCGGGCACGCGCGAACACAGCTATCGAATCCAATCTGTCAAGTGATGGGAAAATAAAGATAGGCATAAGTGATGCGGCCTAGCACCGCATCCTATGAATATCTCCTTACCTTGTGTATGAAAACGGGTGTACGCATAGCGATGCGGCATAGCTCCGCATCCTATGGACACTTTCATCATGACAAGGAATCTAGACAACAGCAACAGTCAACATAAGCGGCGATGCGGCCTAGCACCGCATCCCACAGTCTTTGCCAGAGTGGGAACGCAGAAACAACAGCTGTTACCACAGGCAGCGATGTGGCGCGGCACCGCATCCTGCCCACAAGGCAAGTGGGACTGACACTGCAGTGCAAGTGGCACCAATGACAGTCACCTCTCAGCCCATACGTAAACAACAGACTGACACCACAGTAGGACGTGGCTTCACCTCCACAGCCGACAAGCCTGACACACCTGCATATGGGCGACGCGTCGTCAGTTTGTCAACTCAACCACCCTCCTTCACTCCTCGGCTATAAATACCCATCCCAAACCAGGTTTGAGGTATCGCTTCTCAACTCCCTCACAACTACTACTATCACACACTTTGCTTCTCAAGCAAATTACTGATTCTCACGCCGGAGAGTGGTAACAAGGAGCACCCCCACCCCTTCCTCCTTGTTACGAGTCACGGTGTGTTTTCCTTGTGTAGGAGACAGCCCAGCTGACGGTCAAGCCACCGATCCTTGGAAAGAAGGGATTAACCCTACTTAACGAGACCAGTGAATTAACCTCTCCTGGTTAACCACTGTTTCATCATTGGCGCCCACCGCTACTCTTAGCACTTTTTACGCATCTCTTTCTTTCTTGAGATCATGTCTGATCGTCCAAACAATGCTACCGGGGATAACCTAAACCCCGCAAACCTAGGGCCTACGGGGACTGCTCCCCCAGCCCAAAATGTTGGCCACATAGGCACATCCGCAACAGGGGGCACTCCCCTCATGGTCACACCAGATCTGTCACAGTATGTTTCTGTGATACCTCCAGGCATGGACCTTCATGCTTGGTATTTACAACAACAAACTATGCTGGCCGCAACATACAATAAAGCTTGCGCTGATGCACAAATTCCTGGCAGTCCCAAACCCACACCATATACACCTGCGGGTCGTATCTTGCAATACGACAGCAGGATCCCCTCACACCCAGCCTCTCGCAGTAGGCACGAAGACCGCGGTTCCTCTTACTGCGAGGTCTGCACACTTGATGAGGAAGATTCCTCATATGGGTCCCGCCGCAGGGGCCCTATACAGAGCCGCCTAGGCCCTCATGGCGAAACTAGGCGACAGTCTACAGTCCATCAAGGCTTCGGCATCCACAGCCGCCTGGGACTGCAGTCCCACACCGAAGGGTATGGTCGTACCGACCCGGACGACCATACATATTGCGGGGAATCCCACACAACCAACAGCAGACCAGGAGGACGCAATTATGTTCCTCCCACTGAACCTCGCACTACATACCTCCGCGCTGCAAAGCGCCACCAAAGCCAACCTTACAGACCAAAATCTGCGGCCGAAAACTCCAAGTTCGTCCGGGAGATTGCCCACGACGATGTCACCACGACTAAATTCCCACTAACGATTAGGAAATACAATGGTTTGTCCGACCCGGACGACCACATGAATATTTTTACCGGCGCCGGGTGCAACGGCAGGTGGGATGAGGCCACTTGGTGTCATTTTTTTCCCCAGACCCTCAATTGTCTGGCGAGGGCTTGGTTTGATTCTTTGCCAGTGGGATCACTGGCTTCATTTGAGGACTTGCAAGCAAAGTTCCTCGCACATTTCGGCCAGCAGCGACGTTACGAACATGATTCTATGGACGTCATGAACATCTGACGCGGAGACAACGAATCTCTCGAGTCGTTTGTCATCCGTTACAACTAAGAATGCCTCGAGATAGGCGGTGTTGCAGACCAAATGGCATGCAACCATTTCATTCGAGTCGTTTGTCATCCGTTACACCAGTCGCCAAGCGAAGTCCAAGAAGAATCAGGATCTCACAGTTTACTGTGAGTATCACAAGGACCCAGGCCACACAACAAATAACTGCATCAGTCTCCGACTGGAAATTGAGCGAGCCCTGAAAGAGGGGAAACTGCAACATTTGTTGCCAGCCGCGCAAAAGCAAACCAAACGCATCACCCCCCATAACGAGGGCACCTCCGCGGGTAAAAGGACCATGCATGTGGCTTCAACCCACATGATCAACGGAGGACGTGGGAAGCCGCGCAAGGCGGCGAGAAGACCGGACAATGACTGGAAAGACGAACAAGTCGTTTTTCCAAAAGTCTGAGGTGGACCGTGCGACAGGCGCGCCATCGTTATCACAGGTTACCTGGCTCACTACTGCACGGAGCGATTATTCATCGACCCGGGCAGTACATCTGACATTATATATGAGTAGTGCTTCAACCAGTTTGATCAAGAAGACAAAGATCGGTTGCAGCCGGTAGAGTACCCTTTGGCCGGATTCACGGGGGAAACCGTATTCTCCTGGGCCAAATCACTTTCCCCGTGCGCCTCACCAACGGAAGGCACACGCGAATAGAGGAGGCGAACTTCATGGTTTTACCCCACACCTCCAAATACGACGTACTTATCGGGAGGGAGTCCCAAGGCGATTTCAACATGATTGCATCCGTCCCCCACTCTGCCATCGGTTTCCTAACCGAGACGGGGGTCGCGATAATATACGCCCGCAGAGAAGTTATGACCACGGACGAGCTGCGTCCGACCAAGATGGCGAGGCCAACTCCCAGCACCCAACCGGAGAAATGGGTTCTTAACCCAAGACACCCAGAACAAACGGTCACGTTGGGTCATGCCTTGTCCAATAACATCAGAGAGCGCCTGAAGCAGCTCCTCTTCAGGAATCAAGATACTTTCGCATGGACACCCGCAAACATGACAGGGGTGCCACGCGAAGTCGCGCAACACTTCTTTAATACCTTACCAGGTATCAAACCAGTGATCCACGGCCAACGCCACCTTGGGTCCGCAAAGAACGAGGCGATGCATGAGCAGGTCAAAGAACTGCTCTCCGCAGGCATCCTGCGGGAAGTCAAGTACCAGACTTGGTTATCCAACCCAGTCATGGTAGAAAAACCAAACAGGGGCTGGCGCATGTGCGTTGATTACAAAGATCTCAACAAAGCCTGCCCCAAAGACAGTTACGCACTTCCCGAAATTGACGAAAAGGTTGATAACCTCACCCCCGTTTCGGTGGAAGTGCTTCCTCGATTGCTACAAAGGCTATCACCAAGTACAAATGGCAATCGAGGACGAAGATAAAACAACATTCCGCACACCTACCGGGAATTACTATTATACAAAAATGCCGTTTGGGTTGCGCAACGCGGGCGCAACCTATCAAAAGTTGATGACCGACACTTTTGGTGATCAAATCAGCAAAAGTGTCGAAATCTATATGGACGACCTGGTCGTCATGAGCATGGAAGAGGATACCATGCTCACCGATATTGAAAGAACATTCCAGACTCTGCGTAGCGTCAACATGAAGCTCAATCCAGGGAAATGCTCGTTTGGAATGGAATAAGGCAAATTCCTTGGATTCATCGTAACTAAAGATGGATTCAAGGTGAACCCGGAAAAAGTTCAGGCGATCGAGCGCATGCCATCGCCTTCTATGATGAAAGAAATGCAACGACTAGCTGGCAGGCTAGCCGCACTGAACAGGTTCTTAGCCAATCATGCAGCTAAATCTTACCCTTTCATCAAAACTCTGCGGAACTGCTTAAAAAAGGAACAGTTCCAGTGGACCGCAGAGGCTGAAGACGCTTTCCGGGAGATGAAAGAGTGTCTGATCCAACTCCCAACCTTAACCGCGCCACGCAAGAAAGAACCACTTATCTTATACCTATCTACCGCAGACAACGCGGTAGGTGCGGTACTCATCGTGGAGCGGGAAGGAGTTCAGACACCCATCTACTACATCAGCAAGATGCTCAACGACCCAGAGACAAGGTACTCTATCATGGAGAAATTGGTACTCGCACTGGTACACGCATCAAGACGGTTACGACGTTACTTTGGAAATCACGTCATTACCGTATTAACCAATTACAGGATCGGGCCGATCCTCTCCAAACCCGACATCTCTGGGAGATTAGCAAAATGGGCCATTGAACTAGGCGCGCACATGTTGACCTACAAACCGCGTCCCGCGATCAAAGGCCAAGTTCTAGCTTATTTTGTTGCCGAAGTACCGGCAAATCGCATCCAGGAATGCGAAGAAGAACAAAACCCCACACCACCACCATCCACAATAGATACATGGGCACTATTTACCGATGGTGCATCCAACGAGGATGGTGCAGGTGCGGGTCTGCGACCCGTCAGCCCCGATGGCCAAGAACTCACCTACGCAATCCGCCTCGATTTCAAAAGCACAAATAACGAGGCAGAGTATGAGGCTCTACTGGTAGGGCTGCGTCTGGCAGTTAAACTCGGCGTCCAACATTTGGAAGCACACGTCGACTCACTACTCGTTGCAGGGCAAGTACGCGGCGACTATGCCGCAAAAGGGGATATTATGATCCTCTATCTCGAACAAGCCCTACAACTGAAGGCAAAGTTCACTTCCTTTAATATCCGCCATATCAACAGGAGTGAAAACAAACCTGTGGATGCACTTTCAAAACTCGCATCCACCAGTTTCCAACACTTGGCAAAGGAGATACGCATTGAGATTCTGCAGAACCCCTCGGTACCCCTGCGCCAAGTCAATGTCATCCAGCATGGTACAACATCCTGGATGACACCAATCATTGCATACTTGCAATCAGGTGTTACTCCCGAAAGCAAGGCAGAGGCACGCAAGTTGCAATACAAAGCGTGTCATTATCAAATGGGAGACGGTATTTTATACCGCAAATCATACCTGGGGCCACTCCTACGGTGCGTCGACCCCCAAGATGCCACGTATCTAATCAAAGAGATACACGACAGAATATGTGACATACACGCGGGCCCACACATGGTGGTGGCCAAAATCATGAATGCCGAGTACTACTGGCCCGGCATGCACTTGGACGCGGTCAAAGTCTTACGCAAGTGTTTCAATTGCCAGCAGCATGCTTCCAAAACCTTGCACACCAAGAACAACCTGATCCCCGTCACCACCGCATGGCCATTTCAAAAATGGGCAATCGATGTGGTGGGACCATTCCCAGATGCACCAGGTGCGGTAAAGTTTATCATAGTGGCTGTCGACTATTTCACAAAATGGGTGGAAGCAAAACCACTTGCCTCTACCACCGCTATGGTAACAAGAAAATTTGTTTGGGAACACATCATCTGCCGTTTCGGTCTGCCGATGTGCATCGTTACCGACAACGGCACCAACTTCGCTGCCGAAGACTTCCAAAAATGGCTAAAGGAACTAAACATTGAACACATGTTCTCCTCAGTGGCGCATCCGCAAGGGAATGGCCAAGTAGAGAGTATCAATAAGAGTATAGTCGAAGGGATAAGGCACGGTTGGGAACAGCCAGACGTGGCTGGGTTGATGAACTCCCTAGTATCTTATGGGTTCACAGGACTAGCCCAAAGACAAGTAACGGTGAGACACCCTTCAGCCTGGTCTATGGCTCGGAGGCGGTGATCCCCGCTGAAGTAGGTCTCCCTTCACCCTGAATGTTGGCTATCAACAAGATAGACAATGAGATTGAACGCAGGGTTGACTTGGACCTCCTATAGGAAAGGCGTGAAAATGCAGCAATCAACGAGGCCAAGTACAAAACCAAACTTGAAAAGTACTACAATGCACGCGTTCGCATTTGTACCTTCAACCCGGGAGACTACGTCCTTCGCGATAATGAAGCATCTAACGTAGAACGCCCAGGGAAACTTGCCCCCAAATGGGAAGGACCCTACCTCATCCAAGAGGTCCTGGGCAAAGGCGCGTATAGACTACAAACAATAGAAGGCGAACCTATCGCACGCACATGGAATGCACAACAGCTTCGACGCTGTTACATGTAAGCCATGTTTTTACATTTTCCATGTAACCTATCGGGCCGCAGGCCATTTGCAAATAAATAAATGAACGATTCAATGCAATATTGTTTATTTCCTTCTATTACAAATGCGTGTTCCACTTTCCGGTATCTGCAAAAACAGATTGGGAAAATCTTCATTCGCGATACCCACACAAAGTGGTGACCACACACAAATATTGTAATAGGCCAGCAAAGGCAAAACATTAAATGTCTATCCGGCTGGATACACACTTACGGTTTTTTCAAAACCTACACAATTCCTAAACCCTAACGGGATAAAAACAGGAATCGACTAATACTCATACGACAAAGGTACTGAGTATACTCAACTGCGCTTTACAGCCAACAAAGTCATCCATATACGCGCTCACACAAAGTAAAAAAATTTTTTTACATACTTTGAGCCGCACATACTTGCATATCACCTAGATATGCAAAAGGCAAATTCAGACTTAATGCTATTCACAATAACATTAACTCATACACGTTCAAACATGCAAGTAGTAAAAAACACTTGTACAAATTGAACAAAACGATTAAACCTTGTATTCAAAAAATGTCTACACCTACGCGGTGCACAAGAGATTTACATAAAGTTTTCTAACATTTACATCAAGGAGGAAACCAAAAACGGCACGCAGGCCAACCTATTCCTTCTTTGTACCACTGGTACCCGCATCACCCTTGCCACTACCAGCGGTCTCTTCCTCCTCTTCCTCTTCAGGATCACCGTACAACAACCGCAAGCGGTCCACATAATCTTCCGCCTCCAAGCATTTATCAATTTCCTCAATGGCGGAAATGGACAGGTTGTTATACGCTTCAACAACGGCAACAAGCCGCGCTTCAGTATCTACGCCATGGAACCCAGACCTTTCATTGGTAAATTTGCCTTGGGATAAAAGGTTCATATGGCTAACACATCGGTTGTAACCAGCCTTAAAACCAGCCTCCCGCGCGCACTGCTTAAGCTCCTCTACAGCAGCTGCGTTCTCAGGTGCGTCAAGGATGGTTCCAACAATCTGCAAAACACAAGCAATAAGTTTCGCAAAGGCAAACCTAAAGATATCAAAGGCAACGGATACTTACATGCCCGATACCGTGATCACGCATCCAATCGCGATCTGCCTTAAGCTGATCAAATGAAGAAACCAGGCTATCTCTAGCCTCGGCAGCCTCCCTTGCCCGCGCTTCAGCTTCGGTCGCGCGGGCAGTGACCTCCGCAATAATGGTCACCCGGTTCTGCACTTCAGCCTATCAACAACAAAGAAAAACACAAGTATACAAAGATAATCAATCATACTTGTGAAACAAAGATACAAACTCAAGAGCAAAAGCAACTCATACCTGGAGGCCCTCAACATTTTTGTTTAAATTGGAGCGGTCGGCATTTGCCTCCTCAAGAGCCTTGGCAGCGCGGACCTCTGCCTCATTGGCCTCTTTGGGAACCGCCTCAGCTGCGGCCTTCTCCTTGACCAAAGCAGCATTCGCTGCCTTGACATTGGTCAGCTCCTGACGAACATGAAACAACTTTTCATTCTGTTTGGCCCAAGATTCTTTCCAACTCTTGCGCTCATCAGAAAGCAATTTTGCAAGAGTACGAACCTGTTTAAGGCCAGCAGTCGCAGCCCACTCCTTAGTCTGCTTATACTGCTCAAATGCAGCCTTCTCCCTTTCAAGCTGCTCCGCACCCTCCCGAGCAGCTTTCACCAACTCGTCAGCCTCAGCCCGCAAGCGAGTATTTTCTTCCTCCTTGCGTCCCAGCACCTTGTAGTCTTCCATAATGGCATTCGCCATTATGGAACTCCCAACAAGCATGGACGAGAGTTGGTTGATCCGGTGCTTACGGGGCAAACTGTGGGACCTAAGAACCTCATACGGGGTGCCCAAACCACCCAAAATCTCCTTGCAAGCGGAGGTATCATTTGAAATATCATCCCCTTGCATAACGCTCCAAGGGGGACGATGGTAGTTGACACTCCGGTCTTCCGTATAAGTACGGTAGTAGAACTCCAATTCAGACTCCCCAGGCTGAATGGAGGGACCTTCAAAACCCGTACCCCCAGAGGCAGAACCGGAAGCCTTCTCGGCGGCAGGAGATTTTTCCTTCTCAGCATCAGTAAACTTCAGATTCAGATGATCCTTTGGGGGATCAGATTATCAGAAGAATCCACCGTATCAATGATTTGATCCGCGGTCTTATTCCCAGTGTCCTCTGCTTGCACAGAAGGCTCTGTAACCACTTTGACAGAAGGGTTTATTGTAAACTCTTTGTCAACCCCCGCATCCGCAGCCGCGTTATGCATGGGGGAAAGAGGAGCATCAAACAAGGAGAAAGCTCCATCTTGCGGTTCTGCGAACTAAGCAAAAATAACTATCAGTTACAAGTTACAATGACAAACACTTGTAAGGTTATGATTCACTTACCAGACACAACTGCAGGTTTCGGCTGTGAAACAGTAGTTGTCCGTTTCATTTGCAACCTCGAACGTTTCCGCTCACCGGCACCAGCAGCCTTCTCCTCTGCCTTCCTTTTCTTCTTCTCATCAGCAGGCTTGGAACCCGCAGAGGATCCACGTGCAGCCGCACCACCACCTGGAACACCCAAACCCTCAAGGGTGTCAGACACTACCACGTAATCGGTGTATCTGCAGAAACGAGAACAAGAGATACCTGCCCCCTGCAACACCAAAGGAGGAACAACAGCAGCCTCAGGCTTTTTCTTCTGGCGAAAGCGCATACCTTTCACCACCTGTTTCTTGGGAACACCCTTCGCGTCAGGATCTCTCAAGGCCCCAAGATCACCTGCATGTAAACCATCCAAGGAGCAAACCAGTAAGGCCATCTTCTTTATGAAACAAGTAAAGGGAAAGTATCCACTATACCTTTGCCTTGCGGCAACTCAACTGCCAGTGCGGCCTCCGTAGGCACCCGGAAGTTGTCACGGATGATGACATTGAACCCATCCTCATCATCCGCACAAGCAACTGTCACAACCTTGCCCTCAAAGTCCGGATCTAATATCCTCCACAGGGCAGCATCCTCTGATAGTAAACTTACAAATCAGTAATGCATAAGGGAGTAAGAAAAACCGTACAAGAGGAAAAGTACTTACCACCACTTTTCTCCCGCACAACGGGCCTTGCTTTCCTATTCATCCTGGTCAGCTTCATGCGCAGCACCCACAGCTGCGTGTTGTTTAGCTTCTTCCACTCAATGGTCCGCAGCTGCGGAAACCAGTCCAACGTGTCAGCCCGGGGTACAGCAAGGGTCTCCGATATGATCGTCTCAGTCACATTCCGAAAGGTTAAAGTAGCAGTGACCGCGGCAGCCTTGATGTAGAAAAACTTCGTTTTCCACTTTGTAATACCCTTGGGAGGGGTCATCAACATGGGACTACCGTCCCGTTGACGGAAAGAAAAGAACCCCAATGACACCGTCATTTGATAGAACCGTCGAAAATCTCCGACAGTGGGCTCCGTATCAAGAGCACGAAAAGTATATTCAAAATTCCAAATCCGGATCACGCCAAACGGACTCAGTTGGGAAATGTGGATCTTGTACCACTCCAAAACCTCAACAACGAAAACAGTCAATGGTAGTGACGTAACCGGCCGGAGCATCAGCACCGGTATCACCCTCCTGTGGGTAGATAGCCCCATATTCTTGAGGCATCTAAACTTCGATCATCGAACGACGACTTTGGCCACTTTAACACCGGCAAACCACCACCCGGAGCACCTCCTTCCTCTTCTTCCGCCGCCGCCGGCGACGAATGATCAGGGTTTTCACCCTCAGCACCATGGGGATTAGACGGTTCAGCCATTTCAATGTTGAAGACAGAAATTATAGAACGAGTTCAAAAGAAAACTCAGAAACCTCACCGGAATATCAAACAAGTTTATCGGAGAAGACGAAGGAAGCTCTCTTTCTCTCACCGGAAATTTTTTGAAATTTTGAAAAAGTGAGGGGAAACCACAAACGGTTTCCCCTTTTATAGTCACCGCAATAAATGCGGAACAGAAACCGAAAGGTCGTGGGAAAAAAGAACAAACCATGCAGCGACACGTGTACAACGACGGTTCCGCTGACGGTTACCACGCGCGAGTGGCCGCCCACGCGCCTGACAAAAGAGACTTTTACACTCCTACTACAGTGCAACGATTGTCTCGGGCAGTGCAAACGTCCTTTAATTTCAGTACATGCCAGGCAAATCTCACCAACTTCCACCAACTCGCATGTGCGGTCTACAACATTTCACAAAAAAACGACAACAATATCTAGCATGAAGAGGCATGCGGTTTCTCTGGTATACCGCACCATAACCTATACCGCATGTCATTTTTTACATCCCCTCAAAAATAGAAAAAAATATATTTACACTATGAAAAGGGGATAAATCAATATCTGCATATACCCACGAGCACACGTGGAATATGCGAAGATGACACACACGAGCCCGTACAGGTGTGTCAGATACTCAGAACCAGCGTTGTTCTTTGGATTGCGAAAACCGCTTCTCAGGAACAACAAAACCGCATCACCTTGAAGTTCTTCAAGCTTCAAATCCCTCGTGTCCGGTTCACAACCGCAGAGGGTACGCAGACAGCTTCTCGTTAGGGAAAAGGATAAGTATGATGAGCAACCGCACATCAGCAACCCTGACTCCTGATCCTTCAAGAGCCACATCAAAGAGAATTCCTCTTTTAAAGCGAGTCTTCTGCTGCAAACCGCAGATACTCATGAGTAGCTGCGGCGGAACACAACTATGCGAAAGGTAGCTATGGAAGAGCCACAACTAAGCCATTAGGCGGTTGAGCAAAGCTACTTCCAGGAAAACTGAACTGCTTTCCAACTAAGCATGAAGGAAAATGGCTACAAAACGGATGCGGACGAGATTCACACAGATTTCAAAGTATCTAAGGTGATCTCCTTGAGCAACAAGCCAAGCAACAGTGGAAACAAGTCTGCTTATGACTTTGTTTGCCCACTTATGAGCTAGATAGAATAAACAATGGTGGGCACAGCCATTCCTATGACCATGTTTATTTGACCATTATCCAGATTCACATTGTTCGACCAAACACGGCCAACAATGATGCAAATACCCCACGTTGTTCGACCAAACATGGCCAGCAATGCAAAGGAACGAGGTAACCGCAAAGGACGTGCGATTACTTAAGAGCTAACTGGAAGAACATGAACACCCCACAAAGTAGGGATCATCATTGCATGTCCAGTTGCTGAACATAGAGCTTGAGCAAAGCACTTACAGCATTGCATCAGCTACCGCAGAGGTTACAACTAGAGTTGCAGTTACGGACATCTTCCGTCACCATCTCAAATGTTGGTTCGAAACCCTGCCGACATCTTCAGTCACAATCTCAGAGGTTGGTTCGACACACCAACGGGTGACACCCAACCCTGATGACATCAGAAAAAGGTAGACCATACTACCAGATCAAAAACCTAGGCTGAGAATTTCGCATCAGACGAAAATTGCTCACCGGTACGGAAGAGACGTCACACGACTCTACCGGATCCCCAGCTTGATTTTCTAGAAGCAGGAGCCATCTACATGGCCTAGAATCTTCTCCAAACTACGAACTACCTTCTAGACACCATAGTCCAGTACTCCTCCCACATGCAACTTGCATAAGGGAGCAACACTAGACTGGGGGACTTGAAGGGGTATGGTCCCAGATCTCGCGTCAGCATGACCGCGAGTGACCATTACCCTTATCAAAAACCCCCACCAGCAAGAACTTATCTGTGTCCGTGCGGGCACGCGCGAACACAGCTGTCGAATCCAATCTGTCAAGTGATGGGAAAATAAAGATAGGCATAAGCGATGCGGCCTAGCACTGCATCCTATGAATATCTCCTTACCTTGTGTATGAAAACGGGTGTACGCATAGCGATGCGGCCTAGCACCGCATCCTATGGACACTTTCGTCATGACAAGGAATCTAGACAATATCAACAGTCAACATAAGCGGCAATGCGGCCTAGCACCGCATCCCACAGTCTTTGCCAGAGTGGGAACGCGGAAACAACAGCGGTTACCACAGGCAGCGATGCGGCGCGGCACCGCAACCTGCCCACAAGGCAAGTGGGACTGACACTGCAGCGCAAGTGGCACCAATGACAGTCGCCTGTCAGCCCATACGTAAGCAACAGACTGACACCGCAGTAGGACGTGGCTTCACCTCCACAGCCGATAAGCCTGACACACCTGCATAAGGGCGGCGCGTCGTCAATCTGTCAACTCAACCACCCTCCTTCACTCCTCGGCTATAAATACCCATCCCAAACCAGGTTTGAGGTATCGCTTCTCAACTCCCTCACAACTACTACTATCACACACTTTGCTTCTCAAGCAAATTACTGATTCACACGCCGGAGAGTGGTAACAAGGAGCACCCCCACCCCTTCCTCCTTGTTACGAGTCACGGGGTGTTTTCCTTGTGCAGGAGACAGCCCAGCTGACGGTCAAGCCACCGATCCTCGGAAAGAAGGGATTAACCCTACTTGACGAGACCAGTGAATTAACCTCTCCTGGTTAACCACTGTTTCATCAACATGCTTTATATCGCTTGAATTTTTTTTTCCCGTAGGAATTGAATTGGTTCTTCGGGATACCGCAACGATAAAGTTAACAAACGCGAGTTACCGAGGAAAAATCATATAGCACATTTAAAAAAATTATATGAAAACCACTAAAAGACAAGCAACTTACTTTTCATTTAGTTTGTTCTTTAATATATTGATTGAACGATAATAATATCATCTTGAAGAAACACGTAACTAATTTTAAGTTAATTAGTTTGGTTTATGTTTCAAACATGAAGGTTAATCTTCTTTAATCCTTCCTGAGCTCGTACATGATGATTCTTCCTGCAAAACAGCAACACCGTTAGCTCGTTAAGAGGGGAATATGGGGGTTTCCCTCTTAACCAGACTCTGGCGTGGGAATAAGTAACTGCTTTGAGGAAATAAGTGTGTGTTAAGAGTGAGAGTAGAGAGAATGGAATGTTTAACCTAAGTATGGAGGTCCCTATTTATAGCCGGAATGGTGTAGGAGGAGATGGGCTGATGGGCCTTGGGCCAGAAGGCGATAACAAGGAATATCCTCTTTGTCTCACTGGTATCGACCGTTAGTGGCTTCTAGAAGTTCTTCGGTGCTGCCGCACCTTGATTGGAGCCACGTGTCCGAGTTGTCGGCCTTGTTGTCCTTCTGCTATCAACAGGTGAGTGGAGATCATGGGGCAGTTGTCGCCGCCCCCTGATTGGTGCCATGTAGGCGTCCTTGTGTACTCTCTATCTCCTGCACGACTGTTAATCGTGGAGCACGACAGAGCACAGCCTGGTGAATGCTGATTGGCCCATTCTTCTGCCACTCATACCTTTGGTGCTTTCTGAAGTGGCCCTGCGCCGTAACTCTTGTGCGCCCCTTGTTATGCATGTAACTAGCCCGCACAAGGTTGTAGGAGTTGAGGGCTCTTATTCAGAATACTAAGTGTAAGAGTGATGCTGTCTCTTGTTTGGGCCTCACGCGAAATTCAGGTTTTACGTAAGTAGCCCGCACGAGGTCTAAGGATGAATCAGCTTATTGAGTAAAGAGTATGGTCCAGAGCGCGACCTGAAATGGTCTGCGCGGCTCTTTGGGACCATACCCCTTCATCTACACTCATAAATTTAACTTTTCCTTTTATGACATTTATGTAATTTACTCAAATTTTGTGTGGCATTTGTAAACTTTTATTCTTTTTTTTTTCTATATTTTGAACACAAATGTTTTGGTTCTTACACTTTGACCCCTTCAAATTTTGTTAGTTTTTTAAACCAATTTACATTCTTACCTCCTGAGTTTTAATAAATTTATCACATGTACCATGAACTTTAATAAAGTTAACTTTACCCTTTTAAAACCACATTACACTACAACCCCCGAATTTTAAAAAAGCTACCGCTTTAAATTTAAACGGATTTTCATTGTGACGTCATGATTTTCTTACATGTTTCATCTCTTTATATATAATTTCAAATAATATTAAGAGTAAACTGCAATTTTACCCCCTGGGGTTTAAGCCAATTGGCACCCTGACCCCTCCATGGAAATAATTGCAATTTACCCCCCCCCCCAACGTTGTTGTTCTGTCGCATAATTTCCCCCTGGCGTCAAATAAGTTAACAGATCTGTTAACTGGAATGTGAAATGACTATGTTGCCCTTTCATATTACCCCCTATGGTTTGTTCTAATCTGTAATATTACCCCCATGGTGTAAAATGACTAAATTGTCCTTTCTTATTACCCCATGTGGTTTGCTGTACTTTGCCATATTACTCCCCCCCCCCTCGGTGTTAAATAGTTCTTGCAAACCTTACCCCTGCAGGTCAAGCATCTTTGATGCCAAGGCTGGAATTGCTTTGAACAACAACTTTTTGAAACTTGTCTCTTGGTATGACAACGAATGGGGATACAGGTAATTTCTTGCAACTTTTTTTATTATGTATTGTCTACTGAATTAACATGTGTATTTTTACGGGTCAAAAGTGGTCAACCTGTTTTATGTTAACTGATAAATGGTTGAAATAATAATCCTAGGAAAAAGTTAAGCGATAAGCCTGCAAACGAACCGAAAGTTAATGAACTGTTCGTGAACTTGATCGATGGGAAGTTAAAAACACGAGCGATGTTCGTTCATTATGTTCGTGAACGTTCGTTTATGTTCTTTATATTTTAATAAATACATATGGAGTTATATTTATACAAAATACAAACATAAAATACGCTTTCTAACTACTTATTGTAATTAATCAATCATCTATATAAAAAAACTACTTTATGTGTGTTTATGTTTCTTTACGTTTTGAACTATTCGTTTAATGAATTAACACCGAACAAAAAGTTTGTTCGATTATATGTTCGTGTTCGGTTAAAGTTAAATAAACGAACACAATGTTGCAATAAAGATAATAAAAACAGTTATCATTGATAAATATTTTACATTAACGCTTGTTGCAATATATTGACTCTCTTTTCAACCTTTTGTTTTCAGCTCGCGTGTTATTGACTTGATTGTCCACATTGCATCTGTGGAAGCCTAAATGCTCGATAGGTGAATGGTCACCTGGTCTTCGACCAGGGCTATGTGTTGGTTTTTCTTTTGAGTTTGAATAACAAGAATCTTTCATACAAGGTTTTTGAGGTGCTACATATTTTGGTACATGTTGTAGGCTCTTTTTTGGTTGTTTCAAGTACTCTCGGTTATCTCTTTTGAATAACTGGACCGTCACGCATGGTTCATGAACCCGTTGCTGGAGTACTCGATCATAATAGGCTAGATGGACATTCTGGTTGGGCCGAAACACATGGTTGGTTTAAACATGTGTTCAAAAGTTTTTTATTTAGTTTTAATTTAAAAAAATTGTCTTGGGTAGGTTAAGAGTTCCTGATCGATCTTATTTTGCCTCAAACTTTAGCAATATCGTTTTGAGAAAATGAATATGTTAAGAACCACTTAACCCAAATCTCATTATGTTGTCACATTTGTTAGAACTTTGTTGTGTCCGTTTGCATGTTTCTGAATAGTAGATCAGCTGGTATCCTTCTCGGTGGTAATCACCCTTATTTTCTGTGTTCGTCCACGCTTTTATTTTACAGAATTTGCACTTAGTAGTGATCTAAATGAAGACCAACCTAGGAGGAAACCACTTAGTAGAATGTAGAAAACCACTGACCAGCTGGGCTATATTAGCTCGTGCTATTTATTTCTGTTATTTCGTTGGTTATGTTCTTGCTTACACACTTCACGGATGCATATTTAAATATTTAAGACGAAAATTCCAAGCTTTATCAAATGAAGGGTCTATGCTTATAACACGCTAACTCATTATAAATATCATATTTTAATAGAAAAACAATGCCATTATAATAAGCACATACAATTTTTCTAGTATAGATTATATTTGCGTTTTATCAAATTACAACCCATGTGTTGTCACTTTTTTTTTTAATTTCATTCGCACACTTATATTATAAAAGTTCATATTATTATAAGGGTATTGGATTTTAATAATCTTAAGTTTCACCTGTTGACCGATAATAATCACAACTCTAAAAATTCCCTCAAACGATCCCAACTTATAACATTTTGGCCCCATCGATCCTTTTCAAACTGTAGTTGCTTTTAATTCAATTAAGGAGGCTACAGGTGCACACTTATAAGTTGGGTCTATTGAGGATACCAAATTCTTATATGTTATAAAAGGATCAACGGGGCCAAATTTTTGTAAGTTGGGATCGTTGGCGGGAATTTTTAAAGTTGAGATAGCATATCATGGTGCTATACAATAGATGCTTTGGACTTTCGCTTTTAATTACAATTAAGGGTGTTAAATGCATATACACGCTTACCATTGCGGCAATCTCTTGAAGGTTCTAATCATACAAAGTTTTAATGTATTACATATTATTAAAAATACATACAACCAAGAATATTAATACCGATTGTTATTGATATTCAAACAAAATGACATGATATAAACCATAAATTCAAGCCAACAATCAACCAAACAATATGATACTACCCAAAAATTCTAACAAACATTTAAACCAAAAACATCAAATATTGAAAAATGATGAAAAGTTCAAAATCCAACAAAGCTTTTACTACATGTTGGTTCGGTTTTGGTGAGTATGAAAAAATCAGTAACCATAATCGACCATCTAATTTTGATTTAAAAAACAATTAACTAACCCACCGTTTTTTGATTTAGTTCGGTTTTTTTAGTTCACTTTTGTCGGTTAATTCGGTTATGAGTCAGTTAATGTGGTTTTTGCACACCCCTAGTGCAGAATATAACTATTAAAAAATATAGTTTTTAAAAAGATAGAAAACAATGAGATCGTTTAGTAAATGGTATAAGATCGACATTTAAATCTAAAATACATTAATTTATTTGTTATCAAACTCATATATTTGTGTTCACACCTAGCAAATAAAACCATCTTAAAGGCGTATAGTACTATAGGGAAAGGTTCATTTGAGAAGAAATTTAATGTAAGAATAAAAGAAGAAAGGACATATTAGTAAAATACTATTTCATTTATAACTCATATTATTAATTTCTCTCTCTTTAATTAATTAGTCAACTAATCATTAATTATCCTATATATAATTTACAAAACCTACACATTTCAAAATTTTCCTACATATACCCTACACATTATAGAATTTTATCTTACACAGTCGAAATTTATCCTACACGCCTCGAAATATATCCTACATAACTCATAATTTGGAAAAAAAGTATATTTTAGTTAGTTACACCTCGAAATATATCATACACAACTCATAATTTGGAAAAAGTTTTTTTAATTTGGAAAATATATTTTGAAAAGGAGTTACAAATTTAGTTTAGTTAGTTATTAAAGGGAAGAATACAAATTAATGATTTAGGTAAGTTTACCAATATACCCTTATATTAAAATTAAATACAAATATTAAATAAAGTAAAATGAAGCATTCTTATTGGTTGAAACTTCTTCTTTTTTCTTCTTACAAAAAAATTCTTCTCATTTAAACTCTCCACCAGTACTGTAATGGTATTTAAATAATATGATACACATTATCAGTATACATTATAACTAACACGTGGATGTGGTTTAGACAACCTTTTAATCCTACAGCCTGTCACTAGTTGTATCATCTCTCCTTCTTCCCTCACCCACCCACCAACCAAGCCCATTATAAATACAAGCTCGAGGCCTTTCTCCCTTTTAAGGCTTATCGATTGATCAATCTTCTTCTTCTACTGTGGGCGATAGAGTGGTGCATACACTTGCTTTATCAACCTTTGCACACAGAAAAGCTTTTCCGTTGCTAAACAAGGTATATAAGTGTTTATATAAGTACATACCTATTTTGGTATAATTCTTAATTTGTTTTGAAAAATATTTTGATCGATATGGTGCAGGTTCACTATTTTATTTATTACCTCTTGAAAAGTTTGCTACTTTTAAAAATTGTTTCTAGATTTGATCGTTTAGCATTATTGTTACCTCTCTTGTGTGTTTGTGTTTGATTCAACCTTTCAGGTGATCTTTTATTTCTGAAGTGAATCGATAATTAAGGGCATATTGGTTGTTTATTTACATAGGTAATTATCGAACACAACTATATACCATTAGTTCTTGATGCTATCTTATGTGTTCATGAATATCTCGTTTGTAGATAGCTATGTAATAATATTTTTCAGTCCGTTTTGATTCGGGTCGAGTCGTATGAAATTTTAATGGGTATTTCAATGTATTTTAATAAATAAAATAACTTTTATATGAAAATGTCTTTTGTGAAACATATATATATGTTGTGTGTGGAAGAAGTGATTAAAAATAATAACAATTAAGTTATATTCTGGGAATCTAGTAATAGAAATGTCAGAGTAAAAAACCAAAATCGTCCCTGAGGTTTGGTTATATTTGTTTGTTTCAACCAAAAGGACAAAAATGCCCTTCACCTTAACAGAAAAAATAACAGAGTTAGTGATTTAGATGGAAATTGTAATAAAACGTAAACTTGAAAGATCCAAATGCACAAATCCTTTTGGATGAAACAAACAAATATGACTAAATCTTAGGGAGGATTTTGGCATTTTACTCGTGGGAAAATAAAAGGTAAGCATTTATGTAAAAACTTAAACTTTTAATATTCATTCAAATGAGTTTAACAATTAGTACCTAAATTTTTATTTATTTATTTTTGTATTGAAATTTATTGTTTTGGATTATAGTAATAAATATTTGAAATAAAATATGTGTTGTTTCTAACAACATAATATTTGTTATTTTTTTTGTTTTGTTTTTCTTATTTGTATTATCTTTTGTGTTCTTTGTGTTTATTTTCCTTAAAATATTACGTAAAGTACACCGTGTCCTTAATGAAATATAAATTAATAGATTTGAGTAAATTGTTCATCACATTTTAATTATTGTGGTTTGGATAATTGTGGGACTTATTATTGTAACAGGAATGATATTTTAGTTAGGAACTGGATTATCGTAGTTTGGGACTAGATATCGTGGGTTGGGACTTGGGACAATTGTAGCTTGTGACTTGATTCTTATGTTTTTTATTGTGTTCTCAATCATTGTTCGTGGATCTTCTTTACCCAGATTTGGCCAAGAAAATAATCCTTCGTTGGAATGGGTGGTCTCGGAAAAAAGAATGCATTTGCTTTGACTTATCATTCATTTCATTGGATATGGTAAATTCTTATTCTTTTTTATTAATTCATTCATTCATTGGACTTCTTGCAATTGTTTTATCTTGGTATTGTTTTTTTATTAGTTTGACTTTTGATTTATCTCTTTTTCATTGGAGCTCCATGCATTTGCTTGCTTTTGATTTATCACTTTTCTTCGGGAGTGGGAATTTGAGGCAATTGTCACTTAGGCTTGAATTTCATTGTATTTATGCATTAGTAATATGTTATATATCAACATGTGGAAGAATTCATATGTGTGATAGGGTGACTACCAATTATATAGTGATACCATGCTTCAATAGTTAGTGCTAGTTAGTTCTGAAGGAATTATTTTCTGGTTATTTATAATTGTCCTATGTTCATGTACAATAATGAGCTACTACCATAATGCACAATTCCTATTAACACATCGACATAAATGATTAGTGATAGTTATAATTTTAGTTTGGCTTTATGCTACAGGGGATTCATTACAAAGGATGTCAATGAAAAGAAATCATCATTCAATCGTACGTCGTATTTCTAAATATTCAACAACATTTTTAATTAACTTAATATAGTGAAGTCAGTCATCATTGATGCAGATTATCATGTATCAATATCTGTTTTTCATTAAAATAATAAAATCATTATTGTTTTGTGTTTCATGTTACTAATTTTCTTGGCTTCTTCAGGATTTGGCAGGTCTAGCACATTCGTTCCATGCCCTGCAGCCCGCAAAAGTTCATGAATTCAGGTACGTGCAACTTGCAATTAAAAGGAATACATATTGTTTACAAATTTAACAGTTAACTTTTGCATACACATGTGTATATTTATCAAGCAAATAGTGTTCTAGTGTTGATCATTTATTATTTGAGCATGATGTTTGTTCTTCAGCTTTGCATGGCTTGAGCTTGTTACTCTCAAAGATTTCATGCCAAAACTGCTCAATCAAAATGACCATCAAGGATGGCCATATATTAAGTGTCTTGTCATACGTGTGTTGTAGTTCATGGAACCTCTTTTGAGGAGTGGCGAACTTACAGAGCCGGTTTGCATCTTAACTATGGTTAGTAAATATTAAGAGCTCAACTATGGGTGAGACCACAATAGTTTAATTTATTAATAACAAAGACAGGGTTGAAAAGACCAAAATAGCCTCATATGCTTTGCATGTGAGGGGTGTTAACCAAAAAAAAAAAAAAAAACAATCAGATTTAGTATGAGTAGTTAACCCCTATATCAAAACATGAACATAAAGGTTGTTTTGGCGGATTTAAAGCGAAAGGTGTGGTGTGCAGTTTTGATGAAACATAAAGGTTGTTTTGTGCAATTTTGTCTTTAATTAATCACTTACTATTGCTTTCTTTGATTGAAAAAATGAAGTCAGAAAGACTGATGAAGAGGGAGAGCCAAGCAACTAGCCGGTGGCTCTTCAACCGTAGGAAGAGAAAAACAAGCATTAACCACAACAAAACCAAGGTTCTCCTCCCATTACCTATGTATAGTTGCGCGTTGGAATATAATGTTTCCTAGATGAAAAATAAAAGTTTTTTTTTTGTGTGTGTGTGTGTGGGGGGGGGGGGGGGGGGGTTGTATTGGTTTACGGGAACAAGTCAATATGGGTAATTAGTGTGCGTGAAACACTTTTTGTTACAAAAAGTACTCAAATTTATAGTATAAACATGTAGGGTGCGAGATATGAATACAAAGATTCTTTTCTTTTGGTAGTAGTTAACTTCGCTTTCATAATATAGGTTGCTGATCAAGTATTCTTCATCAAATATTTGGGGTGCTCATTGGTGGCTGCTCAGGGAGACCAAATATAAGAAACACTTATAAAGCAAATCAAGTCTCATGACTTAAGAGTATATGTTGAGCTAAGTACATCAAATGAAAAAAAAAAAAAAACAAGGACACACCGAAGTACAATTGTTTGTTTGGCAAGTTAAAAAAGAACTGCCTTTGAATATTAGCAACTTAATTTTAATGTGCATTATCATGTATAAATTTTTATTTTGTTTCAGATTTGAAATATACTCTCTCATTTAGTTTTAGCTAAAGTTAGATTGATCATGCCTTTTGCACTTTTTTCTAAAGAGGTTTCCTCTTAAGCTATATTTTGTTCACCGTTTTTTTTTTCTTTAAAATAATTAAACTCATCATTGTCAAAAGACATAGGTTGTGATATAAAGTTGAGGTCAACAACTGTTTGTAGCTTAAGCTATCCAAAGACCAGAAAGACTGCATGCCATACGAAGTTGAAGTTGACTTATGAAGCTATTGTCAAGTGGGAGTCTATTGGTGCATATTATGTGACAAAAACTTAATGGACATTGTCTTTGAATATATTGTAACGGGCTCAACATTGTATTTATATGGTTAGTGAGTTCAGAAACGAATTGGGCTTGGAGATAGGCTTAGCCCATGTCGTGTGATGTATAAACTCATATTACATGTTGGGTTAGGTTAGCCATTCCAAAGTTTAGTGAGAGAGATAGAAATCGCAGAGCTTTAGAGAGAGACGAGATAGAGAGGAGTGGTGATATTGAATTGATTGTATACATAAAGTTGGATAATCAATAGAATATCGGTTTAGAGTGATTCGTGTTTTTGCAAGTTCTACTCGTTTTCTGTGTTTTATCTAACCAAGAGGGATCCGCAATCTTGATTAGATTATCAATCTTGTCAAGGTCCACGTGTGGTATGGACCTACAATAAAACAAGCTAATCATTGTCAAAAGACATAGGTTGCTGTATTAGTACTAATTCTTATATGTTGTACCTTGCACATTAATTATTTAAACAAGCTAATTAAACAATACTTACTACAACTAGTGCGTGCATTCATGGACCATATATTTCAACTTAACTTATATTTTTTTGAAAGCGTTTATGCTATTTTACAATTATTGCAACTGACGAGAATTTGATCGATAACGATTCGTTTTGTTATGATACCAACACTCGTTATGGCAATAGAAAGAGAAATAATAAATATATAAACCATGATATGAATAAAAGAATATCAACACTTGCTTTATATCGCTTGAGTTTTTTTTCCCTTAGGAATTGAATCGGTTTGTCGGGATACCGCCACAATAAAGTTAACAAACGCGAGTTACCGAGGAAAAATCATATAGCACATTTAAAAAAATTATATGAAAACCACTAAAAGACAAGAAACTTACTTTTCATTTAGTTTGTTCTTTAATATATTGATTGAACGATAATAATATCATCTTGAAGAAACACGTAACTAATTTTAAGTTAATTAGTTTGGTTTATGTTTCAAACATGAGGGTTAATCTTCTTTAATCCTTCCTGAGCTCGTACGTGATGATTCTTCCTGCAAAACAGCAACACCGTTAGCCGTTAAGAGGGGAATATGGGGGTTTCCCTATTAACCAGACTCCAGCGTGAGAATAAGTAACTGCTTTGAGGAAATAAGTGTGTGTTAAGAGTGAGAGTATAGAGAACGGAATGTTTAACCTAAGTATGGAGGTCCCTATTTATAGCCGGAGTGGTGTAGGAGGAGATGGGCTGATGGGCCTTGGGCCGGAAGGCGATAACAAGGAATATCCTCTTTGTCTCACTGGTATCGACCGTTAGTGGCTTCTAGAAGTTCTTCGGTGCTGGCGCACCTTGATTGGAGCCACGTGTCCTAGTTGTCGGCCTTGTTGTCCTTCTGCCATCAGCAGGTGAGTGGAGATCATGGGGCAGTTGTCGCCGCCCCCTGATTGGTGCCATGTAGGCGTCCTTGTGTACTCTCTGTCTCCTGCACGACTGTTAATCGTGGAGCACGACAGAGCACAGCCTGGTGAACGCTCATTGGCTCATTCTTCTGCCACTCATACCTTTGGTGCTTTCTGAAGTGGCCCTGCGCCGTAACTCTTGCGTGGCCCTTGTTATGCACGTAACTAGCCCGCGCAAGGTTGTAGGAGTCGAGGGCTCTTATTCAGAATACTAAGGTGCTGTTTGTTTTTTCAGAGGTAAAATGTCTGCAGTCTGCAGACCACATCTGCAGACATCTGTAGCAGAAGAGGTGGACCAAACCTCTGCAGTCTGCAAGAAGAAGATTATTTGTTTTTTAACTTCTGCAAGGTGCTGAACATAATAGGCACAAATAATCAAAAATAATCTTGTAATGAACATCAAGCAATCCTGATAATCATTATATCAAAACAACTGGTAAACAAATTCACAAATTCACATCCCTAATGACGCATCACTCCTCATAATCAATCCAATTGATTAACATAACCACAGGAAACTAACAAAAATCACAAGTAATCTCATAATCCTTCTATGTTCAGTTTCTGTAATTCATTCAACCACAGCTAATTAACTACTTATTGATCCAGTTTAAAACTCATAATTATATCAAACCTCCACCACACCTTATGCTTCCAATCATAATCAATCCAAATAACAACTAAAAATAACCACAACAACTACACAACTAATCAAAACAAGATAACTACAGTAACAACTCACCCTTCCATTGGACGAAGCATCACACCGACCAACAAAGGATCGAGAACGAATTGACGAAAAAAGACGGTTGAGTGAACGATGTAGATGAAGTTATTGTTCGATTGGTGTAGATGGATGAGATGCGGACGCCAGAGAAGACGCTGGAGTTGCCATGGATGCCGGAAAAATGTAATTGTAAACCTAGTTTATTGTAAAGATAGAGGATTGAAGTAGAGAGAGAGATGGAGTGAGAATATGGAAAAGTTAGGGTTCTAGAAATTGTTCTAGTAGCTTCTGAAAAGAAATTTTTTTGAGTGAAGATGGAGAAAAGTGAAAACAGAGGTTAGTTATATAACAAGGGGGTGAAGGAAGAGGATGGTTCAAGAGAACACGAGGGTTGTCTAGCGGTGTAGGGCGGCAGTAGTGGGAGGAGGAGGAGAGTGGTGGTGGAGAGGGGTTAGGGTTTTGGTATGTCTGTGTTTTGTGTTTTGTGAGAAGATGTTTGAAGTGTTTAGAAGTGGGAGGTCCACATCTGTTTGGGGAAGAGGACGCACAGACCTTTTTAAATGAAATCTCTTCTGAAAAACAAACAATCTGCAAAACAAAAGGTCTGCGGGTGGTCTGCGCCGCGCAGACAAAAGAGGCCAGGAAGCTCTTCTTAGGAAAAACAAACAGCACCTAAGTGTAAGACTGATGCTGTCTCTTGTTTGGGCCTCGCGCGAAATTCAGGTTTTACGTAAGTAGCCCGCGCGAGGTCTAAGGATGAATCAGCTTATTGAGTAAGGAGTATGGTCCAGCGCCCGACCTGAAATGGTCTGCGCGGCTTTTTGGGACCATACCCCTTCATCTACACTCATAAATTTAACTTTTCCTTTTATGGCATTTATGTAAGGGATTATTACATAGGGGAAGGTTCTATGCAGAACACTAAATATTGCGAGAACACGCAGAACAAAATGAATCATCCATTTTTTCAATCCTAAAAACCTAAAAAGTAAAGGGAAATGTTACAAATGGAAGATTTATTGTTTCTCACACTATAATTTAAAACAAAATATGAAAAATTTTCATTTTTTTAAATAACCTACACATGTGTGCATTCTGTGTAGGCTAAATTACCTACATGTATGTAGGCTAAGTATAGGTAAAAATATAAGGTTTTCCATGCATATATAATATACATACAAATGTAGGAAATATAAAATTTAAAAAATATGAACTTTAAATCATAAAATCTAGTGATTTAAAGTTGTTCTTTTTGTTCTCGCAATAATTAGTGTTCTGTAATGATCTTCATCCTTATTACATATATCCCCTATTTAAAACCTAAATTACATATTTACCCAACCTAAAAATTAAATTACATATTTCCCCTTCTCTTAGCAAAATGACATAAATACCCTTTTAAAAATAAGAACCCTGCTGGCTTTCATTTCCCCCTGCGAGTCATCGCTAGTGACTACGGCTTTGCCAAAACTTCGTGGGTGTTTGGGTTAGCTTATTTTGGAGCAACTTATAACTTATGGACTTATAAAAGTTAATAAGTTGTTTTTAAAGTGTTTGGTTTAACTTATTTAAGTTATTTTTGTGTGTGGAAAAGTTGTTTTTAAGAAGTTAGAAATTTTAACTTATAACTTATGACTTATATAAGTTAATAAGTTGTTTTTGAGAAGGAATCCCAAACACCCCCTTCCACAGTTCCACCGGCAAACCACTAACCCTAACCGGCCTCTGAGAACCAGTGACGATAAGAGTTCCGGCGACGAGAAGAGATCAGCGATGACAAGACTTCCGGCGACAAGAAGAGATCCAACGGAAAGAAGAGAACCAGCGACGAGAAGAGGTCCGGCGATTGTAACCAGGTTTTTTCCGGTTTGTTCTCTCTCGATAGAATGGGAGTTTGATTAGTGGGATTGATTTCTATTTGAAATCTTGAAAAGAATTATGAAGTTTTCTTAAAGTAAAATTGGGATTCTAGTTTTATGTTCCCGTTCCATTTACATATTTATGTGTTAATCTTGTAAGAATTTGACTTGAAAATTGAATTTCATATTAAGTTTTATGGGTTAAAGATTTCTGAAATAGGATATGAAGATTAAGAAGAACGGAGAGCAAATCATGATTGGAAATGTGTAAATATGTAATCTGTAAGTTTTATTAAAAAAGAAAAAGGATAAAATAGTCATTCTATGATTTATTTTTAATAAAAGGCAAATTGGATTTAAATAATCCCAACTTGCTCAATTTGGCCGATAATAATCCCAACTCAGTTATTGGCCGATAATAATCCGAACTGGTCCACTTTTGGCCGATAATAGTCCGCGTTAAAAATAGCTTAACGGAGTTAAGTTTTTTTCCGAATTACAAACCACAAACCGATGTTTTATGGATTTTGATCAGAACGAGGATACGAGTTGATTGATATAAAATTCACCTCCAATACTGCCCCAAACGACGAAAACGGTGCTTCAATTCAGGTGTTTAAACTTCCAATTAACAAAAATCAATTCGTTTGAAGCACCGTTTCGAGGTAAGTTTTACATAAATCGAATCATTTCCTCGTTATGATCAAAATCCATAAAACATCGGTTTGTAATTTGGGAAAAAAGCTTAACTCCGTTAAATTATTTTTAACGGTGGACTATTATCGGCCAAAAATGGACCAGTTCGGATTATTATCGGCCAATAACTGAGTTGGGATTATTATCGGCCAGATTGAGCAAGTTGAGATTATTTAAATCCAATTTGCCTTAATAAAACAAAGCAAAATGGGTAAATTTGATATTTTGAGTTTTAAGCAAGGGGATATATGTAATTTTTTTTTTGGGGTTGGGTATATATGTAATTAATGAAGTTTGTAGAGGGATATATGTAATTGTCCCTTTATGTAATTTACTCAAATTTTGTGTGGCATTTGTAAAATTTTTATTCTTTTTTTTTCTATATTTTGACCACAAATGTTTTGGTTCTTACACTTTGACCCCTTCAAATTTTGTTAGTTTTTTAAACCAATTTACATTCTTACCTCCTGAGTTTTAATAAATTTATCACATGTACCATGAACTTTAATAACATGAACTTTAATAAAGTTAACTTTACCCTTTTAAAACCACATTACACTACAACCCCCTAATTTTAAAAAAGCTACCGCTTTAAATTTAAACGGATTTTCATTGTGACGTCATGATTTTCTTACATGTTTCATCTCTTTATATATAATTTCAAATAATATTAAGAGTAAACTGCAATTTTACCCCCTGGGGTTTAAGCCAATTGGCACCCTGACCCCTCCATGGAAATAATTGCAATTTTACCCCCCCCCCCCCCAACGTTGTTGTTCTGTTGCATAATTTCCCCCTGGCGTCAAATAATTTAACAGATCTGTTAACTGGAATGTGAAATGACTATGTTGCCCTTTCATATTACCCCCTATGGTTTGTTCTAATTTGTAATATTACCCCCATGGTGTAAAATGACTAAATTGTCCTTTCTTATTACCCCATGTGGTTTGTTGTACTTTGCCATATTACCCCCCCCCCCCCTCGGTGTTAAATAGTTCTTGCAAACCTTACCCCCTGCAGGTCAAGCATCTTTGATGCCAAGGCTGGAATTGCTTTGAACGACAACTTTTTGAAACTTGTCTCTTGGTATGACAACGAATGGGGATACAGGTAATTTCTTGCAACTTTTTTTATTATGTATTGTCTACTGAATTAACATGCATATTTTTTACGGGTCAAAAGTGGTCAACCTGTTTTATGTTAACTGATAAATGGTTGAAATAATAATCCTAGGAAAAAGTTAAGCGGTAAGCCTGCAAACGAACCGAAAGTTCATGAACTGTTCGTGAACTTGATCGGTGGGAAGTTAAAAACACGAGCGATGTTCGTTCATTATGTTCGTGAACGTTCGTTTATGTTCTTTATATTTTAATAAATACATATGGAGTTATATTTATACAAATACAAACATAAAAGACGCTTTCTAACTACTTATCGTAATTAATCAATCATCTATATAAAAAAAACTACTTTATGTGTGTTTATGTTTCTTTACGTTTTGAACTATTCATTTAATGAATTAACACCGAACAAAAAGTTTGTTCGATTATATGTTCTACTTATCGTAATTAATCAATCATCTATATAAAAAAAACTACTTTATGTGTGTTTATGTTTCTTTACGTTTTGAACTATTCATTTAATGAATTAACACCGAACAAAAAGTTTGTTCGATTATATGTTCGTGTTCGGTTAAAGTTAAATAAACAAACACAATGTTGCAATAAAGATAATAAAAACAGTTATCATTGATAAATATTTTACATTAACGCTTGTTGCAATATATTGACTCTCTTTTCAACCTTTTGTTTTCAGCTCGCGTGTTATTGACTTGATTGTCCACATTGCATCTGTGGAAGCCTAAATGCTCGATAGGTGAATGGTCACCTGGTCTTCGACCACAGCTATGTGTTGGTTTTTCTTTTGAGTTTGAATAACAAGAATCTTTCATACAAGGTTTTTGAGGTGCTACATATTTTGGTACATGTTGTAGGCTCTTTTTTGGTTGTTTCAAGTACTCTCGGTTATCTCTTTTGAATAACTGGACCGTCACGCGTGGTTCATGAACCCGTTGCTGGAGTACTCGATCATAATAGGCTAGATGGACATTCTGGTTGGGCCGAAACACATGGTTGGTTTAAACATGTGTTCAAAAGTTTTTTAGTTAGTTTTAATTTAAAAAAATTGTCATGGGTAGGTTAAGAGTTCCTGATCGATCTTATTTGGCCTCAAACTTTAGCAATATCGTTTTGAGAAAATGAATTTGTTAATAACCACTTAACCCAAATCTCATTATGTTGTCACATTTGTTAAAACTTTGTTGTGTCCGTTTGCATGTTTCTGAATAGTAGATCAGCTGGTATCCTTCTCGGTGGTAATCACCCTTATTTTCTGTGTTCGTCCACGCTTTTTATTTTACAAAATTTGCACTTAGTAATGATCTAAATGAAGACCAACCTAGGAGGAAACCACTTAGTAGAATGTAGAAAACCACTGACCAGCTGGGCTATATTAGCTCGTGCTATTTATTTCTGTTATTTCGTTGGTTATGTTCTTGCTTATACACTTCACGGATGCATATTTAAATGTATTAGCACATATTTAAGACGAAAATTCCAAGCTTTATCAAATGAAGGGTCTATGCTTATAACACGCTAACTCATTATAAATATCGTATTTTAATAGAAAAACATTGCCATTATAATAAGCACATACAATTTTTCGAGTATAGATTATATTTTCGTTTTATCAAATTACAACCCATATGTTGTCACTTTTTTTTTTAATTTCATTCTCACACTTATATTATAAAAGTTCATATTATTATAAGGGTATTGGATTTTAATAATCTTAAGTTTCACCTGTTGGCTCATAATAATCACAACTCTAAAAATTCCCTCAAACGATCCCAACTTATAACATTTTGGCCCCATCGATCCTTTTCAAACTGTAGTTGCTTTTAATTCAATTAAGGAGGCTACAGGTGCACACTTATAAGTTGGGTCTATTGAGGAGACCAAATTCTTATATGTTATAAAAGGATCAACGGGGCCAAATTTTTGTAAGTTGGGATCGTTGAAGGGAAATTTTTAAAGTTGAGATAGCATATCTTGGTGCTACAATAGATGCTTTGGCCTTTCGCTTTTAATTACAATTAAGGAGGTTAAATGCATATACACACTTACCATTGCGGCAACATCTTGAAGATTCTAAACATACAAAGTTTTAATGTATTACATAGTATTAAAAATACATATAATCAAAAATATTAATACGGATTATTATTGAATATTCAAACAAAATGACATGATATAAACCATAAATTCAAGCCAACAATCAACCAAAACAATATGATACTACCCAAAAATTCTAACAACCATTTAACCAAAAACATCAAATATTGAAAAATGGTGAAAAGTTCAAAATCCGACAAAGATTTTACTACATGTTGTTTCAGTTATAGTGAGTATGAAAACATCAGTAACCATGCATATACACGCTTACCATTGCGGCAATCTCTTGAAGGTTCTAATCATACAAAGTTTTAATGTATTACATAGTATTAAAAATACATACAATCAAGAATATTAATACCGATTGTTATTAATATTCAAACAAAATGACATGATATAAACCATAAATTCAAGCCAACAATCAACCAAACAATATGATGCTACCCAAAAATTCTAACAAACATTTAACCAAAAACATCAAATATTGAAAAATGATGAAAAGTTCAAAATCCAACAAAGTTTTTACTACATGTTGGTTCGGTTTTGGTGAGTATGAAAAAATCAGTAACCATAATCGACCATCTACTTTTGATTTAAAAAAAACAATTAACTGACCCACCGCTTTTTGATTTAGTTCGGTTTTTTTTGGTTCACTTTTGTCGGTTAATTCGGTTATGAGTCAGTTAATTCGGTTTTTGCAAACCCCTAGTGCAGAATACAACTATTAAAAAATATAGTTGTTAAAAAGATAGAAAACAATGAGATCGTTTAGTAAATGGTATAAGATCGACATTTAAATCTAAAATACATTAATTTATTTGTTATCAAACTCATATATTTGTGTTCACACCTAGCAAATAAAACCATCTTAAAGGCGTATAGTACTATAGGGAAATGTTCATTTGAGAAGAAATTTAATGTAAGAAGAAAAAGAAGAAATGACATATTAGTAAAATACTATTTCATTTATAACTCATATTATTAATTTCTCTCTCTTTAATTAATTAGTCAACTAATCATTAATTATCCTATATATAATTTACAAAACCTACACATATCAAAATTTTCCTACATATACCCTACACATTATAGAATTTTATCTTACACAGTCGAAATTTATCCTACACGCCTCGAAATACATCCTACACAACTCATAATTTGGAAAAAGTATATATTTTGGAAAAAAAATTTAGTTAGTTACACCTCGAAATATATCCTACACAACTCATAATTTAGAAAAAGTTTTTTTTAATTTGGAAAATATATTTCGAAAAGGAGTTACAAATTTAGTTTAGTTAGTTATTAAAGGGGAAGAATACAAATTAATGATTTATGTAAGTTTACCAATATACCCTTATATTAAAATTAAATACAAATATTAAATAAAGTAAAATGAAGCATTCTTATTGGTTGAAACTTCTTCTTTTTTCTTCTTACAAAAAAATTCTTCTCATTTGAACTCTCCACCAGTACTGTAATGGTATTTAAATAATATGATACACATTATCAGTATACATTATAACTAACACGTGGATGTGGTTTAGACAACCTTTTAATACTACAGCCTGTCACTAGCTGTATCATCTCTCCTTCTTCCCTCACCCACCCACCAACCATGCCCATTATAAATACAAGCTCGAGGCCTTTCTCCCTTTTAAGGCTTATCGATTGATCCATCTTCTTCTTCTTCTTCTTCTACTGTGGGAGATAGAGTGGTGCATACACTTGCTTTATCAACCTTTGCACACAGAAAAGCTTTTCCGTTGCTAAACAAGGTATATAAGTGTTTATATAAGTACATACCTATTTTGGTATAATTCTTAATTTGTTTTGAAAAATCTTTTGATCGATATGGTGCAGGTTCACTATTTTATTTATTACCTCTTGAAAAGTTTGCTACTTTTAAAAATTGTTTCTAGATTTGATCGTTTAGCATTATTGTTACCTCTCTTGTGTGTTTGTGTTTGATTCAACCTTTCAGGTGATCTTTTAATTCTAAAGTGAATCGATAATTAAGGGCATATTGGTTGTTTATTTACATAGGTAATTATCGAACACAACTATATGCCATTAGTTCTTGATGCTATCTTATGTGTTCATGAATATCTCGTTTGTAGATCGCTATGTAATAATATTTTTCAGTCCGTTTTGATTCGGGTCGAGTCGTATGAAATTTTAATGGGTATTTCAATGTATTTTGATAAATAAAATAACTTTTATATGAAAATGTCTTTTGTGAAACATATATATATGTTGTGTGTGGAAGAAGTGATTAAAAATAATAACAATTAAGTTATATTCTGGGAATCTAGTAATAGAAATGTCAGAGTAAAAAACCAAAATCGTCCCTGAGGTTTGGTTATATTTGTTTGTTTCAACCAAAAGGACAAAAATGCCCTTCACCTTAATAGAAAAAATAACAGAGTTAGTGATTTAGATGGAATTTGTAATAAAACGTAAACTTGAAAGATCCAAATGCACAAATCCTTTTGGATGAAACAAACAAATTTGACTAAATCTTAGGGAGGATTTTGGCATTTTACTCGTGGGAAAATAAAAGGTAAGCATTTATGTAAAAACTTAAACTTTTAATATTCATTCAAATGAGTTTAATAATTAGTACCTAAGTTTTTATTTATTTATTTTTGTATTGCAATTTATTGTTTTGGATTATAGTAATAAATATTTGAAATAAAATATGTGTTGTTTCTAACAACATAATATTTGTTATTTTTTTTTGTTTTGTTTTTCTTATTTGTATTATCTTTTGTGTTCTTTGTGTTTATTTTCCTTAAAATATTACGTAAAGTACACCGTGTCCTTAATGAAATATAAATTAATAGATTTAAGTAAATTGTTCAACACGTTTTAATTATTGTGGTTTGGATAATTGTGGGACTTATTATTGTAACATGAATGATATTTTAGTTAGGAACTGGATTATCGTAGTTTGGGACTAGATATCGTGGGTTGGGACAATGGTAACTTGTGACTTGATTCTTATGTATTTTTATTGTGTTCTCAATCATTGTTCATGGATCTTCTTTACCCAGATTTGGCCAAGAAAATAATCCTTCGTTGGAATGGGTGGTCTCGGAAAAAAGAATGCATTTGCTTTGACTTATCATTCATTTCATTGGATATGGTAAATTCTTATTCTTTTTTATTAATTCATTCATTCATTGGAGCTTCTTGCAATTGTTTTATCTTTGTATTGTTTTTTTTTATTAGTTTGACTTTTGATTTATCTCTTTTTCATTGGAGCTCCATGCATTTGCTTGCTTTGGCAATTGTCACTTAGGCATGAATTTCATTGTATTTATGCATTAGTAATATGTTAGATATCAACATGTGGACGAATTCATATGTGTGATATGTTACAGGGGATTCATTACAAAGGATGCAAATGAAAAGAAATCATTATTCAATAGTAAGTTGCATTTCTGAATATTCAACAACGTTTTTAATTAACTCATTCATTCATTGGAGCTTCTTGCAATTGTTTTATCTTTGTATTGTTTTTTTTTATTAGTTTGACTTTTGATTTATCTCTTTTTCATTGGAGCTCCATGCATTTGCTTGCTTTTGATTTATCACTTTTCTTCGGGAGTGGGAATTTGAGGCAATTGTCACTTAGGCATGAATTTCATTGTATTTATGCATTAGTAATATGTTAGATAGCAACATGTGGACGAATTCATATGTGTGATATGTTACAGGGGATTCATTACAAAGGATGCAAATGAAAAGAAATCATTATTCAATAGTAAGTTGCATTTCTGAATATTCAACAACATTTTTAATTAACTTAATACAGTGAAGTCAGTCATCATTGATGCAGATTATCATGTATCAGTATTTGTTTTTCATTAAAATAATAAAATCATTATTATTTTGTGTTTCATGTTCCTAATTTTCTTGGCTTCTTCAGGATTTGGCAGGTCTAGCACATTCGTTCCATGCCCTGCAGCCTGCAAAAGTTCCTGAATTCAGGTAGGTGCAACTTGCAATTAAACGGAATACATATTGTTTACGAATTTAACACTTCACTTTTGCATACACATGTGTATATTTATCAAGCAAATTAGTGTTCTAGTCAGGGTCGGCCCTGAGAATTCATGTACCCTGTTCGGGCTCGAAAAAACGTGCTCTTAGACCTTAACGAAATTGGGTATTGAGCTCACTAAAGGTCTAAACCTAACGCCAATGGGCTAATAACTAATCTAAACCATAAAAATAGTTTTGTAAGTGGGCCTATATTGGTGTTTGTATGGGTATATCCTATTAATTAATTTATATTTTACATATACATATCAGAGTTTTTTAAAAAATAACGTGCCTTTCGAAATATCGGGCCCTGGCCGATGGTCCTCCCTGCCCACCTTCAGGGCCGGCCATGGTTCTAGTCTTTATCATTTATTGTTTGAGCATGATGTTTGTTCTTCAGCTTTGCATGGCTTGAGCTAGTTACTCTCAAAAGATTTCATGCCAAAACTTCTCAATCAAAAATAACCATGAAGGATGGCCATATATTAAGTGTCTTGTCATAGGTGTGTTGTAGTTCATGGAACCTCTTTTGAGGAGTGGCGAACTTACAAAGCCGGTTTGCATCTTAACTATGGTTAGTAAATATTAAGAGCTCAACTATGGTTGAAGCGTTGAGTTAAGGATGTCAATGGGTGAGGCCACAATAGTTTAACCCCTTTATAGAGATTTTTACATATTTCCCCCCTCCTAAGCTGGCTTATTACGTATTTCCCCAAATAAAAAAAAACAATTACATATTTCCCCTCGCTAACCCATATATATTACATATTTCCCCTTTTCATTAAAAACTATTATTAAATGACTATTTTACCCTTAATGAGCTATTAAATGAATATTTACATATTTCCCATTTCTAATATCATCAATCAATTACATATCTCTCCAACTTAGAAGCTACATAAATTAGACAAAATAACACTAGTCTTAGTCTCTCATCAACCAGTTTTAGCGTTCTTCTCCAAAAGGGAAAAGTATGCTGACAGGCAAATCAACAGGATCTACTTTCCACTAGAAGCTAGTAGTTCAATGGTAATGTTCTCTGTGTGTAAACAAACATATGTGTTGTGTGTATGTGTATTTGATTTGAGGGAGATGCTATAATGATTGATGCTTAAAGGGCTGTCTTGCTTGTGTGCTATGGCTTTTTAGTAACAATTTATTGTTATTTGATTAGCATCATTGTCATTAAATGTTGCAAGTACTTTATTTATTTTTTGGCTATAAATGAACAAATCATTTAAAATTGATTTATTTCTATAACTCCAGCCACCTACCTTCGAGTGTCCAATTTGCATGGGGCCCCTAGTTGAACAGATGGCCACAAGGTGCGGTCACATGTTTTGTGAAGGTTGCATAAGAGATGTTCAGGCATTTCTTAATGTATTCTTTGGATTTTTATTATGATTATTATGGTATTGTTTGAGAATAGTATCAAGTAGAAGAATTAATAAAATACTACATGAATTGGGGAGATATGTGATTGATTGATTGATGATACTAGAAATGGGAAATATGTAAATATTCATTTAATAGTTCATTAGGGTAAAATAGTCATTTAATAAGAGTTTTTAATGAAAAGGGGAAACATGTAATATATATGGGTTAGGAAGGGTAAATATGTAATTGTTTTTTTTTATTTGAGGAAATACGTAATAAGCCAGCTTAGGGGCTGTTTGGTAGCCTCTGAATGGTCATTAAGAGGCTACCTCTTAATGGAACCATTAAGAATTTTACCAATGAGAAGGTAGAAGATTGTGACATGTGATGATTTACCATTCAGATGTTACCTCTTAACCATTCAGACTTGAGGTTACCTCTTATTCATTCAGAGGTTTTAAACCATTAAGAGGTACCATCTGAATGGTCATTAAGAGGCTACCAAACAGCCCCTTAGTAAGCTTAGTAGGGGGAAATATGTAAAAATCCCTAATTTATTAATAACAAAGACAGGGTTGAAAAGACCAAAATACCCTAATATGCTTTGCATGTGAGGGGTGTTAACCAAAAAAAAACAATCAGAGTTAGAGTTAGTATGAATAGTTAACCCCTGTATCAAAACATGAACATAAATGTTGTTTTTGGCGGATTTAAAGCGAAAGGTGTGGTCTGCAATTTAGATGAATTATAAAGGTTGTTTTGTGCAATTTTGTCTTTAATTAATCACTTGCTATTGCTTTGTTTGATTAAAAAAATGAAGTCAGAAAGACTGATGAAGAGGGAGAGGCAAGCAACTGGCCGGTGGCTCTTCAACCGTAGGAAGAGAAGAACACGAATTAACCACAACAACAAAACCAAGGTTCTCCTCCCATTACCTATGTATAGTTGCGCGTTGGAGGGGGGGGGGGGGGGGCTATTGGTTTAAGGTAACAGGTTAGTATGGGTAATTAGTGTGCATGAAACACTTTTTGTTACAAAAAGTACTCAAATTTATAGTATAAACATGTAGGGTGCGAGATATGAATACGAAGATTGTTTTCTTTTGGTAGTAGTTAACTTCGCTTTCATAATATAGGTTGCTGATCAAGTATTCGTCATCAAATATTTGGGGTGCTCATTGGTGGCTGCTCAGGGGAGACCAAATATAAGAAGACACTTATAAAGTCAAGTCTCATGACTTAAGAGTATATGTTGAGCTAAGTACATCAAATGAAAAAAAACAAGGACACACCGAAGTACAATTGTTTGTTTGGCAAGTTAACAAAGAACCGCCTTTGAATATTAGCAACTTAATTTTAATGTGCATTATCATGTATAAATTTTTATTTTGTTTCAGATTTGAAATATACTCTCTCATTTAGTTTTAGCTGAAGTTAGATTGATCATGCCTTTTGCACTTTTTTCTAAAGAGGTTTCCTCTTAAGCTATATTTTGTTCACCGTTTTTTTTTTCTTTAAAATAATTAAACTCATCATTGTCAAAAGACATAGGTTGTGATATAAAGTTGAGGTCAACAACTGTTTGTAGCTTAAGCTATCCAAAGACCAGAAAGACTGCATGCCATATGAAGTTGAAGTTGACTTATGAAGCTATTGTCAAGTGGGAGTCTATTGGTGCATATTATGTGACAAAAACTTAATAGACATTGTCTTTGAATATATTGTAACGGGCTCAACATTGTATTTATATGGTTAGTGAGTTCAGAAACGAATTGGGCTTGGAGATAGGCTTAGCCCATGTCGTGTGATGTATAAACTCATATTACATGTTGGGTTAGGTTAGCCATTCCAAAGTTTAGTGAGAGAGATAGAAATCGCAGAGCTTTAGAGAGAGACGAGATAGAGAGGAGTGGTGATATTGAATTGATTGTATACATAAAGTTGGATAATCAATAGAATATCGGTTTAGAGTGATTCGTGTTTTTGCAAGTTCTACTCGTTTTCTGTGTTTTATCTAACCAAGAGGGATCCGCAATCTTGATTAGATTATCAATCTTGTCAAGGTCCACGTGTGGTATGGACCTACAATAAAACAAACTCATCATTGTCAAAAGACATAGGTTGCTGTATTAGTACTAATTCTTATATGTTGTACCTTGCACATTAATTATTTAAAGAAGCTAATTAAACAATACTTACTACAACTAGTGAGTGCATTCATGGACCATATATTTCAACTTAACTTATATTTTTTTTTGAAAGCGCTTATGCTATTTTACAATTATTGCAACTGACGAGAATTTGATCGATAACGATTCGTTTTGTTATGATACCAACACTCGTTATAGCAATAGAAAGAGAAATAATAAATATATAAACCAAGATATGAATAAAAGAATATCATCGCTTGAATTTTTTTTCCCGTATGAATTGAATCGGTTCGTCGGGATCCCGCCACAATAAAGTTAACAAACGCGAGTTACCGAGGAAAAATCATATAGCACATTTAAAAAAATTATATGAAAACCACTAAAAGACAAGCAAGTTACTTTTCATTTAGTTTGTTCTTTAATATATTGATTGAACGATAATAATATCTTCCTGAAGAAACACGTAACTAATTTTAAGTTAATTAGTTTGGTTTATGTTTCAAACATGAGGGTTAATCTTCTTTAATCCTTCCTGAGCTCGTACGTGATGATTCTTCCTGCAAAACAGCAACACCGTTAGCTCGTTAAGAGGGGAATATGGGGGTTTCCCTCTTAACCAGACTCCGGCGTGAGAATAAGTAACTGCTTTGAGGAAATAAGTGTGTGTTAAGAGTAAGAGTAGAGAGAACGGAATGTTTAACCTAAGTATGGAGGTCCATATTTTCCGGAGTGGTGTAGGAGGAGATGGGCGGATGGGCCTTGGGCCGGAAGGCGATAACAAGGAATATCCTCTTTGTCTCACTGGTATCGACCGTTAGTGGCTTCTAGAAGTTCTTCGGTGCTGGCGCACCTTGATTGGATCCATGTGTTCGAGTTATCAGCCTTGTTGTCCTTCTGCCATCAGCAGGTGAGTGGAGATCATGGGGCAGTTGTCGCCGCCCCCTGATTGGTGCCATGTAGGCATCCTTGTGTACTCTTTGTCTCCTGCACGACTGTTAATCGTGGAGCACGACAGAGCACAGCCTGGTGAACGCTGATTGGCTCATTCTTTTGCCACTCGTACCTTTGGTACCTACGGAAAGTTCATGAACTGTTCGTGAACTTGATCGGCGGGATGTGGTACCTGCGGAAAATCCACAGTCATCCTGAGTTAACATCTTGCCGTTTTGGGTTACTTATTAAATTTCGGGACGAAATTTCTTTCAAGTTGGGGATGATGTGACAACCCGAAAATTCAAGATCCTTGTCGACGCTTCACTTGTTTCGCAATCTTGTCTTGACAATTCGTTTCATAGCATAACATGTGTATTTTGTGTGATTGATTAAAATATTTTGTTGGTTAATCGAATTAATGTGTGATGATTCACTGTTCAATGGTTGATAAAAACCTTAGGCGATGAAAAATGGATCTTTCGTCACCTCACCTCTCGACGAAAAATGGATCTTTCATCATCACACTCTTCGGCGAAGAATGGGTTCTTCACCAAGAGGTATTTCATCGAGGACATTATTCGCCGAGTTGGGCTTGTGGCCCAAACAGTTACGACAATGCCTGGGTGCATTATATTTACACAAATGGGTACGAGAAGTTGTTATCAAAACCCTACTTTGCTTCCCTCTCCCTCTCGTCGGCTGTTCCTGTAATCTCGAAGTCGTTGTGCATCGATCAAATCAGTCTATCCAATCCCACGGTTAGTGTTCATCATTGTAGTACTAAGATGATGATGTTGTGTTTGTATGTGAAGTTAGGGTTCATCAATAGGTGAATGATTACGGTGCTCGTTCATGTTGGTCTTATTGGTTAAGAAACTTGTAGTTGATCATTATATGTACCTGATCATGGTTTCATAATTACTGGATGTGTTTCTTGATTAACAGTGATGATTATAGGATAAGTTGTTAACTAGATTTGGGTAATAATGTATGGTAAAACTGTATGTTCCGGATAAATTGTTAAACGGTAAATGATTGGTGTAATTAGGGTTCTTGATCTTGATTAGAAAACGTCATTTGATCTGTTTGAGAAACTGTCAAAGTGTTAGCGTGCGTTGCGGCGGGGATTAAGGAAAACTGTAACTGACTGTATGTTCAGTGACGAAGGACATCCCGACGAAAGACCAAAGACATGGTCTTTCGTCGACCAGACTTCGACGAAACACTAGAGTCTTTCGTCACCTGCATTCTTGGCAAAGAACAGTCTTTCGTCATTAGGGTCTTTCGCCAGGAAGGCATTCCATGAAAAACTGGTCTTTCATGGAGTTACTGCAATTGTGTAAATGGATTGAATAGTTGAACAATGTTGATGCATGTAATGATGAATAGTTCTATTTAAACAACTACGTGTATTTCATGTTTGCAATAGCAATTAGAAATGAGGAACTGGCTTGACTCATGAAAATAGCAAATTCGTCGTTAAATGCTAAATATATGACTTGCACATGGGATGTGGGTTTACACAAAAACTGAGTACTTGCTACATGTTGTCAGTGATCTTTGTGATAGATGTAAACTGTGTGAGATAAGTCACTTGATTGATTGTGAAACTGATGTTAGTGGTAGCCATTGTTGGGAACATGAATTTGTGCTATAAACTTGAATGAAATCCAAACACTTGTTATGTATGGCATTACTTGTGACTTGTTGAATACGTGAATTGGGTATGTGTTTATGTAACTGATTTCATTGGTAACCACAGTAGGGTTGGTGACTAACTGGAACGGGTAACATTATATAGCGAGCAAACCTAAGGTGAGTTCACTGCTCTTTTTCCAAGCATGCGTCCCGGGGAGGGACATCTGGTAAACGTTCCGGGGAGGAATGTCGGGTTATTGGGATGTTGGTTAATACACTCATATCTATCACTTAAGTCCCTTCTACCGATTGTTGCCGGGGAGGCAACGGGGTATTAGTTAATACCCCAGTCTTGACCAGTGTGAACTAATGACCCCAATCTTGACCAGTGCTTTGATAGAGGCATCGGGGAATAGGACAAATAATCTGGAGCCATCGGCGGTAATCGAGTTATTAACAACATCAATCTCTGAAATGTTTTAAGCTCATATCTGGTAACTAAACGTGTTAACAAACTTTGAACTCACTAGCGTTGTCTGATACACTTGTCTGCATGCTTGCAGGTCTATAGGGTTATGTCATTGGAACTTGCTGTCTGGGAGGCTGGAGTGGTCATGGGTCGAGATACATGGAATCGCAAGACAAGTTTAATGGTTTTCGTACATGTGGTTATGAAACACTTAACAAATGATTTATGCTTCCGTTGTATACAATGAATTACATTTAACGTTTTGTAATACTCTATGTTAATGAATGAAAGTTTTTAATTAAATTTAGTTATGAGTTCAATGTGATTGGTGGCTAGATCCTGGTACGTCACATGCCTCGCGGGGGTTCCCGCACGTGGTATTTTAGGGGTGTGACAGTTTGGTATCAGAGTCACTGGTTATAGTAAACTTGGTTTTAAAAATGTTTTTATAAAACCAGACTATAACCGAACAGTTCTGAACACGTGAATACGACCATGACACTCAGCTCTAGATTGCAAGGTTCGTCTTTTTCACCTACTGCATACATTACTTGATTAGTACATATTTGTTTACGATGTAGCGTACGGACATACACACACACACTCGTCACTATAGCATGATTACATGAATTGCTTGCTTACATTATGATGCGTTGATACTATGTCATAGTCCCTGGAATTCTATGATCTTATCATTTTGATAACCTCCGTCTGATATCTGTATTTGAAGAGCCATTTGACATGAGTTAGGAGGAACTGAGATGAGCATGCAAACACAATATTATTGTGGGTGCACACATAATAATAATGTGGGGTGCATGCGAGTCCCAGTGAGCCTTAACAAGTGAAAAAGGGGTTCTGTCCTGTTAATTAATCAATGAGAAACGTAACAAATCTATAGGAGCCATAGCAGTGATTGTCTCCTATTCGAACGTGATCTTCTCACTCCTCTCTGAATCCTTACGAATCTCGATGCTATCGAGTATTACCTAAACACCCATTTGAATGTCTAGCGAACTGTGTAGAATGTTAGGTGCTAGTACGAACGTCTCTGTGTTGAATGTCGCAGCATCGAACACTTTGTTTATACCTTTCTCACTTATCTTCGTTTGCTGGAATTTAACATACTGACGCCTTAGATTCCGAGTGTGATCACTTCTGCAACGCGCTAGCAGCATACCGTGAATTACTCAATCGACTTGCAAGATCGATGGACAAGAGGATGAGAGTAGTACCTCACCAACCTCAGTATTAGGACGACCCTGGCTACCGGCATCGGGCACCAGCAAATTTGGCTTCAATCAAATCCCTAACCCTAGTAAGCGACTTATGGGAGTCAACTCCTACGAATCTATCGGGACATAAGCGATGACAATAGACTATAGTGTGGAATGTGTAATTGCCAGCACAATGATTAGCGCCATAGGACGTGGCATGGAATGTGAAAGGATGGACCCTGTTGGTGAAAGATCGTAGGGCTCCGTTACAAGCAACGACATTAGAGACAATAGTCACGGCAACATCAAGGTGCCTGTAATGGTAGCCAACAGTATGGGAATGAAGGTGCCTATGACATGGAGTGGCCGTTGTTAAATCAAGACGACAACAATCAAGGGAACGACGGCAGTACTAGAAATTCCCGTAACAGTAACAACAACACGGGAAATGATGCTCATGGAAGGGCATTTAGGGTTGGTGTGGGCGACGCCAGGGTTATAACAACATGGTGGCCTGCACGTTCTTGGTAGCCAATCGCTTCGTCTCTGTTCTGTTTAACCCTGATGCTTCTTGAAACCGGAACCTGTTGTGAAATCGGCTGATGGCAAGGCAATGGAAACCTCATATGTTCGTTGGGATGCAAACTCGACCTTGTGGGACAAGTGTTCGACATCTACCCTTGATAGATTCGTTGAAGTAGTTAGTGTGGATTGGTTATCCATATATCACGCAGATATACCTGGTGAGAAGAAAATTTTGAATATCCCTCTCCTTTGTGGCGAATCGCTGTCTGTCCTAAAGCATCAAAGTGGTGTAAAGGTTAGCATCATTTCAACAATGAACAACCAGAAGTGTCTACGGAGGAATTACCCCGCTATGTTGGCAACCGTTGCTAATGTTAAGGCTAAGGAAAAGAGGATCGAGGATCCACTGATTGTTCGTGATTCCACTCAGCGTGTTACTTGAGGAACTTTCAGGTTTACTACCACAACTGATTAGGTAGAGTCTTAGATTGATCTCACGACTAGAGGCAGCCTTGATTACTCGTACTCCTTATCGTCTGGCGCTTGGAAAGTTGCAAGAACTGTTCAATCAACTTCAGGAAACTACAGGATGGGGGTTTATTAGATCTAATGGAAGACCATGGGGAGGATGATTCCTAATACGACGTTTCAGATACAGTACGACCACTACAAATTTTTGTTCAACTTGTTTACGATATCCAACACACCAGCAGCCTCAGGGATCACATGTGTAGTGTGTGCCAACCTTGTCTCACCAGATTCATTAACCATGTTTATCTAATACGTTTTGAATCACTACCAAGAGAAAGGAACACCATGAACGGCACTTGTATGTCATCTTAGAGCTCCTAGGGGAGGAGCCACTCCATGAGAAGTCTACCTAAGTGTGACTTCAGGATTCGAGAAGCACACTTTATTGGTCGCATAGTCAACGAAGTGGGAATACACGTGGATCTCGCTAAGACCCATTTTGTTAGAAACTGATCGACACCAAAGATTCCTTCGGGGATGCAGTAATTTCTTAGTCACGCTAGATACTATCGCAAATTCATCAGGGGATTTTCAAAGATCGCGCAGCTTTAATCTATTTAGCACAGCAGGGTGCTGTGTTCGTGGAAGACAAAACAGGAGGACGTCTTTTCAGCTTTCGAATCCCAACTCTGCAATGCACTGAGCATCGTCTTTACCTGAGGGTACAGGTGATTTAGTGGCATACCATGATGGTTCGAATCAGAGTCCCAGTTACACGCCGATGCAAGACAAGAAGGTGATGGCCTACATAGTAAAGTTACAAGACGAATGGCATGAGTCACAACCTGCGGTGGAAGCCATGGTCTTTGGAATTAATTGGAGGCATTACTTGGACGGTACCAATGCACTACTTAGACCGATCACAAGGGCCTCCTGTGTACCCTTGTTTCGAAAGAGCTAAACATATGATGGCATCACTGGATGGAACTCTCGAGCGATTACAGCTATGGAACCTAAACACTTATGAGCATGCAGCTCACCATCGACTCTAGCCTACCCGATCAAATTCGCCCTGTTCAAACCGAAGCGCTAAGGGAAGAGAATTTTCGAGTTAGGTCCATGTGGGACATGGAGAAACAACCTTTGGCAGGTCGGACGATATTCGCTACCTCATGGAAAAAATGTTGTCACGGCCCCCGGCCCGGTGTGACCCGGTCCAGAGGTCGCGGGACAGAAACCCGTGGTATTGATTATTTAATTTGGCAGCGGAAATATTTGACAGGATCTTTTTTAAAACTTGAAAATGCCCAATTATTTTATTTCACAATTTGGGACAAATCCCATAATTTACAATAAAGGGAATTTCACGAGGAAATCCCTGGTTTTACAAAACATGTTTATTTATTTTATTGAGCCACCTCTTCAAGCTTTTTAGTGCTACCTAGCACGTTTCCTTGATTCACAGTAAGTCACCTGAAACATGTTTAAAAAGATTTTATCAGCGGGGAAATACTGGCGAGTCATTCAATTTGCACAAAAGACACATTGTTATAAATTTACAGCATTAAGGGTTTTTATATTTGCCCCTATCATATAATTAACTGGTTCAGCTGTCACTCGACCGAATCTATGACTGTGGACATATCACTAGTTAGGCTCGCCCACCTAACAGTGATAAATCATTAGTAGTAATGTGCACAAAACCCCCACATACTGCTAGTAATTAAAGATTAGCAAAGACTTAATCACTGCAACGTATAACTGGAAAACATTTAGGGTTTTGTAAAACAATTTGATAAAAACAGAATGACTCACAAACTGTGAGAAAAGAGAATGGACTCACATTGCAAGTTTAACCGGACAGAATCTTTCCTACTGATTTAACCTCGTAACCTAATTTAAATAACAATGCATACGAAACTAGGTCAGTAACTTAATACAACATTTACGATAAGCTCATGAAATCAAAACCCTCACAACGAATGACAAAGTATAGCCCGAATTCGGGCAGCACTTAAACATCCATCGGATCGGTTTTAATCGATCAGACATTGTATCGTAGCAGTGATCGAGTTAATACCCTGTACTCGTAGCAGCGTTTTCCTACCTTAAACTTGATTTTCGAACAGAATAAGTGTGATTTTGAAAGTTTTCTCGAGCACAGACGATCAGGCCATGCACAGGCAATTTATAGCAAAATTTAAGGTTTTACGCGGCCCACGTAAACCTTAATAAGATCTTACGCGGCCCGCGAGGGCCACCTAGTCTACAACTACGGCTACCGTGTCACAGGTAGGGTTGCCACGTGTGTGACACGTGGCCCGGAATGCTTATCCGGTTAACTTTTCTTTGACTCGGCCAGCGTAAGCCTAAGCTTACGTTTTACGCGGCCTGCGTGAAACTCAAAATTCTTGTTTTCTTGGTTTTTCATGCACATTAGGGTTTCAGGGGTCCGGGTTTTCACTTATGAGTCATTTTGGGACATTTTTGCAGGTCCTTACATCCTCCCCACCTTATTTAAAATCTCGTCCTTGAGATTTACTGAAATAAGTGAGGATACTTTTGCTTCATTTTCGATTCCAGCTCCCAGGTGTACTCATGTCCTTTTTTTGAATTCCACTTGACCTTGACCAGTACTAGTCTTTTGTGCTTGAGAAACTTGACCTTTCTGTCTTCTATTTGTAGTGGTTTCTCAACAAATTTTAGCTTTTCATTTACCTCTATGTCTTGAAGAGGTATTACCTGGGATTCGTCAGATAGACATTTCTTGATGTTAGATACATGAAATACGTCATGTACTCCGGCTAACTCTTCTGGTAGTTGTAAGCGATAGGCAACCGGTCCTATTCGCTGAATTACTGGGAATGGTCCTACGTATCTTGGACTTAGCTTTCCTTTCTTACCAAAGCGGACTACCCCTTTCCAAGGAGAAACTTTCAAGAGTACCTTGTCTCCAATCTGAAATTCCAACGGTTTGCGTCGATTGTCTGCATAACTTTTCTGACGATCTTGAGCTGTTTTCAGTCTTTCCTTGATTTGAGTTATCTTGTCAGTGGTTTCTTGTACGATTTCAGGACCTGATAATTGGCTTTCTCCTATTTCTGCCCAGCAAACTGGAGTTCTACACTTTCGTCCATACAGTGCTTCAAACGGGGCAGCTTCAATGCTTGCATGATAACTATTGTTATAGGAGAATTCAATTAAGGGTAGGTGGTCATCCCAGTTTCCACCAAAATCTATTACACATGCCCTGAGCATGTCTTCCAGGGTTTGGATCGTCCTTTCACTTTGTCCGTCTGTTTGGGGATGGTATGCAGTACTTAAGTTCAGCCTAGTCCCCATGGCTTCTTGGAAACTTGTTCAGAAATGTGAAGTAAAACGACTATCCCTATCTGATACAATGGAGAGTGGGACTCCATGTAAGGATACTACCTCATCTACGTATAACTTGGCTAATCTTTCCATGCTAAAGGTTTCCTTCATGGGTAAGAAATGAGCTAATTTGGTTAATCGATCCACAATTACCCAAATCGCGTCGTTACCTCTTCTGGTTTTGGGCAACTTAGTAACGAAATCCATGGTTATTAGTTCCCATTTCCAAACAGGCATTTCTAACTGTTGAAGTAACCCTGAAGGTTTCTGGTGTTCTGCCTTCACTTGCGAACAGGTTAGACACTTAGATACATATCTAGCTATATCCTTTTTCATTCCTATCCACCAGAAATTATTTCTTAAATCTTGGTATATCTTATTGTTTCCAGGGTGCATAGTATACCGAGATTTATGGGCTTCTTCTAAAATTTTGTTCCTTAAACTTCCTTGTTTAGGTACCCAAATCCTTTTCTTGTGGAATCTCCAAATTCCATCAGTTCCCTGCTCTAATTCCTTTATCCTTCCTTTCATTCCTTCAGCATCATCCTTGATTGTTGTTTCCTGAATGTTCCTCAATTGTTCCATTAAATCTACTTGAAGATTTAATCTAAGAGCACGAACTCGCTTTTGCTTTTTATGATACTTACGACTTAGGGCATCTGCGACTACATTTGCTTTTCCTTCGTGATATTGAATATCACAGTCATAATCACTTAAAATTTCCATCCATCTCCGTTGTCTCATGTTTAATTCTCTTTGCCCAAATATGTATCTTAAGCTCTTATGATCTGTATAAACAGTAAACTTACTTCCATACAGATAGTGCCTCCAAATCTTAAGGGCAAAAATTATTGCTCCTAATTCTAAATCATGAGTTGTATAATTTTCTTCGTGCTTCTTCAATTGTCTTGAGGCATACGCAATTACCTTTTTGCGCTGCATCAACACACATCCTAATCCTAGCTTAGAAGCATCACAATAAACTTCAAAATCTTATGTCCCTTCTGGTAAGGCTAGAATTGGGGCATTTGTTAACTTTTGCTTTAAAACCTTAAAAGCCTCTTCTTGCCTAGGTCCCCACTCAAACTTCACTGCTTTACAGGTTAGCTTAGTCAATGGCACAGCTATCTTAGAAAAATCCTTAATGAATCGTCTATAGTATCCGGCTAACCCTAGAAAACTTCTAACTTCCATAGCTGATTGCGGGACCTTCCATTTGGTGATTGCTTCTATTTTGGAGGGATCTACGTGAATACCTTCGTGATTCACCATATGTCCTAAAAATTGCACCTCCTGTAACCAAAATTCACACTTTGAGAATTTGGCGTAAAGCTTCTCTTTTCTTAACAAAGTTAAGAGTGCATGTAAATGTTCACAATGCTCGTCTTGGCTTTTAGAATAAATAAGTATATCGTCAATGAAGACAATTACGAATTTATCCAAATACGGTTTACAGATCCTATTCATCATATCCATAAATGCTGCAGGAGCATTTGTTAGTCCAAATGGCATAACTGTAAACTCGTAGTGACCATACCTAGTCCTGAAAGCGGTTTTAGGTATGTCTTCTTCTTGTACCTTCAACTGATGGTATACAGAGCGTAAATCTATCTTAGAAAAATATCTAGCTCCCTGAAGTTGATCAAAAAGATCATCAATCCTAGGTAATGGGTATCGATTCTTAATTGTAACTTTATTCAATTCCCTGTAATCGATACACATTCGCATCGAACCATCCTTCTTTTTCACAAACAACACTGGTGCTCCCCAAGGGGATGAACTAGGTTGTATAAATCCTTTGCTTAATAATTCATCTAACTGCTTTTTCAATTCTAACATTTCGGTGGGCGCTAACCGATAAGAGCCTTAGCTATCGGTGTAGTTCCAGGAATTAGATGAATTCTAAATTCTACTTCCCTATCGGGTGGTAATCCAGATAGTTCTTCTGGGAATATATCCGGGTATTCTGATACTACTGGAATGTCCTTAAGTTCTTTACTTTTGGTATTAATAACTACCGAAACCATATATGCTATTCCTTGTTTTCTTGAATAACTGGCCACTTTCATTACTGAAATGAATTTCATTGGCTTTCGTGGCTTATCTCCTGTAACCATAATTATTCCTCATGTAGGTGTATGAATTTCTATGGAATTCTTATCACAGATGATTCGAGCATGGTTGGCTACTAACCAATCCATTCCTAACACAACATCGAATCCAGCTAAATTCATAGGTAATAGGTTTGCAGAAAATTTATGACCTGAAAGTTCTATCTTACCTTCCTGCAATACTTGATCTATGCTAACAGAGTTACCGTCTGCTGTTTCTACTGTATAAATCTGCCTAAGTTTGGTTAAAGGTAGATTAAGAGCTTGACAGAACAAAGTATTTATAACACTTTGGTTTGCACCAGAGTCAAATAATACTTTCGCATAAATATTGTGAACTAAGAACGTACACGCTATTATATCCGGAATCAGATCTGCTTCTTGGGTCGTCAGCTGAAAAGCTCTTGCATTTTTCTTAGTAGTTCCTTCGACAGGTTTGGCTTTATTGTCAGCTGGTTTGACCAAATTAGGGCATTCTGGTCTGAAATGCCCAGCTTCTCCACAGTTATAGCAGACCTTTGATTTCTTCTTGCATTCCTCCTCCCGATGGCCCGGAATTTTGCAGAAATTACAACTTTCTCTACATTTTCCAAAATGTTTCTTTTTGCAATTCCCGCAAAATGGCGGGGTGGAAGAGGACCCAGATCCCTTTTTCTTGAAGTTACTATTATTACCCACACGAAATCCTTGGGTAATCTTTTGGGCTAATTCCTTTTTCCTGTTTTCTTCTCGTGTACGCACCAGCCCGTCAGTCAGAGTGTTGGCTAATTCTACCACATCGTTAATTCTGCGAGGTCTCGCAGCTTTGACGATATCCCGAATCTCGCTAATTAAAGCCCAAATATAGCGAGATATAAGTACCGGTTCTGGCGAAGCCCAGCTGTAGGCGATCGTATCATGTTGGAAGTCTCACCCAGGGAGGGCGTGATACGCTTTGAGAAGTGTGGCAAGCTTAGTTTACGTTACGCAGGGCCATTCAAAACTCTGGAAACGGATCGGTAAACTGGCCTATAAGCTCAAGTCACCTGCTAAATTGAGAAACGTTCACAATAACACTTATGTCTCGAATCTAATGAAGTGTTTGTACGATGAAACACATGTGATACCCTTACTGGAGCCTCAGGTTGACGACAAGTTGCAGTTGTCAAGGAATCTACTGAAATCATGGACCAGGACATCAAGATTCATTAGCATAGTCGAATTCCAATCGTGAGAGTTCGTTGGAACTCAAGACGTGGACCGGAGTTCACGTGGGAACGCAATGATTGGAGTAAACTGTGACAACCCTCACAATTACAGGTACCCGTACAATTAATTAAATTTAATTATGTGCTTAATGACTGTGCTTGATTACAACTGACAACTTGAACTACTTTATGATTTTTGTATCATACATACATATGCATCACATTTCATACCGTCACTCCATTTATTACATACAAACATTAGTGACACACTTGATGCACAAACCACAGTTAGCACACTGAGCGGATAATTCGGAAACATGCTGACAATGCCAGCACATGGACAGACAATGTTTTGAGGCCCAATATGGGCCAGGGACAAGGTACTACACTAGTATGGAGTGTAGGGAAGTGAGGACCATAAAACTGCGTCACTAGGTGATAGTTAAAATGCCAGGAAGTGCCAAAAACACACTTTAAGTGCAGAATTCTGCATTTTTCAGCAAAAATTCAGCATTTAACATGCTAGTAAAATGTCAAAAATATGGCAGAATGGTCCTGTATGCTTTCCTAAGTGCCGGGAATTAATTGTGTTACAAAAATATATATAAAAGACACTTTACGGAATAATTAAACACTTTAACGGAACGGTATCCAACCGAACAACCGGACATTACCCGGGACACCAAATTTTTGCCAAACACATTGGTTAATTATTTCTTGGCTAGAGCTTGCCAAAATATGTGAAGTAATCTTTAAAAGCATGGCTCCTAGATCACAACCTTACTTCACAAATTCACTCTCTCACTCACTCCCTGTCTCCCTCCTCTCGGCTCACACCCAACCGCCACCATCACCACCATTTCACCACCCTATTCATCCATTATCAAGTTCCATTCAAGCTTAGAAGGTGATTTAAGGAAGTTGCAACTTGTGGAGCTTCAAAAGGACCTTGTTTCTTGCTTTTTCATCATCTTTCTTCATCATCTTTTTCACTAGAGAACATCCTAGCCTTTGTTTAGTAGTAAGTTCTTGTTAAACTTTTGTGCACCTTACTTTTATGGCTAAAAATTATAGTATGATATGTATGTTTAAAACACTAAAGAACAAGAAATAAGAAGATGAACATGAAGCTTTACATAAAAATGAAACATAAAGAAATGTTGTAGTAGGATGTTGTTATGCATGTATTGTTGAATTCTTGTTGATTATTGGTTATGTGGTGTTAATCACTATAAGAATCTTGTTAGATGATGTTTAAAAATATGATTTAACAAGCCTAGAAGGTGATTATATGTTACATAGAATGATCATCTTCTAGTTTAAACATGAACTTGGAAGAAAATATTTTTTCTTGAAATATAATTAAACAAGTAAGATGATGATCATGTAAATCCAAGTTTTATAAAAGATTTTTGTAAACAAACCAAGTTAGAGAATCGGTTGTCGGAAGATCATGATTTTTACACACACTTACACCATTTGTGAACATGAAATAAGTGTGAAAACATTTTATTTACATGAAGAGTTCAAAAGATTAATTTTTGTAAAAATTGTTTACAAGTTGTAAACACTAAACTTTTGTAAGAAAATGATTTTTAAAGAAATAATTACGCTTTGGAAGGTAACTAAGTCCACTAAAAGCCTTACCGAGTTACTACGCGTTTTTACCAAAAAAAACCAAGTTCATGTTATTATGTAAAGTGCATTGTTTTTGCACTTGGTTAGTGTAACGTTGTTTAATAAATTGTTGTTGATTGATTGAATGAATTTTGAAAAGAAAATGATATGCTAATAAGCATGGACACCTCCGTTTACAAAGGAACTCTGGCGAAATTTTCTAAAAATTCCAACACTTAGAAAATATTTTTCCAAACAAGTGTTACAAGTATATTTTATAACTTGTGTTTCGAATATAAACTTCGCCATAATTTTTGTAACAAAATACAAGTATCGGAGGTTGGTTTTCGTAAATAAAAGCGGTTAAATATATATTTAGAATATATATTTCATACTAAAACGCTTGTGTGATTATTTGTTCATTTGGGAACTAGTTATATTATTTAGGACAAAATAATGTAACTTAGCAAAATACCATCACATTTATAAATCCGGAAAATACGTTTACGAATATATTTTGGGGTAAACATTATTTGGATACAAAGAATGAAAATATATATTTTGGGACATATTATTTTTGATAAATAAATTATTATATATTTTCTAGAGTGGGAATTAAAAATATATAATGTCAAGACGTGAAATCACAAAAATACATGTATAAATACCCCCCATCCTTTGGAAGGGAATACGCACATAAAAATACTTGAGAAGTATGAAAACGGAATAATTGCCTAACTATTATCTCAAGACCTAAAAATATAATGTAAGTTAAAATAATTATTATTTTAACAATAAGTTGTAACTTGGAATAATATCGAAGTATCGTAACTCAAACGTAAATACAAAGGCAAGGCACGGCCCGATCGTCTAATAGACATTAGTACGTTGTAGGTTGTCGGGTAGCTGATCAAGTTTGAGTTGACGTTACGATACAGGAGACGCAATACAGTGAGTTCATGTCCCCCTTTTTCTTTTAACTGTTTTCAGTTTTATACTTCGGGGGTGGAATACATGTTACAATTATTACAGACATTTTATACATGGTATGGTGAGCTTAAGGAGGGCATACTACTTAGATCATGTGAGTGACAGGCGCGTAACTTAAGGCCATTAATCCTCGTCATAGAACCGAGGGACATGATTGATAGATCTATTTGGGTGTAGCGAGCCCACACCCATGAGGTCAGGGTGACCCATAGTGGTGACTGTGTCTTACAGCCGAAGCCCGGTACAAATTTGCTAGGTTTGAGTACTTCCTGCATCACTTCACACATACCAGTGGCTTTGCAACCCATTGGTGATCTCTCTTTCCTTAATGCTACATACCAGGGAGTTTCATACATACACCGTTTACAAAGGTTTATACATACTCACATACACATGAACTCGCTCAACTTTTGTTGATTTTTCAAACTACATGTATTTCAGGGAATTGATTGGCTCTGGCGGGTGATGCACGTTAAGCTGCGTATTAAATAAAAGATGTCATCCAGGGGTGTAGGGTTTGGGAGGTGTAACCCTTGCCTGGACGGGCCACATGTCTCCAAACCTCGTTTTACTTAAGGTCTTTTGTTGAGTCCATTGGGAACTCATTTTTAAACAAGTCATGGTTGTAATTTATTTTGGGTTGATGATTCAAGAAAATTGTTATGGAATTTTCTAACTTTATTAATGGATGAGCATCTTGTGTTTTTATCATATAGCATTGTTATGATTGTTGCTATGGTATTAAGAAGTCACACCAACTAAACCCACGCTTCCATAAAAGCCAGGGTGTGACAGCTTGGTATCAGAGCCTCGATCATAGCGAACTAGGATTCATTCTCGAGTCTAGACTATGATCACTAGGGCTCTCACGAAAATGTTTTCAAACATTTTTATATTGCATACACTAAAAGTCCAGATCCGGGGCACAAACATTTTACAAACGAAAGGCACAAATACATTGTACAAAATTCATAATTCAGTCTTAGAGACTGAGGGAGTTTAGTCTTAGAGACTGAGGGAGTTCAGCCTTAGTGGCTGGGGAGGTTCAGTCTCTAAGACTGAGGGGTTCAATCTTAGAGATTGGGGAGAATTTAGTCTTAGAGACTGGGAGTTGGTCTTAGAGACCAGGGATTTAGTCTTAGAGACTGGTAGGTTGGTCTAAGAGACCAGGGAGTTGGTCTTAGAGACCAGGGAATATAGTCTGGGGAGGACTAGGAGGATTACTTGCTTGCATTGTTGTGACTTATATGCTTACTTGACTATTATTGATGTATGTGCGCATCTTGTGGTTGTGTTATTACAGACGCTATGTCTTCGTCGAGTGGAGTTTCTAACCCCGTGGCACCAGACGACCCGATGCACACAACTTCTGATATCATTGGCGAATTTCAGGACGAAATTCCCTTTCAAGTTGGTGATGATGTGGTACCCGCGGAAAATCCACAGTCATCCTGAGTTAACATCTTGCCGTTTTGGGTTACTTATCAAATTTCGGGACGAAATTTCTTTCAAGTTGGGGATGATGTGACAACCCAAAAATTCAAGATCCTTGTCTACGCTGAGGAGATTGTATCTGATCAGTCCGGTACTGATTCTTTTCAGTCAGTATCATCTTCCACTTTGCACGCCGTCGGATTGCGTCGATATCCTACTGACTCCAACTCCGATACAGCTATGTCTGCTGTACCTGGTTCACCCCATGAGTTTGAGTTTGATCCTGAGTTCGAGGATGAGTTCAATCCAGTTTTTCCTCTTGATTTTGATCCCGATCACGAGATCGAGTTTATTCATGATGACCAGCCCTTGGAGGCACCAGTAGTTCCTATTGATCAGCTTTTTGATGTACCTGCCGACTTTGATATGGCCTTTGCTGACCCTGAGCCTATCATGGCACTAGAGCCTGTTGTTGCTCATGACCTTGTACCTGTGCACGACCATGTTCTTGATGATGCTCCAGTCGTTGCACCGCCTGTTGTGGATGCACCAGCCATTGCACCACCTATTGTTGATATTCCCGTTGTGGCACCGCCAGTGGTGGATGTTCCTGTTACTGATGCACCTATGCCCGATCCTGTGCCGGCGTTTGTTGACCGCGCACCTTTTGCCACTCACATAGATCCTCGTTATGCTAACACCCGTAATGGGTGGATCGAGGATGATGAGGACTACCCTCCGTTTGTGTTACCAGTCACTCCTCCGGTGGCACCTGTTTCCGCACCTGTTGATGTTCCATTATTCCACCCACACATCTCTGATGTCCATCGCACCGACCTTCCTATTACTTTCCTCCAGGACATTCCTCCACCTCGTCCTGGGAGGGTTCGTTAAGTCAGCCTTTTGGTCATGTACCTTTTATATCAGGAGCCGACCGGTCTATGCCACAGTTTCCTCATTCTACTTTTGTTCCACCTATGTCGTCAGCAGTACCATTCACGTCTCAGTTTCCTCACACTGCACCATCTTTTGTACCTTCGGGCGAGCCGTTTCTGTGGTCTTCGCCCCATGTTATGCCATTATCAGACCCGTATCACCCTTTTCATGTGGGGTACACGACAGACAACATACTTATCTCTCTACAGATACAGCAGGAGGCACTGAGCCAGAGAGTTCTTGAGTTGGAGAGGATTCCACGCCCTCCCCCGTGCCATTGTCAGTCACCTTTTTCTACACCACCAGCTCCTCTTCCACTACCCCCGGACTCTGACGTCCGCTTCCTTACACCTGAGCAGCAGATTGCGTACTTGCTGCGAGTTGTCCACGCACTGGAGGAGGATTGGGTGCTCATGCGCCATTTGCTTTTCTCTTTTCCTCCACCTCCTCCTCCGCCATCAACGTAGCTATATTTTTGGTCTGTTGTAGGTAGTGTTACTTTTGGTGAGAAGACGGCGATTGAGCCGACTACACAGAATTTTGAAGACCGCATTTTGACATGATGACTTTTGATATCTGATTTTTGGTTGTTGTATATGACTAAGTTCAGACAGGGGTGATGTGGCCCCTAGTCGTTTTTTATGAACGATACAGTTATAAAACTTGTAAACATTGTATTGTGGTCTTGATTTTTATAATAGCTCAATCGCAGTATTCTCATTATATGCGTTGTTAAATTCTTTGTTTTATAATATAACATGGGATGTCATGTGTTATTGTGTGGATAAATGTTATTACATACGCATATTACTTACTTACTATACTTACTATGACCTGACCAATAAGATCTTCTTTTAGAAGATGCCTCCACGAAGAGCTGTACGTTTGCCCACAACAGAGGCGGAGTTACAGGAACAAATTTCTAAAGCAATAGCATACTATGAGGCTTCGTGCGGCAAAACTAGTGGGAATAACCCAAGAAACAACAACCCACCGCATGGTAATGTTTAAGTCACTGAGACACATTACCTTACAGTTGGACATTCCAGATGCAATTGCTAATTTTTCCTGTGAATAACATTGCTTGTACAGGCTGTACTTTTAAGCAGTTCATAGATTGTAAACCGCTTAACTTTGACGGCACTGGAGGTGCTATTGCATTTGTCAGATGGACAGAAAAGACCGATTCGGTGCTAAGGATGAGCAAGTGCGCACCGGATCAGCAAGTTACCTACATCTCTGGTCTATTCATAGATGGAGCGTTGTCATGGTGGAATCTCCAGGTCCAAACCCTGGGAGAGGCAGCAGTTTACGCACTGACGTGGAACGAGCTGAAGGAGCTCATGAGAAAGAAATACTGCTCCAGAGCGGAGATCCAGAAATTAGAAACTAAATTCTGGAATCTTAAAATGGATGGCCCGAAGATCTCCGAGTATGTTCAGAGGTTTCATGATTTGTCCCATGTGGTACCTTATATGGTTACGCCTGAATTCAAACGCGTGGAGCGTTTCATCTGGGGATTAGCACCCCAGATCATGAGCATGGTAACATCTTCAAAACCGGCAACGATTACTGAAGCTATAGACCTAAGCGTGTCTCTGACTGAGGAAGCTATTAGGCTCGACAAGTTTTCAATTTCTGAGCCGAAAAAGAAAGAAACGCATGTTGAATCCTCGGGAGAGAACAAACGGAAGTTCTCCAATTTTAAAATGGGTACCAGCAGCGCCAGCAGGAAGAAGGAGGCAAACCCACCAGTTGAAGCCAAGACTGGTGCTGAAATCAAAGGAAGAGGGTATATGGGCACTCTGCCCATGTGTGATGTTTGCCAGCGCCATCATTCCGGCCGGTGCAATGTTAGGAAATGTGAATCCTGTGGAAGGATGGGTCACTTAAAAGACAATTGTTGGGTTGGTACTGGCCGTGGTGGCAAAAGGGGATTTGGTAATAACAACCGCGAAGGAAATGGAAATGGGAACCGTTCACAGGGAAATAATGGAGGAAATGGAAACCGTGGTAATTTTGCGAATCAAGCTGGGAGTGGGAATCACAACCGGACAATGCTCAAGGTGGTAGTGGGGATGGTCGAGGACCAGGTTGTTTTAACTGCGGAGACATCGGGCATTTCAAACGTGAATGCCCAAAACTCAATCAGGCTCGTGGAAGGGTATTCAACATTGGAGCAAGGGAAGCACGCCAGGACCCGAATGTTGTCACTGGTACGTCCCCTATAAATCAATGCTTTGCATCTGTTCTATTTGACACTGGTGCCGACTATAGTTTTGTATCGCTAGAATTTAAGAATATGCTTGGGTTAACTGCTAGTAAGTTAGATATTCCTTACTCAATTGAACTGGCTAATGGAAAGCTAGTAGAAACAAATGAAGTCATCAGGGGTTGCGTGATAGAGTTGGGAGAACGCGAGTTTACACTGGATCTACTACCAGTAGAGTTGGGAAGCTTCGACGTGGTAGTAGGGATGGATTGGTTGTCAAGCAACACAGCTGAAATTATATACCACGAGAAGACCATTCGTATCCCAATGGCGGATGGAGAAACGATTGTGGTACACGGAGAGAAGCGTGATACGCCTTTAAGGATCATTAGCTGTCTAAAAGCTAGAAAATGTTTGAAGAAGGGATGTGTTGCCTTCTTGACACATATCATAGATAAGGAAGCCGCTGAGCCGAAACTAGGAGATATTCCAGTCATTAAGGAGTATCCTGAAGTCTTTCCAGAAGACTTGCCAGGATTGCCACCTCAAAGACAAGTCGAGTTTCATATTGACTTAATTCCAGGCACCGCGCCTGTAGCTAACGCACCCTATCGACTTGCGCCTTCAGAAATGCAGGAGTTGTCGACGCAACTTCAGGAGTTGTTAGACAAGGGATTTATCCGACCAAGCTTCTCGCCTTGGGGAGCTCCAGTTTTGTTTGTTAAGAAGAAAGATGGTAGTTTTCGCATGTGTATCGACTACCGGGAGTTGAACAAGTTGACAATCAAGAACAGATATCCTTTGCCAAGGATCGATGACCTATTCGATCATTTACAAGGTTCAAGTTTTTATTCAAAGATCGACTTTCGATCAGGATATCACCAGTTAAGGATACAAGAGGAAAGTATCCCAAAGACGGCCTTTAGGACTCGCTATGGGCATTACGAGTTCCTGGTTATGTCGTTCGGGTTGACAAACGCACCAGCGGTATTCATGGATTTGATGAACAGAGTCTGCAAGCCCTACCTTGATAAGTTTGTGATCGTGTTCATCGATGACATCTTGATCTACTCAAAAACAAAAGAAGAACATGAGCATCATCTAAGAGCTATCTTAGAGCTGCTTAGGAAGGAGAAGTTATACGCGAAGTTCTCGAAGTGCGAGTTCTGGTTACGGGAAGTTCAGTTTCTTGGTCACATGGTTAATGGAAACGGGATTCAGGTGGATCCCACAAAGATCGAGGCAATCAAGAACTGGGAAACTCCAAAGACGCCAACCGAGATTCAACAATTTCAAGGTTTGGCTGGGTATTACCGCAGATTTATTGAGGATTTCTCAAAAATCGCTCAACCTCTGACTGCTCTCACACAGAAGGATAAAAAGTTTGATTGGGGAGACAAACAAGAAGAGGTATTTCAGTTATTGAAGAACAAACTTTATGACGCACCGATTTTATCTCTACCCGAAGGCACGGAAGACTTCGTGGTATATTGCGACGCCTCACGCCAAGGTTTAGGCTGTGTGTTGATGCAGCGACAGAAAGTTATAGCCTATGCTTCACGACAGCTGAAGGTTCATGAGAAAAAATATACCACACATGATTTGGAATTAGGCGCGGTGGTATTTGCATTGAAGATTTGGCGACATTATTTGTACGGCACGCGGTGTACAATCTTCACTGATCACAAGAGTCTGCAACATATCTTCGATCAAAAAGAGCTTAACATGAGACAAAGACGCTGGGTTGAATTATTGAACGACTACGATTGTGAGATCCTGTATCACCCAGGGAAGGTGAATGTGGTCGCCGATGCCCTAAGTCGGAAGGAAAGGATCAAGCCCATAAGGGTTAGGGCATTAGAGATGATTGTTCAAATGGACCTCTCATTGCGCATTCGTGCCACGCAGAGAGAAGCACTCAAGGAAAGGAATATTGAGAATGAGTATCTCCGTGGGATGGAGAAGCAGTTGGTACCAAACGGGGAAGGAACTTTGTGCTTCATGAAACGAATTTGGGTTCCTTTGTTTGGTGGTTTGAGAAATGTTATTTTTTATGAGGCTCACAAGTCACGGTACTCGATTCATCCAGGAGCGGATAAGATGTACCAAGATCTTAAGGATTTCTATTGGTGGCCAAGGATGAAAGGCGATGTTGCAATATATGTTGGCAAATGTTTAACTTGCGCCAAGGTAAAAGCCGAATACCAGAAACTTTCAGGTCTTCTGCAGCAACCTGAAATACCCCAATGGAAATGGGAACAGATTTCAATGGACTTCATAAGGAAACTACCAAGGACACCCAGGGGCCATGATACAATTTGGGTAATAGTAGACCGTCTAACAAAGTCTGCGCACTTTTTGCCAATCAAGGAAAAAGACAACACGAGTAAACTTGCTGAAATATACATGAGGGAGATTGTTGCACGACATGGAGTGCCTCTCTCAATTATCTCTGATAGAGATGGACGCTTCGTGTCAAGGATTTGGCAATCCTTTCAAGAAGCTTTTGGTTCTCAGTTGAATCAGAGTACTGCTTTTCACCCGCAAACGGACGGACAGAGCGAGCGAACAATTCAAACGTTGGAAGACATGTTGCGAGCTTGCGTAATGGATTTAGGTGGAAGTTGGGACACTCACCTACCATTGGTTGAATTTTCATACAATAACAGTTACCATGCAAGTATTCAAGCCGCACCGTTCGAAGCTCTCTATGGGCGTAAGTGTCGATCACCAATTTGTTGGGCTGACGCGGGTGATAGACAACTAGTTGGTCCGGAATTGGTCCAGGAAACGACAGACAAGATTGCACAGATCCGAGAATGCATCAAAGCGGCTCGTGATCGTCAAAAGTGTTATGCGGATCAAAGGAGGAAACCTATGGAATTTGAGGTGGGAGATATGGTATTGTTGAAGGTTTCACCCTGGAAGGGTGTGGCACGCTTTGGGAAGCGTGGGAAGTTGAACCCCAGGTACATTGGTCCATTCAAAATCCTGCAAAGGATTTGGCTCGTAGCATACAAGTTGGACCTACCCGCTGAACTAAATGGCGTTCATGATACATTCCATGTATCAAACCTGAAAAAGAGTCCAACTCAAGAAACCGTGGTCATTCCTACCGACGAAATTCATGTTGACGACACACTCCACTTTATTGAAGAACCAGTTGAGGTTACGGATTGGAAAGTTAACAAAACACGCAGGAGTAGTGTCAAGCTCGTCAAGGTTCGATGGAATGCACGACATGGCCCAGAATTAACATGGGAACGTGAGGATCGAATGAAGGAAAAGTACCCACATTTATTCCCCAAGACCCCTGCAACTAGAAGCAGAACCTAAAATTTCGGGACGAAATTTTCTTAACGGGGGAGAATGTGACAACCCTCACAATTATAGGTATCCGTACAATTAGTTAATTTTAATTATGTGCTTAATGAATGTGCTTGATTACAACTGACAACTTGAACTGCTTTATGATTTTTGTATCATACATACATATGCATCACATTTCATACCGTCACTCCATTTATTACATACAAACATTAGTGACACACTTGATGCACAAAGCACAGTTAGCACACTGAGCGGATAATTCGGAAACATGCTGACAATGCCAGCACATGGACAGACAATGTTTTGAGGCCCAGTATGGGCCAGGACAAGGTACTACACTAGTATGGAGTGTAGGGAAGTGAGGACCATAAAACTGCGTCACTAGGTGATAGTTAAAGTGCCGGGAAGTGCCAAAAACACACTTTAAGTGCAGAATTCTGCATTTTTCAGCAAAAAATCAGCATTTAACATGCTAGTAAAATGTCAAAAATATGGCAGAATGGTCCTGTATGCTTTCCTAAGTGCCGGGAATTAATTGTGTTACAAAAATATATATAAAAGACACTTTACGGAATAATTAAACACTTTAACGGAACGGTATCCAACCGAACAACCGGACATTACCCGGGACACCAAATTTTTGCCAAACACATTGTTTAATTATTTCTTGGCTAGTCATGATTCCCGTTTACCATAACACCCACTAAAATACCCACTAGCTATATATGTAACTAAATACTTGGAAACTAACTATCTTTTACCCACTTTCATCAAAATTTTACATCCAACCCCCCCCCCTAAACCGATTTCGGTCCCTTATGAACCCACCCCAAAATTTACACCATACTCTCAATCTTGTGCAAGATTATATCCTATTATTTTATTAGATTATTTACTTGTAGAGCTTGCCAAAATATGTGAAGTAATCTTTAAAAGCATGGCTCCTAGATCACAACCTTACTTCACAAATTCACTCTCTCACTCACTCCCTCTCTCCCTCCTCTCGGCTCACACCCAACCGCCACCATCACCACCATTTCACCACCCCATTCATCCATTATCAAGTTCCATTCAAGCTTAGAAGGTGATTTAAGGAAGTTGCAACTTGTGGAGCTTCAAAAGGACCTTGTTTCTTGCTTTTTCATCATCATTCTTCATCATCTTTTTCACTAGAGAACATCCCTAGCCTTTGTCTAGTAGTAAGTTCTTGTTAAACTTTTGTTCTCCTTACTTTTATGGCAAAAAATTATAGTGTGATATGTATGTTTAAAACAATAAAGATCAAGAAATAAGAAGATGAACATGAAACTTTACATAAAAATGAAACATAAAGAAATGTTGTAGTAGGATGTTGTTATGTATGTATTGTTGAATTCTTGTTGATTATTGGTTATGTGGTGTTAATCACCATAAGAATCTTGTTAGATGATGTTTAAAAATATGATTTAACAAGCCTAGAAGGTGATTATATGTTACATAGAATGATCATCTTCTAGTTTAAACATGAACTTGGAAGAAAATAATTTTTCTTGAAATATAATTAAACAAGTAAGATGATGATCATGTAAATCCAAGTTTTATAAAAGATTTTTGTAAACAAACCAAGTTAGAGAATCGGTTGTTGGAAGATCATGATTTTTACACACACTTACACCATTTGTGAACATGAAATAAGTGTGAAAACATTTTATTTACAAGAAGAGTTCAAAAGATTAATTTTTGTAAAAATTGTTTACAAGTTGTAAACACTAAACTTTTGTAAGAAAATGATTTTTAAAGAAATAATTACGCTTTGGAAGGTAACTAAGTCCACTAAAGCCTTACCGAGTTACTACGCGTTTTTACCAAAAAAAAACCAAGTTCATGTTATTATGTAAAGTGCATTGTTTTTGCACTTGGTTAGTGTAACGTTGTTTAATAAATTGTTGTTGATTGATTGAATGAATTTTTGCAAAGAAAATGATATGCTAATAAGCATGGACACCTCCGTTTACAAAGGAAACTCTGGCGAAATTTTCTAAAAATTCCAACACTTAGAAAATATTTTTCCAAACAAGTGTTACAAGTATATTTTATAACTTGTGTATCGAATATAAACTTCCCCATAATTTTTTGTAACAAAATACAAGTATCGGAGGTTGGTTTTCGTAAATAAAAGCGGTTAAATATATATTTAGAATATATATTTCATACTAAAACGCTTGTGTGATTATTTGTTCATTTGGGAACTAGTTATATTATTTAGGACAAAATAATGTAACTTAGCAAAATACCATCACATTTATAAATCCGGAAAATACGTTTACGAATATATTTTGGGGTAAACATTATTTGAATACAAAGAATGAAAATATATATTTTGGGACATATTATTTTTGATAAATAAATTATTATATATTTTCTAGAGTGGGACTTAAAAATATATAATGTCAAGACGTGAAATCACAAAAATACATGTATAAATACCCCCCATCCTTGGGAAGGGAATACGCACATAAAAATACTTGAGAAGTATGAATACGGAATAGTTGCCTAACTATTATCTCAAGAGCTAAAAATATAATGTAAGTTAAAATAATTATTATTTTAACAATAAGTTGTAACTTGGAATAATATCGAAGTATCGTAACTCAAACGTAAATACAAAGGCAAGGCACGGCCCGATCGTCTAATAGACATTAGTACGTTGTAGGTTGTCGGGTAGCTGATCAAGTTTGAGTTGACGTTACGATACAGGAGATGCAATACAGTGAGTTCATGTCCCCCTTTTTCTTTTAACTGTTTTCAGTTTTATACTTCGGGGGTGGAATACATGTTACAATTATTACAGACATTTTATACATGGTATGGTGAGCTTAAGGAGGGCATACTACTTAGATCATGTGAGTGACAGGCACGTAACTTAAGGCCATTAATCCTCGTCGTAGGACCGAGGGACATGAGTGATAGATCTATTTGGGTGTAGCGAGCCCACACCCATGAGGTCAGGGTGACCCATAGTGGTGACTGTGTCTTACAGCCGAAGCCCGGTACAAATTTGCTAGGTTTGAGTACTTCCTGCATCACTTCACACATACCAGTGGCTTTGCAACCCATTGGTGATCTCTTTTTCCTTAATGCTACATACCAGGGACTTTCATACATACACCGTTTACAAAGGTTTATACATACTCACATACACATGAACTCGCTCAACTTTTGTTGATTTTTCAAACTACATGTATTTCAGGGAATTGATTGGATCTGGCGGGTGATGCACGTTAAGCTGCGTATTAAATAAAAGATGTCATCCAGGGGTGTAGGGTTTGGGAGGTGTAACCCTTGCCTGGACGGGTCACATGTCTCCAAACCTCGTTTTACTTAAGGTCTTTTGTTGAGTCCATTGGGAACTCATTTTTAAACAAGTCATGGTTGTAATTTATTTTGGGTTGATGATTCAAGACAATTGTTATGGTATTTTCTAACTTTATTAATGGATGAGCATCTTGTGTTTTTATCATATAGCATTGTTATAATTTTTGCTATGGTATTAAGAAGTCACACCAACTAAACCCACGCTTCCACAAAAGCCAGGGTGTGACAGCTTGGTATCAGAGCCTCGATCATAGCAAACTAGGATTCATTCTCGAGTCTAGACTATGATCACTAGGGCTCTCACGAAAATGTTTTCAAACATTTTTATATTGCATACACTAAAAGTCCAGATCCGGGGCACAAACATTTTACAAACGAAAGGCACAAATACATTGTACAAAATTCATAATTCAATCTTAGAGACTGAGGGAGTTCAGTCTTAGAGACTGAGGGAGTTCAGCCTTAGAGGCTGGGGAGGCTCAATCTTAGAGACTGAGGGGTTCAATCTTAGAGATTGGGGAGAATTTAGTCTTAGAGACTAGGAGTTGGTCTTAGAGACCAGGGATTTAGTCTTAGAGACTGGGAGGTTGGTCTAAGAGACCAGGGAGTTGGTCTTAGAGACCAGGGAATATAGTCTGGGGAGGACTCGGAGGATTACTTGCTTGCATTGTTATGACTTATATGCTTACTTGACTATTATTGATGTATGTGCGCATCTTGTGGTTGTGTTATTACAGACGCTATGTCTTCGTCGAGTGGAGTTTCTGACCCTGTGGCACCAGACGACCCGATGCACACAACTTCTGATATCATTGGCGAATTTCGGGACGAAATTCCCTTTCAAGTTGGTGATGATGTGGTACCCGCAGAAAATCCACAGTCATCCTGAGTTAACATCTTGCCGTTTTGGGTTACTTATCAAATTTCGGGACGAAATTTCTTTCAAGTTGGGGATGATGTGACAACCCGAAAATTCAAGATCCTTGTCTACGCTTCACTTGTTTCGTAATCTTGTCTTGACAATTCGTTTCATAGCATAACATGTGTATTTTGTGTGATTGATTAAAATATTTTGTTGGTTAATCGAATTAATGTGTGATGATTCACTGTTTAATGGTTGATAAAAACCTTAGGCGATGAAAAACGGATCTTTCGTCACCTCACCTCTCGACGAAAAATGGATCTTTCGTCATCACACTCTTCGGCGAAGAATGGGTTCTTCGCCAAGAGGTATTTCGTCGAGGACATTATTCGCCGAGTTGGGATTGTGGCCCAAACAGTTACGACACGACCCGGGTGCATTATATTTACACACACGGGTACGAGAGGTTGTTATCAAAACCCTACTTTGCTTCCCTCTCCCTCTCGTCGGCTGTTCCTGTAATCTCGAAGTCGTTGTGCATCGATCAAATCAATCTATCCAATCCCATGGTTAGTGTTCATCATTGTAGAACTAAGATGTTGATGTTGTGTTTATATGTGAAGTTAGTGTTCATCGATAGGCGAATGATTACGGTGCTCGTTCATGTTGGTCTTATTGGTTAAGAAACTTGTAGTTGATCATTATATGTACCTGATCCTAGTTTCATAATTACCTGATGTGTTTCTTGATTAACAGTGATGATTATATGATAAGTTGTTAACTAGATTTGGGTAATAATGTATGGTAAAACTGTATGTTCCGGATAAATTGTTAAACGGTAAATGATTGGTGTAATTAGGGTTCTTGATCTTGATTAGAAAACGTCATTTGATCTGTTTGAGAAACTGTCAAAGTGTTAGCATGCGTTGCGGCGCGGATTAAGGAAAATTGTAACTGACTGTATGTGCAGCGACGAAGGACATCCCGACAAAAGACATGGTCTTTCGTCGACCATACTTCGACGAAACACTAGAGTCTTTTGTCACCTGCATTCTTGGCAAAGAACAGTCTTTCGTCATTAGGGTCTTTCGCCAGGAAGGCATTCCACAAAAAACTGGTCTTTCGTGGAGTTACTGCAATTGTGTAAATGGACTGAATAGTTGAACAGTGTTGATGCATGTAATGATGAATAGTTCTATTTAAACAACTACGTGTATTTCATGTTAGCAATAGCAATTAGAAATGAGGAACTGGCTTGACTCATGTAAATAGCAAATTCATCGTTAAATGTTAAATATATGACTTGCACATGGGATGTGGGTTTATACAAAAACTGAGTACTTGCTACATGTTGTCAGTGATCTTTGTGATAGATGTAAATTGTGTGAGATAAGTCACTTGATTGATTGTGAAACTGATGTTAGTGGTAGCCATTGTTGGGAACATGAATTTGTGCTATAAACTTGAATGAAATCCAAACACTTGTTATGTATGGCATTACGTGTGACTTGTTGAATACGTGAATTGGGTATGTGTTTATGTAACTGATTTCATTGGTAACCACGGTAGGGTTGGTGACTAACTGGAACGGGTAACATTATATACCGAGCAAACCTAAGGTGAGTTCACTGCTCTTTTTCCAAGCATGCGTCCTGGGGAGGGACATCTGGTAAACGTTCCAGGGAGGAATGTCGGGTTATTGGGATGTTGGTTAATACACTCATATCTATCACTTAAGTCCCTTCTACCGATTGTTGTCGGGGAGGCAACGGGGTATTAGTTAATAGCGCTATTTAGGTTTGGCACCCTCACACCGCACCGGGGAGGTCGGGAGTGAACTAATGACCCCAGTCTTGACCATTGCTTTGATAGAGGCATTGGGGAATAGGGAAAATAATCTGGAGCCATCAGCGGTAATCGAGTTATTAACAAGATCAATCTCTGAAATGTTTTAAACTCATATCTGGTAACTAAACGTGTTAACAAACTTTGAACTCACCAGCGTCGTCTGATACACTTGTCTGCATGCTTGCAAGTCTATAGGGTTATGTCATTGGAACTTGCTGTCTGGGAGGCTGGAGTGGTCATGGGTCGAGATACATGGAATCGCAAGACAAGTTTAATGGTTTTCGTACATGTGGTTATGAAACACTTAACAAATGATTTATGCTTCCGTTGTATACAATGAATTGCATTTAACATTTTGTAATACTCTTTGTTAATGAATGAAAGTTTTTAATTAAATTTAGTTATGAGTTCAATGTGATTGGTGGCTAGATCCTGGTACGTCACACGCCTCGCGGGGTTTCCCGCACGTGGTATTTTGGGGGTGTGACAGTTTGGTATCCGAGCCACGGGTTATACTGAACTTGGTTTTAGAAATGTTTTTATAAAACCAGACTATAACCGAACAGTTCTAGACGCGATTCCATGGCTATGCATTACGCTTGTTGTAGTATATTGACTCTCTTTTCAACCTTTTGTTTTCAGCTCGCGTGTTATTGACTTGATTGTCCACATTGCATCTGTGGAAGCCTAAATGCTCGATAGGTGAATGGTCACCTGGTCTTCGACCATGGCTATGTGTTGGGTTTTCTTTCGAGTTTGAATAACAAGAATCTTTCATACAAGGTTTTTGGGGTGCTACATATTTTGGTACATGTTGTAGGCTCTTTTTTGGTTGTTTCTAGTACTCTCGGTTGTTTCTTTTGTTTAGCAAAAAAAACCTTTCCTAATTGTAATCAGTTTCACCACATAATATGATATTAGCCTGGTTGAAGATTTAGTTCTGCTGTCTAGTATCTTATCATTTAACTTTTCACACTTGTATTTTGAATAACTGGAGACGTGGTTACCTCCTGGACTGTCACACGAGGTTCAGGAACCCATTGCTGGAGTACTCGATCATAATAACCACTTAACCCAAATCTCATTATGTGGTCACATTTGTTAGAACTTTGTTGTGTCCGTTCGCATGTTATCGAATAGTAGATCAGCTGGTATCCTTCTTGGTGCTACTCACCCATATTTTCTGTGTTCGTCCGCGCTCTTTATTTCACAGAATTTGCACAATCAAGTGGTTATTTGTGTTCTTGTTTCTACTTTTACATTATTTCGTTGGTTATATGTTCTTGCTTACACACCTCACGGATATTTGTGTTCTTGTTTCTACTTTTACATTATTTCATTGGTTATGTTCTTGCTTACACACCTCACGGATATTTGTGTTCTTGTTTCTACTTTTACATTATTTCGTTGGTTACGAAAATTCCAAGTTTATCAAACGAAGGGTATATGCTTAAAACACGCTAACTACATGTAGCAGACTCATTATAAATATCGTATTTTTTTTTAACGGCCAACAAAATCAGTTCCGAGCACTCTCGGGGCACCCACTGGACAAACGGAGTACTCCGAGAGTAACCCGAGTTCACCACCAATTCCGGGGAAAACCCAGTAACCCACCCGCCGGTAGGCACGACGGTGAAATTACCAGTAAAACCCATTTGGCTCAAGGATCCAACCCAGGTTTCCCTGGGTCTCCTATCATTGCCCACCAGTGCCTCACTCTGCACCAAGTGGGAGTCGAACCTGCATCTCTCAAAAGAAATGCAAGCTTTCCACCACTTGATATTGCCATAAGCACATACAATTTTTCGAATATAGATTATATTTGCGTTTTATCAAATTACAACCCATATATTGTCACTTTTTTTTAATTTCATTATCACACTTATAATTCTAAGTTTCACCTGTTGGCCGACAATAATCACAACTCTAAAAATTCCCTCAAACGATCCAAACTTATAAGAATTTGGCCCTACCGATTCTTTTCAAACTGTAGTTGCACTTAATTCAATTAAGGAGGCTACATGTGTACTTGAGTCAATTGAGGAGATCAAATTCTTATATGTTATAAAAGGATCAACGGGGCCAAATTTTTGTAAGTTGGGTTCGTTGGAGAGAATTTTTAAAGTTGAGATTATTATTGGCTAACATATGAAACTTTAGATTATCAAAATCCAATAACCCTTATTATAATTATGTTATAATTACATTACAACACATGTTAAAGCATATCATGGTTCTACAATAGATGCTTTGGCCTTTCGCTTTTAATTAAAATCCATTACAACACATGTTAAATGCATATACACACTTACCACTGCGGCAACATCTTGAAGATTCTAATCATACAAAGTTTTAATGTATTAATAATCAAGAATATTAATACCGATTATTATTGAATATTCAAATAAAATGGCATGATATAAACTATAAATTCAAGCCAACAATCAACCAAAACAATATGATACTACCCAAAAATTCTAACAAACATTTAACCAAAAACATCAAATATTGAAAAATGGTGAAAAGTTCAAAATCCGATAAAGCTTTTACTACATGTTGGTTCGGTTATGGTGAGTATGAAAACATCAGTAACCATGCATATACATGCTTACCATTGTGGCAACTTCTTGAAGGTTCTAATCATACAAAGTTTTAAGTAATAATGGATTTTAATAATCCAAACTATCAGAACGGTCCCAACTTAAAAAATAACTAGTGATGGTCCCACCTTTTCACATATTGTAAACTAATGGACCTTTACTAACAGAACCTTAATTTCTTTTTGTCTCCTTATCCTTTTTCGGTTTAGTAAATGCACATTAGTTTACAATATATGAAAAGGTGGGACCACCACTAATTATTTTTTAAGTTGGGACCATTGTCGACCAATGGCTAATAGTTAGGATTATTAAAATCCATTATTCCAAGTTTTAATGTATTACATAGTATTAAAAATACATACAATCAAGAATATTAATACCGCTTGTTATTGATATTCAAACAAAATGACATGATATAAACCATAATTCAAGCCAACAATCAACCAAAACAATATGATACTACCCAAAAATTCTAACAAACATTTAACCAAAAACATCAAATATTGAAAAATGATGAAAAGTTCAAAATCCAACAAAGCTTTTACTACAAGTTGGGTCGGTTATGGTGAGTATGAAAAAATCAGTAACCATAATCGACCATCTACTTTTGATTTAAAAAAAACAATTAACTGAACCACCGCTTTTTGATTTAGTTCGTTTTTTTAGTTCACTTTTTTCGGTTAATTCGGTTATGAGTCAGTTAATTCGGTTTTTTGCACACCCCTAGCGCAGAATATAACTATTAAAAAATATAGCTGTTAAAAAGATAGAAAACAATGAGATTGTTTAGTAAATGGTATAAGATCGACATTTAAATCTAAAATACATTAATCTATTTGTTATCAAATTCATATATTTGTGTTCACACCTATCAGATAAAACCATCTTAAAGGCGTATAGTACTGTAATGGTATTTAAATAATATGATACACATTATCAGTATACGTTATAACTAACACATGGATGTGGTTTAGACAACCTGTCTACAGCCTGTCACTAGCTGTATCATCTCTCCTTCTTCCCTCACCCACCAACCATGCCCATTATAAATACAAGCTCGAGGCCTTTCTCCCTTTTAAGGCTTTTTCCCTTTTAAGGTTTATCGATTGATCCATCTTCTTCTTCTACTGTGGGCAAGAATAGAGTGGTGCATACACTTGCTTTATCAACCTTTGCACACAGAAAAGCTTTTCCGTTGTTAAACAAGGTATATAAGTGTTTATATAAGTAGATACCTATTTTGGTATAGTTTCTTAATTTGTTTTGAAAAATCTTTTGATCGATATGGTGCAGGTTCATTATTTTATTTATTACCTCTTGAAAAGTTTGATACTTTTGAAAATTGTTTCTAGATTAGATCGTTTAGCATTATTCTTACCTCTCTTGTGTGTTTGTGTTTGATTCAACCTTTCAGGTGATCTTTTAATTCTGAAGTGAATCGATAATTAAAGGCATAATGGTTGTTTATTTACATAGGTAATTATCTAACACAACTATATACCATTAGTTCTTGATGCTATCTTATGTGTTCATGAATATCTCATTTGTAGATCGCTATGTAATAATATTTTTCAGTCCGTTTTGATTTGGGTCAAGTCGTATGAAATTTTAATGGGTATTTCAATGTATTTTGATAAATAAAATAACTTTTTTATGAAAATGTCTTTTGTGAAACATATATATATGTGTGTGTGTCGTGTGTGTGGAAGAAGTGATTAAAAATAATAACAATTAAGCTATATTTTGGGAATCTATTAATAGAAATGTAAGAGTAAAAAACCAAAATCGTCCCTGAGGTTTGGTTATATTTGTTTGTTCCAACCAAAAGGACAAAAATGCCCTTCACCTTAACAGAAAAAATAACTGAGTTACTGATTTGGATGGAAATGGTAATAAAACGTAAAATTGAAAATCCAAATGCACAAATCCTTTTGGATGAAACAAACAAATATGACTAAATCTTAGGGAGGATTTTGGCATTTTACTCGTGGGAAAATAAAAGGTAAGCATTTATGTAAAAACTTAAACTTTTAATATTCATTCAAATGAGTTTAACAATTAGTACCTAAGTTTTTATTTATTTATTTTTGTATTGCAATTTATTGTTTTGGATTATAGTAATAGATATTTGAAATAAAATATGTGTTGTTTCTAACAACATAATATTTGTTATTTTTTTGTGTTTTGTTTTTCTTATTTGTATTATCTTTTGTGTTCTTTGTGTTTATTTTCCTCAAAATATTACGTAAAGTACACCGTGTCCTTAATGAAATATAAATTAATAGATTTAAGTAAATTGTTCAACACGTTTTAATTATTGTGGTTTGGATAATTGTGGGACTTATTATTGTAACAGGAATGATATTTTAGTTAGGAACTGGATTATCGTAGTTTGGGACTAGATATCATGGGTTGGGACAATTGTAGCTTGTGACTTGATTCTTATGTTTTTTTTATTGTGTTCTCAATCATTGTTCGTGGATCTTCTTTACCCAGATTTGACCAACAAAATAATCCTTCGTTGGAATGGGTGGTCTCGGAAAAAAGAATGCATTTGCTTTGACTTATCATTCATTTCATTGGATATGGTAAATTCTTATTCTTTTTTATTAATTCATTCATTCATTAGAGCTTCTTGCAATTGTTTTAACTTGGTATTGTTTTTTATTAGTTTGACTTTTGATTTATCTCTTTCTCATTGGAGCTCCATGCATTTGCTTACTTTTGATTTATCACTTTTCTTCGGGAGTGGGAATTTGAGGCGATTGTCACTTAGGCATAAATTTCATTGTATTTATGCATTAGTAATATGTTATATATCAAGATGTGGACGAATTCATATTTGTGATTAGGAGCAGAACTACCATTGTATTAGACGTAGCACGGGCTACGGGTCAACTTCGTATCCGTGGTGTAATTCTTTTTTTATACAAAGGATATCCTAAAACAATTCTAAAATACCCCTAACAAAAAAAATATGATACTTTATTTTAGTAAAACCCAATTCTTTTTATACGATTTAAAAGTTTTTTTTTTTAATTCATCAACTTCTATTTAGAAAACTAGAACTAGCTTATGCTTATTTTTGGGTAATTGATAAACCTAGCCCATTAGCCCAAACCCAAAACAATAATAAAACAGAAACAAACCTGGAATTTTTGAATAATGTTATGGTTTGTGCGATCAAAAAGGAACTTTTTTAATAAAATGAAAAACTACGATGTGATGGAACGACCAAGCGGTAACGTTTTATAAATAAGCCGTAACGAAATCGAAAAAAAGGTCAAATTTTTTGAAAATTTACACTAATTTTTCCAATTTTTTTCCGAACCAAGGGGTAGCGGACGCCACCCCGTAACTACCTATAGGTCCGCCCCTGACTACCATAATGCACAATGCATATTAACACATCGACATAAATGATTAGTAATAGTTATAATTTTAGTTTGGCTTTATGCTACAAGGGATTCATTACAAAGGATGCCAATGAAAAGAAATCACCATTCAATCGTAAGTCACATTTCTGAATATTCAACAAGATTTTTAGTTAACTTAATACAGTGAAGTCAGTCATCATTGATGCAGATTATCATGTATCAGTATCTGTTTTTCATTAAAATAATAAAATCATTATTATTTTGTGTTTCATGTTACTAATTTTCTTGGCTTCTTCAGGATTTGGCAGGTCTAGCACATTTATTCCATGCCCTGCAGCCTGCAAAAGTTCATGAATTCAGGTACGTGCAACTTGCAATTAAACGGAATACATATTGTTTACAAATTTAACAGTTAACTTTTGCATATTTATCAAGCAAATTAGTGTTCTAGTGTTGATTATTTATTGTTTGAGCATGATGTTTGTTCTTCAGCTTTGCATGGGTTGAGCTAGTTACTCTCAAAAGATTTCATGCCAAAACTTCTCAATCAAAAATAACCATGAAGGATGGCCATATATTAAGTGTCTTGTCATAGGTATGTTGTAGTTCATGGAACCTCTTTTGAGGAGTGGCGAACTTATAGAGCCGGTTTGCATCTTAACTATGGTTAGTTAATATTAAGAGCTCCACTATGGTTTAAGGGTTGAGTTAAGGATGTGAATGGGTGAGACCACAATAGTTTAATTTATTAGTAAAAAAGTCAGGGTTGAAAAGACCAAAATACCCTCATATGCTTTGCATGTGAGGGGTGTTAACCAAAAAAACAATCAGAGTTAGTATGAGTAGTTAACCCCTGTATCAAAGAAGGGAGAGGCAAGTAACTGGCCAGTGGCTCTTCAACCGTAGGATGAAAAGAACAAGCATTAACCACAACAACAAAACCAAGGTTCTCCTCCCATTACCTATGTATAGTTGCGCGTTGGAATATAATGTTTTCTAGATGAAAAATAAAAGTTTTTTTTTTGTGTGTGTGTGGGGGGGGGGGGTTGTATTGGTTTACGGGCACAGGTCAATATGGGTAATTAGTGTGTGAAACACTTTTATTACAAAAAGTTCTCAAATTTATAGTATAAACATGTAGGGTGCGAGATATGAATACGAAGATTCTTTTCTTTTGGTAGTAGGTAACTTCGCTTTCACAATATAGGTAATTTTATCAGCCACCAATGAGCACCCCAAATTTTTTTTTTTTTTTTGAACGGCAAATTTGGATCATTGACGGACCACTGGAGCATCATCGTGCCACCAGCGGAACCACCCGATCATATCCATCTCCACTAGGCATAATGCCTATACACCAATTCAGGAGGAAACCCAATAAATAGGGGAAAACCCCCCTTGTGGGAATCGAACCCAAGACCTATTGGTCTTAAAGTCTTATCTCACCCCCAAGATGCCACTAGGCTATAAAGCCATGGACAGCACCCCAAATATTTGATGACGAATACTTGATCTAAGTTTCTACTTATATTTGGTCTAAAACCTAAAACCTAAACCCTAGCCCTAAAACCTTAAATATAACTAAGTGCTTGAAAAGTCATCCAATAACAAATTCATATGGAAACAAATCTTTTTACATATTATTGCACCGATTTTATGTCATTTAAATGATCACATACAATAAAATAAGCATATAAACTATAAAAAAGACCAAGTAGACTGACCAAAAACGGTGTTAGCAGGGTTCATGGCTACTTGATTTTTGGCGCCATCGCCGATTATACGCTCTCCGTCAACGAAAGCAACAGCTGACGGTGTGGTTCGGTTGCCTTGATCGTTAGGGATAATCTCAATCTGATTGTGCTTCCAAACGGCGACACATGAGTACGTTGTTCCGAGATAGATGCCGATCGTCGGCGCGTCGGTTCCACTTCCGGTCATATTGTTCAAAGTTCAACGTGATGTAAAACTGTAAAAGGGTATACCCAATACCTACAGCTATGTCCGATATTTGACGGGTAATGGGGTGGGATTAGCCATACCCGACCCGTTACCATCGATCGAGATTTGGTGATAATATTTACGTCATGTTGGTGTATTTGGAAATTGAAGATTTGTAGATAATGAATCGGCTACCATCTCTAAAACAATGGATGAGATTAAATCGCTAGGTATCTTCAGTTAAATAACTAAATGTAATTGGTACCTTATATGGGAGTTTTTTTTCCTATACTAGTGTAATTATAAAAAATATTTACCTTTTTTGGTACTTTGAAAAATATTTACCAAATTGGGTACTTTCCTTTATCTCTTTTATTTTTTATTAAACTAACGGTAAGACCCGTGTGCAAACACAGGTCGATTCTTATAAAACCATGCACAAGACATATTGACAGAGTGTAAAAAAAAAATAATTAGTGCAGACTTACAAAATTGATATAAATTAATGATCAATAGGTTTATTCAACAGCAATTCCATTATGTTGATAGCAAACCACTGTTGTCTATTAACTGTTAAAAACTTATGTTGCTTTCCAACAGACTTTCCTAAGAACTGTCATCCATTATCTCCAACAGAGCTTGCCAGATGGATAGATAGTAACTATCAGATGTTAGTCAACCCAAGTTAAAAAGGTCAGTCAACAAAAATTACAAAAGGTTAGTAAACAGATGTTAAGAAAATAATGTTATTAACAAAGAATTTAGTACTCTCATTAAAAATGAGAGCTGTAAACTGGTTACTACAACGCCAGATATAAACATTTTTCACAACATGTGTTCTCAGGATAGGCTTAATGCAGAGGAAGTATCAGATGCTTTCAAAAAGTTGTATTGCTTTCCAACAAACATTTCCTAACAACAGTTCCTCCATTATACCCAACAGACGTTGCCAGGTTGACAGATGTTTAGTATCATCATAGATTTTGTAAAACTTCTTTGTAAACCACATTAGTAGTGGTTGTACAGACTCGTTTCTCTTTATCACAAATCAAAATTTTCAACCCCTTCCTACTTTTTACTCTAGATATAGCAACATAGAGCTGGCCATGACTAAACACTGGACGTGGAAGAGATAAACCAAGACGCTCCAATGATTGTCCTTGACTTTTATTTATTGTCATAGCAAAACACAGTGAAAGTGGGAATTGTCTTTGAGAAATCTTCACTGGTATTCTTTTATCAGAAGGTGTCATATTCATTCTTGAAATCAAAGTATGATGACCTATATTAGTCCCTGTGATAAGTTTTGCTTCAATCACAACTTTTTCGAGCCTCGTGACTTGTAAACGTGTACCATTACACAATCCATTTGCCTGATCAATGTTTCTGAGTAACATCACTGGAGCACCAAGTTTCAGTACTAATTTATGGTTAGGTAAACCAGATAAATGAATATTGTTTAACACATCAGGAGGAAACAATGCCATATTAAGCTCTGATGCTTCCTCCGATTGGCATAAACTATCTAAACTAAAATAAACCTTTTCTTCGCCAGGCAGACTCTCTAACAACTCTTTATTTGTTGAATCCACTACTTCATTAGTTGGAGCAAGAATCGCTCTTTGTTGGAAATACGTTAAATCCCACAAAAACTTATTCATGTCCGGATATATAAATGAAATGAGAGAAGAAATAGGATTGACTTGGTCATGAATAAGTAAATCATCTAGTATTTCAATATCAATCTCACCATCATTTTCTTCACCAAGCAGACCATCACCAAGCTTTAAAATCCATTCTCCAAATTCCTTTATTTCTTTCAAATTTGCTTCCTGACAACCAACTCTTAATCTCATATTCTCAGTTAGCTTTAGTACTTGATAGTGCCGCCATATATAAGAAGAATTCAAAGAAGCATTAACTATCATTGTTCTGGTACCTTTAGGGATGACCGGAAGAATTTGTCTAAAATCACCACCAAATAGCATGACCTTTCCGCCAAACCGCTTGGATTGCATGTTCGGTTGACTGGAACGTGATATGTCACGGCCCCCGTCCTGGTGTACCCAGTCCAGGAGCCGCGGGACAGAAACCCGTGGTATTTATTATTTGAGTTGAAAGCGGAAGTTTAACAGGATCTTTTGAAACTTGAAAATGCCCAATTATTTTATTTCATAAATTGGGACAAGCTCCATAATTTACAGTAAAGGTAATTTCACGAGGAAATCCCTTGTTTTACAAAACATTCTTATTTTTTTTTTACTGAGCCACCACTTCAAGCTTGTGAGTGCTCCGTAGCACGTTTTCCTTGATTCACAGTAAGTCACCTGAAACATGTTTTAAAAATATTTATCAGCGGGGAAATACTGGCGAGTCATTCAGATTAAATATAACGACACATTAGTTATAAATTACAGCATAAGAGCGATTACAATGGCTACTATCTTATTTTTATCTGGCGCCGTGTCACACCCTGGTGACGATGGTCATACCACTATTGGGTCTTTCACCCAAGTAGTGATGATTATCACTGTTAGGTTGATGAACCTAACCATGAGAAATTAGTAATGTGCACAATACCCCACTTTCCAGTGATTCAAGATAACCAAGACTTAATCCCTGTAATTATAACTTTTGAAAATAATTTGAGTATTGTAAAACATTGTTGATAAAAAGAGAATGACTCACATTGCAAGTTTAGTTGGGCAGAGTTTAGCCTACTGATAAGCCTGATAACCTAATTTAAACAATAATGCACACCAAACTAGGTCAGTAACTTAATACAACATTTATGATAAGCTCACGAAATCAAAACCCTCACGACGAATGACAAAGTATAGCCCAAATACGGGCAACACTTAAACATCCATCGGATCGGTTTCAATCGATCGGACATTGTATCATAGCAGTGGTCGAGTTAATACCTTGTATCGTAGCAATGTCGTGACCCCTTAATGCTCGTTTTTAAGCAGAATATGGACTTTTGAAACTAAAATTTCGAACACAGAAGCAAGTCCCATGCACAGGCTACTTATAGCAACATTTTAAGTTTTATGCGGCCCGCGTAAGCCTTAACATGGCTTTTACTCGGCCCGCGAGGTCCCCTATCCTACGTGTAGGGCTGGTGTGTCACGTGTAGGGTTGCCACGTGTACGACACGTGGCTTGAACGCTTATCCGGTGAACTTTAAGTTGACGCGGCCCGCGTAAGCCTAAGCTTAAGTTTTACGCGGCCCGCGTGAAAACCAAATTCCTTAATTTCTTGGTTTTTCATGCACATTAGGGTTTCAGGGGTCCAGGTTTTTACTTACGGGTCGTTTTGGGGCATTTTTGCAGGTCCTTACATCCTCCCCACCTTATTTAAAATCCCGTCCTTGAGATTTACTGAAATAAGTAAGGATACTTTCGATTTATTTCCGATTCCAGCTCCTAGGTATACTCAGGTCCTCTTTTCGAATCCCACTTGACCTTGACAAGTACCAATCTTTTGTGTTTGAGGAATTTAATCTTTCTGTCTTCTATCTGAAGTGGTTTCTCTACGAACTTTAACTTTTCATTTACCTCTATGTCTTGAAGAGGTACGACCAGGGATTCGTCAGATAAACATTTCTTGAGGTTGGATACATGAAATACGTCATGTACCCCGGCTAACTCTTCTGGTAGTTGTAAGCGATAGGCGACCGGTCCTATTCTCTGGATTACTGGGAATGGTCCTATTTACCTTGGACTTAGCTTTCCTCTTTTACCGAACCGAACTACTCTTTTCCAAGGAGAAACTTTCAAGAGTACCCTGTCTCCAACTTGAAATTCTAGTGGCTTGCGTCGATTGTCTGCATAACTCTTCTGGTGATCTCGAGCTGTTTTTAGTCTTTCCTTGATTTGAGTGATCTTGTCGGTGGTTTCTTGTACGATTTCAGGACCTGATAATTGGCTTTCTCCTATTTCTGCCCAGCAAACTGGAGTTCTACACTTTCGTCCATACAGTGCTTCGAACGGGGCAACTTCGATGCTTGCATGATAACGATTGTTATAGGAGAATTCAATTAAAGGTAAATGGTTGTCCTAGTTTCCTCCAAAATCTATCACACATGCCCTGAGCATGTCTTCCAGGGTTTGGATCGTCCTTTCACTTTGTCCGTCTGTTTGGGGATGGTAGGCCGCACTTAAATTTAGTCGGGTCCCCATTGCTTCTTGAAAACTTGTCCAGAAATGTGAAGTGAAATGACTATCCCTATCTGATACAATGGAGAGTGGGACTCCATGTAAGGATACTACCTTTTCTACATACAATTTTGCTAATCTTTCCATGCTAAAGGTTTCTTTCATAGGTAGGAAATGAGCTGATTTGGTCAATCGATCCACAATTACCCAAATTGCGTCGTTACCTTTTCTGGTTTTGGGCAACTTAGTAACAAAGTCCATGGTTATTAGTTCCCATTTCCATACAGGCATTTCTAATTGTTGTAGTAGGCCTGAGGGTTTCTGGTGTTCCGCCTTAACTTGTGAACAAGTTAGGCACTTAGAGACGTATTTATCTATGTCCTTTTTCATTCCTATCCACCAGAAATTATTCCTTAAATCTTGGTACATCTTATTATTACCAGGATGCATGGTATACCTTGATTTATGGGCTTCTTCTAGAATCTTATTTCTTAAGTCTCCTTGTTTAGGTACCCATATCCTTTTCTTATGGAATCTCCAAATTCCATCAATTCCTTGCTCTAATTCCTTTATTTGTCCTTTCATTCCTTCAGCATCATCCTTGATTGCTGTTTCCTGGACATTCTTCAGTTGTTCCATTAAATCTAATTGTAAACTTAATCTAAGAGCACGAATTCGTCGTTGTTTCTCATGATACTTACGACTTAGGGCATCTGCAACTACGTGTTCTTTTCCTTCATGATATTGAATATCATAGTCGTAGTCACTTAGAATTTCCATCCATCTTCTTTGCCTCATGTTTAATTCTTTTTGCCCAAATATGTATCTTAAACTCTTATGATCTGTATAGACTGTAAACTTACTGCCATACAGATAGTGTCTCCAAATTTTAAGGGCAAAAATTATTGCTCCTAATTCTAAGTCGCGCGTCGTATAATTTTCTTCATGCTTTTTCAATTGCCTTGAGGCGTACGTAATTACCTTTTTGTGTTGCATTAGCACACATCCTAATCCTAACTTGGAAGCATCACAGTAAACTTCAAAATCTTCTGTCCCTTCTGGTAAGGCAAGAATTGGGGCGTTTGTTAACCTTTTCTTTAAAATCTTAAAAGCCTCTTCTTGTTTAGATCCCCATTCAAACTTCACTGCTTTACAGGTTAGCTTAGTTAATGGTACAACCATTTTGGAGAAATCCTTAATAAACCGTCTATAGTATCCGGCTAACCCTAGAAAACTTCTAACTTCCATAGCTGATTGCGGGACGTTCCATTTGGTGATCGCTTCTATTTTGGAGGGATCTACGTGAATACCTTCATGATTCACCATGTGTCCTAAAAGTTATACCTCTTGTAGCCAAAATTCACACTTCGAGAATTTGGCGTAAAGCTTCTCTTTTCTTAACAAAGTTAAGAGTGCATGTAGGTGCTCACAATGCTCGTCCTGACTTTTGGAATAAATGAGTATATCATCGATAAAGACAATTACAAATTTATCCAAGTACGGTTTACAGATCCTATTCATCATGTCCATAAATGCTGCCGGAGCATTTGTTAGTCCAAAGGGCATGACTGTAAACTCGTAATGACCATACCTAGTTCTGAAGGCAGTTTTAGGTATGTCTTTTTCTTGTACTTTCAACTGATGGTATCCGGAGCGCAAATCTATCTTAGAAAAATATCTAGCTCCCTGAAGTTGATCAAAAAGATCATCAATCCTAGGTAATGGGTATCGATTCTTAATTGTAACCTTGTTCAATTCCCTGTAATCGATACACATTCACATCGAACCATCCTTCTTTTTCACAAATAATACTGGTGCTCCCCATGGGGATGAACTAGGTTGAATAAATCCTTTGCTTAACAATTCATCTAACTGCTTTTTCAATTCTAACATTTCGGTGGGTGCTAACCGATAAGGTGCCTTAGCTATTGGTGTAGTTCCAGGAATTAGATGAATTCTAAATTCTACTTCCCTATCGGGTGGTAATCCAGGTAGTTCTTCTGGGAATACTTCTGGGTATTCTGATACTACTGGAATTTCCTTAAGTTCCTTACCTTTAGTGTTGATGATTGCCGAAATAACTAGCCACTTTCATTACTGAAATGAATTTCATTGGCTTACGTGGCTTATCTCCTATAATCACCACTCTTCTCCTGTGGGTGTATGTATTTCTATGGAATTCTTATCACAGAGGATTCGAGCATGGTTAGCTACTAACCAATCCATTCCTAACACAACATCGAATCCAGCTAAATTCATAGGTAACAGGTTTGCAGAAAATTTATGGCCTAAGAGTTCTATCTTCCCTCCTTGCAAAACTTTATCTATGTGAACAGAATTACCATCTGCGGTTTCTGTCGTAAAAAATTGTCTAAGGTTGGTTAAGGGTAGGTTAAGAGCTTGGCAGAATGAAGTATTTATAAAACTTTGGTTTGCACCAGAGTCAAATAATACTTTTGCATAAACGTCATGAACTAGGAACGTGCCAGCTATCACATCTGGGATGAGTTCTGCTTCTTGGGTAGTCAACTGGAATGCTCTTGCATTCTTTTTGGTAGTTCCTTCTGCAGGTTTTGGCTTTGTTGTCAGCTGGTTTGGTTTGACCAATTTGGGGTAGTCTGGTCTAAAATGTCCAGCTTCTCCATAGTTGAAGCAGATTGTTGATTTCTTTCTCGTGCAATCTTCTTCTTGATGTCCCGGAATTTTGCAGAAATTGCAATACCCTTTGCATCTTCCAAAATGTTTTCTTTTACAAGTACCGCAAAATGGAGCAGTAGAAGGTTGCCCAGTTCCCTTTTTCTTGAAATTACTACTATTACCCACACGGAATCCTTGGGTAATCTTTTGGGCCACTTCCTTTTTCCGGTTTTCTTCTCTTGTGCGTACCAGTCCGTCGGTCAAGGTGTTGGCTAATTCCACTGCATCGTCAATTGTGTGGGGTCTCGCAGTTTTGACGATATCACAAATCTAGCTAATTAAACCCCAAATATAGCGAGAAATAAGTACCGGTTCTGGCGAAGCCAGGGTAGGTACAATTCTAGCATACTCGAAGAATGTCGAAGTATACCCTCGACAATCAACATCCACCATCCGGTGGTTTAGGAACTTATTTGTCATATGTTCCTTTTCATATTCGGGACATAATTTTCTTTCTACTAGTCTCTTAAATTCTTCCCAATTCATGGCATAAGCCACATCACTTCCCTTGGCGTGTAGTACCATGTTCCACCATTCTAGTGCCCCTTCTTTAAAAAGATGCGACGCATACATGACCTTGTCTTCCTTGGCACATTTACTTATTTTAATTACTGCTTTGGTTTTCTCTAACCAATGCAGTGTAGCAGTTGCCCCTTCATTGCCTGCAAATTCGATTGGTTTACAGGTAAGAAATTCCTTGTAAGTGCAACCAGGCGTTGCAGCTTTCATTTTCTTAAGAAATGGGGCTTGCGTCACATCACCGTTATTGTTATTGTTGCCGCCTCCATTTACACTATTACTGAAATTGTCGTCGTGTGTACGTTTGCTGGGAGTAGTTGGTTGAGGTTCAACTGGATTTCGGGAAGCAGCAAGGATTGCTGGAATAGCATTGGCTATTCCCTGAGCAACAATATTTTCTATATCTTGTCTATTAAGAAATTGATCTTCATGGTTTTGTTCGGATTGATTAACTTCGTTAACTGGTTCATTGACGGCGGGTTCCATCTGATAAATTTTCAATATACAAATGTATAAATTATTGGCACAAAATAAAATAAATAATAATCAGTCACAATAAAACAATCACACATAATCATGTTAACACGTATAGCTAAAATTGTCGACCTTGCGACGTTGATATTTTATATATTAGTAGGCATCCGTAAACACCGGTTATATTACAAAAGTTTTATTTTAAGTTATTTTACATGATTATATTTTTATCAATATTTATCATTATTAAGCACGTAACCCCACAACCACATACGACCCCTGTCAGCTAGCATTTCAGAAACGACGTTCCCTCTCGTCGTATTTCCATGATATCCTTTCTCCCACTTCCCGGATTCTATTTCCTGCATCCACCAGTTCCTCGCCATAGTGGCGGAGTTCAGCCAAGTTTTCAGTGCTCATAGGTGGGTTTGGTGCAGGCTCTGGGTCAAACTGGGGGGAAAAGGTGTTAGGGTTATTCAAGAGATTCTGAAATTGCCAATCACTTGTCCACCATTCCTCCAATTCACCGGGTAAAAGTTGGTGGCTGACAATGGGATCTGGGATAGCAGGTTCTAAATTAACTGGAAGTTGTGATTCAGCGGGGTAATTGAAGAGGTCTTCATTGGCAGGTCCAATGAGGTCACAATTTTCCAGTTTGCAATCAAGCTCCTCCCAGGGTGGCATTTCCTGGGCTTGCCTCGAACTTTCCCCGATCTCTTTTCCTTTCCCTTTATCATTTGGGTCCTCAGTCTTTTTAACCCTCTGTGCGGCTGGCTTCTTCCTCCGTGCGCGTCTCCAGCCTATGATTCTCCTTCTCTTTTTCGACTTGGGTTTCTCCTAAGGTTGGGCTTGGAATTCCATAGGTTTTTCAGTGTCAGCCCAATAACCGGAAAAGCCCTCGGAAACTTCCATGTCAGTAGGATAGATAGTGAGATTCTGAAGAGCTTCAGATAACTCATTCATGCTATCAGAATATAAGGAAACACAAAATCCTAGTTAGAATGTTATTTACAGAATCACAGAATGGCAATCAATTAAGTTAAGTGTTTTTAAATACTTAATTGGCTTAAATCAGTGGCTCTGATACCACTTTTTCTGTCATGGCCCCCGTCCCGGTGTACTCGGTCCAGGAGCCGCGGGACAGAAACCCGTGGTGTAACATCCCAAAAACACAAATTATTATAATACAATTATGTAGTGAATAAATAAGAAACATAAACTAGCTAGGAATGATATTAACCTAGTTAGATGATGACTTATGAGTAATTAGAGAGCTAAAACAGAATAAAAACTAAAGTTGAGGGACCAAAGGTGTTTAAATGTAAACTAATAATAATAAAACAGGAAAATTAAACTCACAACACATTTGTTTTGTGTTGCTGAGATCGACCAGGAGACAGGGGCGAACCCAAGCTCCCCTTCAAACCCTAGACTCTCTTAAATCTCACAAATTGAAGGTCAAGATCTGTCCCAAATCGAAATTAGAGCATGGATTAGTGATCCCCATTGCAAGGAGATCATAAGGTTTATAAAATTTCATGAGAATTCTTTACTTGAAATTCTCATGAATTTGGGAAATCTGAAATTTGATGATGCATGTTTGTTATTTGGGTAGAATAGGAATGATATAGTGTCTAGGAGTAAAACCTAGACAACAATATGTGAAATCATGCCTAAATTCGGAAAATTTCATGAACACATTGAAGGTGATTCATGGGTTTTGTGAGAAAATGATAAACACTAGGATTATAGTGGTTGTTCTAGTAATATTTGAGATATATGAAGTGATTTCAGAATTTTAGAGGTTAAAGTTCATGTAAGGTAGTTGATTGATGAAAATTTAGGGCTATATGACAAGTTATGAACTTGATAATATATAGTGTAAATTCTGCCCTTAAAGTGTTCGCATAAATGCCTCAAAGAAGGCTTAAATCTGAAAATTTGAGTTAAACCGCATGATTGTGATGTTTCGGCAAAATATGCGAACTATGAATTGAAAAGAGTTCTAAACATGTCTTGGTTGAACTCTATAGGAAAGTATACCGGAGCTCCAAGCGGACAATCCGTTGGCGACTTGCGTTTGAAGGGCGTGCACTAAAGGTATGTAACTTGATTCGTTACATTGGGTAAACTTTGATAATTTGCATAAGTATAGTGAATTGTAGAATAAAGGTTGTCTTAATTTAAAGCGATAATGTTCGCTATACAGATTAATAAGACCAGGATTGGTTACAACTTGTTGGTAGTCATCATAATGGAGGATTCCGTAGATGAGCCAAACGGGTCGAATAATCGATTAATGCGTGGCGAATGCTTCGTGATATAGTAAATTGGTCTTTTGTTACTGTTGATAAACGTCATATTAAAATACGAGAATTTAACATGTTGGTTTGTAAGAATGAGAAATCCGAGAGTTTGGTTTGGGCTTTATAATCAAACCAGTTAAAACATAAACTTGCAGTGACTACCGTAAGTTACGGTATCCACCGTAACTTACGGTAGAGATCAAAAGCTTTACGGTGGACCACTACTGATTTACGGTAGACCAGAATCATCAAGTGACTACCGTAACTTACGGTAGATACCGTAAGTTACGGTAGTGCCCGGAAATTGTTGTAAATTTTTGCATATTATAGCTAATCGAATCCGTTTTGATCGTAATTTCGATTATGTAATATTTCTAAGAACTCTAATACTAGTTTTTATGTAAACATTTCAGTTTCTAGGTATTGCAAGAATACGGATGGCGGTCAAGCAAGTTTTTGAAGAACCGAACACAACTTTTGAAGCTTCCACGATTTCATAACCTTGTTAAACAATGTTTCTATTTCTTTTGAATGTAAACAATTTGCTAATCAGGTCATCAATGTTTTAACTAGTCGTTTGTTGACTAGTTTTGATTACTTGGTAACTATGTTTTAATTTAGACATTTTTTATATAAATCATATAAAATTTTATTAAATTCAAGTAATAATAAGACGGGTGTTACAAGTGGTATTTATTATTTGAGTTGACAGCAGAAGTTTAACAAGATCTTTTGAAACTTGAAAATGCCCAATTATTTTATTTCATAAATTGGGACAAACTCCATAACTTACAGTAAAGGTAATTTCATGAGGAAATCCCTTGTTTTACAAAACATGCTTATTTTTTTTTACTGAGCCACCACTTCAAGCTTGTTAGTGCTCCGTAGCACGTTTTCCTTGATTCACAGTAAGTCACCTGAAACATGTTTTAAAAATATTTTATCAGCGGGGAAATACTAGCGAGTCATTCAGATTAAATAAAACGACACATTAGTTATAAATTACAGCATAAGAGCGAATACAATGGCTACTATCTTATTTTTATCTGGTGACGATGGTCATACCACTATTGGGTCATTTCACCCAAGTAGTGATGATTATCACTGTTAGGTTGATGAACCTAACCGTGAGAAATTAGTAATGTGCACAATACCCCACTTGCCAGTGATTCAAGATAACCAAGACTTAATCCCTGTAATTATAACTTTTGAAAATAATTTGAGTATTGTAAAACATTGTTGATAAAAAGAGAACGACTCACATTGCAAGTTTAGTTGGGCAGAGTTTAGCCTACTGATACGCCTGATAACCTAATTTAAACAATAATGCACACGAAACTAGGTCAGTAACTTAATACAACATTTACGATACGCTCACGAAATCAAAACCCTCACGACGAATGACAAAGTATAGCCCAAATACGGGCAACACTTAAACATCCATCGGATCGGTTTCAATCGATCGGACATTGTATCGTAGCAGTGATCGAGTTAATACCCTGTATCGTAGCAGCGTCGTGACCCCTTAATTGTGACACCCCAAGAAAACCAGTAATCTTCGCAAACCTGCTCGGGGAGCCGCGATACGATACAGATAAACAACGTCACACCACTAGCTTCCTCAGTAACCGCATGCTAAATTTCGGGACGAAATTTCTTTCAAGTTGGGGATAATGTGACAACTCGAGTTTCCGACTTTCACTTTCGCATTTAATGCACGATTGACTTTGACTGTTTAGTTGTTTGACTTGTCTGACCTGTAACTGTACACTTCGTGTTATAATAAAACGTATTGTGTTTACATGATTATGTGTTTGATTGTATAACATGGAACCTGTCGAGAAACATAAACTGCTTAACTTATGAAAGAACCCGACGAAACACGAGAGTGTTTCGTCATAACCAATCTCGACGAAACAGAATATGTTTCGCCATATACGACTCGACGAAACAAGCTGTTTCGCCGAGCCCAGTTTCACCGAAGCCCGGTTCGGGCCCAACATGTTATTTCGAGTTTTAAAACGTGAAACAACATCAGTTTTTCATCTCCTATCAAAACAACCGAAACCCTAGAGTCCCTTCTTCTCTGTTGACGGCAACCTAGTGTTCCCGGAGCCCCGAATCGAGTTAGTTGTTATTCCGTTCTTCGCGGTTAGTGTTCAACCCTTGTGTGATTGTTTGATTCTATTATCATAAACTGTTTTGCTTGAATGTATTAGGGATCGATGCTAAATAATATTGTGTTTGTGCTTGGTTCTGGAACGGATATGCGTATGACGATCTTGTGTTGGTTATGCATGACTAATCGATTACATAAGCTTATGCGAAACTTGATATTGAATAGGGTTTCATGAATATTACAATGGTTGTACTTGTTAGTGATTGTTAGTACAGATATTGATTACTTGCGGATTATTCCTTGTGCGTATGTTTGATGATATAGATTTCCGGGATTGATAGCAAGCCTTTATGCTTAGAGTATAAGCTGTATATGTAATGATGAATGATTTCTGTGTTGTTGATGATCGATGATATTGATGTCGGCTGTTAGTGATGATTAGGGTTTCTGCATGTATCTGAGTTACGTAACTGACATCACCCCGAAACTGCCTTGACGAAACAGATCTCTTGGCGAAACAGAAAGTGTTTCGCCAAGGACAGTCGACGAGAAAGAATCTTGTTTCACCAAACAAGACCACGACAAAACAGAATATGTGTTTCGTCAATATTGTGTGTTTCGCCAATGTATATGTTTCGCCGAGTTGTGTTTCGCTGAATAGGTAATCTGTGCTGTAGCTTGAGTTAATTCTGTTAAGTGTTAACTGGAATATCTAACTGCTGTTAAATGATAAACATGACTGGTATGATTGTGAATACGTACTACATGCTTATACGTGTACTTCGTGAATACAAACTGATTGTGTATACGTGCGTACTTTAGGACGTGATTGATTTACTTTGAGCACATACTTAGCATACCGAGCAAACCAAGGTGAGTTCACACTCTTACCAAGGCATGGGATTCCCGGGGTTGGGAATGGGTTGAATGATTCTTATACTTACATGATTAGTGGAATTATTCCTCGGGAGGGGAAGGTTATTGGTAGATACGGCTAGACTAGTGATACATATACTCTCTCTTCGCAAACACGCCGGGATTGGCCGCGATACTAGAACGATCTTCGCAAACATGCCTAGAATGGCCGGGAACTATACTGAACCTTCGCAAACATGCCGGGCGGTCGCGATACAAATATACCTAGTCTAGAAAACATGGGAAACCCCCACTAAACTTCGCAAACATGCCTGGAGGGCCGCGATACCATTACATACATTACATGATTACTAAACGAGCTTACGAATTACAATACGAACACTATAACTGAATAACCAACTGTGAACTCGCTCAACTAGTTGTTGACTCTCTGTTACATGCCTTGCAGGACCTTAGGTACATTTGGAGCTTGCACGGGAGATGCGGTCGTTGTGGGCACGGATTGTGGAACTTATGATAACACATTTAAACATTTGAACTTACTACTTACATTGGGTTTACATTTTATGCTTCCGCTATACACTTAACATGTTTTGTTGGACACCTATCATATCTTTTGGTTTAAATTACATTTAATACTTATTATGTTTGATATGATTGGTGGCTTGATCCTGGTCAGTCACGCCTCCAAGCGGCGATACTCCGCGTGTGGATTTTGGGGGTGTGACAGATTGGTATCAGAGCCATTGGTTATAGAGAACTCGGTTTTAATAAGGGGAAAACGATTTTGTTAAAACCAGACTATAACCAGAACAGTGCTCAACGATCCACAACGACGCTTCGCTCCACGTGCAAGACTCAACATCATAGGTACTACTATTCATGTTACTTTACCTACTTGCTAGAATTACATAGAACTTTGCTCGTGGTATGCATAGATTACAGAACCTACTATACGTTATTGCTTGAGAATACTTGTGTGCTCACTCTCTTCTGTCATCGCACTGTTTGCGAACCTATCTCACTCATGTTATCTTTACTATGAAGATCATGTCTGGACGTATCAACATGACACAAGCCCAGTTGACGGCTCTCATTAACGAATAAGTTGTTGCGGCAGTTGCAGCCGCACAAGCAGGAGGTATACCCTGCAGTTACAACTCACACTAGGATCCTTAGATCCTACATTCTTAAACCAACTCTTGTGTTTCACCTTACTCTGATTCTTACACAACAGGTCAACCACCTGTTTGCACTTTCAAAACTTTCATGGACTGTCGTCCAACTACTTTCAGCGGCACTGAAGGAGCCGTAGGTCTTCTCCACTGGTTCGAGAAGCTAGAGTCTGTGTTCGAAATGTGTGAATGCCCTGAGGCACGCAGGGTGAAGTATGCTACTGGTACTCTCGAGGGTTTAGCCCTCACATGGTGGAAAGCTCAGGTCCAAATCCTGGGGTTGGTTGCTGCTAACGCCACCCCATGGAACAATTTTAAGGAAATGATCAAGGAGGAATACTGCAGTCGTGACGACATTCATAAACTGGAAGTCGAGTTCTTCAACCTCAAGATGACGGGGTCAGAGATTGAGGCGTTTACAAAGAGATCAAATGAGCTCGCATTACTGTGTCCTACTATGGTGGACCCCCCAGTTAAGCGTATCGAACTTTATCTCAGTGGTCTAGTGCCAGAGATCCAAAGTCATGTGACTTCAGCAAACCTTGCCACCTACCAGCAGGTTGTACAGTTGGCTCACCGTCTCACGGATCAGGCGGTGGAGCAGAACAAGTTGCCTAAACGCATCAGTACTACTACTACCGCTACTACTTCAGCTACTTTTGCTACTCCCAGTGACAACAAGCGGAAATGGGAGGGGGATTCCAGCAAAGGTTCAGCAACTGTTCAGTCTCAAGCTCAGCAACGCAAGACTAATGATTACCAGGGTCCGAGTCAGCAATTTTCTGGTGGTCAGGGACAGAGTGGATATCGGGGAAATCATCCACTGTGTAACAGGTGCAACAGACACCACAGTGGTCAGTGTCGCAAGGGCCGCTGTCAGAGATGTCTAAGGGTAGGTCATGAAGCTAAAGACTGCAGGAGCGCAAGGCCTGCGAATCAGAACCAGCAACAACAGCCACCAGCTCCACGAAACCAGCCGCAACAACAACAGCAAGGGAATAGGGGATGCTTTCAGTGCGGGGCTGAAGGTCACTTTAAGCGGGATTGCCCTCAGTTAAACCAGAACCAGAATAACAACAACAATAATCAGGGCAATGGGAACAACAACAATGGGGGAAACAACAACAATGGTGCTAGGGGTCGTGCATTTGTGATTGGTCAGGCTGATGCAAGGAACGATCCTAATGTGATTATGGGTAAGTTTCTTCTCGACGACTTTTATGTTACTGTATTATTTGATTCGGGTGCGGATACCAGTTATATGTCTCTGAAAGTTAGTCAAATGCTTAAACGCGCACCAACACTTTTGAACACCAAACATGTCGTAGAGTTAGCTAACGATAAAAGTTTAGAGGCCACACACATAGTTCAAGGTTGTAATCTTATCCTCGCCGGTCAGATTTTCTCTATCGATCTCATTCCTATAACTCTGGGTAGTTTCGACATCGTCATTGGTATGGATTGGTTATCTCAACAGCAAGCAGAGATCCTATGCAAGGAGAAGATCATTCGTATTCCTCGTTCTGGCAAAGAACCTCTCGAAGTTCAAGGCGACAAGAGTGGTGTCGTGAGTGGCATCATTTCCTTCCTGAAGGCTCAGAAGTGTTTACGAAAGGGCCACACAGCTGTTTTAGCACTCGTTACTGATACATCGAAGAAAGAGAAAAAGATTGAGGATATTCCAGTAGTACGCGATTTTCCTCAAGTGTTTCCTGAAGAGTTACCTGGGTTACCGCCTCATCGTCAGGTCGAATTTCAGATCGAGCTAGCTCCAGGAGCAGCACCTATAGCTCGAGCACCTTATCGCTTAGCTCCAACGGAACTGGAAGAACTATCTAAGCAACTGCAAGAACTCTTGGAAAAGGGTTTCATACGTCCTAGCTCTTCGCCTTGGGGAGCTCCGGTATTATTTGTAAAGAAGAAGGACGGTACCTTCCGCATGTGTATAGACTACCGCGAATTGAACAAGGTAACTGTGAAGAATCGCTATCCTCTTCCACGTATCGACGACTTATTCGACCAGTTGCAAGGGTCGAGTTATTACTCGAAGATTGATCTGAGGTCAGGTTATCACCAACTGAGAGTCCGGGATGAGGACGTCTCCAAAACAGCATTCAGAACTCGCTACGGCCATTACGAGTTTTTGGTCATGCCATTCGGGTTAACGAACGCGCCTGCGGTTTTCATGGATCTTATGAACAGGGTGTGCAAACCTTATCTTGACAAGTTCGTCATTGTTTTCATCGACGACATCCTGATTTATTCGAAGAGTCAGGAGGAACACGAGCAACACTTACGACTTATCTTGGAACTACTTCGAACGGAACAGCTATACGCTAAGTTTTCCAAATGTGACTTCTGGCTTCGTGAAGTCCACTTCATAGGCCACGTGGTAAACAAGGATGGGATTCATGTTGATCCATCCAAGGTGGATTCGATCAAGAACTGGCCTGCACCTCGCACACCAACCGAAATACGCCAATTCTTGGGTTTGGCGGGTTATTACAGACGATTCATCAAAGATTTCTCGAAGATCGCACAGCCACTTACGCTACTAACACAGAAAGGTGTTGTTTATCGTTGGGGTAATGCACAAGAAATAGCATTTCAGCACTTAAAGGATAGACTCTGTAGCGCACCTATCCTCTCATTGCCTGAAGGCACGGACGATTTTGTAGTCTACTGCGATGCATCTATCCAGGGTCTTGGATGTGTGTTGATGCAGCGGGATAAAGTCATTGCTTATGCTTCGCGCCAACTTAAGGTTCACGAACAGAATTACACAACACATGATTTAGAGCTGGGAGCCGTTGTTTTTGCACTCAAGATATGGCGACATTACCTGTATGGCACTAAATGCACCATCTACACCGATCACAGGAGTCTCGAACATATTTTCAAGCAGAAAGAGTTGAACATGCGACAATGTAGATGGGTCGAACTACTGAACGATTACGAGTGTGCCATAAAGTACCATCCGGGCAAAGCCAATGTGGTGGCTAACGCCCTCAGTCGAAAGGATACTACGCCTAGGCGTGTACGAGCATTGCAACTTACTATCCAGTCTAGCCTTCCTTCTCAGATACGAGATGCTCAGGTAGAAGCTTTGAAACCAGACAACGTCAGGGCTGAAGCCCTACGTGGCTCAAGGCAACGCTTAGAACAGAAGGAAGATGGTGCTTATTACGTAACGGGACGCATCTGGGTCCCACTCTATGGCAACTTACGCGAGCTTGTAATGGATGAAGCTCATAAGTCTCGCTACTCGGTACATCCAGGTTCGGATAAAATGTACCACGATATCAAAACTACATACTGGTGGCCTAGCATGAAGGCCCACATAGCAACATACGTTAGCAAGTGTTTGACTTGTGCGAGAGTCAAAGCCGAATACCAGAAACCTTCAGGTCCACTTCAACAACCTGAGATACCACAATGGAAATGGGAACAAATTTCCATGGATTTTGTTACTGGCTTACCTAGATCTCAGCGTGGAAATGATACTATTTGGGTGATCGTGGATCGACTCACAAAGTCTGCTCACTTCCTGGCTATTAAAGAAACGGACAAGTTCTCTACCTTAGCAGACATCTACTTAAAAGAAGTGGTTTCGAGGCACGGGGTGCCAACCTCTATTATCTCTGATCGTGACGCACGTTTTACTTCAGAATTGTGGCAAGCAATGCACAAATCTTTTGGTTCTCGATTAGACATGAGCACAGCTTATCATCCTCAGACGGATGGGCAGTCTGAGCGCACTATTCAAACTCTAGAAGACATGCTTCGGGCGTGCGTAATTGATTTTGGCAATGGCTGGGAAAAACATCTGCCACTTGTGGAATTTTCGTACAACAACAGCTACCACACAAGCATTAAAACTGCTCCATTCGAGGCATTGTACGGGCGTAAATGCCGGTCACCTCTCTGTTGGGCAGAGGTGGGTGACAGTCAGATCACAGGTCCAGAAATGGTAGTTGATACTACTGAAAAGATTGCTCAAATACGACAACGCATGGCGGCAGCTCGTGACCGTCAGAAAGCATACGCCGATAAAGACAGGAAACTACTCGAATTCCAGGTTGGGGATCGAGCGCTACTCAAAGTTTCGCCCTGGAAGGGTGTGGTTCGTTTTAGCAAACGCGGCAAACTTAATCCACGATACGTCGGACCATTCGAAATCATTGAGAAGATAGGCAGGGTGGCCTACAGATTGAACTTACCAGCTGAACTCAGTGCAGTTCACAACGTCTTTCACGTGTCGAATCTGAAGAAGTGTCTGTCAGATGAGACCCACATAGTTCCTCTGAAAGAGCTCACTATTGATGAACAGTTACGATTCGTCGAGGAACCTGTTGAAATCACGGACCAGGATGTTAAGGTCCTCAAGAACACTAGAATACCTCTTGTACGAGTTCGTTGGAACTCCCGCCGTGGCCCAGAGTTCACCTGGGAACGCGAAGATCAGATGAAACTCAAATATCCCCAGTTATTCGGAAACCAAGCAACCACTACTGAGGCCGAAGCTACTACAGAATTTCGGGACGAAATTCCAAATCAACGGGGGGATGATGTGACACCCCAAGAAAACCAGTAATCTTCGCAAACCTGCTCGGGGAGCCGCGATACGATACAGATAAACAACGTCACACCACTAGCTTCCTCAGTAACCGCATTCTAAATTTCGGGACGAAATTTCTTTCAAGTTGGGGATAATGTGACAACTCGAGTTTCCGACTTTCACTTTCGCATTTAATGCACGATTGACTTTGACTGTTTAGTTGTTTGACTTGTCTGACCTGTAACTGTACACTTCGTGTTATAATAAAACGTATTGTGTTTACATGATTATGTGTTTGATTGTATAACATGGAACCTGTCGAGAAACATAAATTGCTTAACTTATGAAAGAACCCGACGAAACACGAGAGTGTTTCACCATAACCAATCTCGACGAAACAGAATATGTTTCGCCATATACGACTCGACGAAACAAGCTGTTTCGCCGAGCCCAGTTTCACCGAAGCCCGGTTCGGGCCCAACATGTTATTTCGAGTTTTAAAACGTGAAACAACATCAGTTTTTCATCTCCTATCAAAACAACCAAAACCCTAGAGTCCCTTCTTCTCTGTTGACGGCAACCTAGTGTTCCCGGAGCCCCGAATCGAGTTAGTTGTTATTCCGTTCTTCGCGGTTAGTGTTCAACCCTTGTGTGATTGTTTGATTCTATTATCATAAACTATTTTGCTTGAATGTATTAGGGATCGATGCTAAATAATATTGTGTTTGTGCTTGGTTCTGGAACGGATATGCGTATGACGATCTTGTGTTGGTTATGCATGACTAATCGATTACATAAGCTTATGCGAAACTTGATATTGAATAGGGTTTCATGAATATTGCAATGGTTGTACTTGTTAGTGATTGTTAGTACAGATATTGATTACTTGCGGATTATTCCTTGTGCGTATGTTTGATGATATAGATTTCCGGGATTGATAGCAAGCCTTTATGCTTAGAGTATAAGCTGTATATGTAATGATGAATGATTTCTGTGTTGTTGATGATCGATGATATTGATGTCGGCTGTTAGTGATGATTAGGGTTTCTGCATGTATCTGAGTTACGTAACTGACATCACCCCGAAACTGCCTTGACGAAACAGATCTCTTGGCGAAACAGAAAGTGTTTCGCCAAGGACAGTCGACGAGAAAGAATCTTGTTTCGCCAAACAAGACCACGACGAAACAGAATATGTGTTTCGTCAATATATGTGTGTTTCGCCAATGTATGTGTTTCGCCGAGTTGTGTTTCGCCGAATAGGTAATCTGTGCTGTAGCTTGAGTTAATTCTGTTAAGTGTTAACTGGAATATCTAACTGCTGTTAAATGATAAACATGACTGGTATGATTGTGAATACGTACTACATGCTTATACGTGTACTTCGTGAATACAAACTGATTGTGTATACGTGCGTACTTTAGGACGTGATTGGTTTACTTTGAGCACATACTTAGCATACCGAGCAAACCAAGGTGAGTTCACACTCTTACCAAGGCATGGGATTCCCGGGGTTGGGAATGGGTTGAATGATTCTTATACTTACATGATTAGTGGAATTATTCCTCGGGAGGGGAAGGTTATTGGTAGATACGGCTAGACTAGTGATACATATACTCTCTCTTCGCAAACACGCCGGGATTGGCCGCGATACTAGAACGATCTTCGCAAACATTCCTAGAATGGCCGCGAACTATACTGAACCTTCGCAAACATGCCGGGCGGCCGCGATACAAATATACCTAGTCTAGAAAACATAGGAAACCCCCACTAAACTTCGCAAACATGCCTGGAGGGCCGCGATACCATTACATACATTACATGATTACTAAACGAGCTTACAAATTACAATACGAACACTATAACTGAATAACCAACTGTGAACTCGCTCAACTAGTTGTTGACTCTCTGTTACATGCCTTGCAGGACCTTAGGTACATTTGGAGCTTGCACGGGAGATGCGGTCGTTGTGGGCACGGATTGTGGAACTTATGATAACACATTTAAACATTTGAACTTACTACTTACATTGGGTTTACATTTTATGCTTCCGCTATACACTTAACATGTTTTGTTGGACACCTATCATATCTTTTGGTTTAAATTACATTTAATACTTATTATGTTTGATATGATTGGTGGCTTGATCCTGGTCAGTCACGCCTCCAAGCGGCGATACTCCGCGTGTGGATTTTGGGGGTGTGACATTAATGCTCGTTTTTAAGCAGAATATGGACTTTTGAAACTAAAATTTCGAACACAGAAGCAAGTCCCATGCACAGGCTACTTATAGCAACATTTTAAGTTTTACGCGGCCCACGAGGTCCCCTATCCTACGTGTAGGGCTGGTGTGTCACGAGTATGGTTGCCACGTGTACGACACATGGCTTGAACGCTTATCCGGTGAACTTTAAGTTGACGCAGCCCGCGTAAGCCTAAGCTTAAGTTTTACGCGGCCCGCGTGAAAACCAAGTTCTTTAATTTCTTGGTTTTTCATGCACATTAGGGTTTGGGGTCCAGGTTTTTACTTACGGGTCGTTTTGGGGCATTTTTGCAGGTCCTTAGATGATATGTCTCTCATTGTTCTATCAAGAGCCTCGAAACAATGCTTGTGAGTCATAGGTGCTTCATCCCAAATAATCAATGTTGCTCTTTTAATTAAATCACCTAACTCAGTATTAGGCTCTATCGAACAGATTGAATTCTCATTAATGTTGATTGGAATTACAAACCTTGAATGAGCAGTTCTACCACCATCCAGCAAAAGTGAAGCAATTCCATTGGATGCAACATTCAATACAATTTCACCTTTTGATCGTAATGCAGCTGAGAATGTCTTCCAAAGAAACGTCTTTCCAGTTCCACCATAACCATATACAAAAAACACACCTCCATCACCTTTTTTCAATCGTTTCCATAACAATTTTATATATTCTTTACTGTTCGGCAGTTAAACACTTTATATAACCATCATGTTCCCTTTGAAGAGCTAGTCTGTCATACGATAATTCTTTCATTATCAATCGATTGTTCGATGATGAAACATAATTGTCCGGAACACTTGGCATATCATCAAAATTTCTCACCGTACTTCCATTGGTAAGTAGCAACTTTCCAATTTCAGATAGACAGATATTTTCAAGTTCTTCTTGTTGAAGATCCAAATCTAAAACAAATGTTGAAAAAAGTATTAGTTTTTTCCCAATAACAGAGCTATTGCATAATTTTAATGTACTTGTATATAACTTTAATAAAATAATAACATTACCTGCAATACCAGTTATCTTTCGTTGCTGATACAGAATGTCTTCACATAACAGGGACTTCGTTTCCGACCAAAAAACACCAGGACGAGATATCGAATTTGACAGCAACAACATTACAAAAAAAGTGTGACATCCCACATCGGTTGTGAAGGGGAACAAAGGCTTCCTTATAAGGGGCTGAATACCTTCACTATCATGACGCGTTTTGAAAACCGTGAGGGGCGGACGCTGAGGGCGTGATGGCTGCCAAAGCGGACAATATCATGATGCGGTTACGCTAGGCTGTTACAGATGGTATCAGAGCCAGGGCCGGACTAATGGTGCCAGGTCCCGCGAGGACGCTGGACCCCTTAAGGGGGTGGATTGTGACATCCCACATCGGTTGTGAAAGGGAATAAAGGCTTCCTTATAAGGGGCTGAATACCTTCACCATCATGACGCGTTTTGAAAACTGTGAGGAGCGGACGCTGAGGGCGTGCTGGCTGCCAAAGCGGATAATATCATGGTGCGGTTACGCTGGGCTGTTACAGTTCTAGTGCTCCGTAACGGCTGTCAAGGTTCTACCCGACGTAGTCGTTGGAGTTTTGTCTCGGGAAGGGTATAACTAATGTAAATATTGGGTTATTATACTAACACGTGTGCATTGTTTAATTAATAGATTATAACCAGGAAAAACACTAGGAAAAGTCTAAACTAGCAATGTGAGTAATCTCCTTTTTGTAAACTTTTTGCAAACTGTTTTACAAAACCTCAACGCTTTATATTATAATTAAACAGTGATTGAGTATTTGTAATTCTACAATTATCGTCGGTATGTTGGGGTTTTGTATACAAAATTTGTTACTACACTGTGAGTAGTAACATGACCACAAGTCGGGTCGACAGTACCGTGGGTGGTAATTAAGGTAGAATAATAAACAAATGTAATTGCTGATTGCCCTCAATACTGTACTAGGATAAAATCTGTCTTGAATAAATTGGGATTTACTCATCAGTATTTCCCACTGACAAATGTTTTTAAAACGCGTTTCAGGTAACAAAATGTGAAAGCCAAAATAGAAGCCAGCTGGAGAGCACTGAAGGCTTGGAAAAATGTGGCTATAAAAGTTACCTAATAAAGAAAGATGTTTTATTCAATAAATTAGGGTTTATCCCTATAAACATGTTTGTAATGAAAAACTTGGGTTTTATCCCAATAAGTTTATTAATATAAAAGTGTGGTGTTTTACAGTGATAAAATATTTCCTAACTATGGTCCTGATGAAATTTCCGCTGCCAAATAATGATAAACACCGATACCACCATCTCTGAGTAGGCCGCGGCCGCCCGTCTCCCGAGGCAGGGGTCGGGGGTTGCGACACAACGCGCGGGTAGGAACAACCGAGTTATAATTAATATATATCTTTAACCCATTTACTTTTGGGAATTGGTCTGTAATAATCCCAACTAGAGGTCATTGGCCATTGACAGTGTCACACCCTGACTTTTGCGGAAGCGTGGGTTTATTGGTGTGACTTCTTAATATCATAGCAACAATCATAACAATGCTATATGATAAAAACATGAGGTATTCATCCATTAATAAAGTTTAGAAAAATACCATATTATACTTGTCTTAAAACAACATTCACAAAATAAGTTGCAACCTTGGCTTGATTTAACTAAGTTCATAAAAACTTAACAAAAGACTTTAAACAATACTAGGTTTAGAGATATGTAACCCGTCCAGGAAGAGGTTACACCTTCTAAACCCTACAACTCTGGATGACTTCTTTATTCAAACGCAGCTTGAAAAAAATATGCATACCGTGCAGATCCATTAGTTTCCTGAAATACATGTAGTTTGAAAAATCAACATAAAGTTGAGCGAGTTCATGTGTAAGTGAGTATGTATAAACCTTTGTAATATGTTTGTATGTATGAAAATCCCTGGTATGTAGCAATTAAGGAAAAAGAGATCATCATTGGGTTGCAAAGCCAATGATATGTGTGAAGTGATGTAGGAAGACTCAAACCTAGCAAATTTGTGTGACGGGCACATAGTCACTGCCTGGTCCACTAAGCGGACTCAGGAGTGGGGCTCGCTACACCCAAATAGATCTATCACTAATGACCCTCGGTCCTACAATGAGGATTAATGGCCTCTAGTTCCAGCCTACCCACTCACATGATCTAAGTAGTAAACCCTCCTTAAGCTAACCATACCATGTACAAAAGTATCCATAATTTCTGTAACATGTATACCACCCCCGAAGTGTAAAAACTGAAAAACAGTTAAGAGAAAAGGGGGACATGAACTCACTGTATTGCGTCTTCGTACTCGTAACCCAAATCTCCGCGGCAAACACGACTACCTACAATGGTCTAATGTCTATTAGACGAACGGGTCGTGCCTTGTCTTAGTATGTATATTTTTGAGTTACGATTCTGGTATTATTCCAAGTTATAATAATTGTATTTAGTTTTGGAATAATTGTTTATGCAGTTTTTCTGTATTAATACTTCTCAAGCATTTTAACTTTGTATTTCCTTCCCAAGGGTGGGGGTATCTCATACATGTATTTACGTACTTGTGTTTGTATATCTTGCCAAGTGTTGGCGTCGTATTTTCGGTGTATTGTTCCAATTAAATATATGTTAATACATTCCCAATATATATATTTCCAAAACAGTATATTTTCAAGTCTTACTTAGAAAATATATAACTTATTTGTCAAAAATAACGTATTCCAAAATATATATTTTTCCCAAAAATATTATATTTTACTTCATACTTTATCCCAAAAATAATACCTTTCAAAATATACGTACGAGAGTATTTTTCCGAAATATACATAAGTTACGTTTTAAAGCTTACGTTATAATAACAACACCGGTGTAACTTAAATATTTATTTGTAACAGCGTTGGTATTATTTTGGAGTCGTAATTTCATAATATCTTCAAGTTATATTATTTTTATCCTAAAAATAATATATCTAGTTCACAAAATAATCACATAATCACCCAAGCGTTTTATTACGAAATATATATTTAATAAGTTTTATTTACGAAAATCCACCTTCGGTACTTGGTTATTTTGTAATAAAAATCATGGCGAAGTTTATTTTGAAAACCAAGTTAAAAATATATTTGTAACCATTTGTTATAAAAATATTTTTAAGTGTTATATTTCTAGAAAATTTCGCCAGAGTTTCCTCTGTAAATGGAGGTGTCCACGCTTACAAGCGTATCATTTTCTTTTCAAAATTCAATCAAACAGTTTAACAATCACCAATATACAATCTTTGATCATCAATCTTGACAAAAATAACCCTAAATCGTATATTCATGAACTTGAAGGTGTGTAAAAATATGTAGTAACTTTCTAACATATTTAGTAGGTCTTGTTATCTTTAAAAATAAGATTAGTTTCTTAAAAACTTTATTTTTAAAGAGTTTGAAGTTTAACAACTTCTAATCATGTTTTTACAAAAAAAATTCTTGTTAAATTTTCTTGTTACACAAGTGCTTACACACTTATTTACTTACTAAAAATGCTTCTAGTTCATAAAATACCCCGGGTTTTACAAAACTAGTATTTTTCACTTGGTTCTTCCGAAAACCACTCGTAGATCTTTAGATCTACTAGTTTAGAACCTTATTTTACAAGAAAAATTATGTTTACACAAGTTCATGTTTCATGGGTGGAAGGGTTCATCATCTTTACAACTTTTACACTAACATACTACTAGTTAATGTTCCATGAACATGATCTTGTATGGTTAGATGATGATCCATCCCTCTATTAGCAACAAACAACATAAAATAATCACAACTAACCAAGATTTTCATAATTTACACCACTAGTTTCTTTTTATCCAACATATTCATCTTACTTTCAAGACTTTAAGTTATGATATTGTGTGTTCTTGATTTTTAACCGTTAAATCACTTATTAACCACTTTAAACAAAAACAAGATGGTGTTTAGAGGCACTTACTACTAGCTCGAGGCTAGGGAAGAAACAAGACGTAAACAAGGTAGATAAAAGAAATCTAGAGAGGTCCTTGAGTTTCCGAAAGCACCAAGCTTGTTTGTTGATCCTATTGCACCTTTGTATGTATGAGAATGGCTTAAAAGTGAACAAGTGATGATGATGGTGGGTGTTGTTGGGTTCGGCCGCAAGCAAGGAAGAGGGAGAGAGAGTGAGTTGGTTGATGTTGTGTTTATGAAAGAGAATGGTTAACTTACTTGTAAATTTATAATCCAATTGCACTATTAACCATCATATAATGTGTCCCCAAGTTATCAAACATAAGGATTAAAATAATCAAAGAAATCAAGGGGGTGTACTACCCCTTGTAACCGTCATTTTAGGGGGGGGGGGTATGGGTTGGATGGTGAAGGAACTAGTTAGGACATGGTTGAAAACTAATGATATGATTAGTGTATTAGTGTGTAATATAATATAAAAGGGTGTTCGGGGACCCTAACTAGCTCAGAAAAGTCAAAACAATGTCATTGACAATATTTTTATGTTCCGGTTAAAGTCCGGTTGTTCGGTTGGATATTGATCCGTTAAAGTGCTAAATAAGTATTTAAAGTGTCTTTTATATTGTTTTTAGTGACACATTAAATTACCAACACTTTGGAAAGTGTCTAGGATTATTTCGCCAAGTTTTTACATTTTACTAGCATTGTTAAATGCTGAATTTTGGTTAACTAGTGCAGAATTCTGCACTTAAAGTATGTTTTAGGCATTTCCCGGCACTATAACTATCACCTAGTGACGCAGTTTATTGATTCTCACCTCCCTACACTCCCTACTAGTGTAGTGATCTACTCCCGGCTCATACTAGCCTCAGAACAATGTCTGTTTTGGTGCTAGTAATGTCAGCGTGTTTACTGGGTTATCCGTTTAGTGTGCTAACTGTGCTTTTGTGCATCAAGGTTGTCACTAATGTTTGTGTGTATGTAATAGAGTGACAGTATAAAATGTGATGCATGAGTATGTATGTATCAGAAATCAAGAAACAGTTTAACCACAATTGTAAGCAAGCACAGTAATTGAGCATTAATTAAATATTAATTAATTGTACGGATACCTGGTTTTGTGAGGGTTGTCACATTCTCCCCCCGATAAGAAAATTTCGTCCTCGAAATTTGTACTACCTTAACCCCTTATGGTTTCCTCACACGTGTACGTATATAAATAATATCGAGGTGGATAATCATCAAACCTTACTCACATTAGGTGATTCCAAGAATATATAACAATTCGAACCCTATGGTTAAAAGGTATGTGCTTTTAGCATTTGTTGTCAAAGGTACAAGACGTACTTGACGTATAGTCTAGCGTAATCCAGCTAGAAGGGGGGTTCCACAAAAGAGAGGTTTTAACTAACAAGATTCTCAAACGCTCGATTGCAATATGCAAACGAGTTTTCACGAACCCTAGCATTCGCTAAGTGAATTCAAAATCAGCAACTCAAATGTAATACTAAGTTAATCTGTCAACTTCCGAGTAAATGATTGGTAAGGTTTAGTGTGTTGACATTTTTAAATTTCGAAGGCACACCGAATGAAATACAAGCGAATCTGGTGTATCATTGTCGTGATTCGTAGTTGCTTCAGAAACGTTTAAATGACAAGTTGAACGAAAGTATATGCGGTTTTGTGTGAAATGTTTGACCCTGATTAGCACAAGCTACAGGTTTATAACGACACCACAAGGTGTCGTACTGACTTAATTCAAGTATAATGGTGACCGAACAAGTTCACCGTGTTTGAAATCCATTGAAAGTGTACTGAGTCAACCTGAAGGTTTGATTTACAGAATGTCATAGAGTTTTCAGTTGAATATGGAATATCAAAGAGCCACTGTTTTTTATTGCAGGTGATGAGTAACAAGTATTGCAAGGCATTCGATTGATTATGAAAGAATCGTTAGGAGGTACATTGTGCTTATGAAATGAATATATGTACCACTGCCTTAACACACAATTGTGTTGAGACTACTTTGATCGTGAATATCAAAATGGATCGTTGACAACTAAGTAGGCAATTAAACCCGTGTATGAAGTGAGTAACCCAATTAGCACAAGCTTCAATTTGGTGAAAATATCACCACAGGGTATCGAAACAAATCAAACGATTTAGTGGAGTCGTGGACCAACCGAACCTGTTATGACTCGAAATGAAAGAATCTTGCAAAAATATTTGAATATGATGCTCCCAATACATCATATGACGTCTGAAACTGAATATGCGAAGTGGATAAGTTCAAGCAATCGAACTTAATCTCAGTGTAGCCTGGCAATAAAAGTAGGTACCAACAAAGGAAATATCGGCATGGTATCAAGATAAACCATGAATGTAATTTGTAATAAAAAAAAATTTCAAGAGAGTGTGTTGACTCGATAGCGAAAGAGCCAACAATTTTAATAATGTAGGTCATTCGAATCACAAACCAGTAATTAGATTTAGCAACGTAATACTTGAACTTTAATGAAGCATTTATTCAAAATGAAACCGCATGCGTAGCAAAGGGTGCATGGGTTATATATATAAGTTTTCAAGAAATGAAGCAATGTGTATCTGCCAAAATGGATAAGTGACCAAGTATACGAAGCAAACGTGTGTTCGCTCTCAGCGAAAGAAATCAACGTGATGCAACTACTTTGAGGGGAGTAGAGATGCAAATATCTACTCGCTAGAAGTAAAAGTGAAGTATTCAACGAAAGAAAATTTAAGTATTTCCTGTTTTGTTAACCGAAATGACATGTTTGTCAGGTTAATGATGTTTGATTGAGTTGACAGATATGGTTCCTAAGTAAAAACCCTTACGAGTTTTGGTCCTGGGTTCCCAAAGGTTCCTAATATATGTTTCCTAGATCCTCAAGATTTCGTATCCTGTGTAGATCTGGTTTGTGCATTATGTAGGAAACGACATCTTTGTGTATGTCTAAGATCAAGTCATTGTTCCACAATTTTCCCCGGTGCACTTTCTTCCCGAATTTACTGCTAACGACACTCAATTGTCGACCAGTTGCGTAATAGTAGTTTAGGTCCTCACAGTCAGTTATGTAAGAAGTTTGTTAATCCTCAGCAAGAGTCACCGACTCTCATGGGTTAGCTCGTTCGGCTCTTAGTAGATGGTGCTCATTTGAAAATCATCATCCTTCTTTTGACGAGCAGAAATGGGGTTACCCAAAAGGGAATTTTGGTCTGTTATCTTCCTTCTCCAGCAACTTCAAAAGCTTCAATGTCAATCCTTGCACCTCCGAAGGTGTAAGTCGTTAAGGGGGTACTGACTGCAGGCGCGACGCCTGGAATCAATCTGATGCGAAGTTCGACTAGTCGTTGAGGAGATAATTCTGGCAAGTCTTTGAGGAAGACTTCAGGATATTCTCCGATCACGGGGGTATCTTCAAGTTTTAGTTCTTCGGCTCCCTTGTCCCCGACATGAGCTAGAAAACAACACATTCTTCCCACAACAACTTTCGTGCCTTAAGCAATTCATGATCTGTGGTGGCGTATCCTGCTTCGTGAATCATGATCGTTCTTTCATTCGTCATCGAGGTGCGGATATCAACCTCCGCTCGACCGCTTGGCAACTAATCCACCCCAATTACCTCGCCGAAGCTTCCCAGCTCAACTGGCAGTAGATCTATCGTAAACTTGCGCTCTCCGGTTTTTATTTGGTCGCCTCCAGTTACTGCGTTGGCTTCCACTAGCTTCCCCTAAGCTAGTTCTAATGGGTACTGGAACATCTACTTACTCGCTACTTAAACCAATTATACTCTTGAACTCTAGCGGTGCGAATCGTAAAATTTGCAACAGTATTTGGCAATACAGATGCATGACATTGAGTAATTCGGGACGTACCGATATCCATGCTTGAATCCCTGGCGTGTCTCCCTAGCTCCGGTGGGGAGCTTTCATCCTTGTGCCTGATTATTTTTAGGGAAATATCTTCTGAAATGCTTTTTGCTTCCACAGTTTAAACAACCTCGAGCACGTTTTTGTTTATCACTCATTCTGCCTTGGTAATTGTCATTGTCGTTGTTTCCTTCGTGATTCTCACTACCATCTTGGCCTCCATTACTATGTTCAGTATTTTGCCAACAAGTTTCTTTGGGATGCCCCCTCTTACCACAGTTATCACATTTTCCATATTTGCGTCGCCCGACATGATAATGTAAACAATTGTTGCACTTTGGTAGGATACCCTTGTAATCCTTTCCCTTTTTGGCCTTCTTTTTGTTATTTGCCCGAGTAACCTTCTTGAAATTCGCAAGCTTTCTCTTGTTATCTCCAAATGGCTCTACAGGAGTCTCCTTTTTCTCTTCCGAAGTGGAAAATTTTCCTTGTCTAATCGCTTCTTCAGTGAGCGCCACGCTTATATCGATAGCCTCGGTGATCGTTGAAGGTTTAGACGCTGTTACCAGGCTTAGAATCTGAGGTGCCAATCCCCCTATGAAACGTTCAATTCTCCTAAACTCTGGTCCCACCAGGAGCATAGCAACTTGTGATAAATCGTTAAATTTCTGCACATACTCAGCTATCTTTGGTCCTTCCATCTTCAAGTTCCACAGTTCCGTTTCCAACTTCTGGACTTCTGCCTTCGAGCAATATCTCTTACGCATCAGATCTTTTAGCTCATCCCACGTCAAAGCATTCGCAGCGGTCTCGCCCATTGTCTGAACTTGAAGGTTCCACCATGACAGAGCCTCATCTACCAATAGTCTAGCTATATACGTGACCTGATGTTCGGGGTCACATTTGCTCAATCGTAAAACAGAATCCGTCTTTTCAACCCAGCGCACGAAGGCTAAGGCACCCCCAGTGCCGTCGAACTCTCGAGGTTTGTGGTCCAAGAACTGCTTGTAGGTGCAGCCTGCGATGTAAGCAACATTATTCGCGTAAGGCCTTAGCAAGGCACTCGTGGAAATGTCCAAACGTTTTGTAATGTGTCTTAAAGGACTAGACATTACCGTTGGGGGGTTATTTCCCGAGGTACCTCCGCTGCAATCGGAGCGACGGGCCTCGTACCGTGCGATGGCCTGTAAGGGGCGCTCTTGCATTTCTGCCTCTGTTGTCGGTAGAGGGTTGTTGATATCGGTGTTCCCTCTTATCGACATCTTCTGAGAGGGAGGTTGGTTAAGTCAGGTCTTATTCACTTAGTGAGTGCATTTAGTTGTTTAGAGATCATATGCATATGCACATATTAGGTCGTCATGCCAACCAATCAAGCAACAGTATATTCATAGTATAACCAAGTAATTTGGTAATTAAGTTTAATGAGAGCATGGCAAGTAAGCACATAGTATTATGTTTATAGCACACACACATAGAACAATAATGTGCTTAGCGAAGACCTAGCGACTGAGTTTTCATTGGTTATTGGCCACAAAGTGTTGTCGTGTGTTTGATGATTGGCTCTCATTATTCTCCGACCGCAATTGCATTGTCTTACGAAGTGTATTATATCAAAAGGGACACAGGGTCACCCTACCCTTGCCCAACAAACATATCAAAATTACGTAGTCAGATGTGGCCTTCAAAAGTCTCCACAATCTCGGCTTATCATAGATGTCCTTACCCAAACGCAATCCGCATAATTCAGAAATCAACTATACTAGTGACTGAGATGGAGGAGGAAAGAAAGTAGACTGCTAGCATGCATGCACTCCTCCATGATTTGTATACGTTGAAGTATATAACTGTTTTGCCGCTCGGCAATAAAGAAACGAGCATCATAAACCTAGGAAAGGTGTAATAGCAGCAGGCGAGAGTTTAAAAGGAATCTTTATTAAATGTGGAGGATCAAAATATGTTGGCAATAGACAGGGTGGAGGACGGGGTGTCTTACATACACTTTTCAGACAATATGATGTCTTATGATGTAGACACTTAAATCATGTTTTTGGTTATGTAATGTTTTGCAATTGAAGTTGCCAATTGTGGTGTCAGCTCAAGCTCCAACATTCTGCGACTCATATCCTTAAACTGTAGTTGATGTTACAGGAGCAACTCATCCGGTGTATAGCCTCCATAATGTGAGGGATGGCAAAGGTCAAAAATCGGCATGGTGTATTATAGGGACCATCAAAATGGCTCGTCCGGCGTTGTAGAGGTGAAAGCAGTAAAGGGTACGGCCTGTAAGGTTGGGGAAAGCGCTGTTGTAGCCAAAAAGAATCGTTATGAGGTGTGCTGCCCTAGAGTATCTTCCTAGGGTGCGGGTATGTCTTGAAAGAAAGCGATAGGCATGTTGACGCAATGGGCGTCGGTCTTCATAGGTGCGACATCAGCGGTGCAGGTGTAGAAGTGTCTCAACGAAAAGGAGATTCAATAGGTGCAGGTACTGGGTCGGGTATAAGGGATGCATAGTCTGGTAAGTTAAAAGGAACATGGTCATGATCAAGTAGAGGTGCAAGTTCAGCAGGTGCCACGTCAAGCGGACACAAAAGGTGCAGAAGCTAGCTCAGGAGCAGGTTCTGGGGCGTCTAACGGTGTGGTGCCTCGAACAGGTGCTAGTGCAGCAGTCAAAGCGGTGTCGTCGTCTGCGTCAGTAGTAGAAAGATGTAATCCGGTCGTCCGTAAGGCTGCAAATTGTCACAGACCCAAAGGAGTCTGAAACAGAGTGTATATTAGAATCAGAGGGTAGCTTGACAACAGGGATCTCAAAATGTGCAATCAGTAATAAGGTTCTCATCTAACTTTCCATCATCATGGGCGTTATCGGAAGGACCATCAACATCACGTCGATATCGTTATCAATTGTTCGCCGAGTAATCAACCTTCGGAAGGAATGTCCATAAGAGGCGCATTGTCTAAGATTCGGATCCATGGTGTGCTCATCATCGGGATGTCCAGTGACAAAGGGGTCATGGACTGAAATAAGAGTGACAGAAGGATTCTTGTCAGAGAAACCACCCACAAAAGGGTAAAGTATCACCAAAATTTGGTAGCACGGACTGTTGGAAGTCGTCCTCGTCCTTGGTCAGCATATCTGGATCACTCTCATGGTCTGACGTAAATGTCTCGGGCGCAGATGCAGTCTCATCATTTGGGACAGCGGCCGTAGGGTTATCAATGTCTGATAACTCGCCTTCTAATTAGTGTGACGTGTGTGCTGGTTCATATTAGTGATAGCATGTATACCCATAGTAATTATTAACAATTAGTGTATGCATATATTCATATGCACGTATATCAAAAATCAGCAATTATGCGTGTAAGTAATAACAATGTAAGCATGTATTCATCCTAGTCTTCCCCAGACTATCCTACCCAGTCTCTCAGGCTAAACTCCCTAGTCTCTCAGACTAACTCCCTGGTCTCTAAGACCAACTCCCTGGTCTCTAAGACCAACTCCCCCAGTCTCTATGACTGGACTCCCTCAGTCTCCCCGACTGAACTCCCTCAGTCTCCCCGACTGAACTCCCTCAGTCTCCCCGACTGAATTATAATCATAAATTTGGAAATGTGTATTTGTGCCTTTTTGTTTGTAAAAAAAATGTTTGTTCCCTGGATCTGGACGTTTTGTGTATGCAATGAAAACACGTTGTTAAAACATTTTCATGAGAGCCCTAATGATCGTAGGCTAGACTCAAGAAAGAATCCTAGTTCGCTACGACCGAAGCTCTGATACCAAGCTGTCACACCCTGACTTTTGCGGAAGCGTGGGTTTATTGGTGTGACTTCTTAATATCATAGCAACAATCATAACAATGTTATATGATAAAAACATGAGGTATTCATCCATTAATAAAGTTTAGAAAAATACCATATTATACTTGTCTTAAAACAACATTCACCAAATTAGTTGCAACCTTGGCTTGATTTAACTGAGTTCATAAAAACTTAACAAAAGACTTTAAACAATACTAGGTTTAGAGATATGTAACCCGTCCAGGAAGAGGTTACACCTTCTAAACCCTACAACTCTGGATGACTTCTTTATTCAAACGCAGCTTGAAAAAAAATATGCATACCGTGCCAGATCCATTAGTTTCCTGAAATACATGTAGTTTGAAAAATCAACATAAAGTTGAGCGAGTTCATGTGTAAGTGAGTATGTATAAACCTTTGTAATATGTTTGTATGTATGAAAATCCCTGGTATGTAGCAATTAAGGAAAAAGAGATCATCATTGGGTTGCAAAGCCAATGATATGTGTGAAGTGATGTAGGAAGACTCAAACCTAGCAAATTTGTGCGACGGGCACATAGTCACTGCCTGGTCCACTAAGTGGACTCAGGAGTGGGGCTCGCTACACCCAAATAGATCTATCACTAATGACCCTCGGTCCACCAATGAGGATTAATGGCCTCTAGTTCCAGCCTACCCACTCACATGATCTAAGTAGTAAACCCTCCTTAAGCTAACCATACCATGTACAAAAGTATACATAATTTCTGTAACATGTATTCCACCCCCGAAGTGTAAAAACTGAAAAACAGTTAAGAGAAAAGGGGGACATGAACTCACTGTATTGCGTCTTCGTACTTGTAACCCAAATCTCCGCGACAAACACGACTACCTACAATGGTCTAATGTCTATTAGACGAACGGGTCGTGCCTTGTCTTAGTATGTATATTTTTGAGTTACGATTCTGGTATTATTCCAAGTTATAATAATTGTATTTAGTTTTGGAATAATTTTTATGCAGTTTTTCTGTATTAATACTTCTCAAGCATTTTAACTTTGTATTTCCTTCCCAAGGGTGGGGGGTATCTCATACATGTATTTTCATACTTGTGTTTGTATATCTTGCCAAGTGTTGGCGTCGTATTTTCGGTGTATTGTTCCAATTAAATATATGTTAATACATTCCCAATATATATATTTCCAAAACAGTATATTTTCAAGTCTTACTTAGAAAATATATAACTTATTTGTCAAAAATAACGTATTCCAAAATATATATTTTTCCTAAAAATATTATATTTTACTTCATACTTTATCCCAAAAATAATACCTTTCAAAATATACGTACGAGAGTATTTTTCCGAAATATACATAAGTTACGTTTTAAAGCTTACGTTATAATAACAACACCGGTGTAACTTAAATATTTATTTGTAAGAGCGTTGGTATTATTTTGGAGTCGTAATTTCATAATATCTTCAAGTTATATTATTTTTATCCTAAAAATAATATATCTAGTTCACAAAATAATCACATAATCACCAAGCGTTTTATTACGAAATATATATTCTAAATATATATTTAATAAGTTTTATTTACGAAAATCCACCTCCGGTACTTGGTTATTTTGTAATAAAAATCATGGCGAAGTTTATTTTGAAAACCAAGTTAAAAATATATTTGTAACCATTTGTTATAAAAATATTTCTAAGTGCTATATTTCTAGAAAATTTCGCCAGAGTTTCCTCTGTAAATGGAGGTGTCCACGCTTACAAGCGTATCATTTTCTTTTCAAAATTCAATCAAACAGTTTAACAATCAACAATATACAATCTTTGATCATCAATCTTGACAAAAATAACCCTAAATCAAATACTCATGAACTTGAAGGTGTGTAAAAATATGTAGTAACTTTCTAACATATTTAGTAGGTCTTGTTATCTTTAAAAATAAGATTAGTTTCTTAAAAACTTTATTTTTAAAGAGTTTGAAGTTTAACAACTTCTAATCATGTTTTTACAAACATATTTCTTTTTAAATTTTCTTGTTACACAAGTGCTTACACACTTATTTACTTACTAAAAATGCTTCTAGTTCATAAAATACCCCGGGTTTTACAAAACTAGTATTTTTCACTTGGTTCTTCCGAAAACCACTCGTAGATCTTTAGATCTACTAGTTTAGAACCTTATTTTACAAGAAAAATTATGTTTACACAAGTTCATGTTTCATGGGTGGAAGGGTTCATCATCTTTACAACTTTTACACTAACATACTACTAGTTCATGTTCCATGAACATGATCTTGTATGGTTAGATGATGATCCATCCCACTATTAGCAACAAACAACATAAAATAATCACAACTAACCAAGATTTTCATGATTTACACCACTAGTTTCTTTTTATCCAACATATTCATCTTACTTTCAAGACTTTAAGTTATGATCTTGTGTGTTCTTGATTTTTAACCGTTAAATCACTTATTAACCACTTTAAACAAGAACAAGATGGTGTTTAGAGGCACTTACTACTAGCTCGAGGCTAGGGAAGAAACAAGACGTAAACAAGGTGGATAAAAGAAATCTAGAGAGGTCCTTGAGTTTCCGAAAGCACCAAGCTTGTTTGTTGATCCTATTGCACCTTTGTATGTATGAGAATGGCTTGAAAGTGAACAAGTGATGATGATGGTGGGTGTTGTTGGGTTTGGCCGCAAGCAAGGAAGAGGGAGAGAGAGTGAGTTGGTTGATGTTGTGTTTATGAAAGAGAATGGTTAACTTACTTGTAAATTTATAATCCAATTGCACTATTAACCATCATATAATGTGTCCCCAAGATATCAAACATAAGGATTAAAATAATCAAAGAAATCAAGGGGGTGTACTACCCCTTGTAACCGTCATTTTAGGGGGGGGGGGGGTTATGGGTTGGATGGTGAAGGAACTAGTTAGGATATGGTTGAAAACTAATGATATGATTAGTGTATTAGTGTGTAATATAATATAAAAGGGTGTTAGGGTGTTCGGGGACCCTAACTAGCTCAGAAAAGTCAAAATAATGTCATTGACAATATTTTTATGTTCCGGTTAAAGTCCGGTTGTTCGGTTGGATATTGATCCGTTAAAGTGCTAAATAAGTATTTAAAGTGTCTTTTATATTGTTTTTAGTGACACATTAAATTACCAACACTTTGGAAAGTGTCTAGGATTATTTCGCCAAGTTTTTACATTTTACTAGCATTGTTAAATGCTGAATTTTGGTTAACTAGTGCAGAATTCTGCACTTAAAGTATGTTTTAGGCACTTCCCGGCACTATAACTATCACCTAGTGACGCAGTTTAATGATTCTCACCTCCCTACACTCCCTACTAGTGTAGTGATCTACTCCCGGCTCATACTGGCCTCAGAACAATGTCTGTTTTGGTGCTGGTAATGTCAGCGTGTTTACTGGGTTATCCGTTTAGTTTAGTGTGATAACTGTGCTTTTGTGCATCAAGGTTGTCACTAATGTTTGTGTGTATGTAATAGAGTGACAGTATAAAATGTGATGCATGAGTATGTATGTATCAGAAATCAAGAAGCAGTTTAACCACAATTGTAAGCAAGCACAGTAATTGAGCATTAATTAAATATTAATTAATGGTATGGATACCTGGTTTTGTGAGGGTTGTCACAGACAGTCCCACCTTTGAATATTTCCCACCACCAGTCCCACCTTTCACCTATTTTTCCTAGACCGGTCCCCCGTTAAAAAAAACTTAACGGAGTTAAACTTTTTTCCAAATTACAAACATATTTTTTAGGGCTTTTGATTAGAACGATGTTACAAGTCCATTGATGTAAAACTTACCTCGAAATGGTGCTCCAAATGACTTGATTTTTGTTAATTGGAAATTTAAACACCCGAATTGAAACGCCGTTTTCATCATTTGGAGCCTCGTTTCGAGGTAAGTTTTACATCAATGGACTCGTATCGCCGTTCTGATCAAAAGCCATAAAAAATGTTTGTAATTTGGAAAAAAAAAAAACATAACTCCGTTAAGTTTTTTTAACAGGGGCCGGTGTAGGAAAAATATGTGAAAGGTGGGACTGATTGGGGGAATATTTAAAGGTGGGACTGTCAATGGTCAAAGACCTCTAGCTGGGATTATTACAGCCCAATTCCCCTTTATTTTTATTTAATAATTTAATAATTATTTAATTTATTTTTCTTTAATATCTTTTTTCATTAATTTTTTCAAAAACCTCTAAATACACAACTATGTTTAACTTTTTCTCTTAATACTCTAATATAAATTTCACTAAAAACATAATTACATTTAGTACAAACTATTTTTTAATGATAAATTTAGATCACTGACTGATCATTCGAGTATCGTCGTATCACCTGTGGAACCACTCGATTATATCCAACTCCACTAGTGTGACAACCCGTGTTTTCAATACTTCTCTAGTTCCTTCGATGCTTGACGTGTGAGTACTGAATGAACTTGCATAAATAATTACTTGATTTTAATTATGTACGATATATATAAATAATTGGATGCATGGTCATATTTGGTGGATATGAAAGTTAGGAACCGTAATTGTTAGATGTTTTGTGTTTATGTGTAAATGGACCGCACCCCAAACTCGAGCCACCCACTTGGGCCTAAGGCCGCACCCTTCTCACATACCCTCTCACTTTAATTCGGCCCATGAATTTTAAGCCCAAACCAGTCCAAGCCTTTTCCCAATTACTTGTTTACGTGAATTATGTATAAGAACACATGTAGCTTTGCAAACCCTAAACAACCATCACCCCATCCATACATTGCGATGGTAGGCCCCCTCCCCCTTTTATCGAAGCCCTATCCTTCTCTTGTATTCAGGTAACCATGATTACACTCGTACAGTTAATCGTTCGATGATCACGCTTGTGTATATATGTTCCTTGTGTACGTAACTTGGTATAACGTTATGAACGAATTAGTTATGTTGATTAATTGAACATGCTGCATGCATAATGAGTACCATGATGTTCTAATGCTTAGATTAATACAAATCAGTAAATGCTAAACGTTATTGCGTGACATGTTAGGGTTAGTACTGATAGATGTTAACTTGAATATGATTAATGGTTTTTCGTCTAGTATGATCATGCACATGTTTGAAACTCTAAGACTTGTGTGTTACTAGAGGATTGTCACGAGTGATACATGTTATGCGTACAAAAACATGAGTCGGTCCGATTTGGAATAGAAATCTATGAATTAATGTAATATCTTGCAAGAAAGAAACAGCTTGTTGATGGGTAAGAATTGCCGATTAAGGTGTATATTATGTTATTTGTTTGATGTTGCCAGCATGATTCATAATCAATGATGACAGTGAATTAGGGCTGCATAGTTAAGAATATAGGTATTCATAATCAATCTTGATGTAACAGTTGTGGACATCCTAATCACTTTTGGTGATAATCAGTTTTAACGGCCCAATAGAATTGAAGCTACATGTTTGGATAAGGCTTGGTAAAATGGCGGCCCATGTGTTGAGTCTTGATCTAATCAAATAAAGTGGACATCATAATAATATTGTCAGTGATGGATGTTATGGGTTTCATGTATTGTCTAATTAGATGGGTTAGATTATAATGGCTGCACATGTGTGGGTCCTAGGGACCGAGTATGTAAGGTAAAACAGGGGTTCGGATAGGGGATTAATGTTCATCACCTTAAGGGCTTTCAACAAATGGTAGGATGGGCCACGTATGGGAAGGGGTAGTGTTAGTGTGGGCCGAAACCAAATGGACTGTTATTAACCTTAATTGGTAAACAAGTATTAATATTAAGGTGGAATTATAAATTGTCTTTGGGCCGTTAATTTGGTTAAGTCAAACACTAGGGTAATCGTTGAATGGATTTAGTTGCCATGAGTTGTGTGGACTGGTAATATGGATCACTTATGAACCAAACACTCTCTATGTTATGAATGCGGTGTTTAATTATACGAATACTTGTGCTGCGTGATTATTAGCTACAACTTGCATGTATGCTTAAACGGGAGCTGAACCACTTGACGTGTGCCATGTTGTGATAAGTACTTATGTTGTGATTGAAAGTGGGACACGAATACTTACTGTGACTTGCATAATGAAATATGTTTTGCTTGATTGCAACCTGTGTAATGACTGCAAAGAACACATGTGTTATGTTTGCACGATACTGACTGATTTGGTAACCACAATAGGGGTTAATTGACCAACTGGGAACACATACTTTAATCTTACCGAGCAAACCAAAGGTGAGTTCATCTCTCTTGAGCATGCGTCCCGGTGGTTGGGACAGTCTTTAGGTATCCCTGAGAGGGATTGGTTTTGGGTAAATCATGAGTATTCCTGATAGGAATATGTCTTTTGGGTAAATCTGGAATGTTGGATAATATACTCATCCTGTCACCATTAAAGTCCCTCCGTGTTGTTTGGTTACCTGAGAGGTAACAAGGTATTAGTTGGTAGCGCTACTTAGGTTTGGCACCCTCACCCCGTACCTGAGAGGACGGGTGTGAACTAATGACCTAGTCATGACCAATGCTTTGATAGGAGCATTGGAGAAAGGGCAATGTAAATCAGGAGCCATCTTGTATTCGGGGTATTATCAACATTAAATTCAATGGATTAACTAAACACTTGGTAACCAACGTTTTCGTAAAACTATGAACTCACCAGCGTTGTCTGATACACTTGTTGCATGCTAACAAGTCGTTAGATTACTTGGATTTGGAACTTGCTGTCTGAAGTAGCTGGAGTGGTCATGGGTCGACTGGAGGGATTCATGTGATTGATTATTGATATTATACATTGGTTTTTGAATTGTTTAACTTTGGTATACTAATTGCTTCCGCTGAACATGTTGGTTTTCATTTAAACTTATTGATGGCGCTTTTCATTAATAATTGAGGATTTTATTTAACAACTTGTGATTGGTTCAATATGATTAGTGGCTCGTTGTTGGTTTGTCACACGCCTAGTAGGGTTTCCCCTGGGTGGCATTTTGGGGGTGTGACAGTTTGGTATCAGAGCCACTGGATATAGTGAACTTGGTTTTAAAACGTTTTTATAAAACCAAACTATAACCGAACAGATCCGAAATCGACCATGACACACAGCTCCAGACTGCAAGGTTCGTCTCTCGTATACTCATTGTGCTGCATAACTAGTGAACACTTACATATGATATTGCATGTGATTGCACATTTAGCACAACAGTATGAATTCATGTATTACTTGCATGTGTTATGTGACTGATAGGGTGGTATTTCCCTAAACATTCATGACTCACGTTTCGTGATGCTTTTTGTTTGCTACTCGAGTAGGAGGAACCATTTGACATGAGTTAAGAGGAACTGAGGTGAGCATGCAAATCGTAGTATTATTGTGGGTGCACACATAATAATAATGTGGGGTGCATGCGAGTCCCAGTGAGTCTTAACAAGTGAAAAAGGGGTTCCGTCCCATTAATTGATCAATGTGAAACACAACAATCTATAGGAGTCTTAGCAGTGATTGTCTCCTACTCGAACGTGATCTTTTCCCTCCTCTCTGAATCCTTACGAATCTCGATGCTATCGAGTATCATCTGAACACTCATCTGAATGCCTAGCGAACTGTGTAGAATGTTAGGTGCTTGTACGAACGTCCCTAAGATGGATGTTGCAACATCAATGATTGGTCTATACCTCTCACACTCCTCTTTGTTTGCTGGAACTCACTGTACTAACGTCTTAGACCCCGTAGTGCGACCACTTCTGCAACACTCTGGAAACATATCGTGTAGTACTCAGTCAACATGCAAGAACGATGGACAAGAGGATGAGCGTAAACCTTACCAACCTCAGTACTAGAACGAACCTGATTACCGGCAGCGAACACCAGCAAATTGACTTCAACTGAATCCTTAAACCCTAGACAACGACTTATGAGAGTCAACTCTCACGAATCAATCGGGACATAAATGATAACAGTCGGCCATGGTGTAGAATGTGTAACTGCCAATACAATGAGTAGCGCCTTAGGACATGGCACGGAATGTGAAAAGGGGGACCGTGTCGGTGAAAGGCCGCAGGACTCCGTTTCAAGCATCGACATTAGAAGCAACAATCACGATGACATCAAGGTACTCGTAAATCATGACTTTCGGTATGGAAATGATGGTGGCTTCAACAAGGAATGGCCGACGTTAAGGCAAGACGCCAACAACCCAGGGAACAATGACAGTTTTGGGAGTCCTAGTAGCAGTAGCAACAAGACTGGATGTGGTACTCGTGGTGGGCGACGCCAGGATTATAACAACATGGTGGCCTACACGTTCTTGGTAACTAATCACTTTGTCACTGTTCTGCTTAACCCTGATGCTTCTTGAAACCGAACCTGTTGTAGACTCGACTGATGGCAAGTCAACTGAAACCTCATATGATTGTTGGGATGCAAACTCGACCTTGTGGGACAAGTGTTCGACGTCTACCTTCCTTCAACTCCCCTTGATAGTTTGATGCAGTAGTCAGTATGGATTGGTTATCCATACATCGCGCAGATATACCCTGTGAGAAGAAAACTTTGCGTACCCCCTCCCTAGTGGAGAATCATCATTTGTTCCAGAATATCAGAATTGTGTAAAGGATAGCATCAATTCTGCAATGAAAGCCCAGAAGTGCCTACAGAGGGATTACCTCGCCATTGCTAACAACGGTTACTGATGATAAGGCTAAGGAAGAGAGGATCGAGGATCCACCAGTTGTTTATGATTTCTTCCAATGAGCTACTTGAAGAACTTCCAGGATTACTTCCACAGCTGTTAGGCAGAAACTCAGTTTGATCTCACGCCAGGTGCAGCTTCGAATATTCGTACTCTTACCGTCTTGCACCAGGAGGGTTGCAAGAGCTGTCTAATCAATTACAGAAACTATTTGAACAGGAATTTTGGCAGACCTAGTTTTTCACTTTGGGGAGCCCCAGTTACACCCATAAAGACAAGCCTCTCCGTACGTGTACTGGTTATCAAGAACTTAACAAGGTGACAGTCGAGAAACGTTTGCCTCGACCATGTACTGACAACCTGTCGGCTAGTTGCGAGGGACAAGCTTTCATTCGAGGATTGATTTACGAACGGACTATTATCAGATGGAAATTCATGGGGAGAATGTTCTTAAAGCGGCTTATCAAACGCAATTCGTCCATACGACTTTGTATTCCATGACCTTGGGGTTGATCAACACACCAACAGCTTTATGGATTAGATGAACCGACCGTGCTTATTGAGTACGTTTGGAATAATTACCAGGAGAAAGGAACAACATGGGTGGCATATGTATCTTATTTAGAGCTCCTGAGGGCGGAGCCACTACGCACGAAGACTTGTTAAAGGTAACTTCTGGATTCGAGAGGTACATTTTTGGGCATATAAACAATGAAGTGGGAATACACATGGATCTCGCTAAGATCCATTTTGTTAGACACTGATCGACACCAAAGATCCCATCGAGGATGCAGCAATTCTTGGCCTCACTGGATACTATCGCAGATCCATCAGGAGATTTTCGAAGATCGTGCAGCTTAAATCTCTTTAATACAGCAGGGTGTTGTGTTCGTGGAAGACAAAACGGTGGGACGTCATTTCAGCTTTCAAATCCCAACTCTGCAATGCACTGAGCATCGTCTTTACCTAAGGGTACGGGTGATCTAGCGGTATACCATGATGCCTCGAATCAGAGTCCCAGTTACACGTCGATACAACACGAGAGAGAGTGATGACTTACGTAATGGAGTTACGAAGAGGAACTGCACGACATACAATCTGCGGTGGGAAACCATGGTGTAACACCTCGAAAATTCACGTCCTATAATGTGTAGACACGTGTCAAATGTTTAAACGTGTGAAAGAAATATTATAGAAGGACTAAAGTTGACAATCATGGAAAGTATGTGGATATACGTATCCTAAATGTCAACAGTGAATAAATACAATATACGTTAACCCTACGTGGTGCTCATACCTTCAAACGAATAAATCATGGATCATACGAAGCTGAAACTGAGAGATTACAAACTACAAGGGTTAAATGTGTCAACATGTTTAAAGATATACCTCTGAGTGACCTTTTGACAAACCCGAAGCTTTGTAAATGTTAATTATGCTCACTAGAATGCACGATTAGAATTTCATAAAGTTTCGTTATCGTATGAGAAAGTTATGATCAAATTCGTGTGCGAAGGGTTAAAGCACTTGTACAATATTAATTAAATATAAGCACTTGTACAATAAACTTCCTTATCATTTATCAATGATAATTTCTGCTAAGTGTCCTGTTTTTAATACAGGCAATAATAAATCTTCATAAACCATAAACTTAGCAAATTTTTATTATCATCCACAAGGTATAACTACCAAGGAAAGCATAGTAACCGATTCTTATGGATCGGCAAGGAGTCCTTCCGAAAATCTAAGAGCACTCTTTCTTTGCATAGAGTACGACAACATATGTTATTTTAATTATTTTTCTCATTGTTTTCTATCGCCTGCGAATACCAAACTATGTTTGATAAAAGTGTCATATGAGGATTGGCGTATCCTAGTGTGTCCCATAGATTATTTCCATGTCTGATCAGCATGGAGGTTTAATACATGGAACCCCTAAGATATCCCAATGATTATATTGTACTAAAGTCGACTAGTAGTATTCAAAGAAGATATCCAAAAATGGAAATTTTTTTTTTTTTCAAGTAAATGTTCCCGATTAAGGAATTCATGGACTTATCACATAAAGGTGTCACTTATTTGACACGAGTAATGATGGATGAACTAGAGCCTGAGATATGGAAAATCTCTGTAGCCTCCTTGCGTCTTGATTATCTTCTCATAAGTTTTCCCTGCTTACCTCCTGAAAAGCATGGTAGAATTAAGATTTGTATCCCGCCGTGGGCTGGAGTATGGTGAAAACTCCATATTGATTATGGAATAATCGAAACCGTGATTAAGTAGGATTTAAGACATAGGCTCATAAAGCCTGACTCAATATTCTGAGGGTTTTATAAGAAAGGCGGTTCATATTGCTTATGTATTAATTGCCGCAACCCTAATTAGGCAACGATTAAGAATTTGCCATCAGCTACCCAGGATCTAAAGGAAAATTATTGGTGGATAGGCTTGAAAAAGTCGGTAGCCACCCATGTAGCTAAATGCTTGACATGTGCGCAAGTCAAAGCCGAGCATCAAAAACCGTCAGGTTTGCTACAACAGCCTGAACTTCCTACGTGGAAGTGGGACATGGTGACGATGGATTTCATCACCCAATTTGCAGAAGACGAGGAAAGGCAATGATACGATATGGGTTATAGTTGATTGACTGACTAAGTCAGCACATTTCTTACCCATCAAGGAGACTTATAGCTCCGATATGTTAGCCCAGTTATACGTTGATAAGATTGTAGCCTTACATGGCATACCTGTGGCTATTATCTCTGATAGAGATACTAGATATACGTCACATTTTTGGAAGAGTTTCCAACAATCTTTGGGCACACGTTTGAATTTTAGTACGGCTTACCATCCTCAGACTGACGGTCAGAGTGAGCGTACTATTCAAACGTTGGAAGACATGCTACGTGCATGTGCGATCGATTGGGTGGTGGCTGGGATAAGAACCTACCATTAATCGAATTCTCCTACAACAATAGCTACCGTACCAGCATTTAAAGCTGCGCCTTTTGAGGCATTATACGGTAGAAAGTGTAGATCGCCCGTTTGTTGGGCGGAAGTTGGAGATGTCCAGTTGTTAGGACCAGAGATCATGTTCGAAACGACGGACAAGATTGTCCAGATTCGTGACCCTCTCAAAGCTGCCCGGGATAGGCAGAAGAGTTACGCTGATCCAAAGCGTAAGGATTTTCACTTCGAAGTAGGTGACAAAGTCCTACTTAAAGTGTCACCCTGGAAAGGGTGATGCGATTTGGTAAGAAAGGCAAGCTAAGCCCGAGATACATAGGACCTTTCGAGGTTATCAAACGTATCGGGTCAGTTGCCTATAAGTTAGACTTACCGGGAGAGCTCAGTGGAATTCACAATGTATTCCACATCTGCAATCTGAAGAAGTGTTTCGCTGATGAATCACTAGTAATACCCCATACAGATGTGCATATAGACGAGAGCTTAAAATTTGTTGAAAAACCTTTATCGGTTAAAGATCGACAGGTAAAGAAGCTTCGGAGGAAGCATGTACCTATTGTAAAGGTCAAATGGGATGCCCGTAGAGGTCCCGAACTCACGTGGGAGGTTGAATCCACGATGAAAGAAAAGTACCCTTACTTATTTCAGTAAATCTCGGGTCGAGATTTATTTAAGGGGGTGAGGATGTAACACCTCGAAAATTCACGTCCTATAATGTGTAGACACGTGTCAAATGTTTAAACGTGTGAAAGAAATATTATAGAAGGACTAAAGTTGACAATCATGGAAAGTATGTGGATATACGTATCCTAAATGTCAACAGTGAATAAATACAATATACATTAACCCTACGTGGTGCTCATACCTTCAAACGAATAAATCATGGATCATACGAAGCTGAAAGTGAGAGATTACAAACTACAGGGGTTAAATGTGTCAACATGTTTAAAGATATACCTCTGAGTGACCTTTTGACAAACCCGAAGCTTTGTAAATGTTAATTATGCTCACTAGAATGCACGATTAGAATTTCATAAAGTTTCGTTATCGTATGAGAAAGTTATGATCAAATTCGTGTGCGAAGGGTTAAAGCGTAAACGTGGGAAGTTAAGACTTTTCGGGTTAACCGGAAGTGTCCAAGGACTTGGCAAAGTGGGTATAAGTCCTAAAACCCTTGTGGGTAATTATAAGGGGGTCAAAATACAAGAAATAACCTTAGTTGCCCCTTCGTGAAGCCAAAGGTCAAGTTGCAAAATAAACAACAAACAAATTGTCCCTGAGAAGGGGTAGCGCACCGCTACAATGGTAGCGTAACGGTGCGCTACCAGTCACCCAGCGACCAGAAACTTGCTGTGGCCTGTTTTTCGCGATTGTGACCTATTTCACCGGTTTTTCTCACATGTGGACGACCCCTAGGCACCCCTAAGTTCTAGGACAAGTGTTAATCAGTTGTGGTTGGATCCTAGACTTTGTTGTCAACATTTTATGGTGCCTAAGTTCACTATATAAAGCTCATTAGTTGCAACAAACATTCCACACCTTCTCCTGCATTGTGGGATCATTTCTGGAGCTATCAAGCAGCCTCAAGTGAGCATATCTCGTGCATAGGACTCTTGTAAGTCTACTAGTTCTTGTTTTGTTGAGTTTAGCTTGGTTAATTAGCTAAAAGTCAAACCGTCGTAACTACGGTTTGACTTCGAGATTAGTCAATAATGGCTCATGCATATCTCGAATTAAAAGTAGTTATGAGTTGGTATTTATGTGGGTAATAAAACCTCAAAAGGGTTTCCCCTGATCACCACTCTAACCAGGTCAAAAGTCGGGTCAAACTTTTAAGTAAAAAGTCAACAGGATGCTTAAAATGTCATTTATGCATAATTAGCTATCTAGAACATATATAACCTGTTTGATCATTGTTATAACCTAGTAATAAGTGTAAGAAGATGTCTAAACATGTTCAACCCGACTATTTCCTGTTTAGACCCGGTTCGGAACCGAAAGTCACATAGTTTGACTTTCACTTTGACTTTCAGTTCTGACCCGTTTAGGTATGTTTTAGAAATGCCTCAGAGCTTAAATTGGATTAGGTTACTTGCTAGAACAACCCTCTGTGATTACACACCTTGGTTCACTAGTTATCCAATTAATATGCATATTTCCGTTAATTGCTCATATGTTGACCGTTATGCCCTTATTACCTTAAAACGTGATTTATGAAAATGTAAAAGTGTAGAAACCTTATTTACTGATATATAAACTTGTATGCAAAGTTTGACATCAGTTTGACTTATAGATTAAGAGTTATGCTCAATATCGCAAAATTAAAGCTTTATGTTAATAAAACGGCGTAATTAGCGTATAGCCTAGTTAAGCCTACTTTTTGGTATCAAACTTAATACCCACTGATGTAATATATTATTTTGGTATTTTTAAAGATTTTTAATTAATTTTAGGCTGAGCATAACTAGTAGTCGTAGGCTTAATCCGGTAATTGTCGGTTTTGCCCTTACGGGCCATAAAATGAGTTTTACTTATCTAAACGACTCCAAACCTTTTGCTACTGATCACATATGATAAATAAATTATTTTAAGCTCTCTGGAAATATAAAAATATCAGATTTAAGTATCAAACCCGGAAATGGCCTTTAATCGCCTTATTTAGCGTTTTTAACGCATAGTATGTATTAAAATTATATTAGACATACCCGGGTTGATACCTACTGATATATGAGGCAAATTATGATATTTTAACAGTAAGCAAAGGTTGATAAACTCAGACCTCAGTTTTGAGCTTTTCGGCTTATGTGAAATTACCAAAATACCCCTACGGGGCATAGTTTGGTTAAAAGTGATAAATTTCACATATATGCTTTAGCCTACTGATATAACATACCAAATTGAGGGGCTGTTTGTTTAGGTCTGAATGGCCTCATTAAGAGGCTAGCCTCTTAATCGGACAGAGGCAAAGTGTTTGGTTCACAAAATATGGGCCTCTTAATGAAACCATTCAGAGCTGAATGGTTCAGACAAATTTGAGATCTGAATAGAAATTGTTACATGAATACCCTTATACCCTAAACACATCTCATCTTCCACACACAGCAACACTTCCCCAGTTCCCTCATTTTCTTCCACTTCGAGCTCCTCCACTCGCGCCTCCATCTCCCCAGCGACCTTCACCGTCGATCTCCTCCACTCGCGCCGCCATCTCCACAACGACCTTCACCGTCGATCTCCTCCACTCTGCACCGTCGACCTTCTTCCACATCGATTAAGGTACAAACAGACACCTATATCTCTGTTGTTTGAAATATCTTTGTTGTTTGAAATATCTCTGTTACGATTGCCCTTTTTCATCTGTTGTTTGATTCATAAAAGTGTAGACTACTTTCATCATTGTCATTTTACAATAATCAATTATGATAAAAGGAATATGATAAAGGTTTTCATCGGTTTATGATAAAAGGAATATGATAAAGGAATATCTTTTCATTTGCTGTTTGACTTATGGATCAAAAGGATTATGATAAAGGTTTTTTTTCCATCTGTTGTTTCAAAAGGGAATATGATAAAAGGGAATATCTTTTGATGAAAACGATATTGTGAATATTGTGAACTGTTATCAGTTCTGATTTTTTTATCGATTCTAATCAGAGGGGTAAAAATGTCATTTTACACAGTAATTCAGAGGTGCAGCCAAACAGCACTTTACTGGTTCAGCACTTATTGGTTCAGAGTCTCTTAACCATTCAGACCTCTTATTCATTCAGTACTTAATCATTCAGATGTTGCCAAACAGCCCCTGAGTATGTTTGTTGTTTATATCAGACCTGTAACTCAGTTAAACATCTAAACTCTTTTACAACCTTTAAAAAATGACCAAACTACCCCTACGGGGCATAGTTTGTGTTTAATTTCATTTCGGGCATAATGAAAGACATCCTACTGATGTCACAACATATTTGAAGCATATTAACTTAGAAAACCTGTATATGGCTCTTACGGATACCCGTTACGCTTATCTCGCGTTCGGTTCGGTTTATGTAACAAGTGTACATAAATTAGCCGAAACGGGTCAAACCTTATCGGTTTAATCTCAAAATCCAGAATGTGCATGAAGGACCCATATTAAACAAGTCTCTGAACTTGTCGGGTCTAAATCACATTCTATCCGGTCTTCGCTTAATCGTGCGTACGAACCGTATCTTTGAAACTAGCCGGTCTAAGCTTAAGCTTAATAAAAGACCCGTTAGTATTCTAATAGGTTATATTAAACCTTCGTTCCAGATTAGGAGAACCAGTAAAAGCTACGTGCATTTTTCTTATTGTGATTTATACTTTGCATCAGGTAAATACTTTTAACTTATTTTCCCTATACGGGCTTGGGTTACGGTATATAGCATACCGCTTGATCGGGCATCAAATCTCCACGCTTAGTGGGTAGTTGAATAATTTGATCGGCTCGTTTAAACAGTCTTGTTTACTTTACAGCCTTTGGGGGGTTAATGACCATGTCCCGGATATCCTTGGCATCATCTTACGAGATTGGCCACGACCTGAGCACGGGGTGTAGGCGTACACCTGTCAGTGTATAACTCAATAACGTGGTGTGTCTATTGATCTTTAACCCGGACTAGATCCGGGCTACTGAACGCATAAGTAACATGTAATTCGTTCACAAGATTATAATATTAAATAATTCTCCCAAGTTAATAAAAAGATTACTCTTGCCTCTGTGCAGTTTAATCAAATTATAAAACATTTATGCCATGTGCATCCAAACAAATTTTTAAATCATTTTCCAAAATGAGTCAGTTGATCGTATTTACCAGTGTAAACTGACGTATTTTCCCAAAAAGACTAAATGCAGGTACTAAACGTAATTGGCTGGATTGTCTCCTTAGCATCAATAAAGAGTCTCGCAAGCTTAAGATGCCTGAAGTCTGTTGAACTATTGTCTCCATTTTATGTTCGATCCTTCTGTGGATAAACTTCCGAATATTGTGACAGTTGATATTACAATAATAAATTCGGTTGTATTATATTTTCATTTGCTTCCGCTGTGCTTGATAATATTGTGTTGTTTGACTATTATGTTGCCAACCATGACGTCACGATACTCCCCACCGGGCCCACCGGTGACACGTGGAAATCGGGGTGTGACAGGTGGGTATCAGAGCCAACATTGAGTGAATTAAACACTAGCCCTTAGTGTTTAATCTCAATGACACAGTAGCACATTCCTTGACCTTCTGAGTCTAGACTTAACATAGGAATAATCTTAATCCTAATATGGAAATTTTTGCTTCCAATTTTTATTATTTTTATTGGATACGTCGCCAAGCGAAGAAGCCGTAATAGGAGTTCTCCACCCCCGGAGCCCTGAGATGCTGAGCTTCGTACCGCGGCTAGAATGAAACGAGCATCCAAGGAGAAAGCATTCAGAAATAAAATGAAGAAGAAACTCCTTTTATTGAAGATCGTTTCCTTATTAGTCCTTATAAGGACATAATTATCTTACAGTCCCTACGAGGACAACATTATTCCTTTCAAGTCCCGCTTAGGGCAACTTTATACTTTTATTTTTATATAGTGGAATGATTAAGTTTAAACTTTCATTCTAAACAAGAATATTAAATAAATGGAAAATAACAATTCCTTTTGCAAGATCTACCATTATAATAAAATGGCAAAATCTAAAAAGGACAAGACCTAGCTTTGGGTCATATTAAGACCAGCCAAGATGGTAGTTCCATAATTAGATTCAGATCCATATTAACACCTCAATTTAAAATTGTTCTGCGTTAATTATAAATTAAGAATCTTAAGTGTGAAACCTAGCCTCGTGTCAAATATAAGACCGGGCCAAGATGGTATGACCTGTTAAAAAAGATTCAAATCATAAATTAAGAATCTTAAGAGTGAAACCTAGCCTGAGTGTCCTTATAAAGACCTGGCCAAGATGGTAAGACCTGTTTAAAAAGATTCGCATCCCAGTTAACATCTGAAAACATGTTAACACTCCCGGCAGATGTGATTCGTTGGAAATCACACACGTTATAAAGGATTCTCCAAAAGATTCCTAACCCAGTTTAATGATCTCTGAATCCTGGGTTTACACCATCAATTAAGATGATCATATTTTTAACCATACGTGGTAATATAGTTCCTACGGGCCTTGCTCATTTCCACATGAGCCAAAATACAGTGGTAGCTACGACTCCCTGTCAGAAAAAGGTAATGAACTAGGTTCAAACCTCAAATGCTTAGATTCTCTGAAATCATAGCATATAAACTTATAAATGTCCTTGTGACTAAGCCTGTTGTGCTAATATATTTAAAGGCCTTGATTCTTTGAAATCCTGGCTTATGATTTAAAATTTGTCCTTGTGACTAGGCCTATGTGCTATTAAATAAAACTGTTATTGTTGCTTTGATTCTCTGAAATCATAAGCTTATAATTTATGAATGTCCATGTGACCAGGCCATTGGGTGCCACAAATAAAACTGTTAATGTTTTATAATTAGGATAAATTATAATAGAAATCCTAAATCTATATGATTAATAAATTAACCGAATATGGTCTCTGCTTACCATGGTTAATGAATTTCCCTAAGGGGCAATTCCGTAATAAACGTCCCTTAGAAGGGAAGTGCCTGCGGGCTATAGTTGATGTCCTCTGAGACTAAAGACAGTGGTAGCCTACAGCTCCCTGTCAGGAAAAGGTAATGAACTTTGATTCAAACCTTAATACCACGATTCTCTGAAATCATGGCTTATAAATTTAACTTGTCTACGCGACTAGGCCATTTGTGCTATTATTAACTTATGAGTTAGGATTATGATAAAATCCTGAATGAAATAAATATCCTTCCTTCCCTATCAGTATGCATTTTAAAAAGAATCTCAAAGGTGAAACCTAGCCTACGCGGCCAAGATGGTGAAACCTACTCAAGGGATTCAGATCCTGGTTAACACTTAAGAACGTGTTAGCACTCTTGAGAAATGTGATCCGAGAAAATCACAACGATCATCCTTATATTGGATTCTTCCAATTCCCTTAACTAGCCTAGTGATTTAGAAATCACGGCTTATATCATCCCATAACACGATCATGTTATAAACATCCGTTAATGATAAAGTGCCTACGGGCTAAACTTGTTGTCCGATAAGACAACGACAGTGATGGTCTTTGACCTCCTGTCTAAAATAATGGACTATGTCCAAACATAATAGTCTATATGATCAATGCGATCATGACTAATATCATCTGATGCGATGATAGTATTATTAAACACCCTTTAGTGATGTTTTGCCTACGGGCTATAATATATTGTCCATTTGAGACATTGACATTGTTATCTTTATGATTCCTTGTCTGAGGTGGTGAGCTATGCTCAAGCCAAAATAGTCGATATGATTAATGCAATCATGACTTATATCTTCTAATAGGATGAACCTATTATAAACATCCATTAGTGATGTTTTGCCTATGGGCCATATTATATTGTCCATGTGTGACAAAGACATTGTGATCTTTACGATTCCCTATCCAAGGTAGTGAGCTATGCTCAAGCCTAATAGTCGATATGATCAATGCGAGCATGACAAAAATCATCAATACGATGATGAAAATAGTTTCAACATCCTTAGAGATGTTTTGCCTAAGGGCTATATTATGTTGTCCAATTGAGACGAGGCAATTGTAATCTTTTGTGATTCTGTGCCCAAGGGGGTGAGCTATACTCAAATCCCATAGTCTATACTCGTTGCGATCCTGACTAGTATCATCAGTATGATGATCATAATAATAACATCCCTCGCGATGAAATGCCTACGGGCTATACCCTATTCTAGTGTCGGTAAGACAAAGATAGTAGTAATCTTTATGATCCCCTGTTCAGAATGGTGTGATTATACCCAAACCAAATAGTCAATATGATCGATGTGATCATGACTAATATCATTAGATAACATGGTTATATATAAACATCCATTAGTGATGTTGATTGGTTTTTTTCTGCCAAATAAATCGTCTCCTAAGACGATAACGGTTGTGGTCTATGACTCCCTGTCTAAAAGTGAAGAACCACGTTCAAACCTGGAAGCCCTAATCTAATAAGATTGCGGCTAATAAATTAAGGTCCTTGAAAATAGACCATCGAGTTATGTTTTAAAGTCATTCCTGACAAGCCTATGTGCTATAATTGGTCATTCGTGACAAGCTAACATATTAAATGTTAACATTCCTGGTGACATGCCTTTGTACCAGATTTGATGAATGTCCTTATAACAAGGCCGTTTGTGCCATATCTAAATGTCCTTTGTGACAAGGCCTTCGTGCCGTATAATCATTTATGTCCTTCATGACTGGGCTTTATGCCATATCTTTCTACGTCCATCGAGACAGGCTTCTATGCCATACATGTATATATAATAAAAAGTCTTGTAAGACTAGCCTTCGAGCTATTTATAATCGTCCTTGTGACAAGGACAGTGGTGACATTATGATCCCCTGTCAAGAAAATATTGGACTCGTTCCAAACTTTGAATGCCATTGATGGTCCTTTCGTGACCTAGGCTAAATATAATGGAAATACGTTTAAATAACATTCACTATGAACGTTCGGAACAGAATAGCCCATGCGGTTTATGAATGCCGTGGCTAATCTAAGTCAGGTCATCAGGATAGTGACTAATAATTGTTAAATCTTGGTGATTGGTACCAAGTTTCGAGTATGGAAAACTCGGATGAGGTCGACGACAGTCGCAATACTATTAATGCGACTAAAGTTAATAAACTACAAACGTAAACCCCAATATTAATGGAATTAATCTCCAGGCTGTGGTTGACGTAGCAGTTGGAAGGACCATAGAAAGATCACGAAACGATCCGAAGAGCCGAATGCTCCTCGCTCTAAATTTCATTCAAAACCATGTTCAATTGCTCATGAGATGAGTTTTGTTCACACTTCGTACACGAAGGATGAACCAAAGGAGGAAGATAACTCCCAGAAATGTAAGAAAAAAGGAGCAAGAACAAGCTAAATAAAAAGCAACGAAAAAATGGTGGAATTGGCCATCCCCGGAATCGAACCTGGGTCTAGGCCGCACCCTTTCGCGCGCCTAGCCAACTGAGCTAGGTGCCTAGTTTGTGAAACTTCCATTATTAATTAAATATAAGCACTTGTACAATAAACTTCCTTATCATTTATCAATGATAATTTCTGCTAAGTGTCTTGTTTTTAATACAGGCAATAATAAATCTTCATAAACCATAAACTTAGCAAATTTTTATTATCATCCACAAGGTATAACTACCAAGGAAAGCATAGTAACCGATTCTTATGGATCGGCAAGGAGTCCTTCCGAAAATCTAAGAGCACTCTTTCTTTGCATAGAGTACGACAACATATGTTATTTTAATTATTTTTCTCATTGTTTTCTATCGCCTGCGAATACCAAACTATGTTTGATAAAAGTGTCATATGAGGATTGGCGTATCCTAGTGTGTCCCATAGATTATTTCCATGTCTGATCAGCATGGAGGTTTAATACATGGAACCCCTAAGATATCCCAATGATTATATTGTACTAAAGTCGACTAGTAGTATTCAAAGAAGATATCCAAAAATGGAAATTTTTTTTTTTCAAGTAAATGTTCCCGATTAAGGAATTCATGGACTTATCACATAAAGGTGTCACTTATTTGACACGAGTAATGATGGATGAACTAGAGCCTGAGATATGGAAAATCTCTGTAGCCTCCTTGCGTCTTGATTATCTTCTCATAAGTTTTCCCTGCTTACCTCCTGAAAAGCATGGTAGAATTAAGATTTGTATCCCGCCGTGGGCTGGAGTATGGTGAAAACTCCATATTGATTATGGAATAATCGAAACCGTGATTAAGTAGGATTTAAGACATAGGCTCATAAAGCCTGACTCAATATTCTGAGGGTTTTATAAGAAAGGCGGTTCATATTGCTTATGTATTAATTGCCGCAACCCTAATTAGGCAACGATTAAGAATTTGCCATCAGCTACCCAGGATCTAAAGGAAAATTATTGGTGGATAGGCTTGAAAAAGTCGGTAGCCACCCATGTAGCTAAATGCTTGACATGTGCGCAAGTCAAAGCCGAGCATCAAAAACCGTCAGGTTTGCTACAACAGCCTGAACTTCCTACGTGGAAGTGGGACATGGTGACGATGGATTTCATCACCCAATTTGCAGAAGACGAGGAAAGGCAATGATACGATATGGGTTATAGTTGATTGACTGACTAAGTCAACACATTTCTTACCCATCAAGGAGACTTATAGCTCCGATATGTTAGCCCAGTTATACGTTGATAAGATTGTAGCCTTACATGGCATACCTGTGGCTATTATCTCTGATAGAGATACTAGATATACGTCACATTTTTGGAAGAGTTTCCAACAATCTTTGGGCACACGTTTGAATTTTAGTACGGCTTACCATCCTCAGACTGACGGTCAGAGTGAGCGTACTATTCAAACGTTGGAAGACATGCTACGTGCATGTGCGATCGATTGGGTGGTGGCTGGGATAAGAACCTACCATTAATCGAATTCTCCTACAACAATAGCTACCGTACCAGCATTTAAAGCTGCGCCTTTTGAGGCATTATACGGTAGAAAGTGTAGATCGCCCGTTTGTTGGGCGGAAGTTGGAGATGTCCAGTTGTTAGGACCAGAGATCATGTTCGAAACGACGGACAAGATTGTCCAGATTCGTGACCCTCTCAAAGCTGCCCGGGATAGGCAGAAGAGTTACGCTGATCCAAAGCGTAAGGATTTTCACTTCGAAGTAGGTGACAAAGTCCTACTTAAAGTGTCACCCTGGAAAGGGTGATGCGATTTGGTAAGAAAGGCAAGCTAAGCCCGAGATACATAGGACCTTTCGAGGTTATCAAACGTATCGGGTCAGTTGCCTATAAGTTAGACTTACCGGGAGAGCTCAGTGGAATTCACAATGTATTCCACATCTGCAATCTGAAGAAGTGTTTCGCTGATGAATCACTAGTAATACCCCATACAGATGTGCATATAGACGAGAGCTTAAAATTTGTTGAAAAACCTTTATCGGTTAAAGATCGACAGGTAAAGAAGCTTCGGAGGAAGCATGTACCTATTGTAAAGGTCAAATGGGATGCCCGTAGAGGTCCCGAACTCACGTGGGAGGTTGAATCCACGATGAAAGAAAAGTACCCTTACTTATTTCAGTAAATCTCGGGTCGAGATTTATTTAAGGGGGTGAGGATGTAACACCTCGAAAATTCACGTCCTATAATGTGTAGACACGTGTCAAATGTTTAAACGTGTGAAAGAAATATTATAGAAGGACTAAAGTTGACAATCATGGAAAGTATGTGGATATACGTATCCTAAATGTCAACAGTGAATAAATACAATATACATTAACCCTACGTGGTGCTCATACCTTCAAACGAATAAATCATGGATCATACGAAGCTGAAAGTGAGAGATTACAAACTACAGGGGTTAAATGTGTCAACATGTTTAAAGATATACCTCTGAGTGACCTTTTGACAAACCCGAAGCTTTGTAAATGTTAATTATGCTCACTAGAATGCACGATTAGAATTTCATAAAGTTTCGTTATCGTATGAGAAAGTTATGATCAAATTCGTGTGCGAAGGGTTAAAGCGTAAACGTGGGAAGTTAAGACTTTTCGGGTTAACCGGAAGTGTCCAAGGACTTGGCAAAGTGGGTATAAGTCCTAAAACCCTTGTGGGTAATTATAAGGGGGTCAAAATACAAGAAATAACCTTAGTTGCCCCTTCGTGAAGCCAAAGGTCAAGTTGCAAAATAAACAACAAACAAATTGTCCCTGAGAAGGGGTAGCGCACCGCTACAATGGTAGCGTAACGGTGCGCTACCAGTCACCCAGCGACCAGAAACTTGCTGTGGCCTGTTTTTCGCGATTGTGACCTATTTCACCGGTTTTTCTCACATGTGGACGACCCCTAGGCACCCCTAAGTTCTAGGACAAGTGTTAATCAGTTGTGGTTGGATCCTAGACTTTGTTGTCAACATTTTATGGTGCCTAAGTTCACTATATAAAGCTCATTAGTTGCAACAAACATTCCACACCTTCTCCTGCATTGTGGGATCATTTCTGGAGCTATCAAGCAGCCTCAAGTGAGCATATCTCGTGCATAGGACTCTTGTAAGTCTACTAGTTCTTGTTTTGTTGAGTTTAGCTTGGTTAATTAGCTAAAAGTCAAACCGTCGTAACTACGGTTTGACTTCGAGATTAGTCAATAATGGCTCATGCATATCTCGAATTAAAAGTAGTTATGAGTTGGTATTTATGTGGGTAATAAAACCTCAAAAGGGTTTCCCCTGATCACCACTCTAACCAGGTCAAAAGTCGGGTCAAACTTTTAAGTAAAAAGTCAACAGGATGCTTAAAATGTCATTTATGCATAATTAGCTATCTAGAACATATATAACCTGTTTGATCATTGTTATAACCTAGTAATAAGTGTAAGAAGATGTCTAAACATGTTCAACCCGACTATTTCCTGTTTAGACCCGGTTCGGAACCGAAAGTCACATAGTTTGACTTTCACTTTGACTTTCAGTTCTGACCCGTTTAGGTATGTTTTAGAAATGCCTCAGAGCTTAAATTGGATTAGGTTACTTGCTAGAACAACCCTCTGTGATTACACACCTTGGTTCACTAGTTATCCAATTAATATGCATATTTCCGTTAATTGCTCATATGTTGACCGTTATGCCCTTATTACCTTAAAACGTGATTTATGAAAATGTAAAAGTGTAGAAACCTTATTTACTGATATATAAACTTGTATGCAAAGTTTGACATCAGTTTGACTTATAGATTAAGAGTTATGCTCAATATCGCAAAATTAAAGCTTTATGTTAATAAAACGGCGTAATTAGCGTATAGCCTAGTTAAGCCTACTTTTTGGTATCAAACTTAATACCCACTGATGTAATATATTATTTTGGTATTTTTAAAGATTTTTAATTAATTTTAGGCTGAGCATAACTAGTAGTCGTAGGCTTAATCCGGTAATTGTCGGTTTTGCCCTTACGGGCCATAAAATGAGTTTTACTTATCTAAACGACTCCAAACCTTTTGCTACTGATCACATATGATAAATAAATTATTTTAAGCTCTCTGGAAATATAAAAATATCAGATTTAAGTATCAAACCCGGAAATGGCCTTTAATCGCCTTATTTAGCGTTTTTAACGCATAGTATGTATTAAAATTATATTAGACATACCCGGGTTGATACCTACTGATATATGAGGCAAATTATGATATTTTAACAGTAAGCAAAGGTTGATAAACTCAGACCTCAGTTTTGAGCTTTTCGGCTTATGTGAAATTACCAAAATACCCCTACGGGGCATAGTTTGGTTAAAAGTGATAAATTTCACATATATGCTTTAGCCTACTGATATAACATACCAAATTGAGGGGCTGTTTGTTTAGGTCTGAATGGCCTCATTAAGAGGCTAGCCTCTTAATCGGACAGAGGCAAAGTGTTTGGTTCACAAAATATGGGCCTCTTAATGAAACCATTCAGAGCTGAATGGTTCAGACAAATTTGAGATCTGAATAGAAATTGTTACATGAATACCCTTATACCCTAAACACATCTCATCTTCCACACACAGCAACACTTCCCCAGTTCCCTCATTTTCTTCCACTTCGAGCTCCTCCACTCGCGCCTCCATCTCCCCAGCGACCTTCACCGTCGATCTCCTCCACTCGCGCCGCCATCTCCACAACGACCTTCACCGTCGATCTCCTCCACTCTGCACCGTCGACCTTCTTCCACATCGATTAAGGTACAAACAGACACCTATATCTCTGTTGTTTGAAATATCTTTGTTGTTTGAAATATCTCTGTTACGATTGCCCTTTTTCATCTGTTGTTTGATTCATAAAAGTGTAGACTACTTTCATCATTGTCATTTTACAATAATCAATTATGATAAAAGGAATATGATAAAGGTTTTCATCGGTTTATGATAAAAGGAATATGATAAAGGAATATCTTTTCATTTGCTGTTTGACTTATGGATCAAAAGGATTATGATAAAGGTTTTTTTTCCATCTGTTGTTTCAAAAGGGAATATGATAAAAGGGAATATCTTTTGATGAAAACGATATTGTGAATATTGTGAACTGTTATCAGTTCTGATTTTTTTATCGATTCTAATCAGAGGGGTAAAAATGTCATTTTACACAGTAATTCAGAGGTGCAGCCAAACAGCACTTTACTGGTTCAGCACTTATTGGTTCAGAGTCTCTTAACCATTCAGACCTCTTATTCATTCAGTACTTAATCATTCAGATGTTGCCAAACAGCCCCTGAGTATGTTTGTTGTTTATATCAGACCTGTAACTCAGTTAAACATCTAAACTCTTTTACAACCTTTAAAAAATGACCAAACTACCCCTACGGGGCATAGTTTGTGTTTAATTTCATTTCGGGCATAATGAAAGACATCCTACTGATGTCACAACATATTTGAAGCATATTAACTTAGAAAACCTGTATATGGCTCTTACGGATACCCGTTACGCTTATCTCGCGTTCGGTTCGGTTTATGTAACAAGTGTACATAAATTAGCCGAAACGGGTCAAACCTTATCGGTTTAATCTCAAAATCCAGAATGTGCATGAAGGACCCATATTAAACAAGTCTCTGAACTTGTCGGGTCTAAATCACATTCTATCCGGTCTTCGCTTAATCGTGCGTACGAACCGTATCTTTGAAACTAGCCGGTCTAAGCTTAAGCTTAATAAAAGACCCGTTAGTATTCTAATAGGTTATATTAAACCTTCGTTCCAGATTAGGAGAACCAGTAAAAGCTACGTGCATTTTGCTTATTGTGATTTATACTTTGCATCAGGTAAATACTTTTAACTTATTTTCCCTATACGGGCTTGGGTTACGGTATATAGCATACCGCTTGATCGGGCATCAAATCTCCACGCTTAGTGGGTAGTTGAATAATTTGATCGGCTCGTTTAAACAGTCTTGTTTACTTTACAGCCTTTGGGGGGTTAATGACCATGTCCCGGATATCCTTGGCATCATCTTACGAGATTGGCCACGACCTGAGCACGGGGTGTAGGCGTACACCTGTCAGTGTATAACTCAATAACGTGGTGTGTCTATTGATCTTTAACCCGGACTAGATCCGGGCTACTGAACGCATAAGTAACATGTAATTCGTTCACAAGATTATAATATTAAATAATTCTCCCAAGTTAATAAAAAGATTACTCTTGCCTCTGTGCAGTTTAATCAAATTATAAAACATTTATGCCATGTGCATCCAAACAAATTTTTAAATCATTTTCCAAAATGAGTCAGTTGATCGTATTTACCAGTGTAAACTGACGTATTTTCCCAAAAAGACTAAATGCAGGTACTAAACGTAATTGGCTGGATTGTCTCCTTAGCATCAATAAAGAGTCTCGCAAGCTTAAGATGCCTGAAGTCTGTTGAACTATTGTCTCCATTTTATGTTCGATCCTTCTGTGGATAAACTTCCGAATATTGTGACAGTTGATATTACAATAATAAATTCGGTTGTATTATATTTTCATTTGCTTCCGCTGTGCTTGATAATATTGTGTTGTTTGACTATTATGTTGCCAACCATGACGTCACGATACTCCCCACCGGGCCCACCGGTGACACGTGGAAATCGGGGTGTGACACATGGTCTTTGGATTTAAGTGGGAGGCATTACTTGGACGGTACCGAATGTACTACTTAGACCGACCATAAGGGCCTCCCGTGTACCCTGGTTACGAAAGAGCTAAATCAGCTAATGGTATCACTGGATGGAACTTTTGGATGAATACGATTGTGAAACTTGAATGTGCACGGGCTTTGCAGCTCACTATCGACTCTAACTTACCTGATCAGACTCGCTCTGTTCAAACTGGAGAACTGAAGGAAGAGGATTTCCAAGTTGAACCCATGCGGAGCATGGAGGAGCCACCCTTGGCAGGTCGGATGATATTCGCTACCCCATGGAACGAATGTGGATCTCGTTATACGGCAACTTTAGGGAACTTGTGTTGAGCAAGGCACACCGGCCTCGATATTCTAGTCGTCTGGGTTCTGATGAGAGATATTGGGATCTATAAATCTTGTACCGGTGGTCGGGCATGAAGGCCCACCTGGCAATGAATGTGAATGATGTTTGATTTACAGGAAAGTTAAGGTGGAGTATCAGCAACCAGAAACATCGAAACAGAAACAATATCACATGGGTGATCGTTGACTGCCTCACGTTATCAGCACACTTTCATTCAATCAAGGAAACTGATGAGTCTTCGCAGCTGTGAATGTCCCTTTGAGATAGGCGGCTTTTAGGCACGAGGTGCCAACTCCTGTTACCTCTGATTTTGATCTATGCTTGATTTATGACAGGCAATACACAACACCCTTGGCTCACGTCTAGACATGAGCATTGGACAAATGGTCACAGTAAACGAACCATCTTGACACTCGAAGACATGCTGCGAGCATGTGTGTGATTGGCTTTAGTGAGAACTGGGAGGACACTTATCTTTGGTTGAGTTCTACTGCAACAGTTACCATTCTAGTATTCAGACAACTCTGTTTGAGGCATTTCATGGACACTAACACTAATCTCCTTGTTGGATTAAGGTGGGTGACAACCTAATGTTGAGACTGTTGTTGACTGCCAGTTTCAACTGTTGTGACCGACGATGAAGCAAGTTGATTCTTTTTGGGCCTCCCCCTTTTCTTTGTTTGCTTACTTGATTCTGCTGAGGCTTCAGTATAAGCTTTCCTAGTATGCCCCTTGTCCTTGAAGTTGCCACATCTCATAAACATACCATGCCTACTAAGTTTACCTTTTTTTGGGGACTTCATGAGCATCTTTCTTCCTGTTTTTCTTAGGTCTACCGGGACCAACTTTGACTGGTGGAGGTTCTAGGGGTGATTCAACAGATGGCCAGTACTTATCTGAAGGTACTGGTGGGATTGTAAACTGATAGGACTTGAGATAGATGTCCTTGGTGTAGGAAGGATGAACAAACTCCTCGGCATTTCTATGAAGAAAACCTGCAACTGCACATACATTTTGACATGGTATACCAGTTAAGTCCCATTTTCTGCAGCTACATCTTTTGTGCTTGATATCAACAGAAACATCATCAATGTACTTGACTTGAAATAGTGTATTGCTTGAAGGGTATACAGTGCATCTATAAGCCCAATCCTTCTCTTTGTCAAGTTTCTTCTGTATCCTAGGGCAAACAACGACACTTTTTGCAGACATTTCATTGTGCTTTGTAACTAACCTTCTCATGATTGCAACCCTTATATCCTCTAACATATTGATGATGTGCTTTGATCTAGTCTGCAGAATATAACCATTGAAGGTCTCTGCCATGTTGTTCACAATAACATCTGACTTGACTTCAGTACTAACATAACATCTGCAAAAACATTTAGGGTTTTGACTCATGAATGCTTCTGTTGCTTCTTCATCCATTTCCTTCATATCAGTAATTGCCATCTTGTAATCAGGTATGTTGTAGGATCTAGCAGCTCTCCAAAACAATTCCTTTAAGTCATCACCCTTGAATTTCTTATGCCAATTTGCATAGATGTGCCTAGCACAGTTCCTATGCTCAGCATTGGCCCAAACCAAAGCAACAGCATTTAGTAAACCCTATTATAACACACCATCTATCAGATTCAAAATAACATATACATGACAAAATATAACAGATATTAGAACATAACATACCTTTTGTTGGTCAGAAACAAGTGTCCACCCCTTCCTTTCTTCAAGTACTTCTAAAAACTTCTTCAACTCAGTCATGAACCATGTCCAACTGTCATTGTTCTCACCCTCTACCACAGCCCATGCTACTGGATACATTTGATTATTTGCATCCCTACCCACTGCAACCAGTAGCATACCTCCTAGAAATGTTTTTAGAAAACAACCATCAAGACATAAAAGTCTCCTACACCCTGCTAAAAAACCTTTCTTCAAAGCATCAAAACAAATAAAGAGCCTAAAGAAGACTTCTGCATCACTTTGCATATCATAGTATTCTGGTGGGACACTTACAAGTTCAAAAGTTGACTCAGGATTTGCTTCCCTAAGGGCTTCCAAATATGATCCCAGTTTACTGTAATGTTCTTTCCTTGACCCATGCAGTTTCCCAGAAGCTTTGCATTTTGCCTTATAGGCCAACCATTTTGTAATGATAACCTTGTACTTCTCTTTCACTGCGTCTTGGATATCTTTTGCACTCCAATTTGGGTTTGCTTTAAATAATGTCAAAACTGGTCAGATATGAAGTCAGCAGTGAGTTGCCTATTCTTTGACATATTTCTTTGACAAGTGTGTTCCTTCTTTACAGATTTAACCATATAACCCTTCCTAGGGTGATAGGAACAATACACATTAAATGGACACCCTGTTACACAGCTAACACCTATTCTGCCATATATGTTCTTGTTACTAACTGATATCCACAAATCCCTCCCATTAGTAACTGCATAATTTGTAACTGCTTTTTTGAAAGCTTCCCTTGAAGGGAACCTAGTACCAACCACCCAATTCCACTTACTCCAATCTGTATATGAAGTAACGACTGGGACAATAACCTTGTTCTTTTTCCCCCTTATGTCATCTTCCTCAGTCTCTCCTGGTGAAGGAACATCCCCCTCAGAATCTTCATAGCTACTTGCACCACTATGTTCTTCCTCTTCAGTATTATGTTGACCAACGGGTTTCACTTCAAGCTCCTTCAATAACTTTAAAAGCAAGTCTTTCTTTGACAACTGACTGTTATGCTTAATAGCTTTCCTTGATGCTACCCATTCATCATCATCCCTGTCTGACTCAAAAGCATTTAAATCATCTGCTATCCAGTCTTCATCAGATTCATCCTCAGCTTCATTCCCAGCATCAGATCCATCTTCACCATCAGATCCTGTTTGGGGTTCAGGAATGATAGCTAAGTCTTCAACAGGTTCAGAAATTTGAACTGTTTCTTTTAGAGGTTCAGGACTGTTAACAATTGGTGTACTAGTTGGTGGTTCAGATATTGTAACTGTTTTGGTAGGTGTGGGAATTCTTGCAGCAGATGATTTCGTAAAACCAGAAGGTTTGTTTGGTGTTGTGAGGAGTGTACTTGAAGATGGTTTACCAAAACATGGAGGCTTAATAAAACTAGCAACTGTTATCAGGTCTTGTGAGGGTGTAGGGTTTTGCTGAGCTTCTGTGTTAGTGGGTTGGGCTTCTGTGTTAGTGGGTTGGGCTTCTGTGTTGGTGGGCTGGGCTTTTGTGTTAGTGGATTGGGCCTTTTTTTCTCAGAATAGGCTTAATATGTGGCTTTTGGCAGTAAAGATGGAGAATATGCCTGACATCATCCCCCAATTTCACCATCATCTCGTTAACATCGTTGTCATTATTCAACTTCACAAGACCATCTTCAAACTTCATTCCGGGAACTAAGTAGTACATTTCAAAATCCTTACTTTTGTATGAACCATGCTCCATTACAAAGTCCAAATGCTCAAAATATGACATTTTATCAACTTCAACTTGGAACATATCAGATTCACCCCCTTCATAGTGCAATTTTGGTTGTTTGTTAAGCTTGCCACCATGCCAAGCTTTCACAAGCACAGATTCAGCCATCCCACTACATTTTTATTTTATGAAATCTTTAACTACAAATTTAGGGTTTTAAAGCTTGAAATTCGATAATCATAAAATCAGTCACATGCCTGTTTTTTGCTCTTGAACGGTGGTTGATGATCGCCTATGGATTTGTTGATGTTGGTCTTGAACGGTGGTTGATGATCGCCTATGGATCGCCTGTAGTTGATGATCGTCTGTGGTTGGTGAAAGGGATAATAATTTAGGGGTTGGTAAAGAGTAAATGTGGGTTATAAATGATTTAAGTTGTAAAAGATCAGGGGAATACTAATCAGCTGCCACATAATCTTTTTGACACATCATCCATTAGTCAGCTGCCACATCAGCCGTTTTACTAACTGAGTTAGGGATTTTTAACAGGGGATCAGTGTGGGAAAAATATCTGAAAGGTGGGACTGGTGGGGGGAATATTCTGAGGTGGGATTATTATTGGCCAAAAAGGTGTAGGTGGGGATTATTACAAGCCAATTCCCCTTGTTTTAATTGGTTGATTTGATGTAATCTTTTTTTGAGATCATGGTATAAATATAAGTAGTATATACAAGTAACCGAAAGAAAGACGTAGCTGTTATGAAAGATAGCGCCCCAAGTGTAATACATTTTCTTGTCTCTACATAATCGTACATCTTACAAAGTCCAAAAGCACAATCATTCTTGACCAACACCTTTGCAATCGATGTTCCGAGCTGAATCTATCGGGTAAGAAGACGCTCTCAGTTAATCAATCACTAGTCGAAAATAGTTAATAATTTATGCTCACCAGATCAACCATATGCATCAGTTGAAATGTTGTAGTTTAACATGTGAAAAGCAGCTTGTATATACCTTTGAATCCATGATTCTATTTCAGATACCTTAAATTTCAATCGAATTACAAACATGAAAGTCAAATTATGTCAAAACTCAACAACAACCCATCTTTTTATGTCTGCATGTATATTGCACATAAGGTGTTCGATGAAATGTTTGTTAGACCATGTGTAGTCATCAAGCCCGTTTGGGGGCGTTATACGACACGTGGCGAAATGCGTAAGAGAGGGGCTTTATGGGGCGTTATATCAAAATAGGGTGCAGTGGTAAGGGGGTTATATAAAGCCCTTCAATTATACATACATATGTATGTATATGTATGTATGTGTGTGTGTGAGTGGGCTGAAATATGCTGGAGAACATCACGCCGCGAAGGAGATAATGCCGGAGAAGAAAAACCACCCCATAGCGCCCGCCGTAGTGGTGTTGGCGGCGCTATGGGGGCGCCCATGCTTGTTTTTGGCGTGATATCAAGCCCCACTACGGTTGGCCTTAGCATAAACGGTTATTTGTGTAGTCTTCCTGATTAGGTAATTAATCTAGAACACATGTATGATCCCTTTCATTGTTTAAGACCATTCCCTTTTCGTAGAATCGCAATCTCTACCGGTAAAAATTCTTATTATTGTTTAACCAGTATGATTTGCAGATCAACTTCATTCCTAATGCCTGTTTGAATTTGAATTATGTTCATATTAAATTGTTTAAATAACTATTTTTTTTTGGGGAATTGTAGGATTGCTAGTTTACCGATCTTTTTATGCTAAGAATCACAATGAAAAAAATCTCTGTTCTTAGATCTTATGTAGTTTATCCCTCTGCAAAGTCTACTTATCGTCGTTTAAAAGCATTCAATTTCACCAGCAATTTACTTGCCAATCACGAAAAGTACAGTACCGATTCAGAAAACATCAACTTAATCGTTTCAAAGGTTAAAGCTGGACGAACCTACGATGAAGTTTTTCACTCTCTATTACAAGATCAAGCTTGTAACACGATACCCATATCTCACAATCTCGTTTCTCAGTTACTACATAGATTTAAAGACGATTGGAAATCTGCATTAGGCGTATTCAAATGGGCGGAATCACACAAAACATACACACCATCATCAGACTCCTACGAAACAATGCTCGACATATTAGGAAAAATGAAACAAATGGAAACGATGATGTCATTACTCGGGCAAATGAATCAACATCGTCTCGTTACAATTGGCAGTATAGCGAAAGTCATGAGAAGACTTTGCGGGGCCGGAAAATGGGAAGATGCGGTAATAATATTTGACGAGTTGCGTAAATTCGGATTGGAAAAGAACACCGAATCGATGAATCTTTTACTCGACACGCTATGCAAAGAAAGTAAAGTCGAGCAGGCGCGCAAAATTTTCTTGGAATTAAAATCATGCATCGCGCCTTCCGCTTATACGTTTAACATATTTGTACACGGTTGGTGTAAAGTTAATCAGGTCAACGAAGCGCATTGGACTATCCAAGAAATGAAAGTGTACGGGTATAACCCGTCGGTTATATCGTATTCCACCATCATCGAATCATATTGTCGCAATTCCAACTTCAACAAAGCATATGAACTGCTCGATGAAATGCAAGCGCAAAACTGCCCTCCTAACGTTGTAACGTTCACCACCATCATGTATTATTTGAAGAAAAACGAGGAATATTATGAAGCGTTACAGATACCCGAGAAAATGAAGTTATTTGGATGCAAGCCCGATACACTTTTCTACAACACGTTGATTCATACATTAGCGAAAGCGGGCCATGTTCAAGAAGCTGTGAATGTATTTGAGGTTGAAATGGCGAGTTCTGGTATTTTTCCGGACACATCTACATTTAATTCAATGATTGCAATGTTTTGTCATCATGGTTTGGATCAAGATGCGATAAATGTTCTAAAAAGGATGGAAAGTTCACAACTTTGTAGACCCGATATTCAGTCGTTTATTCCCTTACTCAAGATGTGTTTTAGAAAGGGAAAAACCGATGTGTTATTGGGTAATCTGTTGGATGAAATGGTCAATAAGCATCATATTAGCTTTGATTTGGATACATACACTCTTTTGATCCACGGGTTATGTCGTGTTAATAAATGCGACTGGGCGTATGGATTCTTTAAGGAGATGATCGATAAAGATATTGCACCGAGATATTATACGTGTGCTTTGCTTGTTGATGAACTTAAGAAGAAGTATAATTATGTTGCTGCTGATCATATTGAAGGTTATATGAAGCAGATGAAGTCATCTTGATCATTGAACATTTTATGCATTTCCAGTGACCCTATAATGGTAAGTCTGTAATGGTGTTACTGTAATGTTCTTGTATTTTTGTTATTGTTTAAGGAGTTCAATGTCTGTTTCGACCGGTTTTGGCAAAAGTTCTGGGCCGAACCACTAACTACAGTTTTGGGGAATGACAAACCAAACCGGCCAAGTTGGGTGGGTCAGCCAGACCGTCTGATTTTACTAGTTTACTAGTTTGGCGGTTTAATGGTTCGGTTGTGACGTTTTGGCAGTTTGAATCAGTTTTCATTTTCCAAAACATTAGTTTGTATTAAAATCATTAAAATGATATAGATGGTTCATATGATTATAAGTGGCGGATCTAGAAGAAAAGTGGAAGAGGAGGAGTGCATTTCTGCATAACGAGTCAATTTGGGTTGTCGTTTATCCTTCACAGGCCAAGTAGCTTTTTTTTAATCCAAAAAGGGAAACGGGTCAAATTTTTGCATAGCGGGTCAATTTGGGTTAAACTTTAACCTTTAATGGGTCAAACCACTACCCAAATTCCACCCATTCCCAAATATTGACTCCTTTAACCCACAACAAGGTCAAACATCTTCACAGAGTCAAACCTACACCCGAAAGCCCATTACCCGACATTCTTCACCTTATGTGAGAGTGGATCGTGATGAAACCCCACCCACTCAACCAGAACAACAACCACCACCACCATTGCTAGTAAACCAAAACCCTCCACCCCAACAGCCTTTACCTCAACAAGCAGTACCAACTTTCACTCAGGGTATAGTTCAGGGGGGATATGAGTATGAAGATGAGGGATTTGAAGAGCATCGGGGGGGGGGGTGTTTCTCCTTTTTCAAAAAGTCACAACCAACTAACTTTTCAAAAACTTTTTTTCAAAGCACAAAAACTCCTTTTCAAACCATTACCCAAACATCATTTTCTAAAAAAACCCCGTTTGAAAAAAATTAGGAGGTGGGAAAATGGAATCCCAAACACCCCTGCTGCGTGTAAAGGGAAATCAACAGTTGGTAAGGGGTTAGAATCCACATCAGACATATTCGGCTGCTCAAGGGTATATCAAGTTATTCCAGAGGTTCCAATCCTACCATACCAACCCATACCGGCCTTCAGCAACAACCGGTGAACATACCTTGAGACCGAACCCTAGGAACATAGTTACATCCAGAGGGGATTCCTAGGAGATTGGATAGAGGTCCAATCAGAAGGGTGGAAAGTCACTTCAAGCCTGCCATAGTTAACAACCCATCAGCAGTTGTAATTCCACAGCAGCAAGGTAGGACACAGTGGCGGACCCAGGAATTTTCCCATGGGGTGCGGAACATTTTTAAAAATTTTAGGCCCTAGGTATATAAGTAAAAAAATCGGTTCGTATCGAGTCGGGTCGGGTCATGTAAAACAAACGAACATCAAACTAAATTTATATAATCATCAAAAACATGTCAATCCTTGTTACAAACATAATTAAAACGTCGACGCCCTACGGGTTTTCATTTTTTGAAATCTATCCAAAACATCATCTAAAGCTAATTTCTTAAGCAATTCTTTCTCTATATAACATAAGTTCATCGCTCTATAACATAATGTTTCAATTTTAATTTTCAACTATTCAAGCCCTAGAAATCATAATGTAAATTGTAATCACCCTAAAAATATATAAACAACATAATCACCCTAAAAATCATCTAAACAACCATAAACAACGTCAAAACACATAAAATTTCAAACCTATTTAACAACTTTATTACCCTTTTTTTCTCCTATAATATCAACCAAAATCATCAAAATAACAAAGAAACTTATCCGTGTTCGGATTCCGGTTAGATTTTGTGTCGAACGACGGTGGTATGGTGGCTGATTATGGTGGTCGCCGGCTGCTGGACTGTTGTCGCTGGGTGATGTTGTTCGTTGGCAGTGCATGGACGCAAGAGAGAGAGAGAGCGGGACAGAATTTCTTAAGGTTTTGGGCTTTAATTATTTTATTATAGTTTGAAATATTGTTGGGTTTGGTTAATGGGCTAAGACTTAGTAGGCTAGCTAGTTAGGAATTATAAGTGGGTAAAGGTATGGGTATTTAAGTTTAGTTGGTTAGGTATTAAAAGTTATATAATTTAGGTAGTATATTTTTTAAAAAAATAAGAGTTTACTAAAAAAAATTTAAAATATAAATTGATAACACTTTTTACCTAAGGAGTGCGGACGAAAAATTTCAAAGGGTGCGGTCGAAAATTCCAAGGGGTGCGGTCGAAAAATTCCAAGGGGTGCGGACGGGATTTTCGACGGAATTTAGCCCTAATTTTTTTTTTTACCCCGGGGGTGCGTCCGCCCACCTTGAGGTGGGCTTGGGTCCGCCCCTGGTAGGACATCTGAGGTAAGGTCACATGTAATCCAAAGTTTGCCTAAATATCATGGGTTGACAACTGAGGAACCGGTTCGATGGTTCGGGTCAGGTAAGCTTAGGGGTGTTCACGGTCCAGTTTTGATGATTTTTATGTCAAACCATGAGCCAAACCGTTAGTAACGGTTTCTGATTACCATAATCCATTACTAACGGTTTGGGCTCATTGGGTCCTTAGACAAGTTGGTCCAAAATAAGACACACAATATATATAAATAAACGGCTTAGTGTTTTTTTTTTTTTTTTTTTTTTTTTTTTTTTGTTGGGAACGGTAACACCTCTAGATATTCTAAGATAATTGGGTTCCCTCGGGGCAACACCTAGAGCATCAAGGGCAGCCCACTCCAGGAGGAAACCCTAACCCGGCTTAGTTTCCAGGTTAGAATGGTGATTCAGATGATAAATCTTAATCTTTGTTGTGTTTTGTATGGATCATGCAAAATTGTTGGAACTTTTTGTCATTTTTCATGTTTTCATGCGCAAATCGTAATGAGTATTGGTTAATGGGGCTGTTGAACTGTATTGGTTTAACATTGGTTTAATAATTACCAAAATTTAATTGTTAACTGTTCTTGAGGATTTCCTCTTGAATCCCATGTAATGGATTTACCAGGTTTTGAATTCATTATGCGTGATCAACATATTCTTAGAAGGTAACATTTTGTTTTATAACATCTTGCAACTAGGCCTGTAAACGAACCGAACGAACACGAACATAGCCATGTTCGTGTTCGTTCATTTAACTTTAACCGAACACGAACATATAATCGACACATTTTTTTGTTCGTGTTCGTTCATTAAGAAATCGGGCATGTTCGTGTTCGTTCATGTTCGTTCGTTTAAAGCCTAAACGCAGTTCACGAACATTAACGAACACAAACGAACATAAACAAAAAAAAATTAACTAAACATATTTGAATAAACATAAACAAACATAAATTAACATGATTGAACAAACAAGTCTAATATATTACAATTCATCCGAAAACATATCTAAATTAAAGTTCCTAAATATACTAATTAGTCATATTAATATAAGTAGTTAGAAAATCTAATATTTATATAAATCTAACTATTTATGTATTTACTAAAAATTAAACAAACTTTCATGAATGAACATAAACGAACGTTCATGAACATAAATGAACGAACACAAGGTGTGTTCATGTTCGTTCATTTAATTAAACGAACAAATTTTTTTGTTCGTTTTCGTTCGTTTATTAAATAAACGAACATAAATGAACTTCCCGCCGAATAAGTTCATGAACGTTCTGTTCATTTACAGGCCTACTTGCAACAACTGTTGTATAATGTCAACCTTTTTAGTCACGCGAAGAACAATTTAACTGCCATCTTAAACGAGTTCATTAGACATTCATTAAACTTGTACTTAATCCATCTCCAAAAATAGTCCATTTTTTAGTTTAGAGAAACTATTAAGAAACATTTTCTTTTAGTTCATGATTATTATTGTTATTGTTCAGTGGCGGACTTAGTAATTTTTTCGTGGGGGGTGCGAATTTTTTTTAAAGATTTTAGGTCCCTAGCTATATAAAAAAAATTTGGTGCATAGTGTGTTGGATCAGGTCGGGTCGGGTCATGTAAAACAAGTAAACATAAACAAACGAAGTTTCAGAGCGGTTAGGATCAGGTCGGGTTTGGGTCAATTTCAATTTTCAAACAATCAAACCCTATTTCCTAACTGCCTATCACATTAAAAGACAAAGTTTGAAATAAAACAGTGAACACATCATAAGTAAGTAAAGTAACAACAAAAAATCATCAAAGTTCAAACATCCCCCTACTTCTATATCTCATAATAATTAAATACAACAAAAAAACATATTTACAACATAGCTTGGTCTTTAATTAGAAGAATCCGACGAAAAAAAGTGGATCAACATTTTTTTTCTCTTGAGAAATCGCGTCATAACTTCCATACTCATGGTTCTTATAACATATAAATCGCTCCATAAGTTTATAAAACAACACTAAACACTTACACAAAATAAACAATTATATTCAACCAATATCACAGTCCATAATTTTTGAACATTTAAGCCCTATTTTTAAATGTTGATTAGTAATCATTTAAACAAACAAAGCTTAAAATAAAACAACAAAATCATTAACTAAAAGTTTAGAACAACTAAAAAAACATCAAAAAACATAAAAAGATCAAACCCTTATACATTTATTTTTTCTTCTAATCACCGCATAAAACAACAAAAAAAATCAATAAAGAAAGGATACACATTATAAGTCGGAATTCTGGCATAATAATGTTAAGAACATCCGGAATTTTGAATTTTCCGGCCAAAAAACTCGTCCGGTCATGAGTCGATGTAGACTGTAGTCGTTGGGCGTCTTTTTTGGAGCGGGATTTGGAATTCGAATGGGTCATGGGCGGGTTGGTTTGGGTTTGGGTTATTTTATTTAGTTCACACAATCTTTGGGCTTGGATAGTTGGGTTAATAAAATTAGATTGTAGATTGAGTTAAATAAAGTAAATAAGTGGTTAAAGAATAATTATATAAATTGTGTTATATACTTATATATTCATAATAATCAGTGTTTATTTTTTATTTTTTTATAAATTCAAAATATTTTTTTTCTAAGGGGGCGATTGAAATTTTTCAAGGGGTGCGGTTGTGATTTTCGACAGAAATTAAAACTAAAAACTTCTTTTTCATGGGGTGCGGCCGCCCACCCAACATTGTGCGGCCGCCACCCAACATTGTTGGTAAGTCCGCCTTTGTTATTGTTATTGTATTGATTTATGATGAGTAAATAATCAAAATAGCTTATTATAAAATAAAGAAAATCAAAAGTGAAAAATAGCAACATAACTTTATATTTTTTTAAGTTGCATGCACTCAAAAATAGGGGTGAGCAAAAATAGATCCGACCTGAACTCGATAACTGAATCGTATAGTACCCGAAACGGCGAAACCGACCCTAATGTAGTTATTTGGGTATTTGTTCGGTTCCTATAATTGTAGCATATCGGGTATCAGGTCGATTCCAGGTCGGGAACTACTAAGAACCGATATAAACCTATTGGACCGAGAAACAATTGTACAAACTAAACTGGGCCGAAGTCTAGCAGCATAACTTAACCTAATTAGCAATTTATAACAAACGTATATTTGATTTTAATGTATAGTTCGATCAACAAATATGATTCTTCAAAATTTTCATCACTTTTGCAAGTTTTGCTACTTCACTTCACGAGGTACATGCTTTCCCTAATAAATCATTAAACAAAATCAAATTAGTATTATATTCTAAAACAATACAATGATTTATATCGAATACAACAAAGTAATAGCATGTTTTAATTAGAATTTTATTCGATTTGTTTCATACATAATCAGGTCTTAGATAGCCCATTGCATTATAGCCTAGTGACATCTTGGGGGTGAGATAAGGCTTTGGGACTATTAGGTCCTGGGTTCGATTCTCACAAAGGGGGGTTTTCCCAAATTTATTGGGTTTCCTCCTGAATTGGTGTATAGGCATTATAGCCTAGTGGAGATGGATATGATCGGGTGGCTCTGTTGGTGGCACGATGATACTCCAGTGGTCCGTCAGTGATCCTAATTTGCCATTAAAAAAAAAAAAGATAGAGAATAACCAATGTATTAAATTTGGTCAACTTTTAGTGGGTCACAAAAACTCATGAACAACTATAACATTACCAGTAGTTCGATTAGTTTTAAGAAACAAATTTACAAAAATAGGGCTAATGATCGTTCAAGAACTTCATGTTGAGGCTGTGATTTACGTGTGTTCAGGAACTTCATGTTGTGGTTGTGATTTTGCATGTGTACAACAGCTTCAAAAAGGGGGGAAATGCTTAATATGTCGGGTCGGGTAATATATAGTTGGACCGAGAAACCCGATAGCAATATAACCGGAACTGATCCATGTCTATAGGGCATTAAATCGAGTATTGTATTTCAGTTGGTTCGGTTCTCAGGTCAGGTCGGGTAACAATCGGGTCGGGTCAGTTAGCTCAAAATGCTCACCCCTACTAAAAAAACCGCCCCAGGTATAAACCCTAATAATCGACCTCTAGATGTCTCCTATTCTGCATGTGTTTCTTTCATAACGGTTGTATTGTGCTCCTCCGGTGAATATAGTCCAACTGATTGCTACAGCTAGGTGCCATGTCTTTTTACGGTATTATACACAGAGCATCAAGGCTTTTCATAATTGTAAATGGAGATCGCGTTGATGTATTAATCGACATCTCTACCAATACTGATATGGTAGAAGAATCAACAGCTCGTGATTACAATGAAGATGATGTTCATGATGATGGAGAAGCGTAGTCGGCGCCTGTTTCTTGTATAATGAAAGTGAAAGTGGAGAAGCGTTGGACTATTTTGAGGATCAACGTAATCATGATTCATCTATGAGGTTAGCAAGACTTGTATTATCGTGGGAACATATTCGTAACGACTTACCAAAGGCTATACAAAATGCAGTGAAGACGGGGAAAGAGAAAAAGACGATGATGAGGTTTGTGTAATTTGTCTGGAAGAATATCAAGAGGAAGATATGATTGGAACAATGGTAGCATGCAAACACAACTACCATGAAGATTGCATCAAAAAATTGTTGATAAGAAACACAAAGTGTGCCATTTGCAGGCTTACTGCTTTTGGCAACTATTCATCTTGACATTGGGGTTTAAATTAAGTAGTAATAGTAGTAGTAGTAATGCAGTTTGATGAAAATGCTTAAAAACGGGTGGTTTTTAGCTCTTCTAGTTTGAATAAAGTCATAAGACTACTATTGTTATTTCCTTATTTTATGTTGTTTCTGTTGCATCTAGTTTGCTATTTAAAGTCTGTCTCCTTGACATGAAATAAGAAAAAACCCTTCTAGTTTGCTTCACGTCCAGGTGCATGACATCATTTTGGTGACATACCTAATCAATCAATTAAAAACAAGTCTTCCATTGATTGCCAAAACTATTTTATGCTTAACTCTCACAGAACAGAACTTCATCTCGGTGATATATCTTTGGTAATTCACCATTTCTGCTTAAACATGTCACTACTTGTTCAAACTAGAGTTAGAAAAAGGCAATTGCATTAACTAAATAAGTGTACCTACCTTGATAGCTTCAATTATATCTCTCATCACAGTTGCCGCCTCTCGTTCCATGAACGGAACCTTCTTTCTTACCTCATAAAACTCGGGGGCATAAAATTCTTCGGTGCACGAAACCTTGTTTTTCATGTGATCCCATAACGTGCCACCCTGACATAACTCCATGACTATCACAATGGCATGTGCGTCACTAATTCCATCCTTCCAAGCCACAAGGTTGGGATGCGCCGGCAACCCCTTCATAATATCCATCTCCCCGATCGCCATCTTGATATCATTCTTTCGCGTTAGTGTTATCTTACAAATAAATGCTTGCCCTGTCGCATCTTCTATACACTTATACACCTTACCAAAAGACCCCTTGCCTAATGCACCACCAAGAGTGTAGCCTTTTTCTTTTAAACTATTAGTTACAGTTCTAGGACGTGTCTCGTCGAGAGAGAGTTGACCGATAGTAGGAATAGGAAAAGTGTCTCTAAATGTTATTGGCTTGATAGTTATCTTCTTCTTTCCCTTGTCTGCCATAATTTTCACACAAAAAGGTACATAAAACAAGAAATAAAGAATAAACAGGATTTACAGATTTATATATCCTCAGAAACAAACTCATGACAGTGACAACAAACCAAATCCAACATTATCACTTCGGTTTGTTTCATGAACACAAACCAATTACTTACTATCCTAACTCTGTTTTGTATGCAAAAGTTGGTCAAATTGAGATTCAAGTAAAAACAAGCAGAGTGTTATGAATTATGTTAACAAGTATATACATTATCTATACTAGGGACACACTATCATACTAATGCATCTACATCTATAGTACCACATATATCTATACTTACAAAACTCATGAAAACTAACGCATCTGAAATGAAAACTAACACATCTGCATACAACAAATCTCAAAATAGAATTACACAAATCAATCTCAAACGAAATTGCACATAATCTCAAAACAGAAAGTAACGCATCTGTCAAAAATTACAGAACAGACGCCTAATCTCAAAACAGAAAGTAACGCGTCTATCAATCTCAAAGCAACTCATGAAAACTAACGCACAGAGTTACACAAATCAATCTCAAAACAAACAGAAAGTGAACAACATAAATTTGAATTTTACAGAAACACGCCTAATCTCAAAACAGAAATCTATCAATCTCAAAGCAACTCATGAAAACTGACGCATCTATCAGTTTTGAAAAACGAATTACAGACTAATCTCAAAACAGAAAGTAACGCATCTATCAATCGAACTACAAAACTCATGAAAACTAACGCATATATCAATTTACATCGAATTACACAGAAAACTAGTGCATCCATCAATCTCAAAAGAATTACACAACTAGCGTAACTCATATTAAGCGTAATTGAGCAATTACAACATCTATCAATAAATTTACTCGCATATTACACAAATTGAAAGAATCAGACCTGAGCGATTGATTGCGAAGATGAAGATCAGCTGATATGGAGATGGAATGAGAAATGTGAAATTTGGAGGGAAATTCTGTTGGGTTTCATGTGAAACTTATAGGTTAAAATTGAAGATCAGCTAACCAACAATTTTGTAAGTTTATAGGTTAAAACTGAAACTTATTGTGAGGAGTGATGGGTTTCATGTGCTTCATTTGCCTCTCAGGCTAAATGACAAAAAAGTCAGAAATGTGAGTTCTCCTTTTTTTTTTCTTTTTCTGCAGGTTGAATTGTCATGATAAAAAATTATATACGACAATAGTTTATAGAAAGGGAATTTGAGATGTAAATCAACATCCTTAGCTTTTGTCACTGACGCCTGATTTGACATTAAAAAACTCCCAATAATGAGTGGTGGAGCACAAATATTTTGGATCTAAAAATAATTGCATATCCCTTGATAAATCACAGGAAGCTTTAGTGGGAGAGAAAATGTATTAAAAATCACCCACAGGGCATCGATAGCACAGATGTGATGGTGTGGATAAGGAAAAAACCACATAGTCCTTAAAAGAAAACCCAGATCGGAGTCTTATTAAAAAACGTAGGTGTTTCAGATTGAAACAAATCTCATGTGTGGATTCCTCAAGAACACAGATCTTAGATTTCAAGGAGTGAAACGAGAGATGTGATTGTTGTGAGTTTAGATTGGTGGGCGCCAATGAAGAAACACGAGTTCACCTGACGAGGAATTCGAACCGCTTTCTCTGAGATGATGGAGAATCACATCTTATTCTTCCTCTTGATCCTAGATCTGCAATGGAGAAGAGAGAAAAAAATGGGGGTGCAGAGATGGCCGGTAGGGGAAGAATACCCTTTCTCTAACTACAAAAAGTGTGTTTGCCCCATATCTTTTACCCTAATAATGAGGTGAAGACCTCCTTATATAGGAGATATGGGCAACCATAACCTCAATGGGCCAAGCCCAGCTAGGTGTCACGGAGTTATTCTTGAACTCTCGTGCGGCACTTAGAATACTTCTAAGTTCAGCCTTTTGGATGGGTTTGGTTATGTATAGCAGCGGAAGTCTTTGTTTGTGAGGATCACAAGTAGGATTTTGTAGTGCAATACTACAACAAAGATGGTTATGTATTACTTGAACAAAGTTACAAGTACAAAGTATTTACAAGAAGTTAGGTTATGAATGAGTTATGAGGGGTTATGTGGGGTGATCTCAAATGATGCCTAACACTCCTATTTATACTACTTGGACATGATCTAGATAGTTCCAAATCTAGATCATTCCTTTACAAAGATCTAGCCTTAATACCTAGATATTTCCTACATAAATATCATGATATTTGTTGGGATTCTAGAATGTTCCTTGGCTGATTTTTATGGCAGTATTATGTAGCCCATTCTAGACTGTTCCGAGCACTTTGAAGGCTGATCTAGGACCTTCTAAGGGTGCCAAAACGTTCCAGTATTGTCTAGGCTGTTCCGGAGTCATCCGGGTGGCCCTAGACGTTTCCTTAGTGTTCTAGAAACTTCCGGAATGTTGAAATTTTGAGCTGAAATTTTGCGGGGCGTGACATCCTCCCCCACCTAAATTCGCAACGTCCTCGTTGCGATTTCGGGTTACGCCTCGATGTGATGAATGCGTGGTTGACCTTGTTTTTGAACCAACCTCCATTTGTATTGATGTTATTGACATACCTTGACGGCCAGTGACGCCTCGATGTGATGAATGCGTGGTTGACCTTGTTTTTGAACCAACCTCCATTTGTATTGATGTTATTGACATACCTTGACGGCCAGTGTCCGCCTCTGTCTTCATTGTGTGAACTTGGTTTCCGTCTTTCCATTTGCCGATTGTGATTTTGACGCCGTATGCCATCCCAAGTATTGGCTGGACGTTATTTGTGGTCTTTATCATTGCGTCTTTTTTTGTGACTCGAACACCGAGTCTTATTGCTTCATCTATTGTGACGAAGTTATGGCTTGCTCCTGTGTCAACTAGTGCCTTAAAGGGTCTCCCGTTTACCACCATGTTGACGAGTTGAAGTCCTTCTTCTGACTTCTTTTTTGGTTTTGTGGTTGTGGATCTTTTCTTTCCCTTGTTCGGGAGCTTTTTAATGTTATGTTTTTCCCGTGTTTTGGGAGTTTATTGTGTGTTTAAAGTATTAAGATGACTTACTTGCATGGACCCCAGACATGCTTCTAGTTGTGCCTTGTTGGTGTTGATCAATTTTGCCTCTAACTCAGCAAAGTTTTTGTGAAAGTTTTGAATCTTGGCGTCTACCTCACTCCGCAGCCTTGCGATTTCCTCCTGAATCATGGCTTGCATCTCGAGGCGTATGACGTCGATAGCGATTTTGAAGTCTTCTTTGAGTCCTTTTAACTCATCCCGCAATGTTCCCAAAGTGTCTAGCTTTTCCAAGGAACGATTGACAAGAGTTCCAAGTTGTGTGACCGATGCTTCGACATTAGTCTTCATTTTGTCTAAGCAGAGCATCAAAAACCATACGGGGAGTTGCAACCTTTAGAGATCCCGGTATGGAAATGGGAGGAACTAACGATGGATTTGGTAACCAAACTTCCTAGAACGAAAACGGGGCATGATACAATATGGGTAATCGTAGATCGACTTACAAAAAGCGCTCATTTTCTACCTATCAAAGAGGCTTACTCTTCCGAGAAAATGGCAGAAATATATATGAATGAGATCGTATCTCGACACGGAGTGCCCGTGTCAATCGTCTCGGATCGGGATACTAGATTCACCTCTCGTTATTGGCAAAAGTTTCACGAGAGTGTGGGCACGAAACTTCACATAAGCACCGCCTACCACCCTCAGACTGACGGTCAGTCAGAAAGAACCATTCAAACGCTTGTCGATATGTTAAGAGCGTGTGCCTTAGATTTTGGGGGAAACTGGGATGACCATCTACCCCTAGTGGAATTCTCTTATAATAATAGTTACCATAGTGGCATTAAAATGGCTCCTTATGAACTACTGTACGGGAGAAAATGTAGAACTCCCGTATGTTGGGGTGAAGTGGGGCAAAGAGAGCTTGCGCCAAGTGATCTAATAGCAGTAACAAATGAAAAGATAAAATTGGTAAGAGCTCGACTAAAAGCAGCCCAGGATCGGCAAAAAGCTTATGCAAACAAGAAAAGGCGACCTGTTGAATTTCAAGCCGGAGATTTCGTTCTGCTGAAAGTGTCCCCATGGAAGGGTATAATCCGTTTTCGCAAACGGGGCAAATTAGGTCCTCGATATATTGGACCGTTCAAAATCTTGGCTCGAGTTGGAAGGGTTGCATCTCGATTAGAAGAGTAGGGTTCGCACGGAAAGTTTGTTTTTCCTAGAAAGTCTAGGAAGCGATCTGGTCCATCCGATTGGTGTGTTTAAGGGTTGAGATTAAATCAATGGCAATCTTGTAATATTTGAGTTTAATTAATTGATTGTTTTAAATGAGTAGGGGCAATTTTGTCAATGGCCGTGTTTTAAATCAATTAGATAACCGCCCAGTTCCTAAATTCAAGCGATTTTCCCTCTCTCTCTCTCTCCAAACCCATCTTGGAAACCCCAATCCCTACCAAAAATAACTACAATCATGGAAGAAGATAACTTTAGAAACGATGGAGAGCACCGGATCAAATTAAAACACTTCTCCATCTCCACCATCACCGAGTTCATCATCACCATTCAAATATTGTTCTTATCATCTCCGTTTTCTTGACGATGTGTTTTAACAGCAAGCAGATTCATACAGTTGTGTTTTAGCATTCAGATTCATACAGATGTGTTTTAACAGCAAACAGATTCATACAGTTGTGTTTTTACAGCAAGCAAATTCATACAGTTGTGTTTTAGCATTCAGATTCATACAGTTGTGTTTTAGCATCCAGATTCATACAGATGTGTTTTAACAGCAAGCAGATTCATACAGTTGTGTTTTAGCATTCAGATTCATACAGTTGTGTTTTAACAGCAAACAGATTCATACAGTTGTGTTTTAACAGCAAGCAGATTCATACACTTGTGTTTTAGCAGATTCATACAGTTGTGTTTTAACAGCAATCAGATTCATACAGTTGTGTTTTAGCATTCAGATTCATACAGTTGTGTTTTAACAGCAATCAGATTCATACACTGTGTTTTACCATCTTTATATTGTGGGATCTATAAAAAAAATTGACTTTAGCCCTGTAAACTGTTAAAACACAGCACCAAGAACATGCTGATAAATTCCAGTAATCTTCTGAACAATGGAATATGCGATGTAATGTGACATGGAATTTTAGTTAATGAACACATTGACTTCCAGATTTGAATTCGAAAATAATAAAAATTCCGAAAATCATGGAATTTTAGTTAATGAAGATACATTCCAAAAATAAAATTAAAATGTGAGATTACATGATAGCCCTTCTACTTAAAATCCCTCAATGACACATGTCCAATTCTTATTCCTTCCTAGACTTTCTAGGAAAAATAGACTTTCCACCCAACTCCTACTCTCGATTAGAATTACCGCCTACTCTAGACGGGATTCATAATACCTTCCACGTGTCACAGTTGAGAAAGTGTCTTGCGGACGAAACAGCATTAGTACCTCTTGATGACATCGAGTTGAAAGAGGGGTTAAATTATGTCGAAAGACCAATAGCCATTAAAGACGTCAAGGTGAAGAATCTCCGCAACAAAGCTGTTAGACAAGTGTTGGTTCAATGGCAACACCGAAAGGGGTCGGAACTCACATGGGAAGCGGAAGATGAAATGAGGAAGCACTATCCTTTTCTGTTTGGTATGTGCACTTTAAATTTGTTATGTACCCAGGTTTCGGGGACGAAACCTCTTTTAAGGGGGGTAGACTTGTAACGCCCCATAAATCGGTTAGTATTAAAATAAATGAAAGTGAACAAATAAACTAACTTAGTTGACGGGTTATGATAAGATATAAGTTAATGTTGGAAAAATGCTTGAATTAGATAGTTATTAAACTTGGAGGGGTGTAATGTGAAAAGTTTTAGTAATTGGGGAAGTAAAAGGTAGAAACACAAAAACACATCCTGGGTGCGTACCTGGGATCGATCGAACAGAAGAAGCAGGGTGAAAACCCTTGCCCTTGCTAATCCACTTAATTGATCAAGAAATTCAAGTTTAATCAGTTGCTTGTCTCAAGTTTATCGATTATCTATGCATACATAGTAAAGTGGTAAGTTAAATTTTCTGAAAAGATGAATTTTAGAGTAAGGGGTTAAACCCAAATGCGATTTCTTGTATCTATTGTGAGAAATCTGAGTTAGAATTGCTTCCTAGGACAAGAATCATGTGTGATTTTAGGTTGCATGAAAGATTGTAGTGAAAACCCACTTTGTGAAATTGTGTTATGATTAAGAAGATCATAATGATTGTGATTGTATGTTATCTTGATATATGATCTAGTTTGTAATGCTTGAATGTTAGATAAATTGATGTAGGAGGAATTAATTATGCAAAAATTAGAATAAATATGAATGTTGGGTGATGATGAACTAGTAAAGATGTGCATTAGAGACTTGTACCTCATACCTTAATTATGATGCCTACCAAGTGTTTGATGAAATGCTTAAGAGATGAATTTATGAGTAACTTGGAAAAATGGTAGAATGAAGTAGATGAACTAAAGGAATGAATGTTGTAATGTAGGCGTGAAGGAAGAAGGTACAAGCACTAGGAAACGGAAGGCACGCAAGACCGAGGTATGTTCCGTTGCATACAACACCTTACTTAAATTTCGCTAACAATTATGATGAATAACCCTAGTTATAATGAATATGGTGATTAGTAAATAAATAACAAACTCCTTGTGGGTTTGATTATGCTATCGAAGATTATGATAAGCTATGCAAATCAATCGATTCAAATTGAATAAGTCGAGTAAGAATAAAGTACCATTCGTTTTGAACGGGTGGTCATTAATGCAATTAAGTAATAAACGAAGTTCAATCCGTTTAACGGATAGAACGAAGGAATTATGTTGAAAGCAATTAATCCGATGTATTCGGGTTGTAAGTGATATGCGTGAATCTCATTATGAGAATGTATGCCAACCCACGTAGTTGGGTAATCGAATGCATAAGCAGAATGAAAGAACATAAACGAAAGGAATTAATTGTTGTTATTGTAAGCGAAACAAGCACTATGATTAACTTTTTAAAGTTTGTTGTGAATGTAGGTAAATCCTCATCTTAGGCGACTTGGAGAATTGGAGCGAGCACGTGTTCTTGATATGTCATGCCAATCGCTTGCGCTAGTTGCTTTAATGTTTTGTGTCAAATACTTGTCTATTTTGCATAACCTTGTTAGTCGTCATACTTTTCAAAACTTGTTGTTTTGGTTTTAGTAGTATGTTGTCAAACAAACCGTAGTGTTGTATTTAGTATGATTTTAATTCTAACAGGGGTATGCTCGTCTTACAAACGGGTCATGCCCAAATTTTGTTAAAAGCTTTTATGAACGTTGTAAAATGCAAAGTCTTTAAATCATTAAAGTTGTTATTTTATTAATACGAATAAACGGTTCTTACAGGTTATGTGGGGTGATCTCAAATGATGCCTAACACTCCTATTTATACTACTTGGACATGATCTAGATAGTTCCAAATCTAGATCATTCCTTTACAAAGATCTAGCCTTAATACCTAGATATTTCCTACATAAATATCATGATATTTGTTGAATTCTAGAATGTTCCTTGGCTGATTTTTATGGCAGTATTATGTAGCCCATTCTAGACTGTTCCGAGCACTTTGAAGGCTGATCTAGGACCTTCTAAGGGTGCCAAAACGTTCCAGTATTGTCTAGGCTGTTCCGGAGTCATCCGGGTGGCCCTAGACGTTTCCTTAGTGTTCTAGAAACTTCCGGAATGTTGAAATTTTGAGCTGAAATTTTGCGGGGCGTGACATAGGGTTGTCTTTACAAGCCCACAACCCAGTGTAGTGTAAACTACAACGATCTAGGCTTCGCGGGTTAGTACGCAATAATAATCAATATTGTAATAAAAGGCGATAAGTAACATAGATGTCTAATCGTTCGGGTCAGGTCCAATAGCCCGAATATCTCTTGAACCTACTGTTGGAAATTTTAGTGAACATGAGTTTTTCACTAAATATTTTGGACATCAATAATAATATTTATATATGTGTTGTATAAATTATTATTTATAGGTTTGCGTTCTACGTTGTAAAATCTTCATAACAAACCAAACTATGTACAAAATGGAGCTAAGATGAATGAGATATCGAAACTTGAAGTTGTAGGACGAGCACTCCGTGTATATTGTTACCTTATAGGCAAACACTAGTGGGGACCCTAAAGGGTGCAGAGCACCCTAACTCGTACACACCTTTGTGTTTTTTTCCGTGAGCGCGTGGTCAGGTACATGGCGGGTGGCAGCTCAGCTTATGGCGCACCTTGGGTAGCGTAGGCGCGTGGCGCAAGTTCGTTATGCATCAGTCATTGGCTACGGCAGAAGCGCAGTATGTGCGCGAGGTCCTTATGTGTGGGTCTGCTTATGGGGCACCCAAGGATGGCGTGAGGTATCCCGTTGATATGCGCGCTCCTTGGGCGGATGTCATTGGTCATGGCGGATGGTACACGAGTGACGCATCCATTGGCATGAACACTAATGGCGCGACAGTACTACTCCACGCGGTGCATGGCGCAACATGTGGTGGGTGTCTCACGCGTGGCGCGAAGACTGCGTAGTACACGGCTTGCTTGCGGGCTGGTCACACTCAGTCAACCTAGTCTCCGTCAGTTACAAGAAAGCTTTGACTACCACTTAAATCCATTAAAAATGATATTAAATCTTGTTTATTATAGAATTAATTGTCCAATTCATGACAATAATAATTTGGGTTTAATGGCTTCTTTATGTGTGTGGGTATAAGAAGAGGATGATAGTTCATTCTATATATCATCGAAAAAGATGGAGAAATTCACACACATGAAAGAACTTTTTGTTCCATGGAAATTTAGAGAAGAGTATTCTCTAAATTTTCTTTTTACATAACTCAATATTTTCCCACAAAATGAAGAACACCAAAGTACCCGGTGTAACCTCGGGCACGAGTGTCATCTCCGGCAGTACAACTACTGCTTCGGTTGTTGTATACTGGAAACATATCGTCTGAGAGGAGGCGCGGAATCTGTTTTAAGGGCCCCGTGTCAAACACGATCCTCAACCAAAACCGTCAACGAATTTTTGCTTGTCTTGCAGCGGAGTTTCGTACAAGAAGGTGCGGTTGAAGTTTTCCAAATACGTCGACTTGAATCAAGATTGGTACAATGTATTTGTATTTTATTTATTTTTTTGTATAGTTTTGTAACCGGATTATACTATCATATTTCCTACGAATAACGACAGTCTCGTTATTATATATTTTGTAATATATTTTAATAAAAAGTGAACCGAGTTCCTACACCTACACCTACACCTTTGCAATCCTAGTTCCTACATATACAACTTTGCAATCACCTTTGTAATATATTTTTTGCATAAATAGGGGAGTTCAAAAGAGAGAAAGAGTGCAAGTAGGTGGGTTGTAAAAGAATGAGTGATTTTTTTGCATAAATAGGGGAGTTTGAAACAACGAGATTCTAACAACATTCTGCAAAAGCCTACAAAAGCTGAAGGTTTTCTGCAAACATCCTGAAGTCCGTTGATCTATACAAAGACCTTCTGAAGTTCGTTGTTTTGAACAAATATATATCAGAAGTTCGTTGTTTTGAACAAATATATTCCGAAGTTGGCTGTTTTGAACAAATACATATCGGAAGTTCGCTGTTTTGAACAAATATATTCCGAAGTTCGTTGTTTTTAATAAATATAGCGAACTTCTTATACATATCGTTATCACCTGTTCCTTTCAAGAGTTCAAGGATTTTGAGTGAACCGTTTTTAACTGGATGTGATGTGTATTTTAATTTAATAGTTGGTTTGGGAAATTAAATGACTAGAACTATAAGGCTTGGACCGATGTAGCTTGACATGGTTTCACCATTGACTCATATGTATGCAAACCTCTTTATAACCAGTATGATGTTTTGTTTTTTTTTTTGTTTTTGAAGGGTGACTTTCTATGTACAGGACCTATTGGTCACCGGGTTCATGTCGATGACAATCCCCCGTCAGCCCCGCTCTTCCGGACGCGATGTTCGATTGGGCCCCGGCCGTTGCGCAAGCTGACCTTCGCCCGGAAACCATATTGCCCCCACATAAGGCTGACAAATCGTGTCTTAACAGGTTTAACAGGTTTCTGACGGTGCGCACAACATAAATTTCAAACATGATTACGACTCGTTTAACTACTTTCTACCTCATGTTTATAAAACATTTTTATGTTTTATGTACAAAGATGAATAAATGATAGATCCTAACATTGTAATTTTAATTATTTTAAAAATTAAAAAAGTCAAAGGATGTATTTTTCAGTCAAACAGGTCTAATCGTGTCTTAACAGGTACCCAATTGCCAGCCCTACCCCCACACGAGAGACTCGCTGGGTAACAGCTGGGTAAAACCGGGTTGCCCTCAAGACCGCACCATGCCTCGGTAGGAACGATCCATTGTATTGGTACTTTTAAGAACTTTTAATTTTTTTTTTTTCAAAAAAACCTGAGAAGCAGTTAACCTGAACCCAAAGTACTCGTGCCCATGAAACCCAAACCCAAATTCAACAAACCCGAACCCGTCTTATTCTATTTCGAGTTAACCCGAACCCAAAGTACTCGTGCCCATGAAACCCAAACCAAAATTCAACAAACCGGAACCCGTCTTATTCGATCTTCTGAGTTGAATCTGTCGGGTAACTGGGTAAGAAGATCCAATCGTGTGCTTTCACTACTCGAAAATGGTTAATTTATGCTCATTTAATCAATCATGTTACTAACATAGTTTTTTAGCATGTGAATTTGCATATACTTATGTTGGAATGCATATTGCACATAAGGTGTTCGATGAAATGTTTCCAGTGTAAACTTTTATTGGGGTAGTCTTCCTGATTATTTACTTAATCTAGAACATATGTTTGATCCATTATTTTGTTTAAAGCCATTTTATTTAAGTACTCTCTACCGGTAAAAAAGTGTTTTATCGAATTATCCTACTGCTATGAATCCAACAACATGATTTTGCAGGTCAACTTCATTACTAATCATAGTTGTCGATGGCGGCAAAAGCTATAGTAGCGGTAGGGGTGTAAACGAGCCGGGCCGAGCCCAAGCTCGACTAGGCTCGAGCTCGGCTCGGTTCGAGCCTACTTATTGGAGCTCGAGCTCAGCTCGTGAGTAAAACCCAAAGCTCGAGCTCGGCTCGGTTCTAGCCTACTTATTGTGGTTCGAACTCGGCTCGTGAGTAAAACCCAAAGCTCGAGCTCTGCTCGAGCTATTTTGAGAACAACCTCAAACGAGCTAAAAGCTCGACTCGAGCTCGCTTCAACATCGCTTAAACGAGCCAAAGCTCGGCTCGAGCACGGCTCGCCAATGTTATCATCATTATTATATTATATATAAAAAAACTAAAACTTTGTTTGGGCTCGGGCTCAATAACTAAACGAGCTCTATTTCAGGCTCGAGCTCGTTAAGGCTCGGCTCGTTCGAGCTTTTAACCGAGCCGATCACGAGTAGCTCTCGAGCCTTTGGGCTTATAGGTGCTATAAATAGTGGATTTTTTTTTATTTAGATGATTAGTGATGGCATATTTTTAGCACTTTTATACATAATTGGTGTGTTAAATATAGTTTTTATTTTTCTACCTCTTTTATCGCTAAACATAAAATAGCGGGCGCTATTTCGTTGCTATCGCTATGGTCCGCTATTTGCTATTTGCTATTGACAACTATGTTACTATTGCTTACTTGGATTATGTTCACCTTAAGTTGTCTAAATAACAAAATTTTTGTTGGGAATTGCAGGATTGATACTTAATCTTCTTGTCCGACCTTCTTTGTGTTTTGCTATGCCAAGAATCACAGTGAAAAAAATCTATGTTCTTGGATCTTATGTGGTTTATCCCTCTGAAAAGTCTGCTCATCGTCGTTTGAAATCGTTAAATTTCACCAGCAATGCACTTGCCGATCAAGAAAAGTACAGTACTGATTCATCTGAAAACATCAACATTGTCGTTTCAAAGGTTAAGGCTGCAGGAAACTATGATGAAGTTTTACACTCTCTCGTGCAAGATCAAGCTTGTAACACGATACCCATATCTCATAATCTTGTTTCTCAGTTACTGTATCGATTCAAAGATGATTGGAAGTCTGCATTAGGCGTGTTTAAATGGGCGGAATCACACGAAACATACACACCGTCATCAGACTCGTACGAAACAATGCTGGACATATTAGGAAAAACGAAACAAATGGAAAAGATGATGTCACTACTCGAGCAGATGAATCAATGTCATCTTGTTACAATCGGCAGTATAGCAAAAGTCATGAGAAGACTTTGCGGGGCCGGAAAATGGGAAGATGCGGTAATAATATTCGATGATTTGCATAAATTCGGATTGGAAAAGAACACCGAATCGATGAATCTTTTACTCGACACGCTCTGCAAAGAAAGTAAAGTCGAGCAGGCGCGTAAAATTTTCTTGGAATTAAAATCATGCATCGCGCCTTCCGCTTATACGTTTAACATATTTGTACACGGTTGGTGTAAAGTTAATCGGGTCAATGAAGCACATTGGACTATCCAAGAAATGAAAGGGTACGGGTATAACCCGTCGGTTATAACGTATTCCACCATCATTGAATCGTATTGTCACAATTCCAACTTCAACAAAGCATATGAACTGCTCGACGAAATGCAAGCGCAAAACTGTCCTCCTAACGTTGTAACGTTCACCACCATCATGTGTTATTTGAAGAAAAACGAGGAATATTATGAAGCGTTACAGATACCGGAGAAAATGAAGTTATTTGGATGCAAGCCCGATACGCTTTTCTACAACGCGTTGATTCATACACTAGCAAAAGCGGGACGGGTTCGAGAAGCTGTTGATGTATTCGAGGTTGAAATGCCGAGTTCCGGTATTGTTCCGGACACGTCTACGTTTAATTCGATGATTACAATGTTTTGTCATCATGGTATGGATCAAGAAGCGCTAAATGTTTTAAAAAAGATGGAAAGTTCGCAACTTTGTAGACCCGATATACAGTCGTTTAGTCCCTTACTCAAGATGTGTTTTAGAAAGGGAAAGACCGATGTGTTATTGGGTAATCTGTTGGATGAAATGGTCAATAAGCATCATATTAGCTTTGATTTGGCTACATACACTCTTTTGATCCACGGGTTATGTCGAGCGAATAAATGCGATTGGGCGTATGGGTTCTTTAAGGAGATGATAGATAAAGATATTGCACCGAGATATTATACGTGTGCTTTGCTTCTCGATGAACTCAAGCAGAAGTATAATTATGTTGCTGCTGATTATGTTGAAGGTTATATGAAGCAGATGAAGTCATCTTGATCATTGAACTTGTTATGCATTTCTAGTGACCCTAAAATGGTAAGTCTGTAATGGTATTACTGTCATATTCTTGTATTTTTGTTCTTGTTTTAGACTGTCTGATTTTACCAGTTTGGCGGTTTAATGATTCGGTTGTTATGTTTTGGCAGTTTGAAGCGTTTTTTTTTTTTTTTTTTTTCCAAAACGTTAGTTTGTGTTAAAATTATTCAAAATGATAAAGATGGTTCATGTAATACATATACATAACTACATGTTCTAAAAAAGAAAAAGACAACATATAAATAAGACAAGTTAAACGACTGGTTCAGCTTAAATGGCTGGTTCCAAGTTCCAAACCAGACCGAACCGTTAAACTGCCAAGCCGAACCGTGAACTAAACTGTTTGGATTTAAGGCTGTCCGACTTGCTTCGGTTTGGATGATTCAATTGGTTTCAACGATTTACGAACACTCTACTGATCATGAACAAATGTTGATGTTGCAGGCACCACTACACAGATAAAAGAAGTCACTAGAGTGCATATCTTATCGGTATGATGTTATTATTATTATTTTTTTTAATTTATGGATCACTAAAGAGTCACTGGAGACAAGTACCATGTGTTTTCTCATATAAACAATAGAATTTATTTCTCTTGATTCAGTGCATCTAAATAGTTGCATCTCCCAAGGCTGCATCTATAAATGTTGTTTTGGTTTATAAAAGTTCTGGATATTTCTACATTTGGTAAGTTTTCAAGACAGTGTGACATGTTTCTCGAATGTTTTTTAATAAAATGTAAAATATTTTTGGAGTATGTTCTCTAGTGTTAAACGGGTTAGGTTGAACATGACACGTTTAATTCGAGTATTGTCATTTTTACTTAAAAAACTAACACAAACAAGTTTAATAAGCGGGTTACACAACACGATACATTTAACATGAATATAATACGACATGACCCGTGTAACATTGTCATTAACGTGTAGACCTGTTTGTGACCCGAACGCGTTTACGCTCAAATACTAGCCCATTTAACTTTGTATTAAGTCATGTCGTGTTAACCTGTCTTATTATAAATCGTCAGCCCCTAGATACTACTAACTTGGTCAAAGACAATCACAATTCATAATACCTTTTGTAGTTTTTCAATCATATAGAAAAACATAGGTTAGAAGCTATTGATGACGAAATATTTATGACTTAATATTTATGGAAATCCAGTTTTTAAAATTAGATGTAAAATTGAGAATGAGATGTCTTGTGTAAAGTCATTTTCTAAAATTTGTGACTTAATTATTGAAAAGACCAACACACTAATGGAAAGAAATGATCCTTCAATATAGATCCACACATTTCTACCTTTCTTGGTCAAATGTCATCATTCATATTACAACTTAAAACAAAAGTACTTCTTTGTTCTCATAATTATTTGTTTGGTTATTTTCTAAAATGTTTTGAAAACAAAGGTTTTGTCCGGTCCATTTAGTCATGATTGAATTGGCTGCATCTAGGGTTTTCTGTTAGGTATGTCTTTAGCGGCTTGTAGTCTAGTGGTATCAAGGTGTGTTATAAAGGTATTTAACTCTAATTGGTTGAAGGTTCTAATCCAATAGTAGACATAAGGCTTTCCTGGGGAGGGGGGGTTCCTGGGTCTGATTCCAACAAGTGTATGCCAATAAATGGGGAGAGCACCACTCTTCTAAGATTCAAACTCGGATGGTAAGTGTTATGACCCTTTGGTAGAGACACAGCTGCCACCGAGCTAATGTCAGTAAAAATCCATCTCGTTGTCGTTGCCGGTCATCCTTGTCATCACTTGAGCAAGAAAATTAGTAAAGGAGTGAAATTTACAAATTTTAAAGCATAAATAATTATGATTTTTTTATTAGAGCATTCACAATGCTGGTCAAAGCCCAAAATCCAAACCTGCCACATCATTCCAAACCCATGTTTTCCTTCAACACTAAACCATTCTAAACTTCAACAACATTCCTATTTTACACTAAAAAAATGCATGTGTGTATCAGTGTATGTGGTCCCCACTTAAACAAACCGGACTGGTTTGCTAGACCAAAGCGGGCCACCAAAGTCAATGTCCCGCAATGCGGAGTGGTCCGGAATTTGTTTGTTTTTGGACAGGTATTCCAAACCGTAGCGTTGTGGATACTCTTATAATAATATCTAGTAAAAACCGAAGCACACTTTTTGTTACAAATATTAGCACTAATTAGATTTTTTTAATTATATTAGTATAATTACTTTTAAAATTTAAATATTATTTTTCTGTTATAAGTTTTAAGATATAACATTTTATAAAATTCTGAGTATGTCATTACGATATTACGGGTCTGATGTGACGGGAATGGAAATGTTGTGCGAAGAGGCCACTCGTTAGAGACGATAACTAAGGGGAAAGGGAAGGGAAATGTCGATGCGGAATGGGGTTCTGACTTGGGGTTGTGGAAACACCACGCCTCACCTGCGTGACTGCTAGGTGGGCGGGTACGAAAAAAATGTATACCCGATGGCCTAACTGTTCACGCGTTTATTGAATCAACTTATGTCTCTAATGAAGTAATGATATAACACTTGTTTTTCTACCGAACTCCATGTTCTTTCATAACTGAAACGTAATTAAATATTGATTTTGTTATATTAAAAAATGCAAATAGCTACAAACAATTTAATATTCGTCTGTCCTTTTAAAATATTTACCAATTTAATATTCGTCTGTCCTTTTAAAATATTCGATAAAACATATTATTTCCAAATAAGTACACGGCCCCCTTCCCTTGATTTCAACGTTGCTGTCTTGTTTTATATGTTTGGCCGGTTTCAATTTAACCTATATTTTGGATTTAACTATTGAATATTCATCCATCTTATTATGAGTGATGACTTATGTTACATATTAAATAGTAGAGGGACTGGATTTGTAATAGTTCAATAGCAGAAGGGTGTAACTGTATGTTGTAACAAGTGTTTGTTTGAGTAACAAACTCATATCCATCTAATTATGAGTGATGATTTATGTTACATACTAAATAGTAGAGGGACTGGAATTGTAATAGCTCAATAGCAGAAGGGTGTAACTGTATATTATAACAAGTGTTCGTTTAAGTAACAAACTCATATCCATATAATTATGAGTGATGATTTATGTTACATACTAAATAGTAGAGGGACTGGAATTGTAATAGTAATAGCACAATAGCAGAAGGGTGTAACTGTATGTTGTAACAAGTGTTCGTTTAAGTAAACAAACTCATATCCATATAATTATGAGTGATGATTTATGTTACATACTAAATAGTAGAGGGACTGAATTTGTAATAGTTCAATAGCATAAGGGTGTAATTGTATGTTGTGACAAGTGTTCGTTTAAATAACAAACTCATATCCATCTAATTATGAGTGATGATTTATGTTACATACTAAATAGTAGAGAGATTGGATTTGTAATAGTTCAATAGCATAAGGGTGTAACTTTATGTTGTGACAAGTGTTCGTTTAAGTAACAAACTCATATCCATCTAATTGATGATTTATGTTACATACTAAATAGTAGATGGACTGGAATTGTAATAGTTCAATAGTAGAAGGCTGTAAGTGTATGTTGTAACAAGTGTTCGTTTAACTAACAAACTCATGAATCGTAATGAGTAGCTATTGATTTGAGATAATTCTCTTCTTATTCTTCTTATCTCTTGATTACCGGTTTGATACGTATCAATTTACCATCTATATCCACCCAATATGAGATTTATATATGTGTATGAATTTATTGAAGTAAGAAAATGTTATATCGATTTATAAAAAATAAAAAAAGAAAGGTGATCATATGTAGTGATTATTTAATTCAGTGTTCATCATATGTGTATTGTTGATTAAATATGTCTCAGTTTTATTAGGTTGGACGGTATAGAGCGTGCTGAGGTGAAAGATGAGCAGAGAGGAAGATGGTTAAAAGCGTGAAGCACTCCCCAATTTGGAGAGGTGCAGTAGCGAAACAAAGGAAAAAATAGAGAGGAGCGGAAAGAATGGAAACGGGAGTTTAGGAATACCAACTCGTCTAATTCACGACTAATTTAAAAATCAATTGGAGGAGCGATAGATCGGGAAGGGTACAAACCCCGTAATGAAAATTTTGATTTGTCTATAAACACTTGATTAAAGCTTTTCTTAATAAGAGGAGATATTAGTAGCTTTTCAATAAACGACCTCCTGATTAGAGTCTGACAATCTAATTTCGTTTTAAACACCGTCACTCTCATCACACTAAGGGGGTTACCCCTAGAACCACACTCCAGCGTGAGAATACGTATCAGTTCCTAATGAATGAACAATGCAAAATAAGTAAGAAAATTCTCGAGAGAGAGAGAGAGAGAGTGAATGCATTACTTCATGATCAATGTACTTTATAAACGAGAGTTAGGATTAATGTCACTAGCCCGAATAAAGGGTTAACCGATTTCATAACAACATCTCGAATCCTATAGGTGGAGACTGACATTCCTTTTGTCATGCCTGTACCACAAATACCACGTAAGCATAGAGAATTACGCATAGATCGATTTGAGTCGACCAGAGTTAGATGAGAACTTATGAATATTACGAAATGAATCAGGACCATACCCCTTCAATAACTAATTCAATTTTTTTTAAGAAGGTATATGATATTTCCCTTGAAAAAAATTTCATTTTACATTGATAGGAATATAAATGTCCTATCACAAACAAAGTGTGACGTGTGTGATCACGAGCAGAAAGAATCTCCTTCCAACTATGCAAACAAAAGTCATCCTTCTTCATTCACTAATAATAAAGATTTGCAATTCTCATCTATCAACAAACAACAAGAAAATTATGTGGTTTCACTCGTTTTGTTTCCATTTGTAAAATCACCGTCACCCCATCTCCAACCTCATATGTCTACTTTTGTCCCTTTTCCCTCCATTTATGTGATTCTGATCATACCTTTATCCCCTCCATTTTTGTCTCTTTTTTCAAGAATATTTCATCAAAATTCTAAATTCTTCAAGTATAAACCTTGATCTCACATAAATCTTTTGTTGGGTTTCTTTGAAATCATCTTTTGGTTTTGGGTTTTTCTTGTTTTGCAATAAAGTTTGCATCTTTGCTCTGATCATCCAAAATAAGTACAACTCTTGGTTGTTTCTTGAATTGTAAATTGTCAAAAAAAAAAAAAAAAAATCATAAATTCTCATTTGGGGTTCTTCAAAATCAACTTTTGGTTTTGGGTTTTTCTTGTTTTAGCATAAAGTTTGCATCTTTGCTCCAATCTTCTAATATTAACTCTTGTGTTCTGTTATTTTTGTGCTTGATCAGTTTTCTTGAAGCCTCATTAGGGTTTGTTGAACATCAATCCTATTAGGTTATTTTATAAAATTTTGTTTTTGGTTCTTGAAGTATAAAGACTCAAAATTTCACTTTAATTCTCAACAAAATCACAAATCCTCATTTGGGTTTCTTGAAAATCATTTTCTGTTTGTGGGGTTTTCTTGAATTGTAATAAAGTTACAATCTTTATCATAATCTTCTTGTTTTAACCAATAAAAATTTGATCTTTTTTTTAATCTTTGCAATGCCTCCTTCATATTTCCCATTAAGATGGGAAAGCACAGGTGATCAATGGTGGTATGCATCACCAATTGATTTAGCAGCAGCCAATGGCCACTATGATCTAGTCAGAGAGCTTCTTCATTTTGACACAAATCTTTTAATCAAATTAACCTCCCTTCGCCGCATAAGGCGGTTGGAGACCGTGTGGGACGACGAAGAACAGTTTGTTGATGTGGCGAAAAACCGATCAAAAGTGGCGAAAAAACTGCTTCTCGAAGGCGAACCGAAAAACGGAGATGGTCATAACTCATTGATAAGAGCTGGATATGGTGGTTGGCTTCTTTACACAGCTGCATCAGCTGGTGATTTAGAGTTTGTTAAACAACTGTTGAAGAGGGACCCACTTCTTGTTTTTGGTGAAGGGGAGTATGGTGTTACTGATATATTGTATGCTGCTGCAAGGAGTAAGAACAGTGAGGTTTTCCAGGTGTTGATTGACTTTTCTTTGTGGTCAAAGGTGGAGAATGTTGGGTCTGTTTTTAAATTGGAGATGATGAATAGGGCTGTTCATGCTGCTGCTAGAGGTGGAAGTCTTGAAATCTTGAAGCAGTTTGTTGAAGATTGTGGTGATGTTTTGATGTATAGAGATGTGCAGGGGAATACTTTGTTGCATTCAGCTTCAGGGAGAGGTCAAACTCAGGTATTGACTATTAACTAGTCAATCTCTTTCAGTTCATTAATTGTGTTTTTTGATTTATATTTTTGGTGAATTTAATCAATTTATGTTCATTAATTGTGTTTTTTAACTTATATTTTTGGTGAATTTATGACACGAAACACACGACATGACATTTGCGGGTTTGGGTTAAGCCTAAACATGTAACGGGCCAGTTTGGGGTCAAACTCGTAAACAAGTGTAGTTTAAATAAGTTGGGTTTGGGTTTAATCTTGACGGGTTTGGGCTAGTTTGGGGTCGAACTCACGTTGAGTTTGTGTTTAGTTACTTTAAACGGGTTCGGGCCAGTTTCAGGCTAAACACACGAACGAGTTTAGCTAAACAATTTGGGTCGACCCTATTAGCCCGTTTATTTTTAAATTCATATACATGATTTTTTTATGTTATAGCTTAAAATGGTTGATTGTTTTAACCCTTTTTTTATTTTAGTAAGTTATGTTTTTGTGTTATAACTTCAAATGATTGAGGTGATGTTTTAACCAATAACAAATTTTTATAAGTTATTTTATAACTCATATATATTACGTTAAATTTAAAAATTAAATGAGAAATTGATGGTAACTTTTATAATTTGAACGTAATAATTTTATATACATTTTTATATTTTTTTAGTATTAACATGCAAAAAAAAAAAAGAATTCGGATTAAGCGGTTCGTGTCACTGTGTCAATGTCAATCCGCGAATATTTATGTAGTGTTCGATTGTTCGGATTAAGGTGTCTTGATACGATTTTCGGTTCGTGTCGAGTTTGAGTTAATGTGCCTAACAGGATTTTCGGGCTCGACCCGTGTAGGCATGTACACATATGTGAATATGTAATTTGATCCTGACAGTAAGCATAATTTGTGTAGGTTGTGAAGTATTTACTTGAATCACATGATATAATCAACTCAACAGACAGTCAAGGCAACACAGCGTTACACGTAGCTGCGTATAACGGTCACTTACCTGTGGTCGAGCTTTTAATCTCATCATCTCCGGCGTTAATCACATCAACAAACAGCTTCGGCGACACTTTTCTTCACACAGCAGTCGCCGGATTCAAGACACCAGGGTTCCGGCGAGTTGACCAGCAGATCGCACTCATGAAACATCTAGTGAGCGGAAAGATCGTAAACATCGAAGATATTATTAACGTTAAGAACAACGATGGTCGAACGGCTCTTCACATTGCTATAATCGAGAACATCCATTTGGATTTGGTGGAACTCCTTATGACCGTTAGATATATCGACTTGAATATCCGAGATGTTGATCGGATGACCCCGCTTGATCTCCTAAAAGAACAGCCGATATCAGCCTCTTCCGAGATCCTCATCAAGAGGCTGATATCGGCTGGTGGGATATCGAATTATAACGATTATATGGCGAGGACTGCCCTCGCGTCCCATTTGAGAACACATGGGCTCGGGGGCAGTCCCGGAACTTCATTCAGAGTTCCGGACTCCGAGATCATCTTTTACATATGTGCGGATAACGATAGGGAGTCGTCGATGTATTCGGGTGAACTGAGTCACGTTGGCTCACCCGCCCGGTCAAACTCGGGGTCGAACAACTGGGAACACGGGACTAGTGCCGCTAGACGGTTAAAGCTTCTTTTCAAATGGGCCCAAAGGAAAAAAGAAAATGATCAAGATTCCGTAGATTCGTTCCATTTAAACAAAGGTAATCTCGAAAACAGGCCCGTTTCAATTCGGGAAAGGTACATGAAAAGCTCGTTGTCGAATAGCAAACGGGTGTTTGGGCCTAGCCCGTCAACAAAGAAGAAGTTTTCAGCCGGGCTAAGCCACGGCGTCCTACAAGTCCGCTCCCCCTCGAGCCAGTTTTCAGGGTCATCTTGGTCTTCGGGCTCAGGAGACGATGATGACGAACTTAGACCCGTAAATGTTAGAACCAAGAACTATAGCTCGGGCCCGTTGGATAACCATGGAAGACCAAAGTCTATGATTAGGCCCACAATGGATGGAACCAAGAACTATATACGGTCTAGCTCGGGCCCATTGGATAGCCATGGAAAGCCGAAGTTCCATAGACGACAATCTTCGTTGAGCAAGGTTTTGATGAACGAAGTGTTTTGTTTCGGGTCACAGGGTATAGCCGTTGAAGAGTCGGTTAAGCGCCCAAACCCATCGAAGTTACGTTAGTTCAACGGTTTGAACTATTTTTATTTATAGACGTCGTTGATGATCTGATAACGTATGTTCGGATCGGGCTCAATGTTTGGGCTTGGGCTCATTTGTGGTCCGGCCCATTGGGCCTAACCCAGCCCACTTCTTTTTTCTGATACAGAAAATGAATGTATCTTATATAAATCCCATTACTATGATATATATCCTGTTTTCTTGATAAATAGCCACTGAACTTGCGAGAAACACCCATTGATGTATTGATGAAATGAGTAACTACAAGAGTGTAGAATTACATTGTTAGCTTGGTAAGTTTACTTTTTACATCATGATTTTATAACTTTTTTTACGGCAAATTTTTTTTAATCCCTGTCGTCTGTGTGACTTGAACCCAACCCCCCCCCCCCCCTCAAACCCAGGTGTTTAAAGGTTTCGCCTTTGGGCTTTGGCAATGGACCACTACCCCATTGGTTCATGATTTTTTAACTAGATGCTTGTTATATGCGAACTGTTTAGTTTAACAAGTTTACATTATGATTAATAAAACAATTTTATTCGAGATCGGCTCGAAATGAGCCGAGTTTATACGAGCTCGAGCCGGCTCACGAACTTAAATGAGGCTATTAATTATATAGTTTTATTTTATATATTAAATATAGGATTAATTTCATATATACCCTTACAAACTTGAAAATTTTCATATATACCTAAAAAAACGGAAAATATCATATATGCCCTCACAAAAACTAAAAATGTCATATATGCCCTTACAAAATAGTTAATATCAAATATACCCAATTTATTAAAAACAATCTAATAAATAATCATTTTACACTTACTTTTTAACTTATAAGTTTTCATATATGTTCATATTTTCACTTCATATTTTTATATAACACATTTTAAGCTTAAATTTATTTTTACTCATTTGTGTTTTTATTTTTATTTTTTTTTATTTTTTTATAAACAATAGTATTCTTCATATATATAATGTTTAAGCTAAATAAATTCAGCAGAAAATTGTAAATATAATATTTGAAGTTTAAGTTCATATATGTGATTTCAAAGTTATAGAAAAATAAGGGTATAATGTCTTTTATTAAATTGTTTTAAATGAATTAGGTTTATATGATATTTCAACTACTTTGTAAGGGTATATATGATATTTATAAGTTTGGAGGTGTATATATGATATTTTACAAGTTTGTAGGGGTATATATGAAATTGCCCCTTAAATATATGTTTATATAACAATATTATTATTTTAAGATTATGATTAAAAAAACTAAATTATAGATACATATATAAATTTGTAAAAGATAAGAATTATAATTAGTCTAAATTAATTAATAAATAATAACGAGTTGACCCCGAGCCGAACGTGAGCTTATGAAAAAAAACTATCCACTAGTCGAACTCAGACTCAACTTGGCTCATTTGCACCCGTACTCTTAATCAAAGAATATGGGTTCAAATAATATTTCAAATGGGTTTAACTCAACAATAAAGGAAAACATGGGCGGAGGATAATGGAGGCCCGGGGGTGCTCTGCTCCCCGTCGATTTTTCGCGCATAGTGTTAATTTTACCAAAAATTTGTTTTTTTTAGAGTGGCCCCTGGTAATTTGATTTTTAGAGTACGGCCCTCACTGAGTTTTCGTTTAAGCTCCATCACTTTGAATGAAAACAAGTGGAGTAAACTGCGGTATTATGAATTAGATCAACTTGTGAAAAATACCAAACGTCCAAACCTACTAGTTTGACTTAAAAAGCCACTTGTGATACTTTTTTTGGGTTAAAAGACCTAACTACTTATACAAGTTACAAGTGGTATAAAAAATAAATAAATAAATAAATAGTTAATGTAATGATGCTGATCACAAATATTATACAGTTACATTATAGTAATACATAAGGTTAGTTATAAATAACCTATGATGTTCTAACGCATTTGAGCATGCTCTAACAACTTGTAATTCATTAAGTTGTTTTGACTCTATATATTGGAGAAACTGTTGGATCTATTTATTTATGTTGAATTCATACTGAAATATGCTATATTTGTATTATAGTAAGCCTCTTGTCTCATTTTTTCTTGTCTAAGTTACTATTGTAATATGATTTACTAGTTTTTTTTACCCCCACCTACTAACCCTCAACATAAAATTTGATATTATTCCCTAATCAATGGTGTTTTGATCCGTGTTTTGCAATTCAAACTAGGGTTGTGGCGCAGCTTGCTGCCCATTTATTTGCGGCTATTATGTAATTTCCTAAGGATTTTATATGTAATATATATTCTAGATAATAAAAAATTAAATGGAAAAATAAAAATAAAGCATAAAAATATATATTCTAGATAATAAAAGTAATTAAATGGAAAAAAATAAAGCATAAAAATACTAATGTTGAAGTAAAATATCTTTTCAGCAAGGATTAATGCTTAACCATTGTAACAACCCTCATTAAAAGTCCTATTTATTTTATTATATTATCCAATAGGAAACTCTAATTGAGACACCCAAATGATTCTGCGCAAACCCTAAAATTTTCAGAACAATCGGAATCAAGATCAGGGCCCCTAAAACTCAGGGGGGGTAAACCCTAGTTACGATTATCTTCAAATCTCGTTGTCAAAATTGAAATTTACGAAGTTATCAAGTCAGCAAGGCTAGTCCCACACGCGGCAAACCCTATGGTCATTAGGTGTCCCTTGCGCACCGTAAGGGATTTAGTCTTGCGGTGCGCAAGCCTGACAAAATTTGGGTATAAATAGCAGGCATTGGCACTCGATTCCTGGCGTTCGTTCGACGATCAAATTCCAATTATACGTCGAGTTATAGTAGAAACAGTCACAAAATAACTAATTAGTATAGCGGGGTGCTGCTACGATACAGGGTATTAACTCGATCGCTGCTACGATTCAATGTCCGATCGATAGAAACTATCCGATGGATGTTTAAGCGCTATCCTTTGTCATTAGTCGTGATTCCGACAGGATGTTTGAGTACCACCCGAACTCGGGGAATACTCTGTCATTCGTTGTGAATCCGATGGATGTTTAAGTGATTGCACTTTGTCATTCGTTGTGAGGGTTTTAATCTCGTGAGTTATCGTAAATGTTGTATTAGTTAATTACCTAGTTCGTGTGCACTAGGTTACAAGGCTAAATCAATAGGCTAAGCTCTGCCTGTATAAATCTGCAATATATCAAGACTTATCTGTAGACTAAACTTTGCCCGCATAATTATAATGTGAGTCATTCTCTTTTTATCAAATTTGATTTCAAAAGCATGTTTATTTTCAAAGTTATAATTACAGTGATTAAGTTTATGTAGTCACCAAATTACAGCCGGTATGTGGGGTATTGTGCACATTACTATTGTTTTTATCACTTTAGGTGGGCGAACCTAATTAGTGATACTCGTCACTATTGGGTGAACAGACTCAATAGTGATATGACCACAGTCACGAAACGATTCGATGACAAGTACTGTGGGTATTTGGTTGAAATAAACATTGTAACCTCTCTTAATACTGTGAATTATAATAAAAGAGTCATTTTAGCAAAATGAATGATTCACTCAGTATTTCCCGCTGACAAAACTTTTTTTAAAACGCGTTTCAGGTAATTACAGTAAATTGGAGTAAGAGATGGATATGGCACTGAAAGGCTTCATGAAGTGGCTTATTTTACTAATTAAATCAAATTAAGAAATATTGTTTTATGTAATCAAATTTATTAAAGCTACCATTGTAAAACATGGGTTTATCCCATCTATTTAATAAATAAAATCCGGTGTTTTCTAAACTCTAATATTTTCCTAACTCACGGTCCTGATGAAATTTCCGCTGCAATATTTTCAAAATAATCACCGGTACCACTGGGCTGTTCACGGCACTCGATTCCGTCCAGGGGGGTCGGGGGCCGTGACAGAAGGTGGTATCAGAGCCACTGTTTTGAGCCTATAAGTGTTGTGATAATAATACTTAAGTTTATATAAAAGAGTTAGGAGATTGTTATTAACTGGTAGCACACATGATAGCATTTAGACTTGAACTTAAGAAAAGATGCCTTAGTATAAACTTCAAGATAAGCTAAGTACTTATGTGAACAAATTATGATGAGTTTTTGTATGTCATAAGAATGGTAATTAGAATATTGCAAGATATGATAAATAAGCAAGAATTAATAATAATTATTGCTTATTGATATTACTTGGTCTAGAATAAAATATGTTACGGGAATACAAATTTCATTGATTCTGGATAAAAGCCCTAATGAAAAAGGCACTTTTAAAATCTTGAAAAGATACTATTTATGGGAAATAGAACGTTTTCTCCGTCAAGACTGGGAATGGTGTAGCAGACTCTCCAGTTTGTCCGGATATACTGAAGTTACCGCTCCTGCGAGAACCGGTTAAGACGGGGTATATAATATGTCAAACAAGTGACAAGATTTCCCTAAATAGTATCATGATCAGATGTCTGACTGGTTTTTGGAAATATGAATCTGTTAAAAACATTGACCTGATAAATGGTATGTTTATTTCAGTATGTGAAATATATGATTATATAGATATATATATCTATAAGAAATTCTCAAAAGTCAATTAGGAATAAAGCACAAGCATATGTGTCTAGATTTCTTTATTAGGAATCTCTTTTCCGATATCAAACATTATTTCGTTTGATCATCTGTCTCGTAGCTCGTGTGATAAAATAAATAATGAAAACCCTTTAAGTTAAAACACCATCAAAAAAAATATAAAGAGTTTCCAAAGCGTTATCATAAGTACGAAGCAAGTAAAATTTTGCTAGTGCACAAGAAAACACATGAAACTTAAATTATACGTCCACAGACATTGAAATATATCACACACGACTTTCGAGGCAAAACCTTTTGAAAATATAGTTGGGCACAATGGCAACAAGGCTAATCCCGTCAGTGGAAAAACTACTAATAAAAAAGAAGCACTTTGCCAAGTGATCCTATAAACAACATAAATATCGCTAAGGTACGTTATAACAAGATTTCACAATCATCGGTATACAGTCTAATCAGAGTCATAATTTTTATCACTGCAAAAGGAGTCACGTACCTTTGCAAATTCCCTATTTCATTTTATTCGACATTCCCTGGTAATGTCACTTAACAACGGTTATCACACGAAATCCCAGATAAAATTCTTATATTTCTTTTGTTAAAATTCTGACCCTGCGAATAGACTTTTGCATTGCTACTTCCCCTAATGGTCATCATACCATGAGGATTTCTTTCATGGTAGTGAATATTGATCTATTTCATTTCTTGGTAAATCCATACGTTACACATGCACTGTTTGTTACACATATGGTTCGTGTGATTTGTGAAGACCACTGGAGGGCTTCATTTCAATTTGTTATTTTATCCAAAACTCAAATACCATTCCGCTTTTGTACTATGAACCGCATTATTGCAAAACAATAACTCCTTGATATCGAGTCAATAAATTTCTTGAAAAACTTAATAGTAACCATGTCCGAACTTTCTTATTAAAACTTGTTTTGTTTAAATCAAGTTCAAATTATTTTACTTGCTCACATTACATATTCATTTCAATATCCCATATGATGGAAGCTATCATATTCAAAATAGTCTCAACAAGCACTTCATTTGTTTTGAATCATAAAAGGCTTGTTTAAATCTTCGACTTCATTGAATCATTTCTTTGATCACGATCACCTTGTACTGACGTTTTCACAAAAAAATTAAAACTTGCACTAATCTCGTTTATATATATCATATACGGATTTAATTATTTATATATTTATAAAAGCCATCTTAACACAAATCGTGTGCTAAGATAATGATACACAAATTCTTGTTATATTTCAGTGTATCTCTTAATAATTCTTACAACATCAATCTAGCCTTTCGTGATAATTATTGCTTTAACATCTTCAATCGAAAAACATTATATAAAATTAATTATATATGGAAACTTACATAAGTAATTACAACATAAGAATTACTATATTCTTATTAAACCATTGAGGTAAAGAATTTATATTTATATATATATATATAGCAAATTTATGTTGAAGTATACTCTCATTTAAGTTTACATTTCGTTATTTATTATTGATAATTAATATTAGTTTTATTATTAATAATAAATTAATAACATAAGTGTTAGTATTATTTTTAAGTACTAGGGTTATTATCAAGGGCAGGTATTGAATAGCCTAGCCTTAGTTAGGCATGGATTGGCCACCTATGCTTAAACAAGGCAGCACTAATCAATATCCAACCATGATAATGACTAGTTAATATATATAAATTAAGTCATCATACTTATTTAGAAAATTTTAATAAAAATATTTTACTTTGTACTGTAAGGAGAAGACATATTTTCATAAAACAAGTACAAGAATTTGAGGGACAAATAAAATTATATAAATAATTATATATCACATATTTTGTGATAAGTATTTACAGTAACACTCTGGCAAGAAAATAACCATATAAGAATAATATGGTAGTCATCAAACTAAGTTAGGTTAGGGGAACATTGTACTATATAAGAATAATCGTTATTTTCACTTATTTACAACATTTGTAAATACATTCACAACATTATATGATTTCAAAATGAAAATAAGTAATCACATAGAATCGACCCATTAAGTGTTATATATTTACAAAATATTTTACGAATATTTTTGTACAATAAATATTTCTACACCTTTATTTACAATTTTCATTAACGTTATAAATAATAGTGATTTCTTTTACAAAATAATAATACAAAAATATTTTGTAATGTAATAACTTTATTACGATATTTTGTAATATATATTACATAGTAAATATAAGTTATTTTACATAGTATAGTAAAATACTAAAATAATATTTATTTAAAAGTGGTGACTATTTACATATAGTAAAAATATGTAACAAATAATATATATTACATAGTATTTATATTTGATATGTAAAATACGGTTCAGACAGGAATACAAATAATATATATTACATTTGTTATACAAATATAATAATTGGTCATGCCAAAACAATTTGTTCTTATTATATTTCGATTTCTAGGACATAGTATGAAAAATATAGTCACTAATAGTGTATTATCACATTGTTTCACAATTAAAACAATTTGGAACTCTAAACAATAATACACTAACTTTATTATCTTTTGGTGTATCTTTGCAATTCATTCATCTCAACACTTTGATTTTCTCATATCATAAATATTTGACAAATCATTTTTTATGTTTTTATTTCATTTAGAACCTGTCAATTCTAAGTCTTCCTCAATTGCCAATCAAAGTAAGCTTTCTTTTGACAAAGAATTTTTATTGATTTTAAAAGTCATTCACATTCATTTTAAATATCTAATTGATCATATATCTTTTGGCTTGAACTTAGTCACTTTGAAAATTATATCATTTCATCTCATTCGTTTGACAATTGATTTCTTGAACTAATTCAGTTGAACCATTGAATCCTACCTATTGTACAGCTTGTATTCGCAAAATTTAATATTTCAATTCCGTGTCATCTACCATAATATTATTTTTATTTAACAAAAATGTGACATAAGTTTTATCATAACCCAAATATACTTGGAAGTTGGAATCTGAGATGAAGAAAAAGTATTCCTACTTATTCCAGTAAATCTCGAGGACGAGATTTTTATTAAGGTGGGGAGAATGTAACAACCCTCATTAAAAGTCCTATTTATTTTATTATATTATCCAATAGGAAACTCTAATTGAGACACCCAAATGATTTTGCGCAAACCCTAAAATTTTCAGAACAATCGGAATCAAGATCAGGGCCCCTAAAACTCAGGGGGGGTAAACCCTAGTTACGATTATCTTCAAATCTCGTTGTCAAAATTGAAATTTACAAAGTTATCAAGTCAGCAAGGCTAGTCCCACACGCGACAAACCCTATGGTCATTAGGTGTCCCTTGCGCACCGTAAGGGATTTAGTCTTGCGGTGCGCAAGCCTGACAAAATTTGGGTATAAATAGCAGGCATTGGCACTCGATTCCTGGCGTTCGTTCGACGATCAAATTCCAATTATACGTCGAGTTATAGTAGAAACAGTCACAAAATCACTAATTAGTATAGCGGGGTGCTGCTACGATACAGGGTATTAACTCGATCGCTGTTACGATTCAATGTCCGATCGATAGAAACTATCCGATGGATGTTTAAGCGCTATCCTTTGTCATTAGTCGTGATTCCGACAGGATGTTTGAGTACCACCCGAACTCGGGGAATACTCTGTCATTCGTTGTGAATCCGATGGATGTTTAAGTGATTGCACTTTGTCATTCGTTGTGAGGGTTTTAATCTCGTGAGTTATCGTAAATGCTGTATTAGTTAATTACCTAGTTCGTGTGCACTAGGTTACAAGGCTAAATCAATAGGCTAAGCTCTGCCTGTATAAATCTGCAATATATCAAGACTTATCTGTAGACTAAACTTTGCCCGCATAATTATAATGTGAGTCATTCTCTTTTTATCAAATTTGATTTCAAAAGCATGTTTATTTTCAAAGTTATAATTACAGTGATTAAGTTTATGTAGTCACCAAATTACACCCGGTATGTGGGGTATTGTGCACATTACTATTGTTTTTATCACTTTAGGTGGGCGAACCTAATTAGTGATACTTGTCACTATTGGGTGAACGGACTCAATAGTGATATGACCACAGTCACGAAACGAGTCGATGACAAGTACTGTGGGTATTTGGTTGAAATAAACATTGTAATCTCTCTTAATACTGTGAATTATAATAAAAGAGTCATTTTAGCAAAATGAATGATTCACTCGGTATTTCCCGCTGACAAAACTTTTTTTAAAACGCGTTTCAGGTAATTACAGTAAATTGGAGTAAGAGATGGATATGGCACTGAAAGGCTTCATGAAGTGGCTTATTTTACTAATTAAATCAAATTAAGAAATATTGTTTTATGTAATCAAATTTATTAAAGCTACCATTGTAAAACATGGGTTTATCCCATCTATTTAATAAATAAAATCCGGTGTTTTCTAAACTCTGATATTTTCCTAACTCACGGTCCTGATGAAATTTCCGCTGCAATATTTTCAAAATAATCACCGGTACCACTGGGCTGTTCACGGCACTCGATTCCGTCCAGGGGGTCGGGGGCCGTGACAACCATTCAGAGGCAAATGTCAGACCAATTCATATTAGAGGTCTTAATCATTCAGACTCTGTATAAATCTTAACCATTCAGAGGCAAATGTCTGAACCATTCAGACATCTGCACGTTAAACAAACAGTCTCAACCATTAAGTGTTGAACTAGTAAGAGGTCTGAACCATTAAAAGCCTCATTAAGAGGTAAACAAACAGCCCCTAAGACTAGTGTTTCAGCATAAAAGGGGGCCATAACAACTCGAAAATATCTACACAGGTAACACATTAATTGTTAGCCTTGTCATAGTCATAAGGGATATCTTTCTCAATCAGACTTTGGCGTGAGAGTAATTAAAGGCAACTATATATAGGGAATTCTAGCTAGGGTTATATAGAAAGTATTCATACTCGTTTCTGGATGGACTAGTGTACTATGTGGCATGACCTAAGGTCCCTGTGTAGTAGACTGACTATTTGTTGAGAAATGTTATTGGTTAAGAGCCTCTAGTCATAGATCATATGAGATAACCGCGTTTTGTAGCTCGTCATGTGTCAATGGTATGGCTCTAGACTAAATGTGTCAAAATGTGTAGTTTAAGTGGTACCATTCGACTAGCCACCATGGATTCTCAACTAGATGTTACAATACACATATAGGTTCGTTAACGTACAAGAGCCCTTAATGTGCGAAGTGTACGTGAGTAAATTACGCATGTTATAAAACTCAAACCCTAATCACGCATGAACAAACATTACATGATTGATTAGGTTTCTTCATGCATGATTTTCTGATGTTTGTTCATGCGTGATATGTGATGTTTTGTTCATGCGTGATTAGGGGTATGCGTGATTATATGTGTTTTTCATGTGTGATTATGTGATGTTTGTTCATGCGTGATTAGGGTTTGAGTTTTCTAACATGCGTAATTTACTTGTGTACGCTTCACACGTTAAGGGCTCTTGTATTTTACACTTTCTATATACATACATATATATATATATATAGAACCCTATATATATAAAATCCATCTTAATTATTTGATGTTAAAATATGTAACTTAGATTCAGGGCCGGCTAAGCCCATGTGCAGAGTGGGCCTGTGCACAGGGCCCAAACCAGCATGGGGCCCAAAAAAAACGAAAATTCTGTATGTTATTATATAGGCCCAGGTTTTAATGAATTGAATTATTGAAATAGGCCCAAATCCAAACAAATAAGGCCCCAGATCCCAGATCATTGAAAAAATTCACGCACGGACGAGGGAAAGTGGGAGGAAACCAAAAGACGCTGATTCGCTGAATGCTGATCACGCAGATGCAGAGCCGCAGAGGAGACAAAAGGTTGACTTTAATCCGTTCAATCGTATTGCACACACAGGAGTCAGGAGACAAGGATTTCGGAATCGAATCAGTCAATCGGATTATCGGAGTATATCAGTAGCAAATCGCAATTATCATCAGTCTGAGGTATGTTAATATCAGTCGAAAATTCATATGTTTTTTTGTGATTTTGACTTTTTGATTTCGTTTTTTGATTGAATCAATGAATGTATTTTTCTTTTTGATTTCATAATATCAGTCGATTCGATTTCATATGAATGTTTTTATTGAATGAATGTTTTTTGATTGAAATATTGAATGAAATCATGAATGTTATTTGTTAATATTGAATGAATGTATAATTTTTGTTAAATGATGTCTTGTGAATGTGATTGAAATTTTGAATGAATTTTTTTTTGTTCAAGATACTATGGATTATAAGGAGTTGATCGAGAGTTTTTCTTAAAAAAACGCTAGAAGAACCACACTTTTCGCTTAGCAAGTACGTTCTATAACTTGTTATTTTTGTTACGCTATTTTTGTTAATTTGTTTTATCTATTTGATAACAATTATCGTAGTATTATGGGTTATTTGATTGAATGATTGATGAGTTTATATTATATGAAGATTTACGAATAGGGCCCAAATTTTTTTTCTCGAACAGGGCCAAATTTTTTTTTTGTGATTTTCGAAGACGGCCCTGCTTAGATTTATACGATATAATACATGTTTTTTTTATTGAATGAGCCCATGTGAACTGTCTAGTATTTTAATATGGCTTTAGAAAAAAAGAACTTGTAAGCTATAAGAATCAAATACATTACAACAAACAAACAATAGAAATATTCTAAAAAAAAAAAAACAAAAAAACAAAAAACATGGCTTCATAAAAAAGAACATAACTATAAGAAACAAATACATTACAACAAAGCATGGAAATATTTTATCTAAAGAACAGAAAAAACATGACAATAAACAACAAACGAATATTCTTTATTTCTATTTAACAAGTAGCATTCTTTTATTTACATCACCTTCTTAACTATTATGGCTTAACAAATGGGTATAAAACTATAAACTATTCAAAAAAAACTTATTTTGTAAATACTCTACATCTATATCATACAAATAAATATCTATATACACAAAACAATAAAAATTTAGAAGAGTTTCTTTTTATCTAAACTATTTCTAACCTAACTTACTCATCTTGCTTCTTTCTTTAAAAAGATTTAACCAAAGACAAGACACCCACAACATACTAAGCAAAATAGCACTCACAATCACAACCATCCAAGAAGCCCAAGCCCACATAGGAACTAAACCATCTCCACCACCATTCAAGTAAAACACCACCAATTTATACACAAACAATGGCCCAAACACCCCTCTAACCACCGTATAAACCCCATAAAAATAAGGTGATAACCCGCGATACACCCTCGCCGCGGCCGCCACCTCATCTTTCCGGTACCTAGCAAGACTCCACGCGTTTTGAAGCGGGCTAGTGACCTCGGCCAACATGAGGAGAATGAGGATGGCAAAACCACCATAACCCACCACATACCGACAAGTTATGAACACGTAGAGAACCGCAACATGGTGTAGGATGAATAAATGATCATGTGGGGTGAAGATTAAGTAATGTGAAGTGTCTATGATGAAGTATGCAATGCTAAAATCGAAAACTAGTGTTTGAAATGGTGTGTTTTGGCTAGCAAAATGGTGTTGTGGTGTTTGTGAGTGTAGGAAGTTTGCATAGGTTGATAGAATAACTACCGGTGTGCCATGAGCTATTGATATTAGACAACTTGATGCATCGGGCTTTTTTTTGGTTTCCCAATTTTTGAAAAATATAAAATAGCCCAAAAGATATATAAAAGTGTACATGAGAGTGAAAATTGGTATTGATGAGCCACCAAAAGTTAGAATTTCCATGGTAGTAGTCTAATAAAGATCGGTGTGAAGTAGTCTCGGTGATGATGTTGAGTCGTATCCTTCGGTTTATTTGGTGTGGGCCGGAGCCTACTGGACCAGGCCAAGGAGTGGGTAGGGGGTGTTTTTGGTGGTTCGAGTCTTACCCGGTTCAAAAGGTGAAGATGGTTCGTTGAATTTGACTAGTTTGACCGATTTGACCCGAAAAGGGAGGATGGGAGTCGATCTTGAACGGTTGAACCTTTGTAGCCGAGGTATGAAGCCGAAGAGAAAGTGATAAAAACGGCTAACCGAATTTGGTTTGGTTTGGTTTGGTTCGGTTTGATAACTTTTTAAAAGTAAGGAGTGAAAGAGAAACTAAAACTATATGATGAGAAAAAAGAGTTTTTTTTCGTGTTATAAAAGATTGCGTAACGAAAGTTATACACGCATCAGGAGATTGAAATCTAAAAGTTATACCATGTGCTCATCGAATATTCTTATCTTGAAATATTAATCAAATCTTGATTACAAAAATTAGATTAAAGATAATCTTTTATATTTTCTTGGGTTTTATTATACTTCAAGAACCATGTTGCTCATTCACATTCTTTTTTTTTTAACGGCAAATCACTTTATATATATATATATAAAGAGCCAGTTAGAAACTGGGAAACAAAACAGGAAAAACAAAAAACGACAGAAACACAAAGACAATTACATCAGCCCTACAGAATCAAAAACTAACCAATTCCAGCCGGATTGCTCATTCACATTCTATCCACCATTTTATATCCTATAATTACACTAAAAACAACTACATTTTCTTTCTCTTTTCAATTAAATAATAATATTTTATACCTTTATTATTACCTTTTCTCTCTCCTCAACTCACCACCACTTTCAAAATATATTAAAAAATTATACAAGGTGAACAGTGTCCCCCCAAATATACAGATGAACAGTAACATTTTTTCTCTCCTCCACTCACAACCACTTAAACCACTTTTTATAATTTAAAAATCTCTCTCTCAAGATTTGGTGGATAGAACAAATTCAAAATAGGGATGCAGAGCAGCTTGTTGTTCGTTTACCTGTCATCTGTTAGTAATTTGTTGGTTTGGTACTTTTATGATTAAATGAATATTAACCCAAAAAAAAAAAAACCTCTACATAAAACTAAAATATTTAAGATAGAAAATATCTTAAATATATTGTTCTTGATCGTTAGGAGTTAAGTTAGATATTCTAAATTTCTATTGGAATATCCTATAGGTATCTGTTAGATTAATTCTTTTCTTTGGGCCTGCTTGGTACTTAAATGGACCACAATGGAGTACGAGTTGGCCCACACACGTGATTGTGATTCATTCGAATACTTCATCCATGTGAAAGAAAGATGAGGAGATAACGTACATGACGAGGCAAACCTACTTCTCAATCACCATAGAGTTCGGCAGCCACGACACGGAAACAGCCGGAGTTTTGGAGAAATCCGATGGATTGGCATAGACAACGGAAGCTCCAACAGAAGCAGTCACAAACGACAACACCAGAAGACTTGAACCCTCAATTTTACGTGGATAAAGACATTTCCAACACACTATGCCACTAGGCTACAAGCCATTTGGCTTATCTATACATATAATAAAAGAAACCTGTTTTGGGACACTTGTCATTCTCTCATTTAATTGATTAAAAATATTAAAGTATGATAAGATTTTATGATATTTATAATTATATTTATAAATTATTACCTATATATGTATTACGTGTATTAAAGATGGTAAAATATATTTAATATGTATATGATATATATTAAAATGTTTTGTTTAATATACTTATCTAAATATTTATTATGGATAAACATTAATATATATATATATATATATATATATAATTACCGTGATTAAAATAAAAATCTAAATTAATATAAACTAGATGCTTTACGTATATATAATTTAATAACCATTTTAGCTCATGGATAATTTTAACAGATTTCACCAATTTTTATTAAAATTCTTATTATTAATAATATTAATTTAATCAAATCTAAAATCTAATCTAATACATTTTTTTATTATCAATAATATTTAATCTAATCTAATAAGAATTCATATGAATTCCAAAGTTGATATTAACTTTCAAATATTAAAAAAAAATCCGCCTAACATCACAAATGTTTCTGTTAAATTCGATTAATTAATTTGTTCAATAGTCACTATTATCTTTATCATTCAGTACGGTTAACCAATTTATCATAATACAACCTCCCACCTATTCAATTATATGATTTTTGAATCTTATATTAACTAAATAAATAAATATTAATATTCAATCTTATCCTACTTTAAATATAAAAAAAATGTTGGTTCAGATTAATATTCAGTCTTATCCTACTTTAAATATAAAAAAAATCCGTTAGTTTTTTAAATATTTTTTTAATTATTTGGTAGATAAAATCATATTTACTCAACCCATGTAATACACGGGGGTTTTTAAAAATATAACTTTTTTTATTATTTGATAAACAATGTTACATTTATTCAACCTGTGTAATACAATGGTTTTAAAGATATAATTTTTTTTATTATTTGGTATATAATATTACATTTATTCAACCCGTACAATACATATGGTTCTTATAGATATAACTTATTTTATTATTTAATATATAAAATTACATTTCTTTAACCCGTGCAATAAATGAGGCTTTTAAAAAGATAATGTTTTATTATTTGGTGTATAAAATTCATTTATTCAACCCGTGTAATACACGGGGTTATAATCTAGTTTGCTTTATAATCACATCCTTAATAAATATAACAAATAGTTGTAAATAAGTAAATAACATATCTTTTAATAAATATCTATATGTATTTATTCGTAACATTGGTAGGAATAGTTTTTTTTGTCTTTTGTGGTTTTTTGTTTTTTTGCATAGTAGACTTTTGATTTTTGTAATAAAAGTTGGGTTTTTTATAATTTTGCCACAAAAGTTACGTGAATTTATTATTTTGTTAGTTTTGTTTTACGTTTTTTTCTAGTTTTGTTCGTCGTTCGATTGCTACTTACCACGGTTTTTGTTGGTTACATTTGATCTCTCATGTTTTTTACCCTCTCGACTTCTAATACGTGTCGGTATAAATTCAGCTTCGTCTACGTTTTACGTCACGTGAGTTGTTTGGTGTTAGGAATTCGTGTTTTCGTTTTACGTTTTTACTCGGTTTTTAGTCGTCGTGATACTAAGCATGGTTTTACGCTCCACCTGCAACGCAGGTAGCACGTTTTTACACCCCCTCACTGCAACGCGGGGGCCTAAAACTAGTTTTTTTATAAATTCAACCATACAAACTTGGTATAGATTTATTCACAATTTCACATATTACAACAACAAATAGAAATTAAAATTCTTTCAAACAAATTCTTTTAGAAATATAACCTACGACACATTTTATACATCATAAAATTCTAAGAAACTGAAAATTGTTCAAATAATATAGTTTAACTAATCATAGTTTTAAATGGCCTAAAAAAACAATATGCAACTTCATAACATCCTAAACGACACCGTCTACAATTTTACAAAATGAGATGACCTCTAGATACCACCCACAAACATCACAACATATAACTTCTTCTTCCTCCTCAAACTTCCTTTTCCTCATACCCAACATGTTTCTTTCTTGACACTTACACGAAACCTCGTTTAGCGAAATCGAATTATTGATCCACATTTCGCGTATAATCGCTTTGATTTTAGCTCTACATTCGCGTAATTTCAAGTAGTTAGATCTTGTCACTTTCATCGAGTTTAGAATATTCAAACCTTGTTGACTCGATTGACCGCCTCGAGAGAGTAAGATCATGCCATACACATACGTCGCCTCCACATGTCCTTTTTCGGTTGCCCGTTTCAAGTACTCGAGTCCTGTTTCTATCCTTGCCAGACTAAAGAACTCTATCTGTAATATCAAATTTGAATGTAAGATTACATTATATGTTCAAATAACATTCATCTTTATTGGGTAAATGATTTGTGCATAAGCAAAGGGAAACTTATAAGTTATAACTTATAACCATTTTAACTATTTTACCAAGCATCCCTACTTTACCCTTTGTTGCAACAAAAGTTCCCTACAACCACAGAAACCGTTTACTTTTTTAAAACTACATATAGAGAAGTTTAGAGGTGTAAACGAGACAAGCTGCTCGTGAGCTACTTGTTATCGGTTCGTTAAAAGTGTGAATCAAGTTGATCTTAAACAAGCTTGAGTCTAAATTGTAGCTCAGTTAATAAACTAGCCCGAGCTTCATATGTCGATCTTGACTAGGCTTGCGATCCTAAATTAGCCTTTTATTTATACATCTAAAGTAACTTTTATTTAATGTAATAGATATTATTATATATAAAATTATGATTAAAAAAATAGTAACGAAATAATACGTACTATGTTATGTATTTATATAAATTTAATATAAATAATTATGTGTATACAATATAACGAGTTGAGACAAGTCATGCTCGACCTTTGGATACAGAGCTCGAGCTCGACTCGGCTGGTTTACAGTTTACATCTCTACAAAATTTAATGGTACAAAATTAAAAATAATTCCATACCATTCCTTGTCTGAACATTGCCTCCGGGTTGCCTTTGTCAATGCATCGATTTAGGAACGAAAGCAATTCGTCACTAGGAGGAAACCAATGAATTACTGGAAATTTATCGATTGAAACATGTTGAAAGATGAACTCGTCTTCTGCCGCACCAAGAAAGTCCCTACAACTAAAAAATCCACAACGTTATAACTTTCATTCCCAACATTATTTTTTAAGAAAATTAAAACATAAAACAAAGTTGTTGAACATAAGTTATTGACTCACTATCTAAAACCAATATGAGAACATAAAAGTGTCTAGTACAAGTCCTAACATGTTGAGCCTCAAAGTAAATGTTCTGTCATGTCATGTATCAATTTATGGGCCCATAAGAACACCAAAATAATGAAGGAAAAAGAAGAAAGGAAACTGCATTATTGTCTATTAATTGTCCCACAACAATCAATTAGTTGGATGGATAGCACACCTATACCAAAATAATTATGCACCCAAAGTTATTTAGCTTTTAGAGTTTCCAATCTAAAACTAGCAATCTTATCCTTTTTTATCACTAGTTTATTTATTTATTTATTTTTTAAATAAAACTTCATTAAAAACCAACCTCCGACCCAAACGGGCAAAAGGACAATACAAACAGAATCCCCGACCCAAACAGGCAAATGACAGAATTACAACATATACATAGGATCTTTATCACTAGTACTCAAAATAACTTTCTTATAAATTATTCTAATAATTATCATGAAACTATACCTAACTATATATATTTCTTAAATATATACCGCATCAACTATTTTTATCCTATCTTGTCATTAGTGGTTGGGATAAGAAAAAAATATTAACTCAGTGTGCGGCAACATAAACGCTTTGACTACTTTACCGGCAACAATGTGACCATATTGGATCAAGACATGTAGACCCCTATAGTTCCGCCCATGATTACCATAAGTAGAGTACAAGATTCTTTCACCCCATTCATAGTAAGACAAATGTCTTTAGAGTTGTTTAAATTTCTAAACATGTATTTGAATGTACAATTGCAAACTACATGTACCAAAAAATCATTTGAATATGTAATAAATATGAAATCATAAACTACTTGATTATGATTGAAGTAATTAATATTCACTATTATATGCATATATGATTTGGGAATAAGCTATTGTATCTCAACTCAGGGTGTGACAGCAGATACGCTTTGACTACTTTACCGGCAATAATGTGACCGACTAGGATAAAGACATGTGGACCCCTATGGTTCTGCCCATGATTACCATAACTAGAGTACAAGATTCTTTCACCACATTCGTAGCAAGACAAACGTTTTTAGTTGTTTAAACGTGTAAACATGTATTTGAATGTAAAATTGCAAACTACATGCATTAAAACATCATTCAACATTCGAATATACAATAAATAAGAAATCATAAACTACATGACTACAATTAAAGTTATCAATATCCACTATTATATGAATATTAGATTCGGGGATAAACTATTGTATCTCAGATGGAAACTTGATCATAACAATAAAATTTAGAACTTTTTTGGAAAAGTTGTGTGTTGTGGAAAACAACTGGGACAATAGTATCTTTTTTTCTCTCTTAATGTCTAGTGTAAATGAACGCATACCGAATGAGTTCTATATAGATGGCACTAAAAAAGTAAAGCCGAATTTCCAGATCCATGCAATAGACTTGGCAACTTCAACTTCACTTTTTTTCCAAACCCGCCTCACAAAACTCATACAATTAACAATTTTCAAGACAAAAGTCCGGTCACATTAGAAATCAGATAAAAATATAAACTAGTTGTGTAACACCTAGACTCATACAATTAACAATTTTCAAGACAAAAGTCCGGTCACATTAGAAATCAGATAAAAATATAAACTAGTTGTGTAACACCTAGGCAAATCCGACATCAGTCGTGAACACGAAAAAAGATGTTTATCATAAGAAATATCATACCTCAAATATTATCATTTATCAACACAATTTTTGAGATTTAAGTCCAATCACATTAATAATCAAATTAATATATAAACTAGTTACGTAACACCTAGGCAAATCCCACTATCAACCGTGAAAACTAAAGATGTTAGGTTCATAACAAATATCAGATCTCAAATATTATCAACGCGTTTTATGCACAACAGTTGCGCATGCGAAGAAAACTCTTTAGTTAAGCGTTTTATGCGCAACAGTTGTGCATGCGAGGAGAACTCTATAGTTAAACGTTACGAGATCTTATTGGATTTCTTTATGTTCACTCAAACACAATAAATTTAACAACTTGGCATTAATACTTCCTTGATCTATACTAATCAACAATAAATTTAACAACTTAACATTAATACTTCCTTGATCTATACTAATCAACAAGTTACATTCATTGCATGTTCATAAACATAAAACCATTAGAACAAAATAAATAAATAAACAAATAAATAAATGAATAAACATAAATACCTTAATTTAGCATTAAAAAGATCGGTAAACGATCCGGACGCAACACGAGCAAGAACATCAATCAGCAAATCACCAGGAAGAGATCCAACAACCGGCCGATGCTGCGTACGTCGTCGTTTTGCTGACGTAATCTTTGAACTACAATCCATGCCTCCAATTTAATTCACAAAAATCTCCGATCAATTAATTGGAATTTAGAAACTTAATTTAATTTAATTCACAAAAAAAAAAAACTGTATTTGGGAATTAAGGATGATCAACCGGAAATTAACGGTTTATAACAGAAATTGAGGGACTGTATAAAAGGTAATTGGAGATTTTGGCGGATTTTTAGGTCTGAATTTATCAATATACCTGATTTGGTATATGTATAGATATAGAGATATATATTTGTATGTATATGTATATATGGTTGGCAATCTTGAACACGAAACATGTTCCACCGTTTATATTGACCAACAAAACGGTGACGTTTTTTAAAAGTAGAGGTGTAAAAAACCGGTTTGGTTTCTAAATCGAATAGGTGTAGAGGTGTAAAAAACCGGTTTGGTTTCTAAATCGAATAGGTTTTTTTTTTACCTATTTGCACACCTATTTGCCTGTTCGGACACCAAAAAGATGTTTTTTATCTTATATGCACACCCTACAGTGTCGAGATGTGGCCCAGGCGCGGTGTTTTGGTCCGGTCAACCAAACAAAGACTGACGGGTGTCTGACGGGTCTGTTGACCGGACCAAAACGCCGAGCTTTGGCCGCGTTTTGGTCCTGTCAACCAGACAAAAGACTGACACCCGGTCTGGTTGACAGGACCAAAACGCGGACAAAGCTCGGCGTTTTGGTTCGGTCAACAGACCCGTCAGTCTTTGTCTGGTTGATCGGACCATAACGCCGCGCTTTGACCACAGCTCGACACTGCAGGGTATGCACATAGGACAAAATACACCTTTTTGTGTTGGCTATCTACACATTTAGTGTGTAGATAGTTTGAGCCTTTTTTTTTATCTTGGAGTGGAACCGGTACGGGTTATAAACTAGTTTAGTAGGGAAATAGTTCGAACATGTTAAATTGATTGAGGTCGACTTACAAGCCGGTTTGGGAAAAAATAGTTTCTTTTACTTGTTTTCAAATTGATTCGGGTTAAAAACCGGGTTTAAAGAACGAGCAGTGTTGCAGAAATCGTACCTAGGCGGTGATTAAACGGTCATCGGAGGTCTGTCGCCTGGATTTTGGCAAATCGTCAAACTAGGCGGCAGTGGTCAAAATAAGGGAAAATCGGTCAAAATCGGTCAAAATTGGACCAAATCGATTTAATGGAATGAGTTCTTACCTCGTTTGGAACCAAAATTGGGGCTACGGCTTCTTTCTTCTGCGCCATACGTCTGATGAGAGGAGAAGAGCGGTCGTGTAATGAAAGAGATTGTGGGTTAGGTTTAATTAAGTTGCGGTATTTTAACATTTAACCCCCTCTATCTTTCACAACTTTACATATGGTTCCCAAACTTGTAAATTTGTATATAAAAAGTAGAGTTAATTGTCCATGTTGTTTGGGTCATTTTGCTAGTTTAGTCCAAAAGTTTCATTTTTCGCATGTGGGTCCAAAAAGGTTTAACCGTTGCCATTTTAGTCTGGCAACGATGAAACATTTTTTGACCCACATGAAAAAAATAGAACCTTTAGAGTAAACTCGCAAAATAGCCCAAACCAGAAACTAAAATGACATTTAACTCTTAAGGATTTACAATGCTAACCAGATGTGAGGTCTGAAATAAACATAACAAGTTCAAGAGCACTCAGTGGACTAGTTCTAACAAATATTAAATTGTCGATTTCAATGTGGGGTTTGCTAACACTTTTCAATTTTATTCATCATGACATTGTGACGATAAGAAATAACATCACTCGTATCTTAGTATTTTGTTTACTTCACCTTTTTTATCCGTTTGGATAGACTATAATTTGTAATTAGACCTTGATTTTAGTAAAAATAAATTGTTAGTATCAGTGGCGGATCTTGCTCGTTGAACATGCCAGGGCCGAAAGACACGGGCACTAAAAAAGGCCCGGGCAAGTCCGGGCCAAACATAGTATATATAAAAAAATTCAATCGAAATGCGAAAAATTAACACTACGGCCGAAAAAACTTGCCCGGGCCATGGCCCTGCCACAGCCCTTCTAAGAACCGCCCCTGGTTAGTATAGTTTCAAAGAAAACTGATAATGATTTAAAGTGTACCATATCAAAAGAACGTATGTTAAAGGCGCATCTCTACATTTTGTTTTGTTCCTAGTCTTGATTAATATAGGTTACGTTTCTCTTACTACTATGAATTGTATACGTCTCTTATAATATTCTCTCTCTATATATTATATAATATGATATATGATTTTGCAAAGTATAAATAATTTCATCTTACTAATATGTACAAAACACATTAACTATATTTAATATTATATGATATGATTTATGATTTTGCTATTTATAAATAACTATAAGATTGACCCGCGCGCGTCGCTCCGCGACCAACGAAATTGACATGTTGCTGATCAGATTCACATTTACAATGTGTTAAAGATGCTTTTGTCGGTTGACTCTGTATTACTATCTTATACAAATAAGTAATTCACCAAATAAGCTCAATAAAATTAATAGTATCATAATTACTACGTTACATGACTTGTATCCATATAAATAACCTATCGTATTAAGCTTCCCGCGTTGCTGTAACACCCCGTGTTACGAAAGTCAAAGTCAAAGTCAATATTGAAGTCAAAGGAAGAAAAGATTACTAATTGCGATCTGTCACTCCTAGCTTAATTATTGATTTGACCTCTTTGACTTGTAATAGAATATTTATTTTAATCGCTTTAGTTGTATTATGTGGAGTATCTGTGAATAATCGAGGTTTAATCGCTTGTTTTCTCGCTTTATCGCTTATCGCATCACAATCGCATTCGCAACTACACTTATGCGTTCTGGATATTGTTTTACGTGTGTGTGTTATTTACGTGTTACCTGTGCATGTTTAATTATGTTTATATTGTGGTTATTAATCGAAACGCATTCGCAACTCTATCGTAATCAAATCGCATACGCTAAACGCAAGCTATTTATAGTGATTGTATGTTAAATATAGTAAATGTGTAACTAAAGGATAATTTTATCGCATCGATCACTCGAAACGCATCGTGTAACGCCCCAAAAATCTGAATGTTAATGTTTGTTGTATGTTATAATGTGACACGTCAGGAAATAAATAACTAGGTTATTTAACCTAGTTAAGGGTATGGTTGAAAGTCTTAAATGATTAAGGTAGTGTCAGTTATGTTTTAAAAGTAAACCCGAGGGGCTAAAATGGAACAAGTGAAAGTTAAGTTATAAGATAACTAAACACACACATAAACACACACATCGTGTGTGTTCGAGAAAGATCAGGAGGCTCCCATGGAGCCTCAAACCCTAAATCGCCTTTAAGCTCAAATTGGAAGGCAAAATGAAGTTGAAATCCATAACCGAGCATGAATTAATGATCACCAACACGAGGGGATCATAAGGTATGTCTTAAATCTAAGATTGGTGATCATGGGTGAAGTGGGTTATGTTCTAATCCGTAAGTTAATATGAAATTGATTATGTACGAGGGTTAGAATCCTCGTGTAGAACGTGGGTTATGAATGGTTTGCGTTAATTTGATGTTTAGAGGTGACACCCGTTAGTTAGGGTGAAGATTATGACTAGTAATCACCTCCTATGTTCAAGTCTTGTTGAATGATTGATGTATTATGTGGGTATGATGAATTATTGTCAAATGAAAGTATAGGAATATGATGATGTTATGTTTAATGTTCATTTGGAATGATACATGATGATTAGTAATATGTTTTGATGGGTTATGTATGAGTTTAGAAGATTTGAGTATGAAATAGTTGTACGTTATGCTTAAAAGGTAGTACTCGCATCAAGTGTATGATGAAATGTATATGGTGTCATCCGTATAAGCGAATATGATGTTACGAGTATATAATGATAAGTCGATAGTTAAGTATGGTTAATAGTTGACTTTTGAAAGTCAACTAAGTATAAGAAACATGACTTGACTCGTTGTCGTAAACGTATGTTGATGGAAAGTTGTATGGTACATATTATAGCAATCTGTGTTAAATGTAATGACATGAGGAGTTGCATGAGTTTAACGTATACGGATATGATTATATGAAGTCGATTATATGTTTTAATGCTTGTTAGTAATGACTAAAGAAAGTTAAGTGTGAGTTATGCGAATGATATGATGGTTACATGTACAAATGAGTATGCTAATAAGGGCGTGGTTTCGATGAAATGAAAGTATAGGAAACACGTCAAGACGGACTCACGCCTGAAAGGATAACGGGTCAAGAAAAGGCGAGGAATCGGATACGAGCACGGACGCATAAGGTAAGTGATTTCTGTAATCACTTCGTAGTACAAGTAAGTAATAAAGTGTTGTAATGAATTAAACATGATGGTTGAGGTCAAATATGTGTTTAAGGTCTCTCGTCGTAAATGATGGGTTAAGAATGACCAAAATGCCCTTGATGGGTATTTTGGGGTAAACGATCTTAAAAGTAGATTAGAAACAAGTCATTCGATTAGTGTTATGTTTTGGACAAGTATGAAAGTGGGGATGATGGTTTGGTTAGTCATAGACCAAACTAATGAGTGAATACCCTTAACGGGTCGAAATGAGCATATGAATGATAATGTGATAAAAGGATGCAAGACATCCAAGAGTTTAGTAATTTATGATAGACGTCATTGATATCATTATGTGTATAAGGGGTTATGGCAAAACGAACAAGTTACGTTGATGAATGCATGAATGGGTCAAGGTTGGGAAAAAGGGGAATAAGCCGAAGAGATAAAAGTCTGAAACTTTGTTAATCCGGATGTCGGATCTTAACTCCGAAAGATGGAGAATTAAATTACTGACGTGTAGGAAAAAGAATCGGGTAAAACGGACCAATAACGAAGAAGTTATGACCGTTTCCGTGAAACGCGGACGTGCTGAAATCTGCAGCACAGCAGCAACAAACATTCTGTTTGTTTGATGGCGTCGCGCTACGCGACGGGGTGGCTGGTTGTCGAAAGTTGTTTGTTGGCTCCGTTTTGTATCGGGAACTCGTTTAAACGCGTTTTAAGTCGCGTATAACTAGTTTAACTCATGTTTTATGATCATTAGGGTAAGCGTATGTGTGAATGTGTAAAGGTGGGATGACATGATCGTGCGTGACGATATAGGTATGTTGGTTCCCCTTGGGATCCCATAGCCCAGGTAAGAATCCCACCTTAGGTTCCATTTATGAACCTTAAAGCGGGATCCCATAGCCCAGGTAAGAATCCCACCTTAGGTTCCATTTATGAACCTTAAAGCGGGATCCCATAGCCCAGGTAAGAATCCCACCTTAGGTTCCATTTATGAACCTTAAAGCGGGATCCCATAGCCCAGGTAAGAATCCCACCTTAGGTTCCATTTATGAACCTTAAAGTGGGATCCCATAGTCCAGGTAAGAATTATTAATTTAATTCTCATTGGCAATCGCCCTTATGTGGATAAGAAAGTATGTATGTATGTATGAGTATATACGGGGATGTAATGATGTAGGAGTAGATAGTATGTACAAGTAGTCAAGGGAGTATGTACGAAGGTATGCACGTATGTAAGTTGTGAGAAGGTATGGAATAAGTATGTATGTATGTATGTAATTATGTATGTATGTTGGTATGCAAGTATGTATGTAGGTTTGTATGTAAGTATGTATGTAGGTATGTATGTATGTATGTAGGCATGTAAGGATGTATGTATGTATGAATGGATGTGTTTAGGTATGCACGAACGTATGTATGTAGGTACACAGGGATGTATGTTGCTATGTGTGACCGTAAGTTTACGTATAGGTTGTATGAAAGTACGTACGCATGTATTCAATGAAATTGAGCACTAACGATAATAACATCGTGCCTGGTGATGAAGTGTAACGCAGGAATGTCAAAGATGTCTCACTACGGATCTTATGATCAGAAGGAAAGACGGGATGTAAAGAGTTAATGAAACGAAAAGTAAACGTGAACAAGTCTTGTATGCTTATGATACGTACTAATGTATGAATTTTATGTGGTGAGCGCAGGTAGTACCAGTCATGAGGATAACCAAGGTTTGGAGATCGAGGATCGAGTCACAAGACAGATTGTATGGGAATGCTTAAATATGTAATTTAGTGTTGATAAGGCATGTTCTTATATTCTAAAAATGAATTATTAGAATGTCAAGATGTGTGTCATGAATGAAATTTTCAAACTCGATTTTCCGCTGCGTTGTGTTAAGGTTAAATGAATTAGGGTCTTACACATCGCAACGCTCAACACGCGAATCGAAAAGACAAAACTCAACATGCCGGACATTCGGATCGAATGGCCATCCGATCGGTGTCCAATCTGACCCTTGTGCACTTTCCTCTTTTGGAAACCCTATAAATACCCTCCTGTCACATCATTTGTGATGTGACAGCTCCTCCACTCGACCAGCTCGCTCAAGGCCTTCTTTCTCTCGATTTCTCGCGATTCTTGTAAGTTTTCAACCTAAATCTTGTACTTCTATGATCTACACGCACTCCTTCATCTTTTTCACCTTTGAATCTTAACTTTTAACCATGAAATCAGTGGATTTGGGGTGTTCTATGGTGATGTCATCATGGAGTTCTTATGAACTTCAAAGTTTGGCTTCATTCCACCAAGAACAACTTAGATCTGAAGGATTTCCACATGATTAAGCAATTTTTTTGCATAGATCTAAACATTTCCATGGTAAAAAGGATTGAAAGATGGTTTTCTAACTTGCTTTCAACTCTTTTACACTCAAAACCGATAGAATCGGAGCTCGTTCTGATCTTCTACCCTTTCCTAGTGATGTATTGGTTCAAGATCTGAATTCTATCCAAGAGACAACTGATTTCGGGTTAAACATGAACAACTGTCTCGAACAGTTGACTAGTCGGACTAGGGTGATTCCTGTCCGATTGGATCACTTGAGTCTTGATGGGGTTTCTGTTGTTTAGCACGTTGTCATATCGTCTCGAGCAAACCGTAAAACTTAACAAATTTTCAAGTTAGCAACACGATCAGGTCGCGGGACGGATTGTCGTCCGATCGGATTGCCATCCGATCGAACCGCACTCCGATTAGATTGCACTTGGATTCACACTTAAACTTTTTACTCAACATTTCAAGGATCTGAACGTCGAACGGATTGCCGTCCGATCGGATTGCCATCCGATCGAACGGCCATCCGACCATGTGACATTTGGAACTTCGACACTTAATCATTTTATAATTTTCAAAGATCATCAGTAACTGACGGATTGCCAACCGATCAGATTGCTATCCGGTCGATGGACAATCCTGCTGTGAACTTGTTCTCACTAAGTGTCCTGCCAATCGGATCGTTATCCGATCGAACGACCGTTCGATCGATCGACCTGAAGGGTAGAGATACTTCTCTGTTTTCAAAATGCTACAACGAAAACTTCAAAGCTATCATACACAAACACATCCTTACCAAACGAATGTCAATCCAATCGAATGGCCATCCGATCGGATGAGCATCCGAACGGATTGACATCCGATCGAATGGTCAACCGATCGGACTACCATCCGGCACTTGGTCACTTTGCACCGTTTTACGCGTCGTTCTTCGCTTATGCTATCGTTAACTATTCAGGCTAATCTCTCAGCGCTCCCTTCAATCCAAGACACTGTTTACTTGTTAAATGCTATCTGTGAGTATACTCGATCCCTTTTTGCTTTACGCATTTTTGGGTGTTACATACGTTACTTATTCTAAACCACAATCGACACACAACGTAAACACTATTTATACGCTAACCGTTATTCCATGCTACGTGTTATTCGATGAATGCTTGTATGTTATGTTAACACAGTGATTGTTGCCTGACACCTTAGCAACGATAGTACTATAGTTTGGACTCAGCACCTGTCGTGGACAGGGGTTGTTAAGGGCTTTACTTCACGTGTCCCAGTGGGGATATGTGTTGCGCATTCTACAACTCACAGTCACGTCTGTGCATATTTCTCTGTCGATAACCTACTAGCTTTCACTTTTCTACATGTTACATGCTGGTTATGCGTAAACGATTTCGAACTCTATTATACTATTAAACTTGTATGCTCACCTTTACACTATGTGTATTGACTTTATTTTAACGTATGTGACAGGTGTTTGAATGCTTAGTATGTTGTGCTTTATCTGCTTTTGTGGAATCAAGTAGGATGGAGTCTAGAAATGAACAAAGACAATTTATTTAAATCTGAGTTGTCGGAACATGTTTTGGTTTTGAGAATATCTATGTCTGTAATAATTTGATTCCTTGATGGGTTATGGTATGGGACATAATATTAACTATCTGGTAATTTAGTTGTTATGGAATTTCTCTTGACAATCTGTTTCGCTCAGTGCTGCGCCCCGATGTTTCCGCCATCGGTTGGGGTGTGACAGATTGGTATCAGAGCCATAACTATAGGGAATTAGGCAAGACTCGACCTAGTCCGGGTTGATATCTTAGAAACGACCTAGTCTATAGTCTAAGTACCAACAGACCGACTTGTGCATACCCTGTAGGGGTTTTGTACGAGCTTACTCGCTATTCTCGCTAGCACTCGCCGCACACTACACTATCACTGCACACTATTTTTCGAAAATGAATAAGTGATTAGGTCGAGATTAGGTGTGAAAACCGCAAACTCTCGACTAAATTGCTTGTTTGACCCGCATTTTTATCTATAAAACAAGAGAATTTGCGTTGAATTAGGAGTGACTTCCGTACTTTAACGCTGATTTTCCTTTCTATCTCATCAAAACAGGAACGAAGTCGTTAAGTTAGGGGTGAAACCCGAATCTCGATGACTTGTTCCGCCCTTTACTTTTGGTTTTACAACACTCTCACCAAGGTCTCGACGGACTCCAACGACTTGAAGTCACACTGTAACTGGAAGGATGCGTGTCGTTCGCCCAAAATCGAGGCGAGAGCACAGTCCTGAAAGCCAAGTGTGTACCAAAAGTCCTTGTGTATAGTCGAATCACTTTGGGTAGTCAACGTCTATCAAGCCGAGACAATCTACTTTCGATTTTATGTGTTTCGATTTTGGATTTCACTGCCGCTACCTCTGATATTTGTCGTTTTATGTGGATTTTATGTTATTTTACATGTTTATGTGTTTCGATTTTTGGTGATTTATACGCTTTTCACCCCTCGCTTTGATCAACACACACGACTCGCACTGCACACCTACCTCAAATCGCTAACAAATCGCTACTGCTTGTGGATAATCGCATGTTATGTTACTCGATGTGTACTCGCTAATCGCAATCACTATTCTCGAATTTGCGGACTTTGAACAATAGGGGATTGTGTGTGAATAGGATAGGTGAATACGTGCAAAATATAGTATGGTTTATGTGTTCTGACTGCCTTATGTGCTTCTGTGCCTTACGTGCTTACGTGCTTCTGTTCCCTACATGCTTCTGTGATTATTTGTCAATGTGTTACATTGTTCGTGTTCCTGAGCTTTAGTACTAGTACGTGTGAGGTGAGATTCGATTATATAGCGTTTTGAATCCTATGGCACTGTCTATTGCAGACAATGTCGTCATTTGGATCATTTCACTCACGTTCCGCTCGCCGCAATCATGATGACAAACGCATCGCCGCCCTCGTCGCTAAGCAAATGGCGAAAGTTATCCCCCAGATTCTTAGCGAGTTGAACGAAAACGCTAGCAAGTCTTCTGAAGAGTCCAGGACTGATTCGCCAAAGTCTACTTTTAGCTTCAAGCAGTTCAAAGCCTGCGGCCCGAAAAAATTTACCGGTGAAGATGGGCCTACGGCCATGTTCCAATGGTTCGATTCAATCGAAGTCACCATGCGCCAGAGTGGCTGTCCTGATAATCTCCGTACTCTTAACGCCACTGGCGTCTTCAAATCCCGAGCTCTAGATTGGTGGACAGCCGAGAGAAACAAGCACGAAAAGGATGCAACTTACGGGCTGACGTGGGATGAGTTGAAGGACGTTATGATGCAAGAGTTCTGCCCTCCCCACGAGCGCCAAAAGCTGGAGGACGAGTTCTGGCATATCAAGAAGAAGGATGGTGACAACGCTGGTTTGACTGCTTGCTTCAGGCAGTTGAGCATAATCTGTCCAGGCCAAGTTACTATGCCCGAAATCACCATCAAGAAGTATATCCGTGCTCTTCCGGATTGTGTGGCTGATTTCGTTCAAGCTGCAAAGACAACAACAATTGAGGAAACCTACTTACTCGCTGCTGAGATCAATGACAAGCGAGTCAAGTCTGGTTACTATGATAAAGCCTCCAAGAATCTGCGTCAAGCTACCGCTGAAACCGCCGCCGCTCCGTAGTCTTCAAAGCCCTCTCTTCGCAAGAGGAAGAACAACAACAACAGTAGCAAGAATTGCGCTGTCACAGCTGCCGCTCCTCTCCAAGCAGTACCTACTCAACCGCAGCCTCAACACCGCCAAGTAGCGGCACCGGTCACCAACGCATCGCCGGCTAAGCGTGCGTATACTGGTCCTCACCTGGCTTGCCCTACTTGTACTTATCACCATCCAGTGGGAATCGCTTGCAGATACTGTGTGCATTGCAACATGTACGGCCATTTCACCGCCAACTGTCGTACAGGTCCTCGACAAGCTCCAGCTCCTGCTCAACAAGCTCTACTTCCTGCTCCTCAAGGCCAACAAGCGGCTCCTGCACCCGCGATCCATGTTAGAAATTGCTTTGCGTGTGGTGATCCCAACCACTTCGCAAACATGTGCCCGAATCAAGTAGTGAAGCGAGAGCCACAATAGCAGCAGCCCCATCAACAGCAACAGCAGCAGCAGCAACAACAGCCAGCAGCCCACGGACGCACTTTCAACATCAATGTCCGTCAAGCTCAAGCCGATAACAACGTGGTCAATGATACGTTCCTTGTGAATGGTATATATGCTTTGTGTTTATTTGATACTGGAGCCGATAACTGTTTTGTATCGTTTGAATTCGAAAAGCTCCTTAATCGTAAGCGCGCTCATCTCCCCTCGACGTTCGATGTTGAAGTTGCCACCGGAAGAACCGTCGCTGTCAATTCTGCTCTTCGTGATTGTACTCTCGAACTCAACAATCACATCTTTCCTATCGACCTTATTCCGCTGCAGCTCGGTAGCTTTGACGTCATAGTAGGCATGGACTTTCTTCGTGAAAAACATGCTGAAGTTGTTTGCTTCGATAAGATGATTCGCTTCTCGCTCGCTAATGGTGATCAACTTTGTGTGTATGGCGAAACTCCTTCGAAAGGTCTTAAAATCATGTCGTGTACCCAAGCTAGCAAGTATCTCCGCAAGGAATACAGAGCTTTCTTGGCTAACATCGTAGTAGCGGAAGAGGAAAAGAAAGGGAATACAGGAGTGAAAGATGTCCCCTTTGTTTGTAAATTTCCTAATGTTTTCCCTGACGATCTTCCAGAATTACCTCCGAGTCGTGATATTGATTTTCGCATCGACCTCATTCCTGGAGCAAATCCTGTCGCTAGAGCTCCTTACCGACTCGCTCCGTCCGAAATGTGCGAACTCTCGAGTCAGCTCCAGGAATTGCTTGATAAAGGCTTCATTCGCCCTAGCACCTCTCCTTGGGGCGCGCCGGTCCTTTTCGTAAAAAAGAAGGATGGGTCGTTCCGGATGTGCATCGACTATAGGGAGTTGAATAAGCTGACGATCAAGATTCGCTATCCCCTGCCTCGAATCGATGATTTGTTTGATCAGTTACAAGGAGCTACGTGTTTCTCGAAGATCGATCTACACTCAGGCTATCACCAGTTACGTATTCAAGAGGAGGATATACCCAAAACCGCTTTTCGCACTCGTTACGGCCGCTATGAGTTCGTTGTTATGCCTTTTGGTGTAACCAACGCACCCGCAGTTTTCATGGATCTGATGAATCGCGTGTGTAAACCATTTCTTGACCGCTTCGTCATCATGTTCATCGATGATATCCTTATCTATTCCAAGTCGAAAACCGAACACGCACAGCATCTACGTTTGGTTCTCGAGCTACTCCAAGGGAATCGACTCTATGCCAAGTTCTCCAAGTGTGAATTCTGGCTAGAGGAGGTTCAATTCCTCGGTCATATTGTCAATAGTCAAGGTATTCACGTCAACCCCGCGAAGATCGAAGCTATTAAAAGTTGGGTTACACATAAGAACCCGTCTGAAGTCTGTTCTTTTCTCAGATTAGCGGGCTATTACCGCCGATTTATCGAAGGATTCTCTAAAATCGTCGTGCCGCTTACTTCTCTCACGCATAAAGACAAGCCTTTTGTTTGGGGAACTGGACAAGAGACTGCCTTTCGAACCCTCAAGCATATGCTCTGCAATACTCCCGTCCTCGATTTACCCGACGGAAACGACGATTTCGTTGTCTATTGTGATGCCTCGAACCTTGGTCTTGATTATGTTCTCATGCAACGAGACAAGGTTTTCGCTTACGCATCTCGTCAACTCAAGATCCACAAGAAGAACTATACAACCCACGACCTCGAGCTAGGCGCAGTTGTTTTTGCGTTGAAGATTTGCCGACACTACCTTTATGGTACCAAGTGTACGATCTTTACAGATCATAAAAGCCTGCAACACATCCTCAACCAAAAAGAACTGAATATGCGCCAACGCCGATGGGTAGAACTTCTCAACGATTACGACTGTGAGATTCGTTATCATCCTGGCAAAGCAAATGTCGTCGCTGACGCCCTAAGCCGACGAAGCTATGTGCATAGCGTTCGTAATGTCCAAGCCCAGCATAATCTCGAAACCCTTATCCGCGAAGCCAAACATGCTTGTTTCACTGAACACACTTTGAAGAAGGAAAGGATTCTCAACGATGGAGCCCAGTTAGTGAATAAGTAGAATGGGATATTCCATTATCTAGACCGAATTTGGATTCCCAAACACACCAACTTACGACAGATTCTGATGGACGAAGCCCACAAGTCTCGATATTCTATTCATCCCGGTGCCAATAAAATGTACCAGGACCTTCGCTACAAGTACTGGTGGCCGGGCATGAAGAAAGATATCGCTCTCTATGTTTCGAAGTGCTTGACTTGCTCGAAAGTCAAGGCCGAGCACCAAAGACTGTAACACCCTTTAAATTAAATCAAGGTTTAACGTATAGTTTACGAAAAGGATCATGTAATTAAGTTTACATATACATCGGAAATACGGGTTTGTTAAAACCTTTTACAATTTAAAAGTTTACAACATAATGTAATTAAGTTCGTCATTTAAAAGTAACAACGAGACGTCGTGCGGAAGCTTGTTTCTTGATCGTGTTCGGTTCTTCATTGAGCTTGATCGTCCTCCGGTACTAGAAATTTACCTACAACTCATAAAACATGAGTTAGATTAGTCATACGTAGCTTAAAACGTATTTAAACGGGTTCGCAATGCATATAATAATAAAATAAACATTTTTCGAATTTTTGAAACCCGTCGCGTCGCTCGACGGCTCCTTGCTTTTGCCGTCGCGTGGCGCGACGCCCTGCTTTGTCCAGAATTGTTCGTTGCTGAACTGCAGATTCCTAGCTCAAAAACTCAAACTTATAATTCACAAAAACGTGCATAACTTTTGTTTTACTTATCTGATTCGCGTGATTCTTTTTCTCACGCGATCATAATTTAATTCTCCATCTTATGGAGTTAAAACATGATATTCAACTACTTCAAAATTCAGATTTCAAGCTCTCAGCTTGAAATTCCTTTTTAACACTTTTGACCCGTTTCATGATTCATTAAACCACTTTTGTTTAAATCATTGCAAATTTTTGTTTAAACCGTTTGACTAAATCTGCCCATTTACTGCCGATACGAGAAGACTATAAGGTAGAAAAATTAGCCCGAATCTACAATGATGAGATCATTTGTCGACATGGGACGCCTCGCGACATCATCTCTGACCGCGATGGTCGGTTTACCTCGCATCTTTAGGAAACGTTTCAATCTGCTCTCGGTACTACGCTTAATCTAAGTACCGCTTTCCATCCCCAAACTGACGGTCAGACTGAAAGAACGATTTGTACCCTTGAAGACATGCTTCGCTCGTGTGTCATAGATTTCGGTGGTAATTGGGATGCATACTTACCTTTAGTCGAATTCTCGTACAATAACAGTTATCATTCCAGCATTCAAATGGCACCATTTGAGGCATTATATGGAAGAAGATGTCGATCGCCTATTGTATGGCACGAGATCGGAGACTCGCAAATAACCGGTCCTGGGCTGTTGCAAGAAACGACTGACAAAATCCTCCAAATTCGAGACAATCTGCTGAAAGCTTGGAGTCTTCAGAAAAGTTACGCCGATAGACGACGCAAGCCACTTGAATTTGACGTTGGCAATAACGTACTCCTAAATGTATCACCTTGGAAGGGTGTGGTCAGATTTGGCAAGAAAGGGAAACTCGCGCCTCGATATGTTGGACCCTTTAAGATTCTGGAAAGGATCGGAAAAGTGGCCTACAGACTCGAACTACCGGAGGAACTTTGCAACGTCCACCCGACTTTCGACGTTTCGAACCTCAGAAAGTGTCTAGCCGAGCATGATTTACAAGTTCCACTGGAGGATCTACAAGTGGACGAAACATTACACTTCGTGGAGAAGCCTGTCGAGATCATAGACCGAGAAACCAAGAAGCTCAGGTGCTCACGCATTCCCATTGTGAAGGTTCGTTGGGAAGGCAAACGCGGCGCAGAGTTCATCTGGGAACTCGAAAGCGACATGAAGGCGAAGTACCCGTAATTGTTTGTTACGGCCAATGCCTAATTTCGGGAGGAAATTCCCTAAGTAGGGGAGGCTGTAGCACCCCGTGTTACGAAAGTAAAAGTCAAGATTGAAGTCAAAGGAAGAAAAGATTTCTAATTGCGACCTGTCACTCCTAGCTTAATTATTGATTTGACCTCTTTGACTTGTAATCGAATCTTTATTTTAATCGCTTTAGTTGTATTATGTGGAGTATCTGTGAATAATCGAGGTTTAATCGCTTGTTTTATCGCTTTATCGCTTATCACATCACAATCGCATTCGTAACTCGACTTATGCATTATGGATATTGTTTTACGTGTGTGTGTTATTTACGTGTTACTTGTGCATGTTTAATTATGTTTATATTGTAGGGATTAATCGAAACGTAATCGCAACTCTATCACAATCAAATCGCAGATTCAAAACGCAAGCTATTTATAGTGATTGTATATTAGATATAGCAAATGTGTAACTAAAGGGTAATTTTATCGCATCGCAACGCTCAACAAGCGAATCAAAACGACAAAACTCAACACGCCGGACACTTGGATCGAATGGCCAACCGATCGAGTGGCCATCCGATTGGATTGCCATCCGTTCGGATTTCCATCCGATCGAGGCGCCATCCGATCGGTGTCCAACCCGACCCTTGTGCACTTTTCTCTTTTGGAAACCCTATAAATACCCTCCTGTCACATCATTTGTGATGTGACAGCTCCTCCACTCGACCAGCTCGCTTAAGGCCTTTTTTCTCTCGATTTCTCGCAATTCTTGTAAGTTTTCAACCTAAATCTTGTACTTTTATGATCTACACGCACTCCTTCATCTTTTTCACCTTTGAATCTTAACTTTTAACCGTGAAATCAGTGGATTTGGGGTGTTCTAGGGTGATGTCATCATGGAGTTCTTATGAAATTCAAAGTTTGGCTTCATTCCACCAAGAACAACTCAGATCTGAAGGATTTCCACATGATTAAGCAATGTTTTCGCATAAATCTAAACATTTCCATGGTAAAAAGGATTGAAATATGGTTTTCAAACTTTCTTTCAACTCTTTTATACTCAATGCACTCAAAACCGATAGAATCGGAGCTCGTTATGATCTTCTACTCTTTCTTAGTGATGTGTTGGTTCAAGATTTGAATTCTATCCAAGAGACAAATGATTTCGGGTTAAACATGAACAACCGTCTCGAACAGTTGACTGGTCGGACTAGGGTGATTTCTGTCCGATCGGATCACTTGAGTCTTGATGGGGTTTCTGTTGTTTAGCACGTTGTCATATAGTCTAGAGCAAACCGCAAAACTTAACAAATTTTCAAGTTAGCAACACGATCAGGTCGCGGGATGGATTGCCGCCGATCGGATGGCAATCCGATCGGATTGCCATCCGATCGAACCGCAATCCGATTGGATTGCACTTGGTTCACACTTAAACTTTTTACTCAACTTTTCAAGGATCTGAACGTCGAATGGATTGCCGTCCTATCGGATTGCCATCCGATCGAACGACCATCCGACCATGTGACATTTGGAACTTCGACACTTAATCATTTTATAATTTTCAAAGATCATCAGTAACTGACGGATTGCCAACCGATCGGATTGCTATCCGATCGATGGACAATCCTTCTGTGAACTTGTTCTCACTAAGTGTCCTGCTAATCGGATCGCTATCCGATCGAACGACCGTTCGATCGATCGACCTAAAGGGTAGAGATACTTCTCTGTTTTCAAAATGCTACAACGAAAACTTCGAAGCCATCATACACATACACATCCTTACCAAATGAATGTCAATCCAATCGAATGGCCATCCGATCGGATGACCATCCGAACGGATTGACATCCAATCGAATGGTCAACCGATCTGATTGCCATCTGATCGGATGGCCATCCGACACTTGGTCACTTTGCAACATTTTACGCGCCGTTCTTCGCTTATGCTATCGTTAACTGTTCAGGATAATCTCTCAGCGCTCCCTTCAATCCAAGACAGTGTTTACTTGTTAAACGCTATCTGTGAGTATACTCGATCCCTTTTTGCTTTACGCACTTTTGGGTGTTACATATGTTACTTATTCTAAACCATAATCGACACACAACGCAAACACTATTTATACGTTAACCGTTATTCCATGCTACGTGTTATTCGATGAATGCTTGTATGTTATGTTAACACAGTGATTGTTGCCTGACACCTTAGCAACGATAGTACTATAGTTTGGACTCAGCACCTGTCGTGGACAGGGGTTGTTAAGGGCTTTACTTCACGTGTCCCAGTGGGGATATGTGTTGCGCATTCTACAACTCACAGTCACGTCTGTGCATATTTCTCTGTCGATAACCTACTAGCTTTCACTTTGCTACATGTTACATGATGGTTATGCGTAAACGATTTCGAACTCTATTATACTATTAAACTTGTATGCTCACCTTTACACTATGTGTATTGACTTTATTTTAACATATGTGACAGGTGTTTGAATGCTTAGGATGCTGTGCTTTATCTGCTTTTGTGGAATCAAGTAGGATGGAGTCTAGAAACGAACAAAGACAATTTATTTAAATCTGAGTTGTCGGAACATGTTTTTTTTTTTTGAGAATATCTATGTCTGTAATAATTTGATTGCTTGATGGGTTATGGTATGCGACATAATATTAACTATCTGGTAATTTAGTTGTTATGGAATTTCTCTTGACAATCTGTTTCGCTCAGTGTCGCGCCCCGATGTTTCTGCCATCTGTTGGGGGGGGGGGGCGTAAAACCGTGACAAATAGCACTGAAGGGGTATGGTCCCAAAAAAGCCGCGCAAACCTTTATTCAGGTGGCGCGAAGGACCATACTCCTTATTCAACACATTTCTTATAGCCAACCTCGCGCGGGCTACTTCAGCATTCTTTGATCCGGCGCAAGGTCTGAGCAATAGGAAGCTCCACTTTCAACACTTAGCATTCCGAAAGAGCATGCAGTAACCCATACCCTGCGCGGGGTAGTTACGTGTTCAGCAAAAATCACGCGTGACTACGGCGCAAGGCTGTTTCAGATGGTACACAAGGTACAAGTGGCAAAATGAAAGGGCCAATCGGCGCCCTTCTGGTCCTGCTCAATCGTGCTCCATGATCGTCTGACATGCAGGAGACAGAAAGTACTTAAGGACGCCTACGTGGCACCAATCACAGGGCAGAGACAACTACCCCACGATCTCCACTTACCTGCTGATGGCAGAAGGGTGGCCAGGCCGACAACCATGACACATCGCTCCAATCACGATGCGCCAGCACCAGGGAACTCCTAGAAGCCACTAACGGTCGACACCAGTGAGACAAAGAGCATACCCTCTAAGTTGTCGCCTTCCTGCCCAAGGCCCATCAGCCCACGTCCTCTTACACCTCTCCGGCTATAAATAGAGACCTCAGTCCACAGGTTAAACATTCTACTCCCTCTACTTTCACCCTTAATACTCAATTATCTCCTAAAAGCAGTCGCTTATTCTCACGTCGGAGCCCGGTTAATATGGAAACCCCCATATTCCCCTCTTAACGAGTAACGGTGTTCTATTTTGCAGGATTAGAAGATCATTAGGAAGCTCAGAAGTCATAAGAAGATTAACCATTATGATAGAAACATAAACCAAACTGATTAGTCTCATAATTAGTTCCGTGTTTCTTCATTGGCGCCCACCGGTTATCTACAAATCACTTTCATCTTCTTTTTTCTGAGTTTTCGTTGTTTTCTCCTTCGATCATGGCTGGTCAAGGAATCATTCCTGAGTTTGGTTTCGGAGCAAACTCTAATGCAGTGTTGGGGGAGGACAATCAAAACGTCCAAATCCAACATGTAGAAGAAATTGGTGAAGTCGAAGTAACCAACACTGGGGGACCCCGCGGGAGCATCACCCGCATCACTCAGACGGTAACCCCAGGAAACAATGGCGCTGGACCTTTAAACCCAGCTCCACCTCAGAACATTTCGGCGCTATTAGGGCTACCAGAGGGCGAAACTCTAGCCTCGTGGTACGCCAAGAAGATTGCCACCATTAATGCGACGTATCAATATTTGAGCGCACAGCAAGCAGTCTTAACGGCAGAGCCATCTTTGGTCACACCTCAGGGACAGAGTCAGGGGGTGTGCCAGATACCCCCACAGCAAATCCTCCAAGGAAGAATTAACAGGCCTCCTCCCCAGAGACGACCAAGCGTGCATGACACGCGCGACACACGGGGAGAGACAGAAAGTTATTATGATCATCCGTCAAACCTTCAAAGAGGCCCAGTTCAGAGCCGGCTCGGGCCGCGCAATTTGAACAATGATTGGGATGACACAGATCCAAACGACCCAACTTGGCAAGACGATGAAGGGTCTTCAGTCTTCAATCGTTTGCAAAGGAATCATGAAAATTACAGACCACGACAACACGTCGGGTACAGCGAAGAGGCAGAGTGCGACTTTCGCCTCGCCTATCGACCAGCTGAAGCTGCAGAACATTCGAAATTCATCCCGAAGATCGCTCTTGCGCCGCTATCAAGAGAAAAGTTGCCTCCCACAGTGGGAAAGTTCAATGGGCTGACTAATCCCGACGATCATGTCAGAGTATTCACAAGTGTTGGTTGCATGGGAGGATGGAATATGCCAATGTGGTGTCATTTGTTTATCCAGACGTTTGTCGGGGCTGCTCGCGCGTGGTTCGACAGCCTACCGCCTGGAAAAATCAGTTCGTGGGTCGATTTCAGAACTAAGTTTCTAGACCACTTTAGCCAGCAAAGGCGCTATCAATGAGATACGTCTGAAGTAACGGATATCTGGCGCAGAGAAAATAAGGGTCTAGAAGACTTTATCACTCGCTTTAACAAGGAGTGCTTAGAGATCGGTGGTGTAAGTGAACAACTCATGCGCGCTCACTTTAAGAAAGCTATCCGATGTGACAGTCTCATCAGAACCATCACTGGGAAGGATAGTATGCCCAAAGAGTGGAGTAAGCTGATGGAAGCGGCAAAAATAGTAGCGCAAAAGAGGAATCGCTAGCTGGAGCCAAGGCCACATACACCGACGATCGTTTTTCGAAGAAAAACGCGAGTGACTTCGACAAGCGCAACAAAGGTAAGAGTCATGATTGGAAGTCTGGAAAATCAAGAGGTTATGAAGAAAGATCGCGCTACAAAGAGGATGTGCGGGAAACGATTGATAGATTCGGATACCAAAAAGCAGTCAGGGACGATAACCGCGAGAAGAACTAGACTCCGCTCATAAAAACACCAAAAGAGGTGCTGATGACGGAGAATCACGATTTCAAGGCTCCAAGGCCTATGACAAACAAGAAGGGGCAAGACCCCAACCTGTACTGCGACTTCCATAAAGACACAGGGCACCTGATAGATGACTGTATCAGTTTATGTCAAGAGATCGAGAGAGAGCTAAAAAGCGGAAAGCTGAGCCACCTGGTGAAAAACGTGCGCAAAGAAACTCGACAGATTCAACGCCATGATGAGGGGAATCACAAGAAAATCCGACGCCTAGAAACCCATATGGTCAATGGACCAAGATACAGCGCAAGAGAAAAAGGCAAACGCCCTTACGAACCTTCATGGCAAGAGCAACATGTCATTTTCCCGGTAGAGCGCGGCGGTCCTCGCGCCACTCGACCCGTCGTCATTACCGGTATTATCGGCCATTATGAAACGGAATATGTCTTCATTGACCCAGGAAGTACGGCTGATATCATCTATAAGCAATGCTTTAATCAGTTTGACGACGAAGATAAAGCGAGACTTGAGCCAGTTGATTATCCACTGTCAGGATTTTGCAACGAAATGGTCTTCCCGCTAGGCCAAATCAGCTTCCCCGTCACGCTCTCTGACGGAAAGCATTCAAGAACAACGAATGTAAACTTCATGGTGATGCCTGTCAAATCGAGGCATGATGTGTTGATTGGGAGAGAAACCCAAGGTGAGCTGAACATGGTAACTTCCACGCCCCACTCAGCGATGGGGTTTCCAACTGAGACGGGGGTGGCAATTATCTATGCCAAGAAAGAAGTAATGTCGATGGAGGAGATGCGCCCAACAAAAGCGGCGAAGGTTTCAACAACCGAGCCGGAAAAATGGGTGTTAAACCGCAAATACCCGGAACAAACGGTGACGATAGGCCACGCGATCTCACCAAACATCAGAACGCATCTCAAACAACTCCTATTCAAGAATATGGATATCTTCTCCTGGACTCCGGCCGACATGACCGGTGTCCCGCGCTCACGGTGGAAGTCTCGCTCAACCTGGTCTAGCCTCTGAAGAATTTCCTCCCGTTCTGGGGGAGAAAACCGTGGCGGCTGCGATTGTATCCGTATAATAGGTCTGGCAGGTATTTGGTACCCATGAGTTGGGTACCCTACTCCCCATGGGTCTCCATACGGTCCTTGGGTGTTATAGTTAGCCGCTACCAAATATGGGTCGGCTTCAGCGTAACCGTAGTCGGTGTGAATCGGCGGTCCAAACGGATTGTATGTACTTGGACCCGTGTATGCTGGAATTGGGTTATCAAAACCCATAGGCGGTGGTTGCGGTGCAACTGGGTGTGAGGGTCCACCCATTTGTAGGTCCTCCTAAAGTGGCGGGTAATAGCTGCCACTTGATTGGCGTGGAGAACTGAAATGAAAGTCTCCCACTCGCGCAGACATACGCGCTCCGGTTCTCCTACGCCTTGGCGGTTGTGGAGGTGCCGGTTGAACTGGTGGCGGTGGAGGTGGTGGCGTGACTGCCACAAACCGTGAATCCACAGAGGGATCCTGTTGTTGATGCTGCTGTTGATGAGGCGACGAATGGTGAGGAGGTGTATAATACCATTCGTGCCGGGTAAACATAGCTTGAAAGCTGTCTGGACCACCGTAGGGTGATCTGTCACACCCCCAAAATCCACATGCGGGGTATCACCGCTTGGAGGCGTGACTGACCAGGATCAAGCCACCAATCATATTGAACCATGTTATTAATAAATGTAAATCAACCAAACAATATGAAAGGTGTTCGAAAACCAAAGTATAGTATCAATGTTTAGCGGAAGCATACATGTAAAACCCAACATAAGTATAAGTATGAAATGTTATAATGGTTAACAAAGCATTCACGATCCATGTCCACAACGACCGTGCCTCCCGTGCAAGCTCCATGTGTACCTATGGTCCTGCAAGGCATGTAACAGAGAGTCAACAACTAGTTGAGCGAGTTCACAGTTGGTTGTTCAGTTATAGTAATTGTATTGTAAACCGTATGTTCGTTTAGTAACCCATATATCGTATGTACTTGAATCGCAGTCTCCCAGACATGTGTGCGAAGAATGTGGGGGGGGGGTTCCCATGTTTTCTAGACTAGGTATATTTGTATCGCAGCCCACCCGGCATGTGTGCGAAGTTCAAAGTATGGTTCGCAACCATCCCAGGCATGTGTGCGAAGATCAGTCATATTATCGCAGCCAACCCCGGCATGTGTGCGAAGATCAGTCATATTATCGCAGCCAACCCCGGCGTGTGTGCGAAGATCAGTTCTATAAGTATCACTAGTCTAGTCGTATCTTATCAATAACCCTTCCTCACCCGAGGACCATATAACTAAGTTCCATAAGCTAGGTAAGTACAAGTAAATAATCCAAACCCATTCCCACCCTGGGAACCCCATGCCTTGGCTGTGTGAACTCACCTTGGTTTGCTCGGTATGCTAAGTATGTGCTCACAGTAAATCAATCACGTCCTAAAGTACGCACATGTACATAATCAGTTTCATATTCACGAAGTTCATACGTGCATATTAAATGACCAAGTGGCACAGATCACGTATTCAAAATCATACAAGTCATGCATATCATCTAACAACAGTTAGTTAATCCAGTTAACTACTAACAGAGTCTAACTAGGTTACTGTGCAAATTACCCAAGTCGGCGAAACACCCTCTGTTTCGCCGTGAGTCCCTTCGACGAATCACTTCCGTTTCGTCGTGACATCCCTCGGCGAAACACACATTTGTTTTGTCGGGTCTGTTTCGCCGTGAGTTGGTTTCGTCATTAATTCAGTTACGTCATCATCATATCAGTTACAAAGATTAACACAGAAAACCCTAGTTGCCGTCATCATCTAAATAGCAGTTTCATAAACTGAGACCCTAATGATGTCTAACTGTTACATCGGCTTCATCATAAAATCATCATTCAATCGTCATTCAGTTATCAGCAATCATTATCTCAATATTCAAGCAAAACATAAACTAGTGGCATGCACAAGAACCATCACATGACTTTATAATATTAATCAGCCATAACTTTATCATACCACATGCAAGTATGAACCTAGCCGACAATTCATGAGGTGATTCTTATCACTTTGGCTGCACTCTCTAGGCTTTTCACATGCAAGGCTTAGATTACAATCATATGTAATTTATGAAATCATGTGCAATTCATGAAACCATGTGCAATCATTAAATCATCATTCAACATAATGAGTCTTATGTTACTAATCATTAATCTATATGCATCACAACCGAACCATCAATGAAACAGGGATCATATCACCATTCGATTCCATAACCTCGCACATAAACGTTACTAGAACTCTAATCGCTAGCCCGATCAGATTTATAAGGACAGTATCATCAAGCATATACATACAAAAATAGTCACGGGACAATATCATCAAACATATGCATACAAGAACAGTCGAGAGACTAATTTTTACTAACCGAGATATCAGTGGTGATGGTTTGATTGCTAGAGAGAGCCTGGGAGAACACAGAGCTGCCGTCACACTAAGGAAAGGTTCTAGGGTTTTCAATTCTGATAAAGTGTGACAAATGCAGCCGTTCTGTATAGTTTATACGCATACAAGTGTACTGGGCCCTTAATGGGCTTGGCGAATCAGCGGGCCGGCGAAACAACTTGTTTCGTCGAGTGTGCTTATGGCGAAACAAATCCTGTTTCGTCGGGTTCCTCAAATCTTAAACAGTTTACAAGTATTCATGCAACCAAACAGTCTAATCATACATGACATATCAAACAAACATCTCCGCATATAATTCCGTGTGTACAATTACAAAGCAAGTAAGCAAACAGCTAGACAGTCAACGTGCAATAAATGCGAATAAAGAATGTCGGAAACTTGAGTTGTCACATTATCCCCAACTTGAAAGAAATTTCGTCCCGAAATTTAGCATGCGGTTACTGAGGAAGCTAGGTAAGTTGTATCGTTCACTGGTTTTCCTGGGGTGTCACATCATCCCCCCGTTGATTTGGAATTTCGTCCCGAAATTCTGTAGTAGCTTCGGCCTCAGTAGTGGTTTCTTGGTTTTCGAATAACTCGGGATACTTGAGTTTCATTTGATCTTCTCGTTCCCAGGTAAACTCTGGGCCACGACGGGAGTTCCATCGAACTCGTACCAGCGGTATTCTAGTGTTCTTGAGGACCTTAACATCCCGGTCCGTGATTTCAACTGGTTCTTCGACGAAATGCAACTGCTCGTCGATAGTGAGCTCCTTCAAAGGAACTATGAGGGTCCAATCTGATAGACACTTCTTCAGATTCGACACGTGAAAGACGTTGTGAACTGCACTGAGTTCAGCTGGTAAGTTCAGTCTGTAGGCCACTTTGCCTATTTTCTCTATGACTTCGAAAGGTCCGACGTATCGTGGATTGAGCTTGCCTCGTTTGCCAAAATGAATAACACCCTTCCAGGGTGAAACTTTGAGTAGCACTCGATCCCCAACCTGGAACTCGAGTAGTTTCCTGTCTTTATCTGCGTATGCTTTCTGACGGTCACGAGCTGCCGCCATGCGTTGTCGTATTTGAGCAATCTTTTCAGCAGTATCAACTACCATTTCTGGACCGGTGATCTGACTGTCACCCACCTCTGCCCTACAAAGAGGTGATCGGCATTTACGCCCGTACAATGCCTCAAATGGAGCAGCTTTAATGCTGGTGTGGTAGCTGTTATTGTACGAAAATTCCATAAGTGGCAGATGTTTTTCCCAGCCATTGCCAAAGTCAATTACGTACGCCCGAAGCATGTCTTCTAGAGTTTGAATAGTGCGCTCAGACCGCCCATCCGTCTGAGGGTGATAAGCTGGGCTCATGTCTAAACGAGAGCCAAAAGATTTGTGCATTGCTTGCCACAGTTCTGAAGAAAAAACGTGCATCACGATCAGAGATAATAGAGGTGGGCACCCCATGCCTCGAGATAACTTCCTTAAGGTATACGTCTGCTAGAGTGGAGAACTTATCCGTTTCCTTGATAGCCAAGAGTGAGCAGACTTTGTGAGTCGATCCACGATCACCCAAATAGTATCATTTCCGCGCTGCGATCTAGGCAGGCCAGTAACAAAATCCATGGAAATTTGTTCCCATTTCCATTGTGGTATCTCAGGTTGTTGGAGTGGGCCTGAAGGTTTCTGATATTCCGCTTTGACTCTCGCACAAGTCAAACACTTGCTAACGTAAGTTGCTATGTGAGCTTTCATGCTAGGCCACCAGTATGTAGTTCTGAGGTCGTGGTACATCTTATCCGAACCAGAATGTACTGAGTAGCGAGATTTATGAGCTTTGTCCATTACAAGCTAGCGTAAGTTGCCATAGAGTGGGACCCAGATGCGTCCTGTTACATAGTAGGCGCCGTCTGCCTTTTGTTTTAACCGTTGCCTTGAGCCGCGTAGGGCTTCGGCCCTGACGTTTTCTGGTTTCAATGCTTCTACCTGAGCATCTCGTATCTGTGAAGGAAGACTAGACTGAATAGTGAGTTGCAACGCTCGTACACGCCTAGGTGTAGTCGGCCACCACATTGGCTTTGCCCGGATGGTACTTTATGGCACATTCGTAATCGTTCAGTAGCTCGACCCATCTACGTTGTCGCATGTTCAATTCTTTCTGCTTGAAAATATGCTCGAGACTCCTGTGATCGGTGTAGATGGTGCATTTAGTGCCATACAGATAATGTCGCCATATCTTGAGCGCAAAAACAACAGCTCCCAGCTCTAAATCATGTGTGGTGTAATTCCGTTCATGAATCTTAAGTTGGCGCGAAGCATAAGCAATGACTTTATCCCGCTGCATCAACACACATCCAAGACCCTGGATAGACGCGTCGCAGTAGACTACAAAATTGTCCGTGCCTTCAGGCAATGAGAGGATAGGTGCGCTACAAAGTCTATCCTTTAAGTGCTGAAATGTTGTTTCCTGTGTATTACCCCAACGATAAACAACACCTTTCTGTGTCAGTAATGTGAGCGGCTGTGCAATCTTGGAGAAGTCCTTGATGAACCGTCTGTAATAACCCGCCAAACCCAAGAATTGGCGTATTTCTGTCGGTGTGCGAGGTGCAGGCCAGTTCTTGATCGAATCTACCTTGGATGGATCGACATGAATCCCATCCTTGTTTACCACGTGGCCTAGAAAGTGGACTTCACGAAGCCAGAAGTCGCATTTTGAAAACTTAGCGTATAGCTGTTCCATTCGTAGGAGTTCCAAAATAAGTCGTAAGTGCTGCTCGTGTTCCTCCCGACTCTTCGAGTAGATCAGGATGTCATCAATGAAAACAATAACAAACTTGTCAAGATAAGGTTTGCACACCCTGTTCATAAGGTCCATGAAAACCACAGGCGCGTTCGTTAGCCCGAATGGCATGACCAGAAACTCGTAATGGCCGTAGCGAGTTCTGAATGCTGTTTTGGAGACGTCCTCATCCCGGACTCTCTGTTGGTGATATCCTGACCTCAGGTCAATCTTCGAGTAATAGCTCAACCCTTGCAACTGGTCGAATAAGTCGTCGATGCGTGGAAGTGGATAGCGATTCTTCACGGTCACCTTGTTGAGTTCTCGATAGTCGATACACATCCTGAAGGTACCGTCTTTCTTCTTTACGAATAGCACTGGAGCTCCCCAGGGCGAAGAGTTAGGACGTATGAAACCCTTTTCCAAGAGTTCTTGCAGTTGCTTAGACAGTTCTTCCAGTTCCGTTGGAGCTAAGCGATAAGGTGCTTAAGCTATGGGTGCTGCTCTTGGAGCTAGCTCGATCTGAAATTGAACCTGACGATGAGGTGGTAACCCAGGTAACTCTTTAGGAAACACTTGAGGAAAGTCGCGTACTACTGGAATATCCTCAATCTTTTTCTCTTTCTTCGATGTATCAGTAACGAGTGCTAAAACAGCTGTGTGGCCCTTTTGTAAACACTTCTGAGCCTTCAAGAAAGAGATGATGCCACTCACGACACCACTCTTGTCGCCTTGAACTTCGAGAGGTTCCTTGCCAGAACGGGGAATACGAATGATCTTCTCCTTGCATAAGATCTCTGCGTGATGCTGGGACAACCAATCCATGCCAATAACGATGTCGAAACTACCCAAAACTATGGGAATGAGATCGATACAGAAAGTCTGACCAGCGAGGATAAGATTACAACCCTGAACTATTCGTGTGGCCTCTAGACTCTTGCCATAAGCTAATTTTACAACATGTTTAGTGCTTAAGGGAGTTGGTGCACGTTTTAACATTTGGCTAACTTTTAGAGACATATAACTGGTATCCGCACCCGAATCAAACAATACAGTTACATAAAAGTCGTCAAGAAGAAACTTACCCATAACTATGTTGGGATCATTCCTTGCGTCACCCTGACCAATCACGTTCACGCGGCCCCGGCGTCATTGTTTCCATTGTTTGCCCCAATGCTATCCCCATGGTCGTCCCTGTCTCCATGGTCGTGGTTCTGAGTCTGGTCCTGGTTTATTTGCGAACAATGTCTCTTGTAGTGATCTTTAGCATCACACTGAAAACATCCTTTAAAACTCTGTTGTTGCTGCTGATTCTGTGGAGATTGAGGCGGTCGTTGCTGTTCTTGAGTTACAGGACGTGAGTTTCGACAATCCTTAGCTTCATGACCTATCTTGAGACACCTCTGACAACGACCCTTGTTGCACTGACCGTTGTGGTGCCTATTGCATCTGTTACACTTTGGATGATTTCCTCGATATCCACTCTGCCCATGACTACCAGAAAATTGCTGACTGGGACTCTGGTAGTCACCTATCTTTTGCTGCTGCGCCAGAGGCTGAACCAGAATTAATCCCTTGCTCAGGTTTCCATCCCACTTGCGTTTGTTGTCACTAGAAGCACATGTAGAAGCAGCTTTAACACGTTTCGGTAGTTTGTTTTGTTCTACTGCCTGGTCTGTGAGACGATGAGCAAGCCGAGTGACTTGTTGGATAGTGCCAAGATTAGCTGCGATCACATGACTCTGAATTTCTGGCACCAGACCCTTGAGATACAGCTCGATATGTTTAGTGGGAGGGTCTACCATAGTGGGACACAATGTGGCTAATTCATTCGATCTCTTCATATAAACCTCAATTTCAGACCCCGTCATCTGTAAGTTGAGGAACTCCACCTCTAGTTTGTGGATGTCTTCCCGACTGCAAAACTCTTCCTTAACTAGGTCCTCGAACTCGTTCCAGGGGGTGGCATTAGCAGCTGCCAGCCCTAACATTTGAACCTGTGCTTCCCACCAGGTTAATGCAGCACCTTCGAGTGTTCCAGTAGCAAACTTTACTCTACGAGACTCAGGGCAATCACGTACCTCAAAGTCAGTTTCGAGCCTTTCGAACCAATGGAGGAGGCCTACAACTCCCTCAGTACCACTGAAGGTACTAGGTCGGCAATCCTTGAGATTTTTGAAGGTGCAAACAGGTGGTTGTGCGTGTTGACCTCCTGCTTGTATGGCTGCAAGTGCCGCAGCAACTTGTTCGTTAATGAGAGCCGTCAACTGGGCTTGAGTCAAGTTGATACGTCCGGCCATGATCTTCATAGCAAATGTAACGTAAGTGAGAGAGGTTCGCGAATAGTGCGATGACAGAAGAGAGTAAGCACACAAGTGTTCTCAAGCAATAACGAATAGTAGACAATGTAATGTAAAGATACCACGAGCAAAGTTCTATGTAATTCTAGCATGTAGGCAATAAACATAAACCTTATTACCTAGAATGTTGAGTCTTGCACGTGGAGCGAGGCGTCGTTGTGGATCGTTGAGCACTGTTCTGGTTATAGTCTGGTTTTAATAAAAACGGTTTCCCCATATTAAAACCAAGTTCTCTATAACCAATGGCTCTGATACCAATCAGTCACGCCTCCAAGCGGTGATACCCCGCATGTGGATTTTGGGGGTGTGACATGATCCGTGGAAAGAGGATCCGTTAGAGATCTCTATCGGGTGGTTTGGTGTACCACTGGCTGGCTCGACGGGGTCTGTGTCCTCATCCGTATCGTCCGCATGATCACCAGAGAAATGATCCTCTGGCCCCAATGGGTTAAAACCCACGGGCTCTTGTATTTAGTTGGTCGGGTTGAACCGGCCCCTGAAGATAGGCGTAGGGTCTCCAAAAGAATGATGTGATAAAGATCGCTGAAGGGGTATACAGGAGGGTTGAGGATTATCGGGCTCATTTTCTGAATGTGGCCCATATGAGTTATGAACAGGAGGTGTTGAACTGTGCGAAACCGACCGTCTATCCGGCTCGAAGAGGTTCCTCCGGTTTTGCCGGGGATCGTCACTCTCTGTGGTCGAAGGAGCTCGCACATTCGAAGGTCCTGCTTCGTTGTCATTGGGGGCGGTGATTGGCCCCTTTCCACGTCCTCTTCTTCGGAAGAATCTTGGCGGCATTTTGTTAATCCTGTCAATATAGCATGAGATAACAACAACAATATATATAAAATAAAGGACAAAACAAAAACCAAACAAGGTAGAATTTGTCCTATGTTATTTGTCTAGACTCGAAAGTTTAGATATGTGCAATTGTGTTATTGAGATTAAACACAAAAGGCTAGTGTTTAATTCACTCAATGTTGGGTACTTCATACACATTCTGGATTTTGAGATAAAACCGATAAGGTTTGACCCGTTTCGGCTAATTTATGTAAACTAGTTACATAAACCGAACCGAACGCGTAATAAGCGTAACGGGTATTCATATGAGCCATTTACAGGTTTCCTAAGTTAATATGATTCAAATATGTTGTGACATCAGTAAGATGTCTTTCATTATGCCCGAAACGAATTTAGACACAAACTATGCCCCGTAGGGGTAGTTTGGTCTTTTAAAAGGTTATAAAAGAGTTTAAGTGTTTGCCTGAGTTACAGGTCTGATGTAATCAGCAAACATACTCAATTTAATAAGTTATAACAGTAGGGTAAAGTATATTTGTGAAATTTATCAATTATAACCGAACTATGCACCGTAGGGGCATTTCGGTAATTTCACATAAGCCGAAAAGCTCAAAACTGAAGTCTGAGTTTATCAACCTTTGCTTACTGTTAAAATATTATAATTTGCCTAAAATATCAGTAGGTATCACCCTTTGTATGTTTAAAATAGTTTTAGTACATACTATGCGTTAAAAACGCTTAAAAAGGCGATTAGAAGCCGTTTCCGGGTTCGATACATAAAGCTGATATTTTTATTATTCCAAAAGGCTTAAAATAATTTATTTATCATATGTGATCAGTAGCAAAAGGTTTGGAGTCGTTTAGATATGTAAAACTCATTTTATGGCCCGTAAGGGCAAAACCGACAATTACCGGATTAAGCCTACGACTATAAGTTATGCTCAGCCTAAAATTAATTAAAAATATTCAAAAATCCCAAAATAATATATTACATCAGTGGATAAAGAGTTTGGTATCAAAAAGTAGGCTTAACTAGGCTATACGCTAATTACGCCGTTTAATTAACAAAAAGCTTTCAATTTACGCTAATGAGCATAACTCTTATTCTACACCTCAAACTGATGTCAAACTTTGCATACAAGTTTATATATTAGTAAGTAAGGTTTCTACTCTTTTACATTTTCATAAATCACGTTTTAAGGTGAAAAGGGCATAATGGTCAACATATGAGCAATTAACGGGATCATGCGTATTAATCGGTTAACTAATGAACCATGGTGTATAATCACAGAGGGTTATACTAGCATGTAACCTGGTCCAAATGAAGCTCTTAGGTATTTCTAAATCATACCAAAACGGGTCAGAACTGAAGTCAAAGCAAAAGTCAAAGTTTTGCGACTTTCGGTTCCGAACCGGGTCTAAACAGTAAATTGTCGGGTTGAACATGTTTAGACATGTTCTTACACTAATTACCAAGTTATATTAATGATCAAACAGGTTGTATGTGTCCTACATTGCTAATCATGCATAAATTGTAATTTAAACTTTCTGTTGACTTTTTATTAGTAAGTTTGACCCGACATTTGACCTAGTTAGAGTGGGAATCAGGGGGAACCCTTTTGAGGTTTTATTACCCACATAATTACCAACTTATAACTACTTTTGATTTGACTAATCACTGGACCATTAGTGATTAATCTAAAAGTCAACCGTTAATTACGACGGTTTGACTTTTAAGGTAAAACTAAGCTAAAACTTAATTAAGAAGGGATTAGCAAACTTACCAAGGTCCTATGCACGAATTATGACCACTTGAGTCTGCTTTGGAGCTCCAAGAATGATCAGAAGTGCAAGAGAAGGTGTGATCACAATGGTTGCACTTGAAGCCTTTATATAGTGATCAAGAACACCATAAAATGTTGACACCTAGGTCTATAACTTACCACAACTGATCCACAAGTGTCCCTAGATGTTTAGGGGGTGTTTAGGGGTCAAGAGAAATGTGGAAAATCGGTTAAAGTCGAGCAGAATGCAAAAGGCAGGCAAGAACCCATGTTTCTCGGTACTGGCAGTCCCTCGCGTGGCGCGAGGGCTCCTCGCGTGGCGCGACGGGGTACCTGCACAAATCTGAATTTTTGATTTTTTGCGATTTGATCCTTGGCTCTTCAAACTTCGTTTAGACACTTGTTTCTTGCATCTTGAACCCTCTAAATTGATTTATAAGGGCTTTGAAACATATACCCACTCTGTTAAGTCCTAGGTTAACTTTATTGTTACCCGAAAAGTCCTAACTTTCAACGTTTACGCTTTAACCCTTCGCACACGAATTTGATCACAACTTTCTCATACGATAACGAAACTTTACGAAATTTATATCGTGCGTTCTAGTGAGCATAATTAACAGTTAAAAAGCTTCGGGTTTGTCAAAAGGTCACTCAGAGGTATAACTTAAACATGTTGACACATTTAACCCCTGTAGTTTGTAATATCTCACTTCCTTCATATTTAGCTCCGTATGATCCATGATTTATTCGTTTGACGATATAAACATCATGTAGGGTTAGTGTACAATATATTTATTCACTGTTGACATTTAGAACTCGTATTTTCATATACTTTCCATGACTGTCAACTTTAGTCCTTCTATAACATTCTTTCACACGTTCAAACATATGACACGTGTCTACACATTATAGGACGTGAATTTTCGAGGTGTTACATCCTCACCCCCTTAAAATAAATCTCGACCTGAGATTTACTGAAACAAATAAGGGTACTTTTCTTTCATCGTGGACTCAACCTCTCACGTGAATTCGAGACCTCTACGGGCATCCCACTTGACCTTTACAATAGGTACATGCTTCCTTCGAAGCTTCTTAACCTATCGAGCTTCAATCGACAAAGGTTTTTCAACAAATCTTAAGCTCTCATCTATATGCACATCTGTATGTGGTATAACCAGTGATTCATCAGTGAAACACTTCTTCAGATTGCAGACGTGGAACACGTTGTGAATTCCACTGAGCTCTTCTGGTAAGTTTAACTTATAGGCAACTGACCTGACACGTTCGATAACCTCGAAAGGTCCTATGTATCTCGGGCTTAGCTTGCCTTTCTTACCAAATCGCATCACCCCCTTCCAGGGTGATACTTTAAGCAATACTTTGTCACCTACTTCGAAGTGAAATGATTTACGCTTTGGATCTGCATAACTCTTTTGCCTATCTCGGGCAGCTTTGAGACGGTCACGAATCTGGACAATCTTGTCCGTCGTTTCAAAGACTATCTCTGGTCCTGATAATTGGACATCTCCAACTTCTACCCAACAAACGGGCGTTCTACACTTTCTACCGTATAAAGCCTCGAAAGGCGCAGCCTTAATGCTCGTATGGTAGCTATTGTTGTAGGAGAATTCAATCAATGGTAGGTGCTTATCCCAACTACCACCTAAATCAATCACGCATGCACGTAGCATGTCTTCCAAAGTTTGAATAGTACGCTCACTCTGACCGTCTGTCTGAGGATGGTAAGCCGTACTAAAATTCAAACGCGTGCCCAAAGATTGCTGGAAACTCTTCCAAAAATGTGACGTGTACCTAGTATCTCTGTCAGAGATAATAGACACATGTATGCCATGTAAGGCTATAATCTTATCCACGTATAACTGGGCTAACATGTCGGAGCTACAAGTCTCCTTGATGGGTAAGAAATGTGCTGACTTAGTCAGTCTATCAACTATAACCCATATTGTATCATTTCCTTTCCTTGTCTTGGGTAACTTGGTGATAAAATCCATAGTTACCATTTCCTACTTCCAAGTAGGAAGTTCAGGCTGTTATAGCAAGCCTGACGGCTTTTGATGTTCTGCTTTGACTTGCGCACAAGTCATGCACTTAGCTACATAGGCAGCTACAGACTTTTTTAAGCCTATCCACCAATAATTTGCCCTTAGATCCTGGTACATCTTATCAGTTCCAGGATGAACGAAATATTTGGAACTATGGGCTTCCTGGAGGATAACATCACGAAGTCCTCCATAGATTGGAACCCATATTCGTCCATTCAATCTCAGAATTCCGTCTTTGCCAAGAGATAACTGCTCCTCAGTTACTCCTAGCTTTTCATTAGGATAGTTAGCTTCCAACACAGCTTCCTTCTGTGCAGCTAACAACCTTTCAATCAAACTGTTCTTGATCTCCATGCGCTTGGCATTGATTCGGATGGGTTTCACCCTTTCCTTTCGACTCAAGGCATCAGCGACTACATTCGCCTTGCCGGGATGGTATCTGATTTCACAATCATAATCATTTAAAGTTTCCATCCAACAGCGCTGCCTCGTGTTTAAATCCTTCTGATTAAACAGATGCTGGAGGCTCTTGTGATCAGAATAGATCACACACTTGATTCCATATAGATAATGCCTCCACAGTTTTAGTGCGAATACAACGGCACCCAACTCCAAGTCATGGGTGGTGTAATTCTTTTCATGCACCTTTAACTGTCGTGATGCATAGGCAATAACTTTGCCTTTCTGCATAAGCACACACCCCATGCCAGTGTGAGATGCATCACAATAAACAACAAATTCTTCTGTGCCTTCAGGCAATGTCAGTACAGGAGCGTTGATCAACTTTTGCTTCAGGATATCAAAGGATTCTTGCTGCTTAGGGCCCCAAACGAACTTTACTTTCTTCTTAGTCAAGGAAGTTAAGGGTGCAGCAATCCTTGAAAAATTTTCAATGAAACGCCTGTAATATCCTGCCAATCCCAGGAAGCTACGAATCTCTGTAGGCGTCTTTGGCTCTTGCCAGTTCATAACTGCTTCAACTTTAGCGGGATCCACTTGGATACCATGCTCACTCACCACATGTCCAAGGAATTGGACTTCTCGAAGCCAAAATTCACACTTGGAAAATTTGGCGTAGAGTTTCTCACGATGCAGGAGTTTAAGAATACATCGAAGGTGTTTCTCATGGTCAGCTTGGTTCTTTAAGTAGATAAGAATGTCTTCGATGAAAACGATGACGAATTTATCTAAGTACGGCCTGCAAACGCGATTCATGAGATCCATGAACGCGGCCGGTGCATTAGTGAGCCCGAAAGGCATCACTAGGAACTCGTAGTGACCATATCGAGTCCTAAATGCAGTTTTATGTACGTCTTCATCTCTAACCTTCAGTTGATGGTAGCCTGACCTTAAGTCAATCTTCGAGAAATAACTTGCCCCTTGCAATTGATCGAACAAATCGTCGATTCTGGGCAAAGGGTACCTATTCTTGATCATGACCTTATTAAGCTCACGATAATCGATGCACAGACGCATCGATCCATCCTTCTTCTTGACAAACAAGACTGGTGCTCCCCAAGGAGACGAACTAGGTTTAATGAAACCTTTAGCTAGCAATTCATCTAGCTGTGTCCTCAACTCTTTCATCTCCGTGGGTGCCAATCTATAAGGTGTTCTAGCAACAGGTGCTGCTCCAGGGATGATGTCAATTCTGAATTCCACTTGCCTATCCGGTGGTAAACCAGGTAGTTCTTCAGGAAAAACTTCGGGGTATTCAGAAATGACAGGGATATCTTCAATCTTCGGTTTAGGCTCATCAATAATCACCTGTGCCATGTAGATGACACAACCCTTCTTTAAACACTTGGAAGCCTTGAGCATAGTCACTTGCTCAGGCAATCCATACTGGGTATCTCCCCGAATGGTAAGTGATTCACCAGACGGAGTCTTTATCACCACTTGCTTTTTGTTGCAAACAATTTGGGCCTGGTTATGAGATAACCAGTCCATACCCAAAACTATGTCAAAACCGGCCAACTTAAAGGGAAGTAGAGACAGAGGAAAAGAGTGGTTCTTAATGGATATGGCACATCCATCTAACACAGTTGAGACGGTTTCTATGGTATCATCCGCTAATTCTACCTCATAATTCACACTTAAGGTTTTGACAGGTAATTTCAGCAATTCACAAAACTTATTATCTACGAAAGACTTATCAGCGCCTGAATCAAAAAGTACTCTCGCATAAACATCATTTACAAGGAAGGTACCTGTTATCACATTGTCGTCCAGTACCGCTTCCTTAGCGTCCATTCTGAAGACTCTAGCATTTGTCTTCTTAGCCTCTTCCGGCTTCTTGGCGTATTTAGGGCAGTTGGTCTTAATGTGCCCCTTTTCATTGCAACGATAGCACGTTGCGTCCTTCAGCTTCTTGCAATCCAAGGTTTTGTGATCCTTGGACTTGCATAAACCACAAGCAAAAGATCTTGACTCAGTATGTGAGTTCGATCCGAGTCTGCACTTTCCAAAGTGCTGTTTCTTGCAAATCTTGCATTTGGGCTTCTCACCAGACTGATGCCCATCTTTTCTCGACTCAGACCCCCTCTTGTTGTCACCGTTTCCACGGTGCTTCTTGCTCGACCTCCCTGAAGTATCATCTTCACGTTTTCTCTTCTCCGCATCTTTGTTCCTCAGCGATCTCTGTCGGACCGCATCCAAAGTGAGAGACAGAGATATGTCAGCTACCGATCTGAAAGTGGTCGGTCGAGATGCCTTCACGCTTGCCTTTATCTCGGGGGCTAAACCACCGATAAAACGAGCGATTCGTTTAGGTTCCGGGGTCACCAAATACGGCACCAACCGGGACATTGTGTTGAAGCTCGTGAGGTAAGCTTGGCAGTCGAGGTTCGTCATTACCAATGATAGAAAATCAGACTCTATCTTTTCCACCTCATGCTGAGGGCAGTAATTTTCTCTGATAAGGGCAACAAATTGTTCCCAAGACATGTTGTACAATGGGATTTTCCCAGTGGCTTGGATCAGTGATCTCCACCAGGCTAAAGCTTCGCCCTTAAAAGACTGCGACACAAACTTGACTATATCCCTCTCAGCGCACCCGCTGATATCCACCACTGTATCCATCTCGTCTAACCACGTCATACAATCTACAGCTCCTTTCTCCCCAGTGAAATCATGGGGTTTACATGACACAAAGTACTTGTAGGAGCAACCCTTATCACGGGGTCCTTTATTCAGTATGATCTGTTGAGACGGATCACTGTGATGGTTTGAGGAGTGTCGATCATCATCTTTCTTCGGTTCGTCCTTTTTGGGAGGAGGCTTTGAGGGCTGTGTAGATAGGGTCCTACTACGAGTCCCACTATACTCTTCGTACTGCCGCTCCAAAGCCTTTGTAACGGCGTCGTCTACCAACGCTTTCAATTCAGCACCCGTTAAATGAATTCGGGCGTTATCGATATTCTCCACTGGATGACTATTAAGCTCGTCTGAGTTAGCCATTTTAATTGAACTGTTACATAAAACAAGGACAATAGTTTACTTGGGAGTTTATTATGGAATTGTCTTTTATGGCAATTCATTAACCATGGTAACAGAGACCATATTTGGTTAATTTGTTAATCATATTTATTTATTTAGGATTTTTATTGTAATTTATCCTAATTATAAAATATTAACAGTTTTATTAGTGGCACACAAGGCCTGGTCACATGGACATTTATAAATTATAAGCTTATGATTTCAGAGAATCAAAGCAACAATAACAGTTTTATTAATAGCACAAAAGGCCTAGTCACAAGGACAATTTTAAATTATAAGCCATGATTTCAGAGAATCAAGGCCTTTAAGTATATTAGCACAACAGGCTTAGTCACAAGGACATTTATAAATTATATGCTATGATTTTAGAGAATCAAAGCATGAAGGTATACTGGCCCCATAGGCCTAGTCACAAGGACATTTATAGATTATATGCTATGATTTCAGAGAATCAAAGCATTTGAGGTTTGAACCTAGTTCATTACCTTTTTCTGACAGGGAGTCATAGCTACCACTGTATTTTGGCTCATGTAGAAATGAGCAAGGCCCGTAGGCATTATATTACCACGTATGGTCAAAATATGATCATCTTAATTGATGATTTAACCCATGATTCAGAGATCATATAGTTGGGTTTGGGATCTTTTAAAGAGTCCTTATATAAGAATGACGTGTGTGATTTTAACAAATCACTTCTGCCAGGAGCGTTAACATGTTTACAGATGTTAACGGGGATTTGAATCTTTTAAACAGGTCTTACCATCTTGGCCAGGTCTTTATAATGACACTCAGTCTAGGTTTCACTCTTAAGATTCTTATTCAATATTTAATAGGCAGATTATTATAAAAAAGGAATGGTTTTGATTTATTTATTTCATGTAATATATTTATGCATATAACAGCAAAAATGAAATTTATAAACATAACATTCCATTAATCATTTAAGAGATTACATATTGCCCTAAACGGGTCTTTCAAATAACAAATTGCCCACGCAGGAGCTTTACTATACACACATGCCCACGCAGGGGTCTTACAGAGAGACATGCCCACGCAGGGGCTAAAATCATAAGTCCACGCAGGGACTAACACACCGATAAATGTCCACACAGGGACTAGAAACATAAGTCCACGCAGGGACTAAACACACAACATACCCACGTAGGGGTTTACAAAAAAATAGACCCACGCAGGGGTCAAACAACAAACATGCCCACACAGGGGCTAATACAGCAAGACAGGCCCACGCAGGGGCTAAAATGATACAAGGAGACTACAACAACAGTGGAAGGATTCAATGGTCCTTCTTGCTCTTCCCTTTTATTAGGCTTGTCAATCCTTGGAAGAAGGTCTGTCGCTCCCTGCGCTCACGGTGGAAGTCTCGCTCAACCTGGTCTAGCCTCTGAAGAATTTCCTCCCGTTCTGGGGGAGAAAACCGTGGCGGCTGCGATTGTGTCCGTATAATAGGTCTGGCAGGTATTTGGTGCCCATGAGTTGGGTACCCTACTCCCCATGGGTCTCCATACGGTCCTTGGGTGTTATAGTTAGCCGCTACCAAATATGGGTCGGCTTCAGCGTAACCGTAGTCGGTGTGAATCGGCGGTCCAAACGGATTGTATGTACTTGGACCCGTGTATGCTGGAATTGGGTTATCAAAACCCATAGGCGGTGGTTGCGGTGCAACTGGGTGTGAGGGTCTACCCATTTGTAGGTCCTCCTGAAGTGGCGGGTAATGGCTGCCACTTGATTGGCGTGGAGAACTGAAATGAAAGTCTCCCACTCGCGCAGACATACGCGCTCCGGTTCTCCTACGCCTTGGCGGTTGTGGAGGTGACGGTTGAACTGGTGGCGGTGGAGGTGGTGGCGTGACTGCCACAAACCGTGAATCCACAGAGGGATCATGTTGCTGCTGCTGCTGATGAGGCGACGAATGGTGAGGAGGTGTATAATACCATTCGTGCCGGGTAAACATAGCTTGAAAGCTGTCTGGACCACCGTAGGGTGATCCGTGGAAAGAGGATCCGTCAGAGATCTCTATCGGGTGGTTTGGTGTACCACTGGCTGGCTCGACGGGGTCTGTGTCTTCGTCCATATCGTCTGCATGATCACCAGAGAAATGATCCTCTGGCCCCAATGGGTTAAAACCCACGGGCTCTTGTATGTAGTTGGTCGGGTTGAACCGGCCCCTGAAGATAAGTGTAGGGTCTCCAAAAGAATGATGCGATAAAGATCGCTGAAGGGGTATATAGGAGGGTTGAGGATTATCGGGCTCATTTTCTGAATGTGGCCCATATGAGTTATGAACAGGAGGTGTTGAACTGTGCGAAACCGACCGTCTAGCCGGCTCGAATAGGTTCCTCCGGTTTTGCCGGGGATCGTCACTCTCTGTGGTCGAAGGAGCTCGCACATTCGAAGGTCCTGCTTCGTTGTCATTGGGGGCGGTGATTGGCCCCTTTCCACGTCCTCTTCTTCGGAAGAATCTTGGCTGCATTTTGTTAATCCTGTCAATATAGCATGAGATAACAACAACAATATATATATATAAAATAAAGGACAAAACAAAAACCAAACAAGGTAGAATTTGTCCTATGTTATTTGTCTAGACTCGAAAGTTTAGATATGTGCAATTGTGTTATTGAGATTAAACACAAAAGGCTAGTGTTTAATTCACTCAATGTTGGCTCTGATACCAACCTGTCACACCCCGATTTCCACGTGTCACCGGTGGGCCCGGTGGGGAGTATCGTGACGTCATGGTTGGCAACGTAATAGTCAAACAACACAATATTTAAATGCACAGCGGAAGCAATTTAAAAGATATATATTTCAATCAAATTAAAGTATTGTAATATCAAGTATCACAACGTTCGAAGGTTTATCCACAGATGGATCGAAAATAAATAGTAACAATAGTTCAACAGACTTTAGGCATCTTAAGCTTGCGAGACTTCTAGTGATGCTAAGGAGAAATCCCAGCCAATTACGCTTAGTACCTACATTTAATCTTTTTGGGAAAATACGTCAGTTTAGACTGGTAAATACAATCAACTGACTCATTTTGGAAAATGATTGAAAATTTATTTGGATGCACGTGGCATAAACATTTAATAACTTGATTAAAATGCACAGAGGCAAAATTAATCTTTTATAACTTGGGGCAATTATTTAAATATATAATCTTGCGAACGAATTACATGTTACTTATGCGTTCAGTAGCCCGGATCTTGTCCGGGTTAAAGATCAATAGACACACCACATTATTCTTTTATGCACTGACGGGTGTACGCCTACACCCCGCGCTTAAGTCGTGGCCATTTCGTAAAATGATGCCAGGGATATCCGAGACATGGTCATTAACCCACCAAAGGCTTTTAAGTAAACAAGACTGTTTAAACGTGCCGATCAAATTATTCAATTAACCACCTAAGCGATGGAAGATTTGATGCCCGACCAAGCGGTATTTTATATACCGTAACCCAAGCCCGTATAGGGAAAATAAGTTAAAAGTATTTACCTGAGCAAAGTATAAATCACAATAAGCAAATTGCAAGTAGCTTTTACTGGTCCTCCTAATCTGGAATGAAGGTTATAATAACCTATTAGAATCCTAACGGGTCTTTAGTTAAGCTTAGGCTTAGACCGGTTAGTTTCGAAGATACGGTTCGTACGCACTATTTAAGCGAAGACCGGATAGAATGTGATTTAGACCCGAAAAGTTCGGAGACTTGCTTAATATGGGTATTTCATACGCATTCTGAATTTTGAGATAAAACCGATAAGGTTTGACCCGTTTCGGCTAATTTATGTAAACTAGTTACATAAACCAAACCGAACGCGTAATAAGCGTAACGGGTATTCATATGAGCCATTTACAGGTTTCCTAAGTTAATATGCTTCAAATATGTTGTGACATCAGTAAGATGTCTTTCATTATGCCCGAAACGAATTTAGACACAAACTATGCCCCGTAGGGGTAGTTTGGTCTTTTAAAAGGTTATACAAGAGTTTAAGTGTTTGCCTGAGTTACAGGTCTGATGTAATCAGCAAACATACTCAATTTAATAAGTTATAACAGTAGGGTAAAGTATATTTGTGAAATTTATCAATTATAACCGAACTATGCACCGTAGGGGCATTTCGGTAATTTCACATAAGCCGAAAAGCTCAAAACTGAAGTCTGAGTTTATCAACCTTTGCTTACTGTTAAAATATTATAATTTGCCTAAAATATCAGTAGGTATCACCCTTTGTATGTTTAAAATAGTTTTAGTACATACTATGCGTTAAAAACGCTTAAAAAGGCGATTAGAAGCCGTTTCCGGGTTCGATACATAAGGATGATATTTTTATTATTCCAAAAGACTTAAAATAATTTATTTATCATATGTGATCAGTAGCAAAAGGTTTGGAGTCGTTTAGATATGTAAAACTCATTTTATGGCCCGTAAGGGCAAAACCGACAATTACCGGATTAAGCCTACGACTATAAGTTATGCTCAACCTAAAATTAATTAAAAATCTTCAAAAATCCCAAAATAATATATTACATCAGTGGGTAAAGAGTTTGGTATCAAAAAGTAGGCTTAACTAGGCTATACGCTAATTACGCCGTTTAATTAACATAAAGCTTTCAATTTACGCTAATGAGCATAACTCTTATTCTACACCTCAAACCGATGTCAAACTTTGCATACAAGTTTATATATCAGTAAGTAAGGTTTCTACTATTTTACATTTTCATAAATCACGTTTTAAGGTGAAAAGGGCATAATGGTCAACATATGAGCAATTAACGGGATCATGCGTATTAATCGGTTAACTAATGAACCATGGAGTATAATCACAGAGGGTTATACTAGCATGTAACCTGGTCCAAATGAAGCTCTTAGGTATTTCTAAATCATACCAAAACGGGTCAGAACTGAAGCCAAAGCAAAAGTCAAAGTTTTGCGACTTTCGGTTCCGAACCGGGTCTAAATAGTAAATTGTCGGGTTGAACATGTTTAGACATGTTCTTACACTAATTACCAAGTTATATTAATGATCAAACATGTTGTATGTGTCCTACATTGCTAATCATGCATAAATTGTAATTTAAACTTTCTGTTGACTTTTTATTAGTAAGTTTGACCCGACATTTGACCTAGTTAGAGTGGGAATCAGGGGGAACCCTTTTGAGGTTTTATTACCCACATAATTACCAACTTATAACTACTTTTGATTCGACTAATCACTGGACCATTAGTGATTAATCTTAAAGTCAACCGTTAATTACGACGGTTTGACTTTTAAGCTAAAACTAAGCTAAAACTTAATTAAGAAGGGATTAGCAAACTTACCAAGGTCCTATGCACGAATTATGACCACTTGAGTCTGCTTTGGAGCTCCAAGAATGATCAGAAGTGCAAGAGAAGGTGTGATCACAATGGTTGCACTTGAAGCCTTTATATAGTGATCAAGAACACCATAAAATGTTGACACCTAGGTCTATAACTTACCACAACTGATCCACAAGTGTCCCTAGATGTTTAGGGGTGTTTAGGGGTCAAGAGAAATGTGGAAAATCGGTTAAAGTCGAGCAGAATGCAAAAGGCAGGCAAGAACCCATGTTTCTCGGTACTGGCAGTCCCTCGCGTGGCGCGACGGGGTACCTGCACAAATCTGAATTTTTGATTTTTTGCGATTTGATCCTTGGCTCTTCAAACTTCGTTTAGACACTTGTTTCTTGCATCTTGAACCCTCCAAATTGATTTATAAGGGCTTTAAAACATATACCCACTCTGTTAAGTCCTCGGTTAACTTTATTGTTACCCGAAAAGTCCTAACTTTCAACGTTTACGCTTTAACCCTTCGCACACGAATTTGATCACAACTTTCTCATACGATAACGAAACTTTACGAAATTTATATCGTGCGTTCTAGTGAGCATAATTAACAGTTACAAAGCTTCGGGTTTGTCAAAAGGTCACTCAGAGGTATAACTTAAACATGTTGACACATTTAACCCCTGTAGTTTGTAATATCTCACTTTCCTTCATATTTAGCTCCGTATGATCCATGATTTATTCGTTTGACGATATAAACATCATGTAGGGTTAGTGTACAATATATTTATTCACTGTTGACATTTAGAACTCGTATTTTCATATACTTTCCATGACTGTCAACTTTAGTCCTTCTATAACATTCTTTCACACGTTCAAACATATGACACGTGTCTACACATTATAGGACGTGAATTTTCGAGGTGTTACACCGGTTAGTCGCGCTCAACCGTTTCCTGTCAAATCATGCCGCGAAGTCATATCCGTTTATCAGCACTCTACGCAATTGCGTGAAGAAGCAAGAGTTCAACTGGACGCCCGAAGCAGAAGTCGCTTTTCAGCAAATAAAAGAATGTTTAATTGAGCTTCCTACCCTGACCGCGCCGTTAGAAAAGGAACCACTCATCCTGTACTTTTCTTCTTCGGATAAGGCAGTAGGGTCGGTATTGCTCGTAGAGAGAAATGGAGTTCAGACTCCAATCTACTACGTCAGTAGAGTGCTCACGGATCCAGAAACGAGATATTCAACGATGGAAAAATTGGTACTGGCATTGCTACACGCCTCCAGAAGGCTGCGCAGATACTTCACAGGCCACGTCATCACCGTACTTACCAATTTCCACATTGGCACGATATTGCAAAAGCCAGAAACGTCTGGGCGATTAGTAAAGTGGGCGATCGAGCTGGGGGGCCACAACATTTTGTACAGGCCGCGCCCAGCAATTAAGGGTCAAGTTCTAGCGGACTTCATCACGGAAGTCCCAGTTGACAAAATCAAAGACTGCGAGATTGTCGAGACTCCCATAAAAGACATGTCAAATGAGTTATGGATGCTGTACACTGATGGGGCCTCAAACGACGACGGCGCGGGAGCTGGACTGCGCCTCGTTAGCCCGGAGAATCACGAATTTACATACGCCATCAAGTTGGATTTCAAGAACACCAACAATGAGGCGGAGTATGAGGCCTTCTTGGCAGGCTTGCGCCTCGCCATAAAGATGGGAGCTCGAAATGTACAAGCTCATGTCGATTCACTTTTGATCGCTAGTCAAATCAACGGAATCTATGATGCAAAAGGCGAAGTTATGGCCTTATATTTGGATCAGGCGAAAGAACTGCTTCAGAAATTCAAATCATACAAGGTAGTTCACATCAATCGTTCTGAAAACAAACCAGCAGACGCTTTGAGCAAGCTTGCTTCAACTTCCTTTCAACATTTCGCGAAAGATGTAAGGATTGAAGTACTCAAAAATCCATCAGTCCTGCTGCGCCAGGTAAATGGGATCGAAATAGGGCAGCCATCTTGGATGACCCCTATAATTCAATATCTGCAAGAAGGAATACTCCCGGAGAGCAAAGCAGAGGCAAGGAAGATTCAAAACAAGGCCCTGCATTATGAGATGAATGGTGGTATTCTCTACCGAAAGTCCTTCTTGGGGCCCTTATTGCGCTGTGTGGACCCCCAGGACGCGAATTACTTGATCAGAGAGATTCATGAAGGGATCTGTGGCATCCATGCAGGTCCGCGCATGGTTGTCGCGAAGATTATGAATGCTGGTTATTACTGGCCAGGGATGCATGTCGATGCTCTAAGGGAGTTGCGCAAATGTGACTCATGCCAAAGACACTCCCCGAAAACCCTGCGCCCGAAAAACGATCTCATTCCCGTATCCACTGCTTGGCCTTTCCAACGGTGGGGAATTGATATGGTGGGACCTTTCCCTGATGCTCCGGGAGCCGTGAAGTTTATAATCGTGGCCGTTTATTATTTTACTAAGTGGGTAGAGGCCAAGGCTCTCGCTTCAACCACTGCAATGATGGTACGCAAGTTTATCTGGGAGCACATCATTTGCAGATTTGGTCTTCCACTCAAAATCGTCACAGACAACGGTACTAATTTTGCTTCCGAGGATCTTCAAAATTGGATGAAGGAAATGAAGATTGAGCACACCTTCTCCTCCGTTGCGCATCCTCAAGGCAATGGTCAAGTGGCGAAACTCCTTTCAGCCTAGTATACGGCTCGGAGGCAGTTATCCCGGCTGAAGTTGGACTCCCCTCACCGCGCTTGACAACAGTCAGCACGGTTGATAATGAAGCAGAGCGCCGTCTCGATTTGGATTTACTGGAAGAAAGACGCGAGATTGCGCGTATTAAAGAAGCAAAGTACAAAACACAACTGGAAAGGTACTACAATGCGAGAGTATGCATTTGCACCTTCATTCTAGGAGAGTATGTCTTCAGAGACAATGAAGCTTCAAACGCTGAACGCCCCGGGAAACTAGCACCCAAATGGGAAGGCCCATACTTGGTTCACGAAGTGCTAGGAAAGGGGGCATACAAATTGCGCACCCTGGATGGACACATCATCCCGCGCACATGGAATGCGCAACAACTGCGCAAGTGCTATATGTAACTATTCTAGGCCTTGCGCCCTTTCTTACCCATGTTGGCCACGCGCCTTTTTAATTTTCTATGTTGGCTAAACGCCCCTGATGTTACTTATATGCGATGTTGGCCTAAGCGCCTGTTTCTCAATTAATGAAAGCATACGACATGTTTTCCTTTACCGTGAAGACTCTTTACGTTACAAATGCATGTTAAACTTTTGATTAGCACGAAAACACTTCAGTGAATTTCGAGCTCTTGAGTTATGCCTCTAAGGTCCTCCGCAAACATAGCGCGAGACCGGACAGTTAGACTCGCACAAGAGCCATACTTACATTTATTCGCGCCAACTTAACCAAAGTTCTAACACCAGTGCAATAATTGTAACGAGACAGAATAAACATAAATATCATATTTAATAAGCGCAAGCGCGCAACAATTGCATAGAAACCAACTATCATTCATACGATCCAAAACAAGCGCGACCGCGCAACAGGTTACATTCAAAACCTAAAAGATAAAAATTACAAGGCACAAAGCCTGTCAACACTACCTATTCAAAGCCGTCATCGCCAGCATCATCATTATCATGCTTATCACCATCACCATCGCCTTCACCATCGCCATCATTGCCCGCCGCTGGCTCCTCATCAGATAAATTAACCATCTCTGGTGGGTCCAGAATAGCCTTGAGACGATGGCACCAGTCATCATGCTCTAAAGCTTTTGCGACCAAGTCCATCACGGGCAGCGCTAGGTGATCGTATGCATTTTCAGCACGAGCCAACTCCGCATTAGCTCACTCACTGAACAATGACTTATATCAAACTCTTGCCCAAATACCTCCTCGACATGCTGCGCACATTCTAGATAACCACCACGATGACCGACTGCGCGCGAGGCATCTATGAGAGCAGCAACAGCCCCGTCCAGTTCTCCAGCATTCAAAATCGAGTTGGCCATCTACACCAAAACGAGCAAATGAGAAACTGAATTTAGTAAATAAAACCCAAGTTAAAAAGAGAACAATACCGGAACTATTCCCCTGTCGCGCAGCCATTCAACATCCGAGGACAATGTGTCAACAATACCCTAGACCTCAGACGAGCTTATGGCACGCGCCTCCTCGGCCTTTTGCCTGGCTTCCTCAGCCGAAGCAGCCTTTGACCTTTCGGCCTCTAGATCGATCTCCAAGGACTCACTTTTGTCAACCTTCTCTTGCAGGCGACGCTTCAACTCAGCAATTTCAACATCCTTGGCAACAAGATCTTTATCCTTACTGGATACTTGCGCCTTAAGCTCAACCTGAAAAAGATAAAAGACTTAGATAATCCTACAAGCAGGAACCACGAACAAAAAAGGATAACACTTTACGCACCTCAGCTTGCACCTTAGCAGCTTGCGCATCTTCAACTTTCCCTTCAACTCCGTAACTTGACTCTCAAGATCGGTAATTTTAGCTCGAGCCGCGTACATGCGCTCGTTGTCTTTTGCGCAAATTTTCTTCCATTCAGCTTTCTCCTTTGCTAAGAGGTCTTCAGCAGCGCGAAGTTTGCCCTTAAGGCCTTCACGGCCCCACTCCTCCGATTTCTTCTCAGATACGAATTTTGCCTTCTCCTCATCAAAGGCAGCTTTCAACTTTTCAAAGTCTTTGACATGCCTTAATAATCGCTCGCGGTATTTCTCCCACTCCTCCCTCTCCCTAACCATGGTTCGCCACTCGCGAACAATTTGATGGTTAGCAGCACGGGTGTTGGCCTCACCAACAACATAGGCGTGAAACAAACCGTTGTGGGTTCGCGCCCTTTGTCGGTTAACCTCACCAAGAGGAATGGAGTTCAGAAACCAGTCGCGGCAAGGAGCGAACTCCAAGAAAGTGTCTTTTTGTTTCAAACCCCATGGCGGTTGGGGCGGAGCGTCACCACGGCTCTCCTCTGTGTAAGACTTATAGTAAATATCTCCCAAGGTATCCCTGGGGCCTATTGGAGAGTGTGGCATTGCACCTTGTTTTCCCGCACCAGCCTGGCCAGCAGCAAAACCAGCACCCGCGCCTCCTGCAGCAGCAGATTTGTCTTGATGAACACCAGAGCCTGATCCCCCAGCAGCAGAAGTTATTTTAACAGCCTGAAGGGAAAGATCAGGCTGCGCAGATTGCACCACTTTCTCAAATTCTGGTTCTTTCCTTCTCTCATGAATGGGCTGCTCAAGCCCTGTGATGTGAACAACCTCTGGACCCTGCGCCTTTTCAAGAGGGGTTGCAGCAGTAACTTCGAGCTCCCTGGGCTCAGTAAGAGGCTTGTCAGCAGCTCTTTTTCTCTCCTTCTCCTTAACAGGCTTCTCGCCAGCCTTTTGCTTCTCCTTCTCAGACTCAGTAGCCTTGAAGGGTTTGATGGTAACCTTGGGCCTTTTAAGCGCCGGCTCTGAGGGCTCTGTGATGACAACTCCCTTCTTTTCAGGGGTCTTCTTTTTGGCCTCTGCAAAAATGAAGTGTTAAAAGAGAGTTGACAAACGAACATAAAAGTAAGATCCAAGAAGCTAACCAGGAGAAAATTTGTAAAGAGAGCGCAAGTTACTCTTTTTTCCGATCAAGGGGACTTCACCAGGTTTTGGCATTACAGAAGCACCAACAGAAGCCTCCCTGCTCCTTTTTCTAATCAGCTTCACAGCAGGCTCTTCCTCCTCTGCTTCTTCTTCGTCCTTTCCTTCTTCATGCGTGAAAGAAGATGGAGTGGTCCCAGCATCAGGGTTGCGAGAACCCGCGCTCCCTGAGCTCCTTGAACCAGCAGCTCCCGTCTTCTTCTCGCCTACGCGCGATAAACCCTCAAATGAGTCACTAATAATAACGTAATCCTCTAAGTTACTTTGACAAAGGCGAAAGGTACCTTTATCAGCAACACCAGTAGTTGCGCGACTACTTCCACCCTTCTTACTGGTGACATCGGCATCAATAGTGATAACCTTCTTCTTCTTGGGTTTCTTCTTCTTCTCTTCGGGGTCGATACCCAGATCGCGCATCACACTTGCAAAGATTGTAGACCAGGAACTTAACTCTCCATTGGAAGATCCGACAGACTCCTCGCTGGAAAGATAAACAATCTCTTTCCCAGCAGAAGTCAAAGCACGCAAGGGTCGAGGGTTAGGTATATGCGCACCTTCGGTCGCAGTAGGTGGATCGGCGAAGGCATCAGCAACTGGATACATAAAGTGACCCTTAATCTGGTCATACCAGTATTCTTCTCCAGCCTTCAGCGGGCGCACGCCCATGAACCCACCGAAGGTGGGGAAGGCAACTTGCCACAGATGTACCTCTACACGCAAAATCATCTAATTAAGCACAAGCTTCAAAACAAGAAATTAAAGAGATTAAAGTAACTAACCCCTATCATCAAATTTTAAAATTGGAACGTCCTTGCTATCTGCCGGCCACTGATCACTCATCCGCGCCGCTACCAAGACGTTCTCACCAAACACTCGGTTTGGGGTGTCAGTAAGCTTCTGATACCAAGCCTCATTCTTGGGAATCGCCAAATCTTCCTTCAAGATCGGTTCGGACCATGCGCGGAAGGTCATGGCAATTGGTATCACCTCCTCGCGAATGAAAAATAATTTTGGTTTCCAGTCATGGAAACTTTTAGGAGGATTCAGAAGTATCTTCTTCGCGACCCCCCGACTAGCAAACGAGTAGAATCCCATATTTCTGATCAATTGGTAAAAAACTCTGAATCTTTCAACAGTCGGCTCAATATCTTAAGATCGGCAAAGGAACTCGAAATGTCGAACCCTGACCATTCCAGGAGGACTCATTTGTGAAATATGGAACCCATAGAACTGAAGAATGTGGGCCATGAAGTTCGTCGCCGGCAACCGGAAGTTGCCTTGATTAAAAAAGTCCTCAAACAACGTGATATAACCCGGCGATGCATCGACAGCCGTTTGATTCTGACCAGGATATCTGGCATCCCATTCCAATGTCATCTTTTTGGTATGTACAAACACATTAACTATATTTAATGATACCCTATTTAATTAATTCCTTATTCTTATACACTTTGTTGATGGCTAATATTTAACTAGTTTTTCTTGATGTCGCGCGTTGCGGTGAAACCGAATAAATGATAATGTAAAACAAACATGATTTGAAAATAAAGCATATTGTTTAGAAAGCTAAACCATTAGAACGGTTTAGTTTATCATGGTACCCTTTTATAATACTAAATAAATACTTTATTTTGAGTACAACTTCGTTTTTAACAAAACTTATAACATAATGTCAGGGAAAAATCAAACACAACTACGTACTTAAGTTTTTAGAAAAAAAGTTATAAACGTAAATTATTAGAGAATTATCAAATTAATCGATAAATTAAAATATGTTCTAAACAAAGAAAAGAGAGTTATTAAAAAATGGTAAATGAAATATATGGTTTTAAAAAAGTTTAAAATATTAAAAATATGTTGTTAAAAGAAAAGTTTGTTATTAAAAGTAAATAATAATAAACTATTATAATATATTAAATAAAAAAATAAAAATCTATATAGTATTATAAAAATAAAGTTACTATTCATCATCCTTTTTCAACAATATATATATATATAATTGTTATGCAATGTATTTATCTATCTTGGAGCCAATGAATTTCCCGTTAAAGTGGAGGATTTGAATCAAGGGCATTTTATCTTCGGTAAGATCTTCCATTCTCATTAATGGCTCTTTCAAATTCGACTTTCATAAAGACATCCGTCAAGGGGACATGCTTTCTCTATTATTGGTGTGGAGGGTCTTGCATGCATGTTTAATAAGGCCATGGAAAACGAGATTTTCTGGGACAAAGAGAGAAGATGGTAATTGGTGTATCAAACTGGTTATCTGCATTGGGTTTTATAGGCACAGACCATAACTGAAACCAATGTTAATTCTCATCAATACTGAATGGTTGCAAAAACTGCCACACGCGGGCCCTGGGTTTTCGGAACTGCATTCGTGTCCGCAGGACGTGCGGGCGCACACGAGTTCAACTAAATCCCGGTTCCAATTTTTGCACCCCCCCTGCGCGCTCGCGCGTAGGACTTATGGTAAAACATGTCTTAAAGTTATATTATCTAGGCAAATATATTACCTTATAAATAACCTTCCACTTTGTCCCCCACACCGATGTGGGACAAGTGTTTTACCATTTGGGACATCCATTCAATCACACCCAATTTTCCAACAGATTCAAAACCTAGCCAAACGCGTTATGGAGGAAAGTTATTATTTCTATACATAACACCAACCGGTCATGGCCTGTTCTTTTGTATTCCAAAAGTATCCCGGCACTTGGAGTACCATAGCAAAACTCGAAAAATCACATGGTTTTCTCGCATGTAAGTTTGGGAAGTATTATTAAAGGCGAGTTTGGTAAGGGAGACAAAATTCTTTTTTGGCTTGATCCTTGGCTCTCCTCAAATCCTTTAAGGGCGACCTTCTCCAACGCTTTTGGTTTATAAAAGGAAAATCTTGACTTATATCAGATTGTTTTGAAGTGGTTAATGGTTCGGTTGAGTGGAGGTGGAAATAGAAGAGGACAAACTTGAATGGGGTGGAGATGTTAGAGCTTGGAGATTGCCTTAATATGCTCACAAACATACAACCTTCTTCTTTGGATGCTAAATGGCGGTGGGTTCCTAAAGAGAAGGAAGGTTTCTCTGTTTCATCCATGAAACGACACTTTCCAAAGCCTTGAACCCAGGGCCGTTTCTTGATTTTAAATGGAATAAGTGGGTTCCTAAAAAAGGTAAACATTTTTGCTTAGAAAGTTATTCAAAATCGGTTGCCAACTTTGATGGAGCTAGAAAACGAAATGTGAATGCTGACTCAACAAACTGTAATTTTTGTTCGGAATGAGGGGAGTCATGTGAGCACTTATTTATTGGGTGCTTGTTTGCGGCTCAAGTGTGGGCAACAATCTCTGCATGGTGCAATTTCCCTTGAGTTTATGCTTTTTCCATAAAGGATCTCTTCTCACATCATAAAAACCGTTGGGCTTTCCAAAGAAAAAAATGAGATTCTCTATGCCATCATTCTTTCAGCTTGTTTAAGCATGTGGAAGTCTACGAATGATCGTATTTTAACGTTGCGCCTGTGGCCAAGGTGGTTCAAGACATAAAAGCTTGGAATTTTCTTTGGATTAAAAATATGTCTACATGTAATAATCTTACATGGAGAGATTGGACAAAATGTCCGTTGTAATGTTTATTATGTTTTTTCCTAGCGCCTTTCTAGTGTTTTAATGAAAGTTGTAGTTTAAAAGAAATGTATTTATTGATAAATACAATTATATTGGTTTAACAAAGAACGTAAACAAAGTATTTATGTTTGTTATGTTTTATCCTAGCGCCTTGATAATGCTTTAACAAAGTAATTTTTTTTTTCATTTTCACCCACATCTAAGTATAGATGTACGTATAATCGTATATAATCGAGTTTTAGAACTCACCAAATTCATAATAAATGTAATTAAGATGAGTTCTGATAATACGGGTGTTTGTCGCATGTATGGTTGTAGAATGTATAAAACGGACCCTAGCCTACTCAAATTAATAAATTCTAGATTGATTCTTTGACTTTAAAGTTTTTAATATCACGGCTATGGTTGTAAAACATACAAGATGGTCCTTAGTTCAAACATTTAATTCAACGAATTATCATAAAATATCTTAATTACACTTATTATGAATTGTGTGAGTTTAATGCGACTTTTTGAAAATTTAGATTATATACGTGTACATATATATAGGTGTTATAGGAATTCGAAGATTTTCTCAAACGGTAGGGGCGATAGTGGTGAAATCTTTGGGGAGGTGAAGTCACTTAGTTTTTTATGGTTAAAATGTAGGTCCAAACATAGTAACATTGTTTGAAGATAATGGTGTGTAATTATACTCTGTATATATTGTAGTCAGTTTTTGGTGCGGTCCTGCGTTTTTTTGCCAGACCGGCCAGTTTTAATAAAGTTTACCTTTAAAAAAACATATATATAGGTGTATGAAAGTGAAAATCAAACAAATACTTTGTTGAATCATATATTTATCGATGAATACATTATTTACATAATAATAATTAAAATGTTATTGTACATCCACCAATAAATACATAAATTTATTGGTGAATAGAATGCTTTAGAACTATCCATGTAATTATGTAAACAATTAGCGAACCGTTTCTGAACTTTTTGTTTGGTTAATAAATGAACGAACACGAACAACATTGTGTTGTTCATTTAGTTAATGAACGCATGTCTCGTTTGTTTATTTATGTTTACGAATGTTTGTTTACGTTCTTTCATTTTAATTATTTATGTTGGTTCAGTTATGTTCATCTATGTTTGTACGCTTATATTTGCTTATATTTACGTGATTATGTTTGTCAGTTTGCATATCTTTAAGTTTTTTGTTTACGTTTGTTCATACATGTTTTTAAATCTTTTAAGTTCATTTCAATTTAGTCTAGTTATATAAAATTAAATTAAAATACTACCAATTACAACTTACTCTACTTTTATTTGTTTCTTAGACCAGATGGCTTGATGGTTTTTTTTTTTTTTTTTGCTGTTAAGAATAAACAATGAATATGAACGCTGAACTTATTGTTTGTAGTTTTTCTTTTTAACGACAAATTTCTTTTAATTCCTCATTGGTTACCCTGTTTATGCTTGTTCGCTTAAAAGAACGGTCGAAAACAGGGGTGCGAATTTCTGATACGACACGGACCTAACACGAAATTCGCCGGTTTATGTTTAGTCTATCTAAACAGGGTTGGGTCAGTCTCAGGTTGACTCCCGTGAACCCGTTTAGCTAAACGGGTCGGGTTCGGGTAAACCCGGTCGGGTTGGCGGGTTGACCCATTTATATTATATTTTTACAATATATCTTATTTCATAAATTAAATTTAATGTTTATTTTATGCCATAATTATAACTTAAAAAGAGAAATTAACATAAGATTTTATAATTAAACTGTAATTGTATTATATACATTTGTGTTTTCTGTAGTAAAGTTTTAATCTTAACATAATAATTTGGGAAAAAAAAATTAAAAAATTCGGGTTGAATGGGTCGTGTTTGTGTTAACCCGCGAATATTCAGGTTCATATGTATGACACAATTTTCAGGTTCAGGTTGAACTGGACCCGTCAACCTACGAACACCACCCGTTTAGCACCCTTAGCCGTAAACACTCTACTTATTGTTATTTATCCAATGCCAACTTTTTATATAAAAAATTTAGAGAATATTTGTTCCAAAGAAAAAAATTAAAAAAAAAAAAGAATATTTACAGCAAAGATGAACCAAATGGGACACAGAAAGAAAGAAGCAAAGTAAAGCAACAGCTGCTCTTCTGCTACTCCCACCATCCCTTCTTTCTTTCATTTCTCCCTCAACACACTCCACCTCTTTTCACGTGAATTTCTAGGGTTTCCACTACTTTACGCCACCGACATACCTCCACCATCCGCCCATATTTCCACCAGATCCGCCCAATTTCCACCGTCAATAACCTCCATTTCACTCCAATTTGCTTCCATATCCGTTATTACAGTTAATTCGTTTCGTATACTGGTTCTCGTTGACCTTAATTGCGTCAATTTTGACTTCCGTACAGCGGTGCAGGTAAGTCAACAGGTTCTAGATTCTTCTTCCTTGTAGCGTGAGGTTACGTTAACCTAGATCTATTTTTTATTAAGTTACGTGAATTGATGACGTCACACTTGAAGTTAGTATCCAGATAAAGTGAATCCGGTGACTGTAGGTGGAATAATGATGAATTAATGGTGAATTTGTGAGTTAATTAGGCTGTTAACAGGTGTTGTTGTGAGATGCTTATGTTAAGTTACGTGAGTTGATGACGTCACACTTGAAGTTAGTATCCAGATAAAGTGAATCCGGTGACTGTAGGTGGAATAATTGTGAATTAATGGTGAATTTGTGAGTTAATTAGGTTGTAGATGTTTATGTTAAGTTACGTGAATTGATGACGTCACGCTTGAAGTTGATATTCAGATGAAGTGAATCCGGTGACTATAGGTGGAATAGTGATAGAATAATGATGAATTTGTGAGTTAATTTGGTTGTTAACAGGTGTTGTTGTGAGCTGTTTATGTTAAGTTACGTGAATTGATGACGTCACGCTTGAAGTTGATATTCAGATGAAGTGAATCCGGTGACTGTAGGTGGAACGGTGATAGAATAATGATGAATTTGTGAGTTAATTAGGTTTTTAACAGGTGTTGTTGTGAGCTGTTTATGTTAAGTTACGTGAATTGATGACGTCACAGTTGAAGTTGATATACATATGAAGTGAATCCGGTGACTGCAGGTGGAGTGGTGATAGAATAATGATGAATTTGTGAGTTAATTTGGTTGTTAACAGGTGTTGTTGTGAGCTGTTTATGTTAAGTTACGTGAATTTATAACGTCACATTTGAAATTGGAGTTCAGATGAAGTGAACCTGGTAACGTGAATTTGTGAGTTAATTAGGTTTTTAAGAGGTGTTGTAATTTAGGGTTTGTAAGTTAGTATATGATTGGGATGTGTGTTTGTTGGATGAATTAAGGAGTGAAATAATGCCTGTTTCACCGGCGGTTGTTTCGCCGGCGATGAGACGTTCACCGGGGAGGGAAGCGAGAGGCGGTGGTCATAAAAGAGGATGTAGTCTTGAGAGTGGAATGGTGTTTAAGGAGAGAGATGATGATCTGGCTTTGTTTAATGAGATGCAGAGCAAAGAGAGAGATGGTTTTTTGTTGCAGGATGATGATGATTTTGCAGACGTTTTCGGTAATTTCTTTAGCCTTTTGCTATGTAATGTGCATTGTAATCTAATTTTATTTGTAAGTTAATTGTGTTTGTGTGAATTATGATTTGTGTTTACTTGTTTACAAAATAATTTCAAGGACATTTTTTGGTAGTATCTCAAGTTTTTTTGTTATGTAATATACAAAATAATTTTATTTGTGTGAATTGTGATTTGTGTTTACGTGTTTACATGTGATCAAGTAGCTTTTACATGTTTATATGTAGACGTTTTTGTCACTTATTATGGATGATATATGCATGTTTTGTTGTCTGTTCAATATGATGATTTTGAATACATTTTTGGTAGTTTCTCAAGCTTTTTGTCATGTAATATACAAAATAATTTACTTTTGTCTGTAAGTTAAATGAATCTGTGTGAATTATGATATTTGTTTACTGGTTCACATGTGATCGGAGCAGCTATTATATTTTTGTATGTAGACATTTTTTGTTACTTGTTACGTATGACACATGCTCATTGTGTTGTCTACTTGCATTTTTGCAGTGACCAAGTTAAGGCATTTTTCAGATCACAAGAATGGATTAAATGTTGCTGCTCGAGGAGAAAGCAGTGACCTCCTCAATGCAGAAGAGGAAAAGAATGATTACGAATGGTTTGTAATCATTTGCTTTTCATCTTATTTCTAATGTCTTTTACCATATCAGTTATCAAGTTAGGTATTTAATAGTTTTTATACTAATTTTCTTTTTTTGGGAATGAAGGTTAATGACTCCTCCTGATACCCCTCTGTTTCCCTCGTTGGATGATGAGACGCCTCGAGTTATTCCCCCACAAAGGGGTAGACCTCGAGCTCAACCCATTTCAATCTCCAGATCATCAACAGTAAGTCGTTTATATACTAAAAGTTTAACAAAAAATAGGGTATTAATTTATATATAAAAGAACAAAAAACATTAGCCTTTTTCTTTTACTTTGATTTGATAGTTTTTTCTTCTGGCTTCTTCATGGAATTGGATGATTAAAAAAAAAACAACAGAGCCTGTTTTTTGTTAAACCTTTAGTACTTCAGTTATTAATATTATGTTTTCCAAAACAACTAAAAACATCAATTTTTGATTTTGGTTTCTTTGAATTTGATTTGATAGTTTCTTGATCATTTAGTTAGTGTAAATATTTGTTTTTGCCAGGTAGTTTTTTGATATTTTTAATTGGTCATACTTTGTAATTTGTATTAATAGGCTGTGTTTGGGACGAAGGAATCAGAGATGGTTCATACTGTTTTTTGTTAGACTTTTAGTACTTTAATTAACAATATATTTTTTTTTCCAAAACAACTAAAACATTAGGATTTTTTATTTACTTTGACTTGATAGTTTCTTCTTCTGGCTCCTTCATGGAATTGGATGATAAAAAACAACATAAACTGTTTTTCATTTAACTTTTAGTACTTCAGTTATTAACTTTATGTTTTCAAAAACAACTAAAAACATCAATTTTTTTTCTTTGAGTTTGATTTGATTAGTTTCTTGATCGTTTAGTTGGTGTAAATATTTATTTTTGCAAAGTAGTTTTTTTGATATTTTATCAATTGAACTATGCGTTCACTAAAAGTAAAGTTATAAAAATATTTGTTCATATATAAAATGAAACATTACTAAGAGACAAATCATTAATAGTATCTCACAGTTTTAATTAATAGTTATTCACATCAAAGAAGCTTTTCACATATGTTTAATGTTTACCAATATATTAAAACATACCAAAAAATATATTTAAATGTAATTCTTTATAATGCATCTAATGTATACATGATTATAGATGGAAAAGAGCCACAGAAGCAGTAGAGGTAGTCCAAGCCCAAATCGTTTGAGCCCATCTCCACGTTCTCACGAACCCACATTTCAACCCAGAACTCGGGCCACATCAGCACCTAGTTCTAGCCCACCACCTACCCGTAGGCCCGCCACTGGATCGAGAAGACCATCATCCCCATCAAGTAAACCTTCCTCACCACCTCCACGGGCTTCTACACCACCTTCAAGACGATTAAGTACCGGTTCTACTAGTACTACGCGGGGTATTTCAGTCAATTCAGCTTCACCAAAAATAAGGGCATGGCAGGTAGGGGTGTGCATGGTTCGGTTATTAGCATTAGCCGAAATCATAACCGAAGTCATCGGTTAATTGGTTCGGTTTATTCGGTTAATTTGTCGGTTTTCGGTTAATTTTGGTTAATAGCCAAACCAAACAAGGGCTAAAATTTTTGCTTAGAAATAAATATAATATAATGGAGGTATAAATACATGAAATAAATGTATAAATACATGAAATGGAAGTATAAAATATGAAATACATGAAATGGAGGTATAAAAGCTAGAAATATATGAAAATATAAATGGTTCGGTTCGATTAATTTTGGCTAACCGATAGTACAAAACAAAAACCGATAACCGATTTTTGGCTAATTCGGTTTCAGTTAATCTCGGTTTGGTTTCGGTTAACGGTTCAGTTATTGCTGGCAGGCAAATATTCCTGGTTTTTCCACCGAAGCACCACCAAATCTCAGAACATCTTTAGCTGACCGACCTGCGTCTTATGTACGTGGATCCTCACCCGCTTCTAGAAACGGGAGAAAATCGATGTCACCTACTGCACCTAGAAGCATCAGCTCGTCTCATAGTAGAGGTTCAGTTGCATCTTATGCTGCTGATGATGATCTTGAATCTCTACCGTCCGTTACTGTTGATGGGTCAGAACAATCAAATTCGAGGAGAGTGATCGGGTTTAGAAATAATAACTATAATAAAGTTCCTTCTCCTCAAAAGCCGGGCCGAACAGTTACTTCTAGTTCTGCTCCAAAAAGATCCTTTGATATGGCACTTCGACAAATGGTAATTAACTATCTTTTTTGTTTTTATACGGCCAAACCATACGAAATTGAAATTAATGTTATGTTACACTTTCTTTCCGGATTTAAAAAAAGAAACTTTTAGTTAGGCATAAAAAAGAAACCAATTTAAAAATTGTTACTGGTTTACAACCAACCTACTCTTAATTGCTGATGTGGCACTGCTTGATGACAAGCCAGCCACCACATATGCAAAAAAAGGTTTACGTTTCAAATCAAAAATAAAAATAAATTTATTTACAAGTTTAAAAAAAGTCTTCTGATTTTTATTTCTAAAAAAAATTTATTAAATTAGGGATGAGCAAATGGTACTGGGTACCAAAACAGAACTGGTACCGGTACCGGATTTTCCATACCGAGCCATTTTGGTACCCACTTTTTGCGTTTTTCAGGATTGGTACTTTCGGTTACGTAACGGTTCAGTACGATGCCGGTATTTTGGGTTGATTTACCTTCGAATACCGTGCCATACCATATCGAGCAATTTCGGTACTGGGACCCATTTTTTCGATTTTCGGGATCGGTATGGTTCGGTACCGGTACACTACCAAGCTCAGCCCATATGAAATGTCACATCTGATAGCACGTGGCATATGCATATTCACTAAAATGGCAAATAAGACGCTTCGTCTTCATCAACAATATTTCAAAAAATCAGCAGAAACATATGCCTTGCTGCTTGCTACCAGTTAAAAGGCACATTCGTTGCTAAAACTGGAATTAAATTGCAACGTTGGATAAAAAGGCAAGGTGGTTTCTATTTTAAACCTAATTTACAGTTTTTGAGTAGCGACTACTACTTTTTAACAATCATAACTGTTTTTGTCGTACGCAATATATGAGATGACATTGTTTATTTTTTATTATTATTTTGTGTAGGATCATAGAAAAAGTCCCCAAAATATGTTCAGACCACTGCTCTCGAGTGTCCCTACTTCAAATTTTTACGCTGGGAAATCAAGTCCCGCTTGGAATTCTTCGGTAACAACTAGTAGTAATGCAAGTTCCGATTTTGGCACTAGTGGGCCCCACAATATTGAAGAAAATGAACTAAATGATGACGAGGCAACAAGTGGAAATATAAAGGTCCCAGATTCTAATGTTAATGATGAAGCAATATTCATGTTTGAAAAAACTGATTCTTTAAATGAAGATACAAGGATCGAAACCCAAGATATTTCACCAAATGAAGATGTAATTGTAGATGATTTCAACGGCCAGGATGATATGTTGGTTTGTTCTAGATGTGGTTGTGAGTACTCTGTTATAACGCAAACAGAAGATGACGTTAAAGTTTGTCTAAATTGCCGAAAGTCAACTTCAGCTTTGACCGCCGGTGATACCGTGACAAGCATAGTGTCCGTTGCTAGTTCCGAAACAGAAGATCATGAATTCGTCAACACTCTGAAGCCTCAGTTGACCTTAGTCAAAGATGAATCTCCTGAGTTGACTTGTAAGGACGAATCACAATCTGAGCAACATGAAGATTTACTCAAGGATGGTGGGGACCGTGAACTGGCCCGGGTCAACCATGATGAAATAAGTCAACCAAGTTCAAGTTATAGTGACACGAGGGGAGAACAAATTCAGCACACTGTTAACACTGTTGACTTTCCAAAGTCAAAGGATGAATCTTCAGAACGAGAAGGTATTTCAACAATTCTCAAAAGGTCTAGTAGTATGAAGGGGCCAGTTACACGAAGCAGGAATTTTTCAGCCAGTAGCATTTCTTATGATGCTCTTTCATATATGTCTGCTTCATCTTCTGTTGACTTTGGGCCTCGTTTACAAAGCCAACTGAGTAGCAGGAGATCCGACACAGAAAATTACAAATATGACCCTGTGAATGTAAAACATCGACGTAGTGTGTCATCTTTATCCGGAACTTCTAGTCATGCCTTCCATCCTTCTAGTGTGGGAACAAGTACACTCGATCCATTTGAGGTATCCGTTGTCCGTGAGGATCGAGATGTTGCTGACTCAGCATCCGTGGGACCGCAAGAAAATCCAAGTGAAAACGACACATGCAATGAAAATGTTGATTCAGGTGAAGTTATGTTACCTGAACTTGTAAATGAGCCTTCTTCGTTAGAGGTATCCGTTGTGCCCGTGGAGAGAGATGTTGCTGACTCAGCATCTGTGGGCCCTCACGAAAATCCAAGTGAAAACGACACATGCACTGAAAATGCTGACTCGGCATATGTGGGCCCTCAAGATACTAATACTTTAACGACTTGTACTGTTGAGGAAGGTACAAGTCTAACTCCAGGTGTCGATAGCAATGATGTGACAGAAGTTTCATCGGGTGCGTTATCAGAACGAGAAGTTGATCGAACGTCTTCATCTTCTCCTGCTTCACAATGCCATTCTTCTCGGCATTCTGAGAGCAGCGTAGAAGAGTTTCAGGACCCTCATGCCACAGCTGCAGTTAGTAAAGATACAGAATTTAACACCTCAAATCATTCAAGCAGCATCATTGGTACGTGTATCTGTAATCGTCGATTATCAGTCTTTCTTGCATTCTTCTTTTGTCGTTTGGTTTCAGTGGCGGACCCAGGAATTTTTTCATGGGGGTGCGGAACATATTTAAAATTTTTAGGCCCCAAGGTATATAAGTAAAAAAAATTGGTTCGTATCGGGTCGGTTCGAGTCGGGTCGGGTCATGTAAAACAAAAGAACTTCAAACTAAATTTACCTCGTTAAAACGGTTCCCAAATTCTTGATTTTGAAAATCCACATCAACGAATTCGGAAGATGTATCAACTTTCCTCTTGAGAAATCGCGCCATAACGTCCCTACTCATGGTTCCTATCGGCTATCACAAACAAATTGATCTATAAGTTCATGGCTCCATGACATATTACATAATGTAACAAGTATTCAAGCCCTAGAAATCATAATGTAAATCACACTAAAAATCATCTAAACATCATATACACCATTAAAAAAAATAAAAATAAAAAACCCCAAACATCAGGTCTGATAGTATATAACCCACCATAAAAAAGACAAAATATCATCATCATCACTAACAAAATATAAATATATAACCCACCACAAAATCAAATATCATCACTAACAACAAGAAGCACATGTCTCCATCGAAAAATCACTTCCGGTGGCTACCGGTTCCGTCCCACCCCACCAAAAATCAACCAAAACTCAATAAAAAATCATCAAAAAAATCAACCAAAAATCATCAAAAATAACAAAGAAACTTACCCGTGTTCGATCGGCTGTGATATGATGACTGATTACGGTGGTATGCGGCTGCTGTTGTCGCTGATGTTCTGATCGCTGGCGTGCGTGCAGGGAGGATAGAGAGTGGGAGAGAATATATAAGGGTTTTGGGCTTGTTTATTTTATGTTAGTTTGAAATATTGTTGATTTGTTAGGTTTGTTTATTGGGCTAAGACTTAGTAGTGAGCTAGTTAAATGTATTGGGTATTTGGGTTTAGTTATTTAGGTATTAAAAGGTATATAATTTAGGTAGTGTTTTTAAAAAAAAAATAAGAGTTTACTAAAAAAAAATTAAAATATAAATTGATAACACTTTTTACCTAAGGGGTGCGGACGAAAAATTCCAAGGGGTGCGGACAGAAGATTCCATGGGGTGCGGACAAAAAATTTCAAGGGGTGCGGACGGGATTTTCGACAGAACTTAGCACTAAATTTTTTTTTCCCGGGGGTGCGCCCGCCCACCTTGGGCCAAGCTTAAGTCCGCCCCTGTTTGGTTTGTTGAAGATAGTGGTGACAAGATGGAGCGGGTTAGGTAAGAGGTCAAAACGGGTTTGGTCTGGTCATTTTTCTGTAGGGATGGTACCGTAAAAAAACCCGAACTCGACGGACCCGGGTATAGGGTTAGTTTCAGAAGTTCTTGCGCTCGATTACCCGAACCAGTATGACCAGTTTACTCGAATATATTATATAATAATTTTATAAATATAATAAATAATTAAATAGTATGTTGAATTTATTATGAGCTTGAAATTATTAAACTTATATAAGTGTAAAGTATTTGATATTTTAAATCGGTTTGAAGTGAGTTAAGACCGAGTTTTGGGTTGACCGGTAAACGTTTTTGTCCATTCCGTAACTTTGTTATTACAATACGATTTTATATATCTAAAAAATAACGATTTATGATGCGAAAAGCATCAAAAATAAACTTTGGGATACGTTGAAGCCATTTAATCGGTACTACCTGTTTCCCTTTTAGCTAAATTTATTGATTTGACCCATTTTTATGAAGCTGTGTGTGTAGTCAAGCTTTACACGTATTGTGAATACTAACATTAAGTTTTCATATGTCAGAAGAATCAATGGTTTTGGTTGAAGGCCAAGAAGGAACAAAGGGAAGAAGTTTGACACTCGAAGAAGCAACCGACACAATTCTTTTTTGCAGCTCGATAGTTCATAATTTAGCCTACGAGGCTGCAAATATAGCGATCGAGAAAGAAAACCCGTCAGAACCTTTAGAAAACAATGATTATCAGCCGCTTGTGCCAGCCGCCACTAAAAGTTATTCCAGTAGAAAATATCTTCAAAGCCGAAAAACAAGCAAACGGTCATCAAAATCCCAAAAAACGAGGAGAAAAACAATGGAAGGAGACACCATGAAAGATCCTAACAGCATAAACACAGGTGAGGAAACAGACGTACCGAAACCCCGTATTGTTTATTCTAATAATAAAGAGAACACGAAACCACCGGTACTAGAATCTAAATGCAACTGCAGAATAATGTGATATGATAGAATATCGTTTGAACCTAGCACAGAGGTTTCAGGTTCGAATCTAGTTTCCACTGGTTTCTTTATTTTTTTTGCCTTTTAACCCCCTTAAAGTTAACTTGCGCGATGCAAGTTGTGTTTTAACACGCCCTCACGGTTAGCAATAAAAAATAAAAAAGGAATGTGGTTTGAGTATTAAGGATGAATTTGATCTTAAATTTTTGGTGGTGTAAGTATTGTAAAGTTAATTATTAGGTTATATAGCCAGGGTTGTGAATGGTGAGTCATATTTTTGTTTTATTAGTGGTTTGTATTGGTGTCATATATATAGAACAGAATAAGTACTTAGCAATTGTTGATTGGTGTTTGGATGTGAAGGATTGATTTGTCTCTTGATTATTTTGTAACATTGACAAGATTGAATAATATATTTGACAATTTATTTTGTGTTTCTTCTTGCTCTTATAAACCATGTTCCTTGCAAAGTCCAAACACTAGTTTGGTTGGTGTTTCAAACCGGACCGGGTCGACTGGTCGGACTCCGGTCCGCCCAAGACGGGCCCGAGAATGATTTTTCTTTTCTTTGTCTATATCTTATGGAGTTTGAGCTTGTTACATGCATCATTTATTTGGTTTTTAGGTTTCTATATCAATGTTTTTACCGATTACAAAAAAATCAGAGCGAACTGTCTAAAGGCATAAACCTTCTTCATTTCAACCTAATATCATCAACCATCGGCCATCGCTGATTTAACGCGCCAAGCAATATGATCATTGGGACATAACTAAAAATGGTTCCCCAATGTGTTCATTCATAATGTAATTTCAGGAACCAATGAACATGGTAGTTCAAGGGGGCAACGCCGTTCAAATGGGGATGCACCTCCTCGGTAGTGGTTCGGGGGAAACATCCCAGGAGGGGTTCATGAGCAGATTTACATGACTAGGGTAAAAAGATGTATGAAAAATGATGGTTAGTGAGAACTGGTCATGAGTGACAAATTAGTTGCAAACTATGTATCAATCATTGCGTTGATTCGGTCTGAATCATCTGGTCTGAATTGAGATATGTCAGTATAAACAAATCACACGAATTTTCATAAAAAAGTTCATACTCAATTCTTATAATATACACATTTTATCTTATCAGATTATTGATTTCGTGTACCCATGAAATACTTTAATCTAAAAGTGAGATATACACGATCCAGAATGTCTAAGTGAAACACAAAACCTACATCTTATATTATTAATTTACATATAGCAAATGTTTCAGTTAAAGATACCAATATTCTCGATTTTATGGTATATTAAGAATTTAAGATATTTGATTTTGAAAGTTTATGAAACTAGTTTAACCTCAAAAAGCTAAACGATATAGGTTTTTCCGTTGTTGCTCCTTAAATCATTTTTAGCTTTTTTTTATTATTTACGATATTGTAATCCTCTTAAACTTAATCATCGGAAAAACTCATATTTACTTCGCACATTTCACACCAATAATCCACCTCTTATTTGATCACCATCCAATCGTGTACAAAATTACAAATTACAATAAAAGTTGCAAAGATAAGTAGATAACATGATCAAGGTCGGCCCAAGGCAAGTGCCGAGGCAACCACATAGGGGCCGCTACTTCTGGGGCCCAAAACTTTATATTTATTTGTATGTATTTAAAAATTTGTTTTTAACTAAAAAATAATCATAATTTACAACCCGATAATAAAAATTTGTTTTTAACTAAAATCTATAAAATTTAAAATCTAATCATAATTTACAACCCGATAACATTTATAAACCCATTAACATTTTTGTTAAAGTAATCCAATTAAACTCGATTTTTTTTTTTTAGTTTTAGTGTATCTAAACCCATTTGCCATTTAATTCATTTAACCCACTAAAGCAAAATAACATTATAAACATAATTAAATAACAAACTAATGGCAAAAGAAATTAGAAAAAAGTGGGCATCAGTTTGTCCAAAGTCCAGCTGATTAATGATTATTGCATGGTACACAAGCATGTGTATTTTTTATTGAATTTATGACCAATTTGTTGATAAACTAAGCTAATGTAGATGATTATGTGGTTGACTAATAACCAAATATTATTTTGTTAAATTCATATAATTTTGATTTGACTTTTTAGTCAATTGGATATAAAGTTTGATATGTTGCAAATTTGAGGTTAGTTTGTTGTTGCAAATTCATCTCTAGCGTTTGATGGAATTTTCCTTCTATTTCTTTTGAACGATATGTTAGTCCCTAAATTATTTCCCCTTAGCCTTGCTCATGTTTAAATCAGAGATCTCTCTTTTAAGAGACGTATGTCTTTACCAAGTGGGCTATTTCACATTGGCGAATGAATTAACACTTTTTTTTTTGCTCCTCACATAACTACCACAAAACTTCTCTCTGCGATTTAACATTAGAAACACAAAGTAAATGGGTTTTTGGGTGCTTTGTTCATCTTTTCCTTTTGGGATATAAAATATTGAGTTATATTATTAAAGTCAACCTAGAAAATGAAATCTTTTTGGTACAGAAAATTTAGTTTCATCCTCATTTCCAAATAAAAATAATAAAGAGTTCCATGTTGCATATGGTTTTATTTAATGGTAAAGGATTGTATATCTTTGTATCTACAGGTTAAATTAGAGTAGGGTTTAAGAATTAGTAACAATCATATTTCTTTTTTACTCTACAAGTAATTTAAATGTCTTTGGTAAATTGTGTAGGGTATGAGAGAATGTATTTTAATAGTGAATAGTTAATGGTTAATGAGATGGAATATATTTATACGGATTATATCTTTACCTTTGTATATTATGAAATTTTAATGATGTAACACATGAAAATATGAATGTGAAGAAAATTTTGGGTCGGGTTCGGGTTCGTGTAAAATTTTGGGGTTTTGAGTCGGGGTCCGTATAGAATAATCTGACATGACAAATATTGGGTCGTATATAGTTATATGGCTCGTATAATGTTATACGACTCATATAGTTGGAGAAAATATTAGGTCATGTAACCTTCTATACGGGTCATATAACATTATATGAGGTTTGGGTCGTATAACATAATATGGGTTGTATAACATTTTATACGGGTCGTATAGTGTTATACGGCCCCGTATATATAAAGACAAAAAAAATCTCTAACATTTTTTTGTGCAACAATCGCTTATATGTAGGGCTGGCATATCGTGTATACCCGTACACGATAAGACACGACACAATAAGACACGATACACGAAATCTCATACACGAACACGACACGATAACTTATCGTGTTCTTTTTTTCAAACACGAACACGACACGATATACACGAAAATTACCTATTAATACCTGTTAACACGACTGTTCGACTGTTATACACGAAAATTACCTGTTAATACCTGTTAACACGAACGAAAACACGAACACGACATGCTATTTGAGAGTTACAGAGGGAGTTTAGGGTTTTATTTTTTTTTAATTGAATGAGGAATGAAAATAGAAAGGAATTAAGGAACCCACACGCACATGACTGATGAGTTTTATTTAATTTAATTTCTTATCGTGTACTAACAGGTATTAACAGGTATTTAACCTGTTTATACACGAAAATTAACAGGTAATCTCGTGTCTTCCTGTTTGGTACACGATACATGTTAAGGCCATACACGATACCTGCTAACTTCGTGTAGGTTCGTGTCGTGTATTCGTGTAAAATTGACAGCCCTACTTATATGGTACGTATAACTCTATACAGATAGTATAACGTAGAGATATAAAAATAAGATTTTATATGTGTAAGAATAATGATGGAAGCTAATATACTAATTGTTTTGTTTTGTTTTTTTTAGTAGACAAATGCACATGGGCCACCAAAATCAGGAGTGGTCCTTGTCATCATCCTTTAGGCCATGTGTAGTCATAACGCCCCTTTGTGGGCGTTATGCGACACGTGGCGCGCCACGTAAGCGTGGGGCGTTATGGGGCCTTATGCATTTTAAGCCCGTAGTCATAAAGCCCCCGTCTAATCATTACTCAATTATTACTTTCTAATTTTTTATAATTATTTTCTAACTTTATAAAATTAAAATTCATTTCATTAAATTAAAAAACATTACACTAAAATAAAAATAAAAACATTACACTAAAAAAAAAAAAAAAATTGCGTTGGTACACGGTTTGAAAGTTCGTGCATTTTTTGTTTATATCGGTCCACTTGCCCGATATAGAGTCCGGTAGGCGGTATTCCTCATCTTTACCAATTAGCTCGAAAAAAAGTGATCGTATTCGGCTCCAAAAAACTGATTTATCTTGATAGTTTGCTACAAAAAAAAGATATAATTTATTAGAAAAATAAAAACAGAAAATAAATACAGAAAATAAAAAACAGAAAATAAATACAAAAAACAGAAAAATAAATACAGAAAATAAAAAACAGAAAAATAAAAACAGAAAAATAAAAACAGAAAATAAAAAACAGAAAAATAAAAAAAGAAAAAATAAACAGAAAATACTTAAAAAAAACTGCAAAAAACAGAAAAAAAAAAAAAAAAACAGAAAAAATTTAAAAAATATACCTATAACCGGGTCCTCCGACACATCGATGAAAGCGCGGGTTGACGCATACTCCTCTTCGGGCTCCCACCGGATCACATTTTTTTTCGCTCGGGTGCTGGTTTCCGCTTTTTTTTTATGTTGCCGTTTTGCTTTTCCTTTTCCTTTTTGTGTCTCCGCTACTTCGGGTTGTGTTTCCGGAACAACATCGGGTTCGTGTTGTGGGGAGCCGAAAGCTTGAGCCGACCCGAACGCTTGAGACGACCCCATTCCGTCGGTGTTTTGATTCGGGTTCCACCCATAGAGATTCGGGTCCCATGATAGCGGTTGGTTCAAAAGATTTATGAACGAAGAATTTTGTTGATTGTAGTCGACAAAACCGGAGCCGAAAGGGTTGGGTCGAGTGGGAACCGGCGACACGGGGCGAGTAGGATTACCACTTTGGTTTGGGTCCGCACTTGATCGGGGAGGAATGAAGCCACGATTGAATGGATGCATTGTATAAAATATAAGTTTTCTAAAAAAAAGTGGAAGAGATAAAGGGTTGGGTTGAGTGTGTATGGTAAAAAAATTAGGAAAGGAGGTATTTAAGAAAGTTTTGGAAAAAAATTGAATTTTTTTTTTTTTTTTAAAGGAATTGACCGTTGTAAACGGTCAAAAAATACAAAATTCAATTTGATAGCGCCGTTACTCACATCGCGCGGCTTCAAAAATTTGCAAACATGGCGCCGCTTGTTTTGGTGTTCATGGCGCCATACCGGCGCTATGAGGGCATACCGCCCACCCATGCCGCCCACTACGCAAAGCCTTAGACTTTGCAAGTCATAAAATTCCTACCTACCTTTTTAGGGTAGGCTATTAGCATGTTTTTCCAGTGACAAAATCACAAAAGTAACTTAACCTATAAATACATAGGCAATCAAAACTCAGATTTTCTATCTATTAATGCATATATAAAAGCACATGATGTGAGGTCCACATTTACCATTTACCCTCTTTAGTCTTTACTCGACTTGTTACAAATTCAGTTCTCATCATTCACCTTTCACTAATTTTCAAAAGTTCATAACTTATTGTTGTATCAAAAAATTCATAACTTATTGTTGTGTCCCAACTATAAGGATCCATAATGTCGAATACCCAAATCCCAGCTGACGTTAAATGGATCTTCGCTGACGTCAAGATAATCCGTTCCTTGAAGCTACAAAAGAATAAACCGTTAGCCTCGTCACGGAGGGCCCCGGGAGGGGGATCCGTGACCAAGCTCCGGCGTGAGAGTAAGTAAACTTGCCGGAGAGTGAGAGGAGCTTCTTCCGATGAGTGTGATCACCGGAATGTTTCCTCTTTGGTGTGAATCCAATAAATACGTGTGTGTGTATTGAATGTATAGGAATGTTGGTCGGAATTAATGAGAGAAGAGTAAATGAGAGAATATTAAATGTGATACATCCTATCTGCCTTGTGGTCATCCTCTGTAGCTCTTATATAATCCCTGGCCCTTTTTCCACATGTGAGATATTTTATCAAGGTGATCCAACGGATTCTGCGGGCTCTCGAGGGGTTCAGACACGTGTCTGACCCCTAACGGTATGATGGCAACCTTATTTAATGTTCTGGCCGGAGGAGTACGATTGCCAGCCAAGATCCTCTGTTTATCAAACATTAAATGAGGCTTGCACCTTCTGATTACGGTTTCCCGCTCATTACAAACGAAGGGAACCTTAATGGGCAAGGCATCTTGTTATTTGGGCTTGTTCGTAGTTGGGCCTACATAAGGGCAGCCCAAAGCAGGTAAAATGGGATTTCCCATTGGCCCGTCGTCAAGTCATCTTTAGTCCCTGGTTCTGAGACCCGAGGCTCATGATCCGGGGCTGAATCATAGCTGTTCAAAAGGGGGTTTTTCTTTTCTTTGGGCTTCGAGTGTGGGCCCACTCCTGATCAGTTATAATTAACTGCTCCCACCAGCCATCATGTCGCCGGACGCCTATAGCGGGAGTTAATCCCCTAGAGACACATGCATTTTTGAATTTTGAAGGGACTGATGACAGGACGGTTTCCTGTGTGTCAGTTATCCTCTTTAAATACCTCATACCTTTTCAAATTTCCTATCTAGACCTTCTGGTTCCTTCTCTTTTTCCGTCATACTTCCTCCGATCATCATTTCTTCTCCGATCATGAGTCGCTCCGGCCGTTCTGTAATCAAGTCTGTCTTGACGGAAAAGGACTTAAAGTCTTTTGTTAAGACATATAACATCCCTGAACAGTTTTCCCCCACCTTGCCGGGTCCTAACGAATCGGCAGTATTCACACCAGATAGAATCCCTCTTTATACCTTGGCTTTTTCCTCCTGCGGAGTTCGATATCCCCTTTCCTCTTTCAAGGTTGATCTGCTTCATCATTTTGGGGTTCACTTTTCTCAGCCGCATCCCTTAGGGTTGATGAGAGTGGTGCACTTCGAGTTGTCCTGCGCGGCCATTTCCGGTGAACCTTCCATTCCCTTATTTTGTATGTTTTACAAACTGATCTCTGACGGAGATTGGTTTACCTTTGCCAAGAGACAGAACAACGTGTCAAACCCCTGTTACACTTTTATGCCAACTTCCACTTACCCAAAGGATTGGAAAAGTAGGTTTATTTTTTGTCTCTGCTGCCATGATACCAGAATCCCCTTTGCCTAGGGATGTCGATGCCCCCATTGAAGATATTGTTCCTACCCTATCGGCTAATGAGACTGTTCAATGGAAACGCATGTGTGAGAACCCTACCAGGGCTTTCACCTTTTCTGAGGGTATTTTGGCCATGGGAGGGTTGAGTCCTTCCTATTCTGTTCGACCCAAGGCTTTCTTTGGTAAAATAGGTATCTTTTTACCTCGGACCTGCGTTTGTTTATTTTTGTTTCTTGGTATCTGTGTAGTCATCTTTAGTGCCTTCCTTTCGCAGAGTTGACTTTGTGGAGGTTGCTCCAGGGAGACTCTAAGGATGTGAAGTTTGTGGTTGATGGTGAAGTTGTTCGGGGCTGAACCGGAGTGGGGTAGTGCAAGTTACCGGGGGGTCTGCTCAGGTGGGGGGCTCTGTTGCTGTAGAGGGGGGTGAGGACACTTCCTCTGATGGGGAGGAAAGTTCCCCTGATCCTGCCCCTGTTAAGCGTTCTGATAGGAGTGATGATGAAGACCTGGAAATTCGTTTACTTCGCAAGAGGAAAGCTGCAAGTCCTCAGCCAGCCCCCGTTCCCCGTGATATCCGTCAAAGGATCCAGAGTGCCAGTGGGCAGAAGCTTCCCCCTCCTTCGAAGGCTGCTTCCGAACTTCCCCCCGTTGGGGTCAAGGGTTCTTTGTCCAAACATCTGAGATCTTTAAGTCTTGTGAGTGCACCTTTGTTGGTGAGTCATTTTTTCTTCTTGTCTATTCTGTCTCATCTCTGTTTTATTTCTGATGTTTCTCTTGGTGCAGGGGAGTTCTCGTGATCCCATAGTAATCTCTACTGGTCCCTCCTCTTCCCGTGTTCGGGACAAGACCCCGGAAGTAGGCCTGGCTCACTTTACCTCAGCCTTTGAACTCTCTCCTCTTCATGCTACGGGGACCAGTAAGCCCACTGAACCTGAGGGTCTTACCCATCGGTCCCCTTTGGCTCCTCTGTTCGCTGATGCTATCCCCTTTACCTATGTCCCCAAATGGAAAGTAACTCATTCCTCAGTGATAGGAACTCCTGAGGCTGCTAGGGACTTCCTGAGTCATGCTGTTCCTCCCTCCCATAAATTCGTAAATTCTGCTTTGAGGGATGATCTTTTCGAGGATCAATATAGCATGTCTCTTTGTGAGAGCTTTTTCAGGGGTGCTGGCATGCTGCAGCGGATTGATGATTTGAGGAGGGCTAACGAGGGTCTCAAGGGTGAGCTTAAAACTTCCCAGTCTATTGCTGACGAACTTAGGTGCCAAGTGGTTGAAGCTGAGAGAAAGCTGCAGGAAGAGAAGGTATGTAGCCCTTCTCCCCTCCCCTTTATTTTATTTTCCAATTGTTTTTTGGATTTTTTGTGATGTTTCTTGTCCAGGGGGCTGGAGCCATGCTGGAGAGGAAGGAGCGAGCCTGGGAGCGGGAGATGGCGGTGTTGGTGGAAGAAAAAGAAGGGTTGGCTGCTGAGTTGAAGTATGTATGCGGATTATGGGATAGCCTCTGATGATAATCAGCGGTTGGCAAAGGAAAAACATTGGTTAATTACTGAAGGTTTTGGAGCCTTCCTTGCCGCCGTTGCCCAGTCAGAGGATTTTAAAAACGGTTTGGAGGAAGTGTATAGGGCGTACCGGGATGTTGGCTACCAGGCTGGGCTAAAGGATGGCTATATCTATTCTGCTCAGGGCCTGGGCAGAAAAGAGACTCCGCTTTACAACTCCAAAGCAAAGAAGAGACTATCCAAGTTGGATGAGGAGTTTGCGGGTAAAACCCCGGCCATTCTCAAGAAAATCCTGGAGCATCCCATGATATCAATCGAAGAATTGAAGGCCCTGTTCTCCTCCGCTGGTCCTTCATCTCCACCGTCTTTGTCTGGGGGTAATCCCCAGTAATTTCCAAATATTAACTCTTTTCGATGTGGTTGTAATTTGGATAACTTGCCTGCTCTAGGATACTTAAACCTTTTTTTGTTGTTTGGAAGGAGGTCCTTTGTGTTGGGGGCCTCCTTGGTATCGAATCATGCATCTTTATGATTGTTTGTTGTTTTCTTACCTTTGCTTGTTTCTTGTTGTGGCTTTTCATGTTGCAGGGGCTTTTTGCCAGGAATCAAGTTGGCGTTTCCCTGAAGACCTTTGGGTGTTTTGCCAGAAGATGTGCTTTGGTCTAAGTTTGTTGTGTTTGTTGTTTTGTATGCTTTTTGCTTTTGCCAAAGTTGTTAGGGCTTTTCTTTGTACATTTATTTTGCAAATAAATAAAGAAAGACTTCTTTTTGTAGTTTGCTTACAGAAGTGTATTGTATTTATGGTTTGTTTTGGAAAACCAAGATTGTCTGTTCGAGGCCAATCACTGGACAGGTTTATAATGTGAGATTATGTTTTTGGTTTGTTTTGTCCGCTCTTTTTGGGTTAGCTAGACCCTATTTTGCCCCACAGCCGGGCTTTTGGTATGTTTGATATACCTTATACACGTGTGTTCATTTATTGGTTAGGTTTATAGTATTCCTGGGCACGTCTGCCTGGTTATAACACCTGTTATTTTACCAAAAGAGGACAGATTAGTTGTCCGTTTGTCATTTACTTATTGGGGGTTAAACTTCCCAGCATAAGTTGTTACAAAAGATCTGTTCTTGGGGGAGCCCCAGATTAATAGTTTGAATATTACAAAAGTGGCTCTTGGCCGTTTTTCCTGGGGATAAACCCCTCATATGTAATACTTCCTAAGTTGCATGAGGTTCCACGTCCTGGGGACCTCCTTGCCCTGGAGAGTTTCCAATTTGCAGCTTCCTTTGCCATTTGCCCATACGACACGATAGGGTCCTTCCCAATTGGGTCCTAACTTTCCAGTGCTCTCTTGCAGACTGGCTTCATTTGCTCTCAGGACCAAATCTCCCGGGACTAGGTTGAGCTTCTTCATCTTGGCGTTGTAATAGCTTTCCAGCTGTTTCTTATACTTAGCCTCCTTGACCGCTGCTACTTCTCTCCTTTCTTCCAGTAAGTTCAGGTTCATCCGGAGGTCTTGTTCGTTCTCCGCCTCCCTGAGCTTCATCCTTGCAGTCGGGGATCCTATCTCAGCTGGGATGACTGCCTCAGTCCCATAAGTCAGGCTAAAAGGAGTTTCCCCGTTGCAGTTCTTGGGGGTGGTCCTGTATGCCCACAGTACAAACGGTAGCTCCTCCAGCCATCCTTTTTGTTTCCTCCCTAGTCTCCCTTTCATCCCTTTGATAACGCTTTGGTTGGCTCTTTCTACCAGTCCATTGCTTTGGGCATGAGTGATGGAGGTAAACACCTGTTGTATGTGCATCTGCTCGCACCACGGCTTGAAGGGTCTCCCAGCAAATTGGACACCGTTATCACTTACCAGCTCTTTTGGGACCCCGTACCTGCAGATGATGCTATCTAGTACGAATCGCCTCTTTTGTTCCCCGGTTATTTTAGCCAGGGGCTTTGCTTCGATCCACTTGGTGAAATAATCAATAGCGACAACCACATACTTGACTCCTCTTGGATCCTCCGGAAATGGTCCGATTATGTCGATGGCCCATTTCTGGAAGGGCCAAGATGTTGAGACTGGTATCATCGGGTGTTTGTGTCGATGAGTCATAGGTGCGTGTACCTGGCAGTTATCACATTTCTTGACCTCTTCGGATGTTGTTTCGTACATTCGAGGCCAATAGAATCCTGCATTCTTTGCCTTTGCTACTATCGTCCTTGGCCCCGAATGCATTCCACAAATTCCCTCATCCATCTCCCTAATCACATACTCAGCTTCTTCCATGTCAACACACTTCAAGGATGGGCCCAGGTATGACCTCCGGTATAGTTCTCCATCAACCATCTCATATTGCAAGGCCTTTACCCTTATCTTCCTAGCCGCCCAGTCTCCCTCGGGTAGTGTCCCGTCCTGGAGGAATTTTACGATTGGCGTCATCCAAGTTTCTTGTACATTCTCAACAGTAGCTACTTCCTTTGTGCTGAGGGAGGGAGAGGTTAGGACTTCCACTTTGACTTTTATGGCTAGGTGGTCAAATGCTACTGAGGCTAGCTTGCTGAGGGCATCAGATTTTCTGTTTCTCCCACGGGGGATGTATTCCAGCTTAAAAGTTCTGAATGCCTCGGCCGTCTCTTTGACCTTTGCCACGTATTGAGCCATGATGTTGTCTTTGGCCTCATACTCTCCTTGGTATTGTTTGACGACCAGCTGTGAGTCAGTACTGGCTTCCACATGCTTTGCTTTCATCTTTTCTGCTAATCTCATCCCTGCTAGAAGGGCTTCATATTCTGCAGTATTGTTGGTGTTTTCAAAATCCAGCCTTATAGCATAGGTTAGCTCAACTCCTTCACGGCTCGTCAAAGTAATGCCCGCTCCGCTCCCTTCTTCGCTGGAGGCTCCATATGTGAACAGCTTCCATACAGCCTCGTCTTCCATCTCTTTCTCTTCTTTCTCCAAGGCCTCCCATTTTAGGAGTTCTTTTTCTTCATCCTCAGGGACTTCTGCTAAGAAATCGGCCAGTATTTGTCCTTAGCCAACCGCCCCGACAGCTCCGGCCTCCTGAGTACCTTTTGGAGGGGTTGATCAGTCATTAGGGTGATCTTGTGCCCTTGGAAATATCTCCTGAGTCTCCGGGATGCGAAAACAAGGGCCAATGCTAACTTCTCCAGAGGCATGTAGCGTTCTTCAGGGCCTTTAAGTGTTCTACTGATGAAGTATATCGGTATTTGCTTTCTCTCCCGTTCCACCATCATGACCGCACTTATGGTTGTTTTTGAGGCGGACAGATATAAGAGGAGCTGCTCCCCGGGTACCGGGGTGGCCAATGTTGGGAGCTTGCAGATATAAGCTTTCATTTCTTGAAAGGCAGCCTCTGCCTCGGAGGTCCATTTAAACCTGTCTGTTTGGAGACAGTCCTTCAGCACCTTCATGAAGGGGAGAGTCCTGTCAGCTACTTTTGACAAAAAATGGTTTAATGCGATTAGCCTCCCGTTCAGCTGCTGGATATCCTTCAGGGACCTAGGAGACCGCATTTCAGCCACAGCTTGAGTTTTCTCCGGGTTAGCTTTGATTCCGCCCTTAGTGACTACTACCCCCAAGAATTTTCCCTCTTCTACCCCAAAACAGCACTTCCCGGGGTTTAGCTTCATATTCACATCTTGCATAGTGCGGAGGGTCTCGGCTATGTCATCTACCATGGCCATCTCGGTCAGGCTTTTGATAACGATGTCATCAACGTATACCTCCAAGTTCCTCCCTCGTTGCTCCCTGAAGAGGGCGTTCATAAATCTTTGATACGTGGCCCCAGCGTTTTTAAGACCGAAGGGCATCTTGGTATAACAAAATGTCCCTTCGTCCGTGATGAAGGCGGTTTTCTCCTCGTCCTCTATTGACATTTGAATCTGATGGTATCCTTTATAGGCATCTAGGAAACATTTCAGGGGGTATTGGGATAGGGAATCCACCTGGACGTCTATTTCTGGGAGGGGGGTAGCAGTCCTTAGGACATGCTTTGTTTAGATCTTGGAAGTCAATGCACATCCTCCATCCCCCGTCTTTCTTCTGAACCATGACTGGGTTAGCAACCCAAGATGGGTACTTCACTTCCCTTACTATTCCATCTCTGAGCAGCTTCCTGGTCTCTTCACAGGCGACCCTCATTTTACTAGGACCCATGCTTCGTTTTTTCTGCTTTACCGGCTTTACCCAAGTGTACGTATTCAGCCGGTGTTTAGTTAGGCTCCTTGGGATTCCTGTCATATCCCCATGTTGAAATGCAAACACATCAATGTTGAGAAGGAGCAATTCCTTGAGAGCACTCTTACACTTGTCACTCAGGTGGCTTCCTACTTTAACCGTCTGCTCCGGGAACCTGTCGCTAAGGACCCATTCCTCGACCCCCTCTTTCTGGGGCTTCTCGGATGTTTCTCCCTCAGATACGGAAGAAATTACTTCGTATGCAGACTTTACCCAGGCCAAGCCCTTTGGCGTCTGGAACACTAGGGCTCCGTGTGGGGTGGATGCTTGTGCTTGCAAGTCCCCAATTCCAGGTCTTCCCAGGATTGCGTTGTATTTTGAGGGTGCCCGGACCACCGTAAAAGTTAGGTTTATAGTTCGAACGCGATCTCCTACCCCAACTGTAAATGGGAGTCTGATCTTTCCCAGGGGGTGTGACACACTGTTGTTGAATCCTACTAGAGGGATGGAGTCCTCCTCAAGCCTGTCTCTTACATCCCTGTCAAACCTGAGGAAACAGTGCTCGTATATAACTTCTACCCCATATCCCCCGTCCATGTGTATTCTGGCCACTTTGTGACCGGCTATTATGGCTGAGATGTTTAGTGGGAGCCGCTGCACCTCACTTTCCTCCAGGTGTGGCATCAGAATGGGAGCTTTCATGCAGTCCGGGGAGCCCAGGATTCTGGCCTTTACACTTCTGGTGGCATCAAATTCATTCCTTCTTCTAATCATATCTACATCTGCCCTCCCAGGATCCCTTGCATCTTTCCCTCTACGATCCCCTCCTCCTTCCTTAATTTCCTTAACCAGATGGGCCAGTTTTCCCGTTTTCACCGCGGCTTCTATTTCCCTCTTTAAGTACATGCAATCATCGGTCTTATGGCCAAATCCTTTGTGAAAGTCACAATACTCGCTTGGCTGTGCCTTTGGCCCAGGCTTTATGGATGGTGGCCTTGGGAAGGAGTTTTTCACCCTCTCGGTGGCCAATATTTCACTAGGGGTCTTGGTGAGAGGGGTGAAGCTGTCAGAATAGGGGGATTGGCCTCTCCCCCGAGGTCTATACGGGGAGTATGAGGGTCTTGCCCTATCATGCAACATTCTATCAAAAGCAGGCTTTCGGGAATTGGGTGTACCTTTATCAGGAGGTTTTGCAATCGGGGTGACCCTCCGGGGTGGGGTGTCCGTCTCCTTGGCTTTGCTGACTGTGTCTTTGCCCCTGACGAAGGCTCTGACTCTGTCTGTGAGACTGTCAAATGAGTGGGGGAACTCTTCCCCCAGCTTCTCGCATAGTTGTGCATGTTTCAGTCCGTTTATGAAACCGCTGATTTTCATGACTTCCGGGACGTCCTTGATATTCATGCTTTCCTTGACAAACCTTTCCATGTATTGGTCTATCCGCTCGTTATCCCGCTGCCTTATGTGCAAGATCTCGTTTGGGTTCTTGACCACTTTTCTTTGTTGACCAAAGTTCCTCAGGAACTTTTCACTTAGTTCTTCGTAGCTGTCAATTCCCCCAGGAGGGAGGCTGTCAAACCAGAGCCGGGCCCCCTCCGTCAGGGTCTGTACGAACATATGGCACCAGACTGGCATGGGCCACCGCCCCAGTTGTCCTGCTCCCATGAAGGCATGAAGATGATCTTCGGGGTCTCTCGTCCCGTCATACCGGTCGAAGTTGGGAGGTAGTTTTGTTTTGGGGGGCTTAGGTGCTTCTGCTATCCTTCGAGTGAACTTTGAGACTTCAGCCAGGTCCCGAGGAAGGTAGGGTTGGTCTAGACCGTCACCACTTGGGTTTTCTCTCTCTTTTCCTTTTCCCTTTGGTCTCTTTCCCGTGATGAGGTCTTCTCTTTCTTCCGAGGACATCTGTCTAAGGGCTGTCATGAATGTTTCCAGTGGGTCGCTACCACTGCTCTTGCTCTTGGGGTTTACCTCGTCCTGGTTGGAAGGTGTATCGAAAGACAGTTTCGCCCTAAGACTGTTAAGCTTTTCTTGTCTCTCTAGATCTGCGAGACACTATTTTAACTCGTCCTTATGCATGGCAACAAAGTCTGGAGTGATGGCCCCTTCTCCTTCCAGGGTTTCCACCTGGTTCTCGTTCTCGTCCTCATGAGTTATGTCTTCTACTGTGACTTTGTCATGGTCATTTTGTACCGTCTGGGTGATGTGTGAACCGGGTGTAGCATCCATGTTTGTCGTTTCTGAAACGGGTTATCTTTAACGTCGAAGTTCAGTGTGGAGACACCGGTCAGGCTGATGTCCCACGGATGGCGCCAATGTCGAATACCCAAATCCCGGCTGACGTTAAATGGATCTTCGCTGACGTCAAGATAATCCGTTCCTTGAAGCTACAAAAGAATAAACCGTTAGCCTCGTCACGGAGGGCCCCGGGAGGGGGATCCGTGACCAAGCTCCGGCGTGAGAGTAAGTAAACTTGCCGGAGAGTGAGAGGAGCTTCTTCCAATGAGTGTGATCACCGGAATGTTTCCTCTTTGGTGTGAATCCAATAAATACGTGTGTGTGTATTGAATGTATAGGAATGTTGGTCGGAATTAATGAGAGAAGAGTAAATGAGAGAATATTAAATGTGATACCTCCTATCTGCCTTGTGGTCATCCTCTGTAGCTCTTATATAATCCCTGGCCCTTTTTCCACATGTGAGATATTTTATCAAGGTGATCCAACGGATTCTGCGGGCTCTCGAGGGGTTCAGACACGTGTCTGACCCCTAACGGTATGATGGCAACCTTATTTAATGTTCTGGCCGGAGGAGTACGATTGCCAGCCAAGATCCTTTGTTTATCAAACATTAAATGAGGCCTGCACCTTCTGATTACGGTTTCCCGCTCATTACAAACGAAGGGAACCTTAATGGGCAAGGCGGCTTGTTATTTGGGCTTGTTCGTAGTTGGGCCTACATAAGGGCAGCCCAAAGCAGGTAAAATGGGATTTCCCATTGGCCCGTCGTCACATAACCTATTTTCTATACCGTTAACTAGATATCTTTTCGTAACATTTTTAATTGGTCGTCAAATCAATCAAACAACATTCCCATTCTTAAAGGAAGATCGGAAATATGAAAAACAATAGTTAGCATGAATACATCCATGTTGTCTCATCATGACCCCATAATCGTCAATGTGAGCTGAAAATTCAAAAGCCCTTTCGTTTACAACGAATAATGAATGGCTTACTAAATGCATTCATGAATACACGTAAACTTACAAAATCACGTATACCAGTTTGTGCCACTTAGATTGTACTCTTGTAGCCTAATGATAAGAAGCGAAATCTTCTTTGGAGAAAACCCAGTTCTAATTTTGGACAAAGTATAACTTAGGAATAGTGTGATGAGTTTGTGTTGGCCTTTAATACCAGTTTGTTATCATGGGCCAAAGATAGTGGGGGCGGGAAGGGGCGGCCGACCCACCGAACTTTTCACTCAGTAGTGGAGAGTATGTGGTTTTCGTATATAAACTTTTAGGTATATACGTTTTCGACCCTCCGTTTTATAGAAATTTTTTGGTATATACGTTTTCAACCCCACGGTCAGAAATCTCAAGCTTCGCCACTATTTCTTATATATGTTGTGTTTTGCATTGTTTCATTTATTAAGCATGTTAACTTTTGTGTGCACAATGCACGTGCATTGTCCATATTGTCTTACATGTTATATTTTAAACCCATTTTCAGCGGTATTCTACTTGTAACATCCCGTGTTTCGAAAGTCAATGTCAAAGTCAAGATTGAAGTCAAAGGGAGAAAAGATTGCTAATTGTGATCTGTCTCTCCTTACTCAGTTCCTGTTTTGACTTCTTTGACTTGTACTGTAGATAGTCTTTTTATGCTTTTACGTTAGTTGTATTATGTGGAGTAATTATTACTAATCGAGGTTTATCGATATTTATCGCATGTTTAATCGCTTATCGGAATCGCGCTCGCAACTCGAATTACGTGTTCTGGATATTGTTTTACGTGTGTGTGCCTTTATGTGTTACTTGTGCATGTTTATTTATGTTATGTTGTGGTGGGTAATCGAAACGCAATAGCAATCGAAACGCAATCGCTAAACGCAAGTGAATTAGGATGATTATATGTTAGATATAGTAGTTGGGATTAAAAGTAATTTGAATGGGAAACTCTATCGCATCGTAACGCTCGACACGCGAATCGAAACCGCAAAACTCGTCGCGCCGTGCACTTGACTCGAGTGGTCAGCCGACCGAGCTGCCACCCGATCGGGCTGCCACTCGATCGACCAGTCACTTATTCCCCTTTCCATTTATGGAAACCCTATAAATACCCCTCATATGTCAACATCTCTTGATGTTGACAGCCCTCTCTCTCTCAGCTCGCTCCAGCCTCTATTTCTTCAGATTTCTCGCTATTCTTGTAAGTTTTCCACCTAAATCTTGTACTTTCTTGATCTACACGCACTCCTACACCTTTCTATCTTTTGAATCTTAACTTTTAACCGTGAAATCATTAGATTTGAGGTGTTCTAGGATGATGTCATCATGGTGTTCTTATGAACTTCATGTTTTGACTTCAATCCACCCAGAACAACTTAGATCTGAACGATTTCCACATGAATAACCAAAGATCTTTCATAGATCTGAACATATTCATGGTGAAAAAAGATTGAAAGATGGTTTTCCAACTTTCTTTCAACTCTTTTACACTCAATGCACTCAAAACCGATAGAATCGGAGCTTGTTCTAACCTTCTACTCCTTCTTGTTGATGTGTTGGTTAAAGATCTGGATTCTATCCACGAGAATACCGATTTCGGGTTAAACATGAAACACCGTCTCGAATAGTTAGCTGGTCGGACTAGGGTGGTTCCTGTCCGATCGGGTCACTAAGTCTTGACGGGGTTTCTGTTGTTTAGCACGTTATCAAACAGTCTCGAGAAAACGCAACTATCAACCAACCAACTGAGGAAGACGATCAGGTCGTCTGGGACGGATTGCCGTCCGATCGGATTGCCACCCGACTGGACAGCCACCCGATCGGCTTGCACCTTGGGTCCCACACTTAACTTTTCATATTCAACATTCGAGGTTTGAAACATTGAACGGATTACCGTCCGATCGGATTGCCACTCGATCGGATTGCCACCCAACCATGTGATGTTTTGACCTTAACACTTAAAATTTTTTTCAACATGTTCAATGCATACGGATTACCACCCGATCGGATTGCAATTCGACCGAGTGACCGTCCGGCTGTGAACTTGTTCTTAAAACTGAGAAGCCTCGCCAATCGAAGCACCGTCCGATCGAGCTGTCGTTCGATCGACCGGACTGAAAGGTAGAGATACTTCTCTATTTTTAAAATGCTACAACGAAAACTTCAAAGCTCAAGCCATCATACACAAACACATCCATCCCAAACGAGGTGACAATCCAATCGAATGGCCACCCGATCGGACGACCACCAGATCGGATTACCGTCCGACCCACTGACACTATGCTTCGTTTTACGCGCCGCTTATCATTGTTGCTATCGTTCTGATCAGGCTAATCTCGCTCTAAGCGCTCCCTTCAATCCATCATCGCTGTGAGTATACTCGATCCCTTTTTTTGCTTTACGCACTTTTGGGGTTACATACGTTACTTATTCTAAATCACATCGAACACACTACGCAATACTTTAACGCTAACCGTTACCGCATGTTATACGTGGCTTAATGAAAGCTTGTTTGTTATGTTTACACATGGAATGCTGTCTACCTGCCTTAGCAACGATAGTACTATAGTTTGGACTCAGCACCTGTTCATTCAGGGGTTGTTAAGGACAATTTGTTACATGGCTCACAGTGGTGAGTGTGTATTACGAACTGCCTTGGGCAGTCAACCCGCAGTCATTGGTATCGATAGGTTCATGTCGATAACTAACGTGCTTCATTTCACACTGTGTACGTGCTGGTTATGCGTAATCAATTTCGAACTCTACTATATCTATTAACCTTGTATGCTCACCTTTACACTATGTGTATTGACTTTTACTTTAACGTATGTGACAGGTGCTTAGGATGTTTAGATGCTTGGCTTGCTGTGAAATCGAGGCTAGGAAAGGTCTAGAAACAAATAAACGAATTGTCTGTATTTGAAATCTGAGTTGTCGGAACAGAACAATTTGACTAGATTTTGTCTGGAATAATTATATTACTTTTTATGTCATGGTATGGGACGTGATGCTTTAAATAATTGATAATTATAGTTGTTATGAAAATTTCTGGACAATCTGTTTCGCTCAGTGCCACGCCCCGATGTTTCCGCCGTCAGTTGGGGTATGACACTACTATTAAGAGCATTCATTTCACATCTTATCTATTAAATCATCCTTCTTTTCTAAAAAAAACTAATAATAATTCTTCTAAAGTCACACTACATCTATATTTTATTTCTTTTTCTCAAATCTAAATTTAAAAAGTTGTTACAGTAACTTTTGATTAAGAGAGCATTCACTGCTGGTTTTGTATAATAGAGAAAATGTCATTGTTGATATGTATATTTAGAAGGACCTTGTTTTCCACAATTAATTTTTAATTTTTATTGTGTCAGTAGATGATAGAGAAAATGTCATTGTTCATATGTATATTTGGAAGGACACTGTTTCTCCACAATTAGTTTTTAATATTTTCTAAAAGTGGTTTGTGACTTGTGAGTTGAGGAGAGAGAACATATAATGATAAAAGTATAAAAAAACATTATTTAATTGAAAGGTAAAGAGATAATATAGTGATTTTTAGTGTAATTATATGGATGAGAATAGGGAAGCTGATGGGATGTGAAAGGTTTTTAAAATGAAAGACAAACTTTAAAAATATATATAATTCTTTGTTAAATTACAGGGTAAAAAATAATGGAGGGATGTGGATGTACCCTATAATTTAACTAAAAATCATATTTTTTTAAATTTATTTCTTATTTTTTTTAAAAAAACCTCCCACATCTCATCCACAATTTTTATTTTTATCTTACTCACAAACATTTTTTCTATTGGGTTATTGGATTTTATCACCCTTAAATATTGGCTATTGACCGTTGTCACCCCCAACTATAACTTTGACGTCCGCCACCCTCAACTTAACACTTGGCGTGTCCTGTCACCACATTGTTAACTAATCACTAACTTTTGATCTTGTTACTATACTTTTGGGGGTGTCATAGGGATCTTAGAAAGGTTTTATGGATCTTAGGACACCCTCAAAAGTATAGTAATAGGATCAAAAGTTAGTGATATAGTGATCAGTTAACGATGTGGTGACAAAACACACTAAGTGTTAAGTTGGAGATGTCGGACATCAAAATGATGGTTGCGGGTGGCAGCGACCAATAGTCAATAGATAAAGGTGATAAAATTCAATAACCCTTTTCTATTATATTAATCGTTTTTATACACTTATAATGATCAAAGATAAATAGTAATTTTTCATATATAAAAAAATATTGTAGTGATTTTACAAAATAGAAGTGGAGTAGAAAAATGGTAGATGGAACCTAGTGAGTTTTTAGTAGATATTTTTTAAGATTTTTAAAGAAAAAAAATGGATTGATAGATTGAGAGACAAGTGTGATAAAGAGAGTTTCGTTGTCCCCTTAAATAAACATTTCCCTAATTGTTTATATTTATATTTTATAATAGTTAAAAGAAACAAGCCGTATTATACTATCTCTATTACATATCAGGGCCGGTCGGAGGGGTGCGGGGTGGGCGACGGTCCAGGGCACAAATCCTTGGGGGGGGGGGGGGGGGGGCGAATAAATATTTTTTTAATAAAGTTACGCTATAGAACATAGAATATATAAGTACTGAATTAGAAAATGATATGATGAGACACATGATCTGGTGGTTCCCATGTCACTTTATTTGCAAATCTAGTTTAAAAATGACTATTTTTGTTCATTTCTTAAAATATTATTCAATCTACAACTAGTTATGTGTTCTATTTTTTCATGAAAAAAGTCTTATTTTGTTTTTTTTTTTCTTTCAAGTCTGTGTATTTTCTAAATAAATTTGTGTATTTTCTAAAAGTTTATATTCTAGGGGCCTGTATTTTATCCTCGCATAAGGCCCACAAATTTTCAAAAATTTTCGAAGTTGGCCCTGTTACATATAGATAGTATATATTTGAGAGTGTACATACTATCAACTTACGACATAAACAACCTATAAAGGCTATAATACATTATCATCAAGAACATTTGATGATCAACATTAGTTTTAGTAACGTCATAGTGGTCCATTCTCTCTTTCATGGAAATAAATGCATGGTAATACCTTCCAAAAAGGTTGTAGGGCATGATACCCTACCAAGGTCATTGTAACGAAAAAAACACTCAAATATTAAATATACACCAAATTTAATGTTTCTAATCTTTCTCATTTGGGGTTTTCTTTAAACGTTTACTAGAACACATTCAGCATTTTATCGCTTCCATTTCGCGTCACTAAGACGATAACTATATCTTACAGATGTTTTAGGGTCAGTATTTTGACGGTTAAATGATTAACGTTTAAAAGGATCACAACATTTGATAACTTGATAGAGTAAAATCATCTTAGTATCTTATAGCATCTATGGCTAGAGGCATACAAATATAGCAAAGTTCTAATCAATGTTTTAAAAACCGGCTTTAAATCAAACCGGATTAGGCTAAATGGTTCAACTGGTTGAACCAGGTTGTACCGAGCGGTTCAACCGGCTTTACTAGCTAACTCTATAATTTCATAAATTACAACATCAACTCAAAAGTTAATTAAAAAAATGCATGATTACATATTAAAAGATGATCCTAAAGTAAATCGATAATAAAAAATAGAGTTAATTACCCGGATAGTCCCTGTGGTTTAACGTTTTTTCACGTTTAGTCCCCACCTTTTGAAAATAGCAGGTATGCTCCCTATGGTTTGTTATTTTGTTACTCGGATAGTCCCCTGAGTAGATGCCAGTTAGTTTGGAAATAGCAGGTATGCTCCCTATGGTTTGCATTTTGTTACTCGGATAGTCCCCTGAGTAAATGTCAGGGGACTATCCGAGTAACAAATTGACAAACCATAGGGAGCATACCTGCTATTTCCGAAAGGTGGGGACTAAACGTGAAAAAACGTGAAACCACAGGGACCATCCGGGCAATTAACTCTAAAAAATAACCTAAAAGATAATAAAAAATCATTCAATTTCCAACAAGCTCCTTTAAATGAAAGTGTACGATATGTTTAACCCATTTGAATGTTGAATACATCAAGTTCACGATCGCATAAAAGATGAAATTCACTATTATCACCATCCTCATCAAGTAGAGGATAACTATTTTCGTTTCATAAAATATTAAATAAGAACTTTTAGTTACAAATAATCATAATATATAAAAATTACGTAAGATAAGTAACATATATAATAAAAATAAGTAACAACCCAAACTAAAATAACCCTGGGCCGGTACCGGTATTACATTTCAAACAGGTATACCAGATTTTACCGCGGTACAAACCTTATGACGTTTCACTTATTTACCGGGGTGTTTCGTACCGTATTTACACCTGCAAACGGTAATACCGGTATAACCAGCTGGTATTTACCGGTTTTTAAAACATTGGTTCTAATTGCTATTGTTGTGTATGAAATTAGCCTTTTGCATGAACTTGATTTCTTTTTTCAATTATCTTTATGTAAATTAAGAGAAGATAAATAGTGATTTTTTTCGTCATTTAGTTTATTTTAGAGTGAATTGCAAGTTTTGTCCTTTATCTTTAGGCCATTTTGCAAGTTTTGTCCTTTATGTTTAAATTTGACGAGTTTTGTCCTTTATGTTTGAAAATCAAGCACGTTTTACCCTTTGGGGCAAAACGTGCTTGATTTTTTAAACATAAAGGACAAAATGTGTTTGATTTTTAAACATAAAGGATAAAACGTGCTTGATTTTTAAACATAAAGGACAAAACTCGTCAAATTTAAACATAAAGGACAAAACTTGCAATTCACTCTTTATTTTATCATTTAATGTAAACTTTCATTTGCAACCTATGTAGTTTAATCATTGTATTTTTTTTCTTTTACTTTAACCAGGTTACTTTTCTACCCCTAAATAGTTTTTTAACGAACACGTTAATACTGTTTTATACATATTTTTTAACTTTTCTTTTTCTTTGCTATAACGAGTGTGGCGAATTTTTTTAGTTTAGCTTTTTTAACGAACGCACCGATATTTTTTTGAGCATATTTTTTTAACTTTTTTTTTGTTACAACGAGTGCACCGAAACCGACCGAGTTTCTATCATTTACCTTTGTTATTTACTATATTGTTTTACATTTTCTTATTATTTTGATGTTCAAAACCTAGTTACAACGCAGATAACATAACACATTTAGATATCATTTTATTTATATGTTGTCATAGTGTGCTATACATTCTGAATTCCAACTGTGTGGTGACTACGACCCTAATTTGTATTTATTTTCACGTGCAGTTTATTTATTATGAATTCTATCATTTAACATTTTTGTCACAAATATATAAATGTTAACTTAACTACCAAAAAAGACATTAGTTTGTGATTCTCTTGAAACTATGGATTACTATGAAATAGTACCCTTAAGAAGAGACCCTTGTACCACTCTCCAGGGTCCATCAATGCTCACAACTTACAACCCCATGTGAGGTATCTCAGAAACCATACTATATAATTGTTGATCACATGGTCCCCAATACATGACACTCTTATCTAATCCCAACCGTCCACGTGTCATCAATGTCCCACAACCAAATAGTTACCGTTACATGGACAACTGTTTTTTGAAAACCTAACATTATTCTTTTTTGGAAATAAAGGTTGCTCAAGTGTAAAAATACTTTTACCAATTTTAAGTGTCTTAACTTAACACTTTTAGAAGTAACTTTTTAAAGTGTTATGGTTGTTATAGTAGGGGTGTATTATACACAAAACAATTTTATGTATAGTGGAAATAGGATCTCTTAGACCATGCGTAATGCCCCTTAATAGACATTTTTCGTTACATCAGCATCATAATGCTCATTAAAAATGTGTCATAGTTAATGTCTTTTAATGTCTTTTCAATCGTTACTTTTTTTTCTCCTCATTTAACGTTATACTAGAAATGTCTCTCCCCCTTCATGTTCCTCATTTGACGCTATCTATCCTCTTTACACTCCTGTAATGCCCATTACGCATAACCATAGTGTTTTTTTTTTCACTGATATCCACCACACAATCATTGTTATGTTTGTTGTGTTTTAATGGAAGAACTTTATTTTCCTAAAAAAAAATATTTGTCGTTATAAAATCTCTAGTTTGAACGCTTATATTTTTTCCTCTGTAAGTGAAGTTTTCTTTAAGCCACGCGATGTCATGATGACATGACTCTTTTATTTTCTTTTCCAGCATAATATATTCTTGCCATTTTTTTCTCTACGCTAGACAATGTTATCATTATATATCGATATAAGAGCATTCGCATCTTTTCTATCAAATGAATCATATAATTACACTAAAACAACTACATTTTCTCTTATTTCAATTAAAAAATATTTTTTATACTTTTATCATTACATTTTTTTCTCTCTCATCCACTAACAACCAGTTTCAAAATATATTAAAAATTATATCGAGTGAACATGTCCCTCCAAATATACCGATGAATAGGAACATTTTCTCTATTCTTTACTTACAACAAAGAGTAAACTGCCAAAATGGTCCCTGAGGTTTGGTCATTTTTGACATTTTAGTACAAAACTTAAACCTTTTGAATCTAGGTCCGTGTAGTTTCAATTTTGTTGCCGTTTTCATCTAAAATCAAAATCTGGTCAGATTTCTCAGTTAACATCCAGCTTCTTTTGTCTTTTTCCTCCATTTTAATGAATGACAAAATGGTCTTTTAATGATTTACTATAACAAATTAAAAAATCTGACCATTTTGCCCTTCATTAAAAGGGAGGAAAAAGACAAAAAACTGGATGCTAACTGAAAAAATCTGACCTGATTTTGATTTTGGATGAAAATGACAACAAAATTGAAACCACATGGATCCAGATTTAAAAGGTTTGAGTTTTGGACTAAAGTGGCAAAAGTGACCAAACCTCATAGATCATTTTGGCAGCTTACTCTACAACAAATTACAGCCACTTTTTATAATATAGAGCCTTACCTCTCTTAGTCTTTTATTGTGCCATGTCCTTTAGACTAACTCTAACCATTATTGTATTAGGCGAACTATTGAACTAATACATGTAACATACTAATGATTTTTAATTGCGGTACTCCGGAGGGGGTTGTATCTATGGCGACTTTGTATATTCAACTCCGGAGGGGGTTGTATCTATGGCGGCTTTGAATATTCAACTTTAAGTGTTACAGTTATCGTATTAGAGTTGTTTTTTCTTACACCATAATTTTCGTTTCAACTTTTAAAGTGAGTTGTTATATCACGGGTTGAAATTTTCAATGACATATCCAACACTACATGAACCTGATATAAATCATGTTTTAGGTTTAATGTAAACAACTTCGGTTGTTAACAAGGTCATTCACCTACCCGTTTAATAAACCGATCATGTTAACTTTACTAGTTTAGGTATTAAATAAACAAACCGATCCCCCAACCCATTTAAATATAAAATATATATTTATTAGTTCCAAGACCGTTCAAGAGAATCTCATGTGAATTCAGAAAGCGTGGTTGACTAGAACAAATTATCGACAAAAACCAACATAAATACAAAAGAATGAAAGTTGATACATCATACCGACCCTGCGAGCTTCACCCAAAGACCAAAAACAACAAATCAGAAGACAGGCACGGGGCCGTGCCACCAAGGCATGGGGTCGTGCCCCATTCAAGACTCCAGAAAGAAAAAGACAAACAGAAACAGATAAGAAACACGGGGCTTTGTCCCATAACTTAGGCTGGTAGGGGCGTAAGCGGTGAAGAGGAGCGGGGTGGGGTTCACCGCGCGAGCACAACGTTGCCGGCCCCCATCGGTGTGCGGCGAGCTTGTGAATGCGGGGAGTAGCCACCGTGTAGGGAAGAGGAGAGAGGGGAGTTAATGGTGGGTCCCATTGTTTTCATTCAACCAATCGCACATTTATCCTTTTTTTAATAAAAAAAATTGGGTGGAGCACCCTTGTGTTTGAGTGCAAAATAGAAAGTGAAAAGAGAAGTTGACATGACATAATGTGATTAGCTAGGTGGTGGAGAGTTTTCCACTCTTAGTTGTTAAATAGAGGACTCTATTGATAAGACAATGCAACACTGAGTTGTCATAATAAAGCCCCAAATACTCCAACCATACCAAACATAATGTTTGGGTGCCAGTATCACTATTCACTAGTATGAAATATGAATAACTATTTTAGATGAATATGTGTAGTCTAGCACTGCTAGGATCACATGGATTAATAATGTTGAAGGCTATGATGATATGTTTGAACACTAATAACCAAACCTGTTTATTTACAACTGAATACATTACTCCACTCAAACATCATCATTCATCATCTTACTGAAAAACAGAGCCAGTAGTAGTACCACAACATATAATAATGTGTCATGACACACTCACCAAGATTCAACGGAGTACTAAATCTAATTAAAGTTTGCAACTTTCTATGACAAAAGATTAGATTTTTATTGTTGTTTTCATCAGGGTTTCATTTTATTATATATCTCAACAATGATGCATAATAAATTCAATTAATAATTTCTTGTTTTACCCCACTGTTTGGTGTGGATCAGATCTCCATATCCTCATTATTATATTACAACCTGCAACTCTCAATATCAATGGCTCCTTTCAAGGTTTTATTCTCTGCACTTTTGTTACTTTCATGCTTAAAAAAAGTTCAAGAATCTATACCTGATTAAACCCTTTTGTGATATTGGTATACACGTTCATTTTGTTTACACATTTGAGGTGTTTGGGTAGTTCTGTTTCTCTGAGACATTTTATCAAACACCTTACCTGCAAGTTGAAGTATTCATCAGAAAGCTAATATTATGGAAGCTGATCGTATGTTTTTTTGAGTAGTTTTATCAAACAGCTTACCTGCAAGTGTGTGGAAGCTATTGGTATGAAAGATCAGCGTATGTTTCTCTGAGTAATTTTATCAAACACCTTACCTGCAAGTGTGAATCTTGAACTTATTTGACTAGTTGACTACTGCATGTGCATTTTTTAATGGGTCTTGTTGTTCTTCATGCTTCACTTCAGTTTCACATGTTTTAGTAAACTGTACACTTAGATCTGTGTGATTCACCATTGAACATGTGTACCTTTGTTGATCTTTGGTTACTTTAGTTACAAAATAAGCAAGAGTTCATTAGAGTTTACTGTCACAATCTATCAATCTTTGATCTAAAAAGCTAGTGATTTGACCAAAATGAGGTCAATAGAAGATAAGGGTTGTTTAAATCATGTCTCTCACGAGACGTCCAGTGGCGGCAACGGTGGCGGTCACCGCGGTGGCCACCGGACGGCTTTAGGCAAACCGACACCGTCAAAATGGGACGATGCCCAAAAATGGCTAGTCAAGTTATCAAGAGGCGGTGAAAAGAGTCACTCGAACAGTGAGCCACGTAATTCAAACGCCGATGATCGAAGATTAATAGGTTCGGGTTCGAAACACGAGTATCCGAGCTGCGAAGATGAAGACGGAGGTGACGGGATCATGGTGCAGTATACCGGAATCGAAACAAAACAAGTCAACTGTGATGAGTCAATATGGAGATCTAATGAGGGTACAGGATCAGTTGTTAGATCAATATGTGTTAGAGATATGGGAACCGAAATGACCCCTATGGCTAGCCAGGAGCCTTCAAGAGCCGCTACACCGGTTCCAGCCACAACCCCGGCTGCACGCAGCCCTATAGCTTCCGGTTCATCAACTCCCGTTAGACCAGGTGTGAACCGTGGGCCCACGGTTGATGTTGGTGGGCCCACGAGGTTTGGTCGGGATAGGGTGGGTCCCAATGGTGAAAATGTGGTTGATAGTAAGCCGGTAAATCCTCTGGAAAACCGAGCGATGGCTTGGGATGAAGCCGAACGCGCAAAGTACATGGCAAGGTGATAACTTTTTTTTCCAACCGTCATGTTAGATTCGTATGTTGTTCATAAAAAACATGATTCGTATTTGTTTAGATCATTTAAAATCGTATTGGTTTCATTTGTATACTGTAAAAAGGGTAAATTGCATTTTACGTTCTTTAAGTTTCAACAAAATCTCAGGTGTTGTCCTTTAACTAACGAAATTACAACGGATGTTCTTTATGTTTTAATTTCTTTACGGCGGATGTCCTTTATTTTTGTAATCTTTATAGGGAGAAAGGACACCGCCTGTAAAGAAATTAGAACATAAAGGACATACATTGTAATTACTTTAGTTGAAGGACAACACCCGAAATTAATGCAGAAACTTAAAGGACGTAAAATGCAATTTACCCTAAAAAGAAACTAAACATGCGATTGAACAATTTAAGTTTTGTGTCTTGATTGTTTGGTGAGCGTATATACCAAAAAATTTCTATACGAAAACCACAAATATTACACTACTGAGCGAAAAGTTCGGGGGGTCGGGCGCCCCCCTGCCCCTTAATAGCTGCGCCCGTGCGTAATTAAGGGGTGTTTGGATGCATGTGTAAACTGATTATGACAAGTGTTTGACTAAAACTAAATCTTTGACTTTTCGGTTAGTTAAGGTCAAAGTAACCATATTTGAACAAACATGCAAGACATGTTGTATGAATACTAACTATTGAGATAAATGCAACATTACCTAACGGTCTTTAAATCATGATAATCACTTTGAAAAGACGCGCATCCAAAGCCCCCTAAACACATATCCAAACACCCTCAAAACTGTAAGAAAGAGGATTATTGAAGTTTGTTTGTGGTTGGTAGGTACAAGCGCGAAGAAGTGAAGATACAAGCTTGGGAGAATCATGAAAAGCGGAAAGCCGAAATGGAAATGAAAAGAATGGAGGTGCGTTTAGTCATTTTGATCTTTTTGCTTACTTGTAGACTGCCGACTGCCCGATTTCGACGTGTTTATTTATAAACGGGTTGATTTGGGTTAGTTTATAGACTTATAGCTATAACAGATCAAATGGGTCATGTTGAAGGATTTAACGAAAAGAGAAACGGGTTGAGAGCCATTCAAAGTTTATACAAATGGATAAAAAAAAACCAACTGATACACTTTTTAGGAAAAAAAGGTAAAGTATTTTGTAATAATATAACTTTTATGACCATATTTTTCCCGCTAATAACTTTCTAATTTTCAATAACTGGATCAAACCAGGCGCAACCCGCACTAAGGATGTATTCGGGATTGCTTATTAAAACTGATTATCTGCTTATTGCGGTTTTGATGCTAAATGTGTATCCAAAATTCTTATTTGATAATCTACAAGTAAAAAAATAATTTGGTAAAAGCAATAAGCACATAGGCGAATACCCTCTAAAACTACTGGTTTTGACATGAACCCATTTTGACTCATCTGACCCGCCCATTTTGTTAAATCTTGTATACGCAAAGCTGATGAGCATTTGGTTCTAGATACTGGGTACCGGTACTGGATTATTTTCCGTACCCACTTTTTGGCATTTTCGTACCAGTTCTTTCAGTTCAGTACGGTACCAGTATTTTACCTTCAAATACCGGTACAGTCGCGGTACTGGTACCGGACCGTACCAAACATTTTCAATACCTGTACCCATATTTGGCGATTTTCAATACCCACTTTTTGGCGTTTCGGTACCGGTTCTTTCGGTTCGGTACCAATATTTTACCGAATTTTATCTTCAAATACCGGTACTATCTCGGTACCGTACCGTACCGAGCATTTTCGGTACCGGCACTAGTACCCATATTTGGCGATTTTCGGTACCGGTACTTTCGGAACCGGTACCGAGCTCATCCCTACGCAAATGTAGAAAGATTGACCCTTTTTGACCCGCCCATTTTGTTAAATATTGATTAGGCAAAAGCAGAAAGACTGGGTTTTGCCATCAGGGCTGTTCCAACGTCTTTGGAGGCCCTAAGCGAACTACAAAGTCAATGCCCTATTGAATTAGAGTAAAGAAAATCATCAAATCAACTCTTTTCTAAAACTAACCTAATTTCGGGGCCCTAATTTCGCCCAATCCGACACATATTGGTTACTCAAAAGACGCAGCAAGTAACGAGGGTTGGTGTGTTGCATCGTTGCTTCTGGATTCTGGAATGAAGCGTGCAACCTAGAGTAAAATCCTAAACCTTGGGCCTAGAAACTTTGTTTAAATGGGCCAAAAACAAATCTATTATATGTAAAGAGAAAATTTGATTTCCTTGTTTTTTGGTGACCCTGGGCCTTAGCCTAGATCGATAAGCCGGACCCTTTTTTACCCTTTTTGACCCACCCATTTTGTTGAATCTTGATCAGGCTAAGGCGGAAAGAATGAAATCTCGAGCACAAGAAAAGTATACAAACAAACTTGCATCAACACGAAGGATTGCTGAAGAAAAACGAGCAAAAGCCGAGGTGAATTTGAACGAACAAGCGGTAAAAACATCTGAAAAAGCGGATTACATAAGAAGAACAGGGCACCTTCCATCTTCTTTCTCATTTAAACTTCCTTCTACTTCTTGGTGCTGGTAATTAACATAGCAAGTGTATTCAGATCACTTTGTTGTATCTTTAAGAATTCAAGATTTTATATTTTTATGGACTGTTTTTTTTGCTTTTTTAATATTGACAAATGTGGTATGTGTTCTATAATCAAGTATGCTTAGTTCAAAATATTTTTTTTTTAAATTTAGTGTTTTCTTAAATATATTAGTTCAAAAACAATATTTTGAAAACTTTTCGAATTGGCAGTTCTGTCGGTTTTATTGAACAACCCAGACTTAGAAACTGGCCTGGCAACAAATGGAGGCAAGCATCGGCGGCTTCCACCGGTTTTGACCATGGGTTCATCGGGTTTTCACCTGTTTTATTTGGTTTGCTTGAAACCGGATGACTTATTTGTGTCTGGTTCATTAGCTCGGCGGCATTGACACCAAGTGTAGTCTATTGTGACTACATGTCAGTTTTCACAAGACGGTTTAAACTTGCATTAGACCCATTCTAACGATAATTAACCAATACATAGTAATTGGTCATGAAATAATAAGTATCTTGATCAAAATATCATATAAAACCTCAGTAGGTACAAAACAATGCTTGGATTTTACCAAGTTCTTGTTTTTTAAGACAAGATTTGATCATAATATCAAATTCTTGAATTTTATTAAAAACTAGAGTAAATTTCCGTTTTCGTCGTCCCTGAGGTTTGTCGTTTTTAACTAGTATAGTCCAAAAATCTAATTTATAACAAATCTAACCCTGAGGTTTGCATTTCTTAACGCTTTTCATCCAACTAGCTAACTTGATTTGTTTTTTCCTTTTAAGTTTGGGTTAATTGATCATAATGCCCTTAGGGACTGAAATACAAGATAATTCTTATATATAAACTTTTTTTTATATATTTTAAAATATTATGCTTAAGGTAAAATAGTTGCGCAACATATATATGTAATTACGCACAATAATAAATAACGACGCATGATAATTACGCGTTTGTAAAATATAATTACGTATAAAAATTACGCAGCTTATATAAATATACTTTGAGTATGGTATTGCCATGATTTATTTTTTAAAATTTTAATAATACGTGATTGTGCGCTTTATGGTGTCTGTGCTAGCGTGTTGTGTTTTCCACCGTATCGTACAAAAACGATTAATCAAAAATGATTAATGAGCAAATACACAAATTGAAGACACATATATCATAACAACTCGTTTGAAAACCATATTTGATCATGAACTCATCAAACCTCTTATACCATTTTCTTGGGATTGTTTTAGGTCATATATAATTTGTGTGTGTGTTTTTCTTGGTACGTCTCTCTAAAGGTTAGATTATTTAAACTTTTTAACACCCCAAAACTTTTTAACAATAAACAATAAATTAGATTTACATAAATAAAATTTTAAATATATTGTAATATTTTTATATATAAGAATTTTAAACATTAAACGTTAAAATTTTGTAAATATATATAATATACGTGTATACACGCACTCATATATATATATATATATATATATCTTCTAATCTAATAAAGCAAAGCTTTGCCATCCTATGTGTCATCACCACAAGCCCACTTCCTACTCTCTCTCCTATGTGTCAACTTTTCCCATCTTCTAATCCTATGTGTAAATTTCTAAGAATTTTTTTTTTTTTTAAATCCAAAGGAAAAACAAACACCCTCTGCATATCAAGCCAAAAGCCTGTTCAAAGACCTCTGCCTTTGTCGTCTTCTTTCCCTCTGCTCCTCTCTTTTCAGATCATGTTCCTGTCTGATTTTGAATTTTGAAATCAAGATTTTGAATTTTGAATTTCAAATCTCTACTCTTTCTCTCAATTCCCTATTCTTTCATCTTTTACGCCTCTCTCCTCTCTCTCTATCCTTTTCTTTCTCTCATGTATTGATACCTTACTGATGTTCCATTTCAAAATTAGGAGAAATTTTTAAGTATAGTGTACCCTAATTTCATTGCAATGTTCAAATACACTTAAATTCTTTGACATACGTTCTGTTTATGATTGTTTTGTAAACCCTAACCTCCATCTTTAACCCCAAAATTGATGTTTCTTTGTTGAAGATTGAAGATCGTTCTTTGTTTTTCAGAGGATTATGAAGAATGACTGAATTGGTGGTTCTGATTGGGTTTTTGTTGACAACTTTGATGTTCAATGGTTGTATGCCATCTACTTCGTGAATTAGCAGGTATAGTTCATCATTTGCTTCTCCAGGTTTGCTCAAATATATAACCAGTAGTTGTTGAATTTCGAACAATTAGTTAGGGTTTATGTAAATCATGTGTTACAGAGCTACTAATGCAACGTGCATTTGGGGAAATCGGAGGTAAGTGACCGTAAATTGATTAGGTTTAGGATATTGAGGAGGTATACTGTACAATTTTCCAGATGTCATTTAGAAATACTACAGATCTGAATCTCTCCTTATCTTTTGGTTGTGGCAGTTCTTTCGTTATCGTCAGCTAATTTTGATTTTATGGAAAGGAAAGTTGATTTTTTGTCCGCTAATTTTGATTTTGCTAAATTATTAAAGACGGATGTGAGTTGTTTGAAATGTACTTTAACATGCTACTCAGGTAATGCTGTCTATTCAAAACTTCGTGACCATGTTTAGCAATTTTAATTAAAGTGATGCATGATTTGTAGATAACTAGATATGTAATCATGCATTGGCTTAAATTTAAATCTGTGATTGCACAAGCAGATGTACTTCTCATATTTCGGACATCTATTTTAAACTGTACTACTGTAGTAGTCAGTAGGGATACATGTAGATGTTCAAAGTTGTTACAAAGCATACTTGCGGCATGATTTACCATGTATGAGGACTCCTTTAGGACACTCTTACCCTTAATAGAATAAGAAAATAGGAATCGATAATTAACAAACTATGGAAATTTGTGGAAGGATAATTTTAAAAGAATTAGTCAGGGGAAGATGTAATAATATTGTAGGATGTATGTGTACAGAAAGACAACATGGATATAAACTTTAAACAAAATGAATTGTGCAACCAGAATTTTGGACCAACCCTGTTAGCCGTTTTCAATAACTACTCTGTAAATAGAGGCTGCAAATTGGATTGTGGGTAACAAGTCAAAAAGGGTCAGGTCGGGCTGGGATTCTCTCATTAACACGTTGTTATCCATTTCTTTGAATTATATAAATAATTAATGTATTAAGTATGATTACAAAATCCATAGTAATAAAATTTGTTTGTCTATCTTCTAGAGGTGGCAAGATTTATTGCTTTTGGTGGTCAATATTATTTGTGCTTTCTACGAAAACATTCTAAAGCGGTGAGTAAATGATAATGGGGGGTTGTGTGCATTAGAAATACACTTTTGGCAGTTTGGGGGACCTTCAACCCATTTGACCCATTCCCCTTCTAAGAATATACTTTCGTTTGGCCCGCTTGAGATAAAGCTCTTACAAGACCACCAAGATCGTCCCTTTTATAGGTAAAGGGGTCGAAAATGTCACCTGTACCATCTACCAACACTTTTGACATTCGGGTTATCGTTGTAATCTGATATAGGCTCTTCTTTTTGTCATCATGTTTGCCATCCAGGTTGGAGGTGCTGATGGGTTGCTGGCCTGGGTCCCACTTCTTCTGCTTCTTTAGTTGCAATGTTTTCTTGTGGCATTTTTTTTTCACTCCAGAATTGGAGTATTCTGCTACAGAGTTGTATGGACATTTGAAGGTGTTGAAATTGCTTACTACAAGTCAAGTGGCCCTTTCACTTCATCATCGGTATGTATATTTTGTTTTGCTGTGTGAGAGTAGAATTGGATGTGGCTGAGTGCTGTTGCTAATCTGCTATACACCTGTGTTTGTAAAAATTAACCCAAGCGTAGACTAAATTTTTGAACATGTAGCAGCAAAATATGCCATTTTAAACTTAAGTTGTATTTAACACTGGTGTTAAATGGGTCGTGTTTGTGGATTGATCAGTCGAACATGACATGAACTCGAATATATGTCAGACACATGACATGTATTCGCTGTTTTGACACAACTACAACTTGTTTTACCCCAAAAAGAGTTCGCATGTTAATACTCTGAACTTATAAATTTACAATCCAAAAGTAGAATTATGTATAAAACAATTAGATTTGTACTGTAAATCTAATGTTCATTTCTCTTTTAAATTTTCACCTAACTATATAGGTAAACATGTTTGCATGAAATAGTACTGAATTTGATTCACATATGAGTAGTAAATAAGAATATAATAACTTTATTTTCTCCAAAAAACTCCCGTTGAATATCTGAAAGCTTATACCAAATTCGATGTACAATATCTCTGTGGTAATTTTTACGAGCCCCGACACTGTTGGGTGTGTGAAACAAGCAATTTTTCTAATTAAAGTCAGTTTAATGAACGGCGGTATGGTAATCTCTATTGGTGAGGAAGGGGAGATTAATATAGATAATTAGGAATATGTTTATTAGTTTGAATCAGTTTAATATTTTGAATCAAAATAGGATAGAGTCTAAATGCCTTGGTGGCCATGTAGTTTTCTATTTAAAATAGATTAGCTTGCGTTCATTGTAATTTGTCTCTCAAGTTTTTAATATAATAAAAAATAGAGTGATTAGTCCAATCAATATTCAGTGGTTTTGCATTTGTGGTGTGATCCGTGAAACAGCAGCAACATCATCCTAGGTTCTCTCAGATTTGCAAGGTGATATGGAGACTCTTGATAAGAAGACTAGACAATGTGATGCTGGTTTGTCTTTACCTAACATGTGTGACCCATTAAATTTATTCCGAGTTTATTTAGACATGTTGGTAGTCATATTTATTGACCATCCAAAATTCTCATAGTAGGTTTTTAATACTTTCTAAGCTATGGAATATAGATGTAGATTCAGGCTCAGTGGCAACCTTTCGGGTTTATGATTATTTGAGGTCTAAAGTGATGCATCTTGGTATGTATGTGCTCTGATTCACTGATTGTATATGATTGAATATGTAATTATTTATTGTAAAAATGTATTTACAAAATTTTTTATTGCATCCTATATAGTACTAATACCATGAAATATTTAAAGACTTATAATTACTTTATATTTCTTTGTACTAATACCGAAGTTGACCTTGAATTTTCGAATAACAATATTTTTCCACCTAAATATGACATGACCTTGAATCTTGATGATTGTAGCATTTTCATGGGACGGTGGGTGCATTCCGCGTGAAAGCAGACGACAAACGGTTTAAGTGACTCTTTTCTTGGTGCTCTCCTAATAAAGATTGTTGACGACCAATCCATTTTTAGAGGTAATATCAACATTCCAATGTCTTTTATTGAAGTCGATTTTACATGACAAAAGGTGAACATGTTACCGGTTCGATGCCTTTACTCATGGACGGGTCCATGTAGTTTATACTTTATAAACTGATTCACACGGGTCATTTTTATCTTTTATTATGGAGTGAAATGGGTTTGGGCACTTTTGTGGTCATTTTATAAATAACTAATGTGGTAGTTATGATTATAAAAACAATGTACTATATCTATTCGCTTTTAATCCGGGAACATGGTCGATGATAGGTTTGTTTCTTCTCTCTTCTCCCAAGTCGTCCTTTTGCTCGATCTTGCCTCTTATCTATTTTCTTGTGTTGTAGGTACTTGACACCCATGCAGAGATCCAAGATAGTCATGTTGCCGTAAGAGAAGTAGAAACGAAGCTTCTTGAGTTGCAACAAGTGCGTATATGCGTATATGCAATGTAACGTCTAAATGGCTACCGGAGATGACCTTGAATTTTCGAATAACAATATTTTTCCACCTAAATATGACATGACCTTGAATCTTGATGATTGTAGCATTTTCATGGGACGGTGGGTGCATTCCGCGTGAAATTGACAGGTGCGAGTTTACGTTGTTGAGATTGTCATGACATCATGATGTCATCCCTTTAACATTTACTGATCATTTTATCTCATGCTTTCTTTTTGGAACAAAACTTATTAATTTTACATTGATGAAATTGTAGATTTTGTATGATTTTGAAATACCATAAAGCCAAAGAAAGATTGCTGAATGTTAATTAATGTATCTATATCTATACAGTATTATAAGGAGGACAAAAAGTAATTATACATAATTTTAAGAGTTTTAAGTAATTACAACTTTTAAAACATATGGTACAATCCTCTAAAACATATTGTTGACTTTTAAACCAACTTCCCTCACGATTTTTAAATGGCAATAGTTTTTTCGTATATTAATTTCTTTTTTGAATTACACTATAAAAACGAGCATTTCATTCTCTTTAGTTAAGTTTGGTATTGCTATAGTTTTTTTTTTTTTTTTTTTTTAAATTAGCATGTTATGTGTGATTACCAGTGCTTAGGTGCAAGTGAGTTGAGCGGCTCGCAAGCTGCTCGAGAAAAAGCTCTAAACGAGGCAAGTCTTATGGAGCCCGAGCCGAGCTTGAGCCTTAAATCCATATACTCGGATCCTGTGTCAAATCCATTCAATCTTTTGTACAATTTTTTTTTCGTAATGTTTGTTAAACATGAATGGTTATCCACTTATAAGAAATCATATAAAATTATTCTTTTGCAAATATAAATTTTTTTTAAAACAACCCATAACCCGTAAAGCTCACGGGTATATAACCTAGTATATATATATATAACAATTATAAATATATACAATTTTTTATATATAAGAATTAAATTCCATCTTAGTCCCTAAGGGTATTCTAGTCAATTAGTTAAAACTTAACATAAAAAACAAACCAAGTTAGTCATTTGGATGAAAAGCATTAAGAAATGCAATCCTCATGGCCGAATTTGTTATAAATTAGATTTTTAGACTACACTAGTTAAAACAGATATACCTCAGGGACGAAAACGAAAATTTACTCTAAAAACTATTTAAGATGTTTCAAACATTCAAAATGTTACTTCAAAATCCAAGCACCCATTTAATATATAGTTTAAATTCTTAACGACTAAATGTTTCCAAACACGACTTAAGAAAAAGAAAGTGACTTAAAACCCAATTGATTTTTGGTGTAAAATTTTTGCTCAATCCGAACACGAGTTATCAGGAACGAGAAATTTTGGACTGAAAAATCAGTACCGTACCATACTGAATACATACAGTGTAGTATTTGGTTTTGGATGTAACTCAATTTTGGTATAGTACCAGTTGGGGATTCTTAATGGTACCGTACCATACTGGTAAGAACCGAACATATATGGTACGATATTTGATTTTGGTTTTGGTTTTAGCTAAGTTTCGGTATTTGTACTATGCGGCATAGTACCGATCTCTACCATTCTAGTTACTCATGCCTTATTCCTTTACTTTAAGCTATTGAACTGACTTAATCTACATGTGGCAACATCTTAATGATGGTTACAAAGATATGAACAAATACCTAATAACAAAATGCATGACTAAAACTCAAAGGGCAAAAAGTTGAATAAACAAAACATAAGGGCGCCCAATAAAAAAAACTAATTCAATTACATTAAACATTATTACAATAAAATAACTACAACGTATATAAGTAGAATACCAAAAATATATATACAGATAAAATATTCAAATCCATAGATACAAAAATATTGTATGTCCATAATTGATATATCATATCATATACTCACATTATAACCAAATAAAAGAAATTATATTGATTATATACAATTGGATAGACGAGTAAATTTTATCAGGTAATTAGGTTGGGTAAACGGGTATATCTCTAAATCCGAAACTTATCCCAGACCTGCGAAAAGATAAATAAAGACTAAACCCAAACCCCATTACCCAACCCCAAACCCATCCCAAATGTGTCCGGTTTCGGGTTCGATTGTCATTCCTTCTGAATCTATATGAAAATTGTCATAAAAATACCAAAATCTGCATTCTTAACGCATAGCTCACAACTCTGCGGGCTAAGTTATAACCACACTTTTCTAATATCAACACTTTCACCAAAAAGCAAAAGCGATGTTTGATATTTCGCATCTAACTCCCCCCATCCCAACGTCTCCAACTTTTCCATGCATGCATTCACATCATTAGAAAGATTGTGTTTATCTTAACAGTTAACACATTTGCCACCTTGGTAATACAGTCCCTAATGTCTAGCTTTAAATCTAATGTTTGCCTTATATTTCCATTTCTCCCCTCTTTTTTTTAAACCAAATTGATGACTCGTTACTAACACCTTGAGTCAGTGGTTCCATCTAAGTGCATTCGATATCCTTAATACCATTTAAATAGTGGCCAAACACTTCCTCAAAAGGATGAGGAGGTACAAAAAATGAGGATGTATAGAAGATGGCCCCCAATTGTCAAAGTCATTTGAAGCAGATCCCTTAAACAACTAAATACAAAACTAAGGGTAATAGAGTGGCGCACTTCTCAAAGCTTCTACGTATTTGTTGAACCGTGTAAAAAATATTATAAAAAAACTATAAGATTATTTAAATATAACAATAACTATTATTTAATAAAAAGAAATACCTTCATTTCTATTTGCCATTCTTCTTTTGAAGTTAAAGGTGTTGTTACAGGATTATAAACGATGTCGGTTTTGTTTCCAGTTTAATTTAGTTACATTGGGTCCCTCCAGTACATTACCGTCTTTTTTTTATTAAATCTCGAATCAACCATACCCGTCCACCCATTTTCCGGTTTAAATTTAGGATGTTACACGAATCAAGGCAAATGTGAAGGCATGGCAAGGGTAATTAAATCTAATTTTTTTCATTTAGTGTGTTTTTTTTCCAGCTTAATGAGTGAGAGGTATCTTAATGAGTCAGAGATGTATTTAACCTTTAAAAAGTGTTATTTTGATGAACCAAAAGTGGGTACTGTACTGGTATCGAATATATTATGTACGGTTCGGTACCGGTATTTGAGTGTAAAATCCAATAAATACCGGTACCAAACTGATATCACACAGGACCAATACCGAAAATGTAAAAAATCGATACAACAAATGTAACAGGTATCATTTGCTCGTCCCTGCACAATATTACCAGACAACTTCTAAAACTCAAAAGGGTATAAGGGGTTGTTTGTTTACCTCTTAATGGGGCTCTTAATGGTTCAGACCTCTTACTGGTTCAACATTTAATGTTTCAGACTGTTTGTTTCGCAAGCAGATGTTTGAATGGTTCAGACATTTGCCTCTGAATGGTTAAGCATTATACTGAGTCTGAATGGCTAAAACCTCTAATATGAATTTGTCAGACATTTGCCTCTGAACAAATAAGCATGATATTGGCTCTTAATGGTTCAGACCTCTTACTGATTTAGCACTTAGGGTCTGTTTGACAACTTCTGAATGGTTAAGTGATGAGTCAGTAAGAGGTCTGAACCATTAAGTGATGAACCAGTAAGAGGTCTGAACCATTAAGAGCCAGTATAATGCTTAACCATTCAGATGCAAATGCCTGACAAATTCAGATTAAAGGTCTTAACCATTCAGACTTTGTATAATACTTAACCATTCAGACATCTACTCACGAAACAAAGAGTCTGAACCATTAAGTGCTGAACCAGTAAGAAGTCTGAACCATTGAAAGTCTCATTAAGAAGTAAATAAACAACCCCTTAATAATTCAGAATTTTAATGGTTCAACACTTAATCATTCAGAAGCTGCCAAAGAGTCTCTAAATAAATAAAACTTAGGGGCTGTTTGGCAACCTCTTAATGGTTAAGTGTTGAATCAGTAAGAGGTCTGAATCATTAAGTGCTGAACCAATAAAATGTCTGAATCATTAAAAGCCAATATAATGCTTAACCATTCAGAGGCAAATGTCTGACCAATTTAGATCAGAGGTCTTAACCATTCAAACTCAGTATAATACTTAACCATTCAGAGACAAATGTTTGAACCATTCAGACATCTGCTCGCGAAACAAATAATCTGGACTATTAAATGCCGAATTAATAAAAAAACTTAAATATTAAGAGCCTCGTTAAACAGTAAACAATCACTAGGGTGCATGACAAAAGAATAATTTAAAAAAAAATCTATAGGCGATCACGCTATATACAAACAAGAGGGATATTTCTCCTTTCAAGCCCGAAGGTTCGCATCTCTTCTACTCTCAAATCTCCACAAACCATCGAGTTCTGCCGCCACTTGTGCCACCGCCGCGGTGATCTCACACGGAAGAAAACACAACAAACTACCCGATGTCTAGAAGCTTCTAGGTTTAATCCCCTCTTTTTTTATCATATTATTCGATTTCTAGGGTTTTGAAATTCATCCTGATTTGATAAAATTGAGGCTTTTGGCTCACTTATATGTTGATTTCACATCGTTTTCATTGAATTTTGTATCGTTATTCATCGGTGTAGAAGCTTCTAGGTTTAATTTCCTGTTTCCCCTCTTTTATCATATCGTTCGTTTTCTAGGGTTTTGAAATTGATACTGATTTGGTAAAATTGAGGCTCTCGGTTCAGTTATACGTTGATTTTGCATCGTCTTGTTTGATAATTTTATCGTTATTTATCAATCTGTGCATGTTGAGGTAGAATTACGTGATAAGGTTTTGAAAGTTTATTGATTTTGGGGGTTAGGGTTTTAGAGGGGTGATATATTGTTCTGTTGTTATACATGAGCAAGTATATGGCGGCAGGAAGACATGGGGGATACCGTGACAATGAGTTTAGGGAGCGTGAATCGGATTATGATGTTTCCAAAAGGGAATTGCCGTATTCGAAAGGGGAGTATGATCGGTTAAAGAATGGGAATAACCACAACCCGGGTTATGACAGGGACAGGGGTAAGAATCAGGTTCGGGCTAGGGTTAGGCATAGGGATGGTAAAGATCGAGAGTTGGTGAACGGTGGAGGTTACCGTTCCGCTTCTAGGAATTCTTCAGGCGATCACCGCCTCAGAGTTGGGGATCGAGAACCTGGTGAGTTGTCTAGTGACAGTGGGTCTGACGAAGCTGTTGAGTCGGAAATAAATTTTAAGAATAATGAGGGTTTAAAGATGGAAAACTGTTCTCAGTCTAATAGTAGTAAAAAGAGGAAATTTTCACCTATTGTTTGGGATAGAGATGATAAGGAAGCTAGTAATTCATCAGTGACTAGATCTTCACCAGCGAATGTTGTTCTACCCCCTCCTCCTCCATTGCCTAAATCCTACCGTCGATCACCTATAGTTCCTACAGCTATTGCGCAAAAATCCACTGTAGAAAGTAATAAGGTTCAGTCTTCAGGTAATACTCCAATTGATACTGGCAAGCATGATTCTCCTGGATTTGAACCCCGTATTGTGAAGCATGATTCTCCTGGAATTGAACCGCATGTTGGTTTATCTTCTTCTGCACAGGAAGAGCACCTTGGGTACAATCAGGATGTAGGGCCACCAGAAGATGATTACGTGCCCACACGGACAATAAGATCCTCTCGGTGGGCCGATGCCAATTCTCCATCTGATGAAGGTGAACTTTCTGATGATGACAGGGTCCAGCAGAAGAAAGAATCTTTACATGGGTCTGTTGAATATAGATCAAGAAAGCGGTCATCAAGTCCAGAGATTGGGGAGCATTATAGAGAAAGCTCTGAACAAATCAGAGGACGATCATCCGCATCGGGTGACGCAAGTATGAATGATCTTTCTGATAATGAGTTGGAGAGGAAGGAATATATGGATATAGATGATGAGCCGAAAAAAGATGGTACTGATCGGAGCTTATTATCAGAGTCTGATTCGGAGAATGGAGATGAATCTCACGGTACACCCGAGGCTGGTGGTCCCCCGTCAAGAAGTGTGAATATGCTGCAAGGTTGTAGAAGCGTTGATGAGTTTGAGAGACTGAACAAGATAGATGAAGGGACTTATGGGGTTGTTTACAGGGCTAAAGATAAAAAGACGGGAGAAATTGTAGCTTTAAAAAAGGTAAAAATGGAGAAAGAAAGAGAAGGGTTTCCTTTGACTTCTTTAAGGGAAATAAACATTCTTCTTTCGTTTCATCATCCATCAATTGTGGATGTGAAGGAAGTTGTCGTTGGGAGCAATCTTGATAGTATTTTTATGGTAATGGAATACATGGAACATGATCTTAAAGCACTAATGGAGACAATGAAACAGCCGTTTAGCCAGAGTGAAGTTAAATGCCTCATGCTTCAGCTATTTGAGGGAACAAAATACCTTCATGACAATTGGGTTCTTCACCGGGATTTGAAAACCTCAAATTTACTGTTGAACAATCGAGGTGAACTGAAGATCTGTGACTTTGGATTGTCTCGTCAATATGGAAGTCCTCTAAAACCATATACTCATTTGGTGGTTACTCTTTGGTACAGGTGAGCAGCCAGCACTTGTGCAATATTTCTTTTATTATGTTTAAATACCATTTGCGAACTTTACCTCGTTACTATGCTTTTATGGCAAGATGTATCTGCTTTTCTGATTTCATTTCAATCATCAGATAATATGATTGATATTAGCATCCTTCTATTATAGCGGATGATATGTTTTCTTTCGTAATCTTATTTGGCGGTTTAATACCTTTTTAGGGCACCAGAGCTTCTGCTGGGAACAAAACTATATTCTACTGCAATTGACATGTGGTCGTTGGGTTGTATCATGGCCGAACTGTTATCTAAGCAACCATTATTTAATGGGAAAACAGAGTTTGACCAGCTTGACAAGGTAAGTCGACTAAGGAACTATGCAGTTAATATCGGTTCTCAGTCCCCATGTAAAATATCGGTGTCAAATATCGGTCAGAATATCAGTACCAGTATTATCGGCATATTGACCGATATATCGCCAATTTTTCTGATATCAGTACCTTTCTTCTTAGTTCTACCATTCGTCTTTCTTCTTATTGCTACTATTAGTGTTTTAAGTCTTAATTGTTAATTGTTAAGTGTTTTAAGTCGTAATCAGTTCTTACTTGCTACAATTGTTACATGTTTTGCTAGTTGCAAAAAGTTAATTTGTTAATGGTAGGTGAGTATACTGAATTGTTAGTGTTAATTGCTATGTATATAAATTCTATATTATATTAAAATTACCGATATCCCACCCCGATAATTGATACCTCAAATGTCGATCCTTGACCGATATCCGATTTTTTACCGCATTAACTGCTTAGCCAAGGAGTTGTATTTTACTGTATTATCATTAACACTTGGTCACTTTGGACTTTTATAATGACAGATATTTAAAACACTTGGCACTCCGAACGAGACTATTTGGCCCGGATACTCTAAACTTCCCGGAGTCAAGGTGAACTTTGTCAAGCACCAGTAAGTGTGGACTTTCGTGAATTTATTCATCAATGAAATAAAAAGTTCACATTTTCTTATTTTGCTAATGTTTTCCCAGGCTTCCAGCTTTGGGTGATTTTCTGGTCTGGCTTTCTAGCTTCTGTTGGCGACAACATTATTTACGTTTTCAATTCCCTTGGTTTTATTTACTATTTTACATTTTTTGTAGGTATAATTTATTGCGGAGGAAATTCCCGGCTACGTCTTTTACTGGATCTCCTGTTCTGTCTGATGCTGGATTTGATTTGTTGAATAAACTTCTAACATATGATCCCGAGAAGGTATTATTTTGTAATTGGATAACTTTATGTGATTATGAGGTTTCATGTTTTTATATGAACATGACATGTAATATATATATATATTTTAAATGTCTGAAATACTCCCAGAGGATAACTGCTGAGGAAGCTCTAAACCATGAGTGGTTCCGTGAAGTTCCGCTTCCAAAGTCTAAAGATTTTATGCCGACATTTCCAGCTCAGCATGCTCAAGACAGGTATTTTAGCTGTAGATTTCAGAACTTTGATATGCAAATGAATGGCTAATATTAGTTTTTTTTCAACCGTGAGAACGAATGAAAAAACCAATAAAAATCAATTATAATACAAAACTCATTATACTAAACTACTACATTAAAAAAAGAATTTACTCTTTAAATAATTCATCTCTTCTCTCAAAATCACTCTTGATAGATTTTTTACACGTGTAAATACAACTAATTTACACATGTGTAAATGGCAAACTTACACGTGTAAATTTTTCTTTTTTACGAATACATGTAATTTTAAACTTCTTAATTTAATTTCTAATATTGTATTCGAATAATAATGATAAGTGTAAAAAATGAATTTGAATTGTTTTTGATTGAGTTCTCGCGGTTTTTCATTAGTTCTCACGGTTCTCGCAATATTTAGCGTTCTCAAGATAACCCTATATATATTTATATGTGTGTGCATCTGTATTGGGTAAGTGGGTGTTGCCTAAAATGGTTATTTTCACATCTATGTTTTAGGAAAGTGAAACTGTTTTACCCGTAAAACATTTTTTACGAAAATTGGTTCTCTCTCCCCATGCATTTAGTACATAAACTAGTCTTAATGTTCTGGAATTGTTTATTTGGCTATTTCAGGCGTACACGGAGGGTAATGAAAAGTCCCGATCCTTTAGAGGAGCAACGCAGGAAGGAGCTGCAACAAGCTGAATTTGGGACAGGTGGCTTATTTGGATAGGATAAAGAGTTTATATATCCGATTCAAATTTACGATGTACTAAAAATTTGACATTGTTGATTTGAGAGTCCATGTGCTGAGGTGGCATTGGCAACACTGGTTTGAGGTGATTATCATCAATGCTGCTTTTTAGCAGGCACTCTTCATCATCTAGGAGTTGACTTCTGCTTTAACTCTCAACTTGATACATAGCAGGTTGACTTCTTTGTGCAAGACGATACTTTTTATCAGTTGTTCTTTTGGGACTTGTGTATGTAACATATTTTAGTTGGTTACTGTAAAACAGTTCATGGAATTGGATTTTATTTCATATAAATTTCTTCTTAATCTTCTTATATTGTGCTTTATAGTTTTTTTAATCTTTGTATTGTGTTTGCAAGAAATTGTCGGTGTAGCATGGAGTTGGCGTTCTTAGCTTTTCATTGATGGAGTTTGTTATCAGAAATTGTGCTATTTCAAGGTAACGTCATAATAACATGGAATTTCTTAAAGGATTAATGATTGCTTAAAAACTTCAATAGTTATTTTATCGTGTTTGAATAGTTTTGAGTTTATTCTAGTTGGGTTTTTTTGTCTAAAAGCAACCTGAGATCTTATTTTAAGCTTCACAAACCTATGTGATTCGAGACGAGTAGTTTCTAAACTTAATTAGTGATTTAAAGTTTTATTATTTTAACAAGTAATGAATTGTTAGTTTTCTCTCTCTATGAGTTGGGTTTCCTTGTTCTTAGTCTTCTTGTTTATCAAAAATCTTGTTAAACAAGTTAGTGAATGGTAAATTGGTAATAAATAGAGATTAGTGGTCGAGGTTTAGGCGATGTTGTTGACCTTTGGAGAGCCTACATCTTAAATCGTAGGAAATATCTTGTACGAAGGGGAGAAAAGCATGCGGTAAATCAACGTCGTTAAGCGGATTTAAAAGCAACACTTTGTAGACGAAAATGGTGATTTGGGGGTGAGTACGATACGAATTGGTGTAATTATTAGTAGTAAGGGGTTAAGAGTTGTTTCTTTTATAATGAGGAACTTTTAGTTTCCATACATGATTGTTTTTTCAATTAGTTTTTTTTTGTTTATCATTTTCTTGTTAGAAATATAGAGTAATAAAAAGTAGAGTTTAGGGGTCGAGGTTTAGGCATTAGGGATGGTAGAAAAAGTAAACTCGGAAAATTTGAAACACGTAACTTCAGGATAGGCGAGGTGGTTAACTGCGCAAAAAGCCTGCCTTCGAGTTTTTCCTTAAGTCGTTTCGAATGCTGCGAGTATCGGAGCTAAAGTTGAAATTAGTGGACTAAGTGTTGCAGAGAAGTTTGGAAAGATCCAGTGGCTAATAAGTAATAAGACAAGGCCCGACTTAGTTTAACTTTGTAGGGTGACATGCTCTATTTGCTTCATCCCGCATGTTGAAGAAGCTCGCCTTGCGTTTGGGTTGCATTTTGACTACATAGGGGAGTAGGGGACGTGTAATGGGATGGGTAGGGATAAATCATAAAATTTTTTGGACGGGATGCATAGTTATTAATAGCGAATAGCAGACGATAGCGACAAGCTATCTATACACTACGTAGTGATAGCGATGAAATAGCGGGCGCTATTTTATGTTTTGTTTGTCTTTGAAATTCCATATTTATTTTACTGCATCACTTTGGGAATTGGGATTACTTTTTATTTTTAACCTGCAAGTATTTGTAGTAAGTTGATAAGTTTTTGAACCACATGAAGTAGAAGTGAGGGATACTTGACGATTCATCTTTGATGATTAAATTGGGTCATAGATAAGAATTTTTCTATTTTGCATGGTTGCCATTGCTATTTCTTTTTCTGTGCTTTTTAAATTTAATTGTGTGGAAAATGCAAGGTTTATGATCTTGAATTTTTGTGACCAATATCTGCAACTGTCACTGCAGTATGAAAAGCAAGCAGGTTGTGGAGGTCACCCTGTGCAGCCTGGGACTTTTATAGTTTTCGTGTATTTTTCCATAATTCAGGTACTTTTTGTCCTTTTAAGTCTCATTAAGTCATTATAACTACAAATCTCCATGTCTAGAATTTAAGTTTCTACCATACTAAAGCTGCTTTATATATGCTGAGATACCGAGTACTTTCTTAGGAACCAGTTATTTGTCCTTGTCTCTGCGTTAAATGTAGTTTTTGGTACAGATTCGTTTGGGTTGGCCTGAAACTCCTTGTTGAAACATTATTTTTTTTCCAATAAGCTATAATCATGGGGGAATCTTTATGGCTGCCCAAGGCGCTCCCCGTTACCGATTTTTCTTTGAAATTTTTTTGTAGTGTAAAATATTGGGATTTTTAAGAGTCCGGCCCCTACTTTTCGTCCAAGCTCCGCCACCAACTATAACCGTGTCAATATTTTGTTAAAAGGATTTATACATTGATAATACGAGTTGGGGGCGATTTTTATTTGCCCCTTTTTAGCTATTTTTCGACCCGTTAAGTATATACCCTAATTGACCCATTAGAACTTAAGTTGATCGAAATTGTCACCTATAGAGTCTGAAACAAATGTATATTATTTATTTTAAGAATAAACTACAAAAATTGTCCTTGTTGTTTGTTCAAGTTTATGGATTGCTCCTAGACTTGTTTATTCTCATCGATGTTAAATGGCTAAAATACCCCCTTCTTCATTCCCTTTGATTTTCTTCTGTTTCGTAGATGGTCAAAATTTGGTAAATTTATAGAACGGGTCAAAACGGGATATGCAGGTTGGGTATAAGGTGGATATTACAGGACCGAGTCAAAGCAGATGGTTAAGTAAACTATATAATTATACCGAGTGCTTTACGTGATGTAGTGCATTTTGACTACTTTTTCAACCCTCATGACCTATCTGTCTTCCGTTATAACCAACTTTATAAATTTCAGCCCCTTGTCCCGTTATAGCATGACCCAAGTTGAAACCGTAAATGTGTGAATTTGCAACCTCTACTTGTAAGGATGCAGGTGGTTGATACGATACATGGATGTTGCATGATAAAGAAACTGGTTTCCTAACTTTGGCTTGATCAGTATGTTTGCTTGTTCGTAAAAGATCTGTAGGTTTTTGTTGATCTATCTAGTGCTCGTGATTGGTAAGGCTATGGGGTATGGTGGGCGTGGGTTTGGGGGCATGAGTTGACACGTGGAAAACAAACCCAAACCCACGCCCATGGGGTATGGTGGGGCTTGGGTTGGGGGCATGAGTTTGATTTGGCCATTGAGAGCCCGCCATGTCACCTTGCTAGCCCGCCCCACGCCTGGCTTCAAACCCAAGCCCCAAGGGCCACGCCTAAACCCACGCCCCAACCCAAGCCCCCGGGGTGGTGGCTTGGGCGTTTTAAGCCAACCCACGCCCCAACCCAAGCCCCATACCCCATAGTCTAACAAGGCAAAAAACAGCTTATTCTTCAAGCTTCGACTAGTATCATGGTTCAGATTGGAAATCTGGATTTACCTGTTTTTACCGATCCAGAAAGAATCAAGACATCCCATCCGGATTGTTGGGTTGAGCTAGATACCATGCATGTGTTGTACTACCATGGGGATATCCTATTTGTAAAATTTTCTTTTGGGTCAAACGGGTTATCTTTGTATGTATATGCTTATGGGTCTTGATGGGTTGAAGGAAAATGAAGTAATTGAATGGTAAAATTGGATTTTACAACCACCTTTAGGTCTCCCGCGAGCCTTTTCAATTTTCCATCGTGCTCTCACCCCTAACCACTAATGCTCTCATCAGACCTTTGCACCGACACCACTGAACGGTTCTTGCTCAGGATCATGTTTAACAACCCTGAAAGATAAAAATTAACAGCCTTGTTAACACCGAACGAATTTGTAACCTCATGTTTAACTTTTTAGACACGTTTTAGAAATTTACTAGAAGATATGGGTGACCACTGCTGCCACCACTAACACAAGAACCACTTATGGAGGTGTGCAAAAAACCGAAAAAAACACTCTAAACCAAAGCGCATCCTTAACTAAAAAGATCGTTTTGAAATGTTAACCGATGCATTTGTGAATTTGGTTTTAGGTTTAGTTATTGGATATGTTGAAACCGGTTTGATTTACAGATTCTCAATATCATTTGGTTTTCGGCCATTGAGAAAAAATATTCAAAATCGAATAATCTGATCCAAACAAGTCAACAAAACCGATATCTGCAACCGTATCATGAGTGAGCTTTCGAGTCGAGCCATGTTTGTTGAGAATAGGTTCTTTTACTTGAATGTAAATTACATCGATTATTAACGAGTATATACTTAGAAAACTAGTTTTAAAGCTTTCTAAATCTATTATATACCGATCGTCATTTAGGTTGAAATATGATGATGACGATATTGATTGTTTGGGCTAGGGGGTCCTCTCTCCTGTTTTTTGCTTCGTAGTGTTTGAAAACTGGCAAAATTTGATATATATTGAGCCCCCCCCCCCCCCCCCCCCCCCCCCAATCTTTCTTTAAAAATTGTGACCCCTATTTAAAAGTTCAAGCTCCGTCACTGAGTGGTACATAATGATTTAGACCACCTGTAGTGGGCAATATGTCCGGCGTTATCCCCCCAAACACGCCCAATGATGCCGCCGCCCCACCCCTGCCGGCGTGATCTTGCGCAAATCCCCCCTCCAGCGTTATTCAAAACACGCTTAAATGGGTTTTGTGTGGCCAATCAGACGCATCCCACTTTTTCTTGACCAATCCCCTTTTTTGTTTTATTTAATTTTTAAACCCCTTTTTAACATAATACACACAATATAAAGGGTATGTTTAACATAATCCAGATAACATTTATTTTACTTTAATCATTTTTGAATTTCAATCTCGTTTCTAATTAATTCCTATAGTTATATTTGTAACTCATTGTAAGTTATGAATTTTTGGAAGTTATTTATTTGTTTACTTTAGTTTAAACGTTTCATGATTTATTTAAAATCCTAGATTACAAATTTGCTTCTAAATTTCCCGATATTAGGCTACTCGGTACGGGGGACGTCCCTGCCCCGTCGAGCCACGTCGCCGCACCTGCACACCGTTTCCACATGGACGTCGGCGTCGTGAACGTCCTCCCCAAGACGACGTTGCCGGGCCTCTCTCTTCTTCTTTATACACACACATATACATGCATACATAAACACATAAATATATTTAGACCCATCCTCACACCTATCCTACGTGGCAGGACATTTTTGAGGACTACCTTGCCCCAGACTGAGTAGCCTTAGAATGTTGAATTTAGAATCTTTAATGAAAAGATATTTAAAGTTTTTAAAATTTCCGTTATTATAACCTTATTATAAAGCAACTAACTTATGCATATGATAGTTGTACAATTGGCTTTGGGAGTTTTTCAAAAAAAAATTAGAATTTTCCTTTTTAACCTTAAAGTTTTAATCTTTAACAATTTAAGTTTAAAGTTTTAATCTTTGTTTCATTTTTAACTTTAAAGTTTTAAATTTTGACAATTTAAGTTTATAGTTTTAATCTTTGTTAATTTAACCCCTTTGATTAATTTGATTTTTCACTTCTAATTCAAAAGTTTTCATCTTATACAATTTAACCTCTTTGATTAATTTGATTTTTCACTTCTAATTCAAAAGTTTCCATATTTTGCGATTTAACCATTTTGATTTTTTTACTTATGTGTTGTAATCTTGGCTTTGAGAATTTTTCAAAGAAAAAATGGTTATGCATATGGTTGTTGTAACCTTGTCTTTGAGGGTTTTTTTAAAAAAAATTGATTTTTTTTACTTTTTACTCAAATGTATTTCATAAATTACCTTTAATGCAAAACTATTTGTTTTTTACTTTTAACATAAAACTTTTTATCTTTTGCAATCTATCCTCATAACTTTTTTTACTTTCAACTTTGGTCCTTTATAATTTTCAGTTTCCGCAAATTTTTCGCTTTATGCTTCGTTCTAAATTTTGTGACTAAACACATCGAAACGTGCGTCTTTGGTTTAACGTTTTTACGTTTCGTTCTAAATTTTGCGAGTTAACACGACGCAACGTACGTGTGTGGGTGAACGTTTTTACATCGTCTATTTTTTCCCATTTGAAAGGTTCAACATAACGTGCGCGTCCTAAATCGATTTAGTTATAACTAAAGAATCCCCGCCGCATTGCGGCGGGTCGTAATTCTAGTTACATTAAAAATTGAACATTATATGGAATATTCTCATTAAAACCTATATAACTCTGCAACATTTTTGTGCATTAGCACTTGTAACTTATGCTTGGGGGGTTTTTCAAAAAAAAAAAAACTTAATTTTCCACTTTCAACCTAAAAGTTTTATCTTTTACATTTTAACCCTTTTTTTTACTTTTAACTCTAAGTTTTCCATCTTTTATAATTTAACATAACACTTTGTTATTTACAACTTTGGTCCCCCATACTTTTTATCTTTTGCAAGTTTTTCGTTTTACGTTTCGTTCTAAATTTTGCGAGTTAACATGTCGTAGCGTGCATGTGAGGTTCAACGTTTTTGCTCTATTTTTTCATATATGACAGACCCGTCACAACGAGTCCATTTTTCCCCTTTTGTAAAGTTCGTCGCAACGGGCGGGTCGTAGATAAACTAAGTTATTATTTTCTACATTTTACGTTTCTGCTTAATTTCTTCGCATTAAGACACTGTAACGGGTGTGCATGGTTCAACGATTTTAGTCTACTTTTCGTTCTGTGTAATTTTTACCATTTTATCTATTTTATTTTTATGATGTTGAGAGTCGATGTCGTTGTGGCATTGGTACTACTTGGCACGGTTTTACGAACGTTTTTAACCTATTAATTTTTTTACTAATATTTTCTTTCGGTTTACCCCTATTCTTCCTTTACTTAAAAACTAATTTTTGTGTGCATATTTTATGTACCGGTATGTATAAATATGATTTGTTCTATATTCCGACGTAAACTTTTTTATAGACGAGTTAGGTCAAATATAATACGTTTTCGTTTAAAGAAACCATTTTTACGTGCATATTTTTACGTACGTTTTGGTATAAATTCAAGTTGTTCTACGTTTTGAGGTAAACTTTTTTGGGAAATGATTTAGGTCAAATATAATATGTTTTCGTGTTTATTTTATGTATGTTTCGTAAAGTTTGTTTCGAACTGAGTGGAGTCAAATTATGGTTTTTTTTCTCCCTTTTTTTCGAAAGCTCTAATTAATCCCTTTCGATTACATGTGCATATTTTCCTTCATACCTGTTACGTTTTCTGTGTATGAGTTGGGTAACATATAATACGTTATCCTTCATACCTGTTACGTTTTCTGTGTATGAGTTGGGTAACATATAATACGTTATGATTGTTCGATATGAATTCCATTTACTTTACGTTTGATCCAATCACAATGCTTATACAGGTTACACTGAGTTCAACTGGATACGTCGAAATATGTGTTTTCATATGGTTAATGCATCATATAACGTTTGGACTAATCCATTTAATATTTACGATGTACCCGCGGCGCAACGCGGGCGGGCCTTAACCCTAGTTTATATAAATTCGTTCTTAAAATTTTTACATCCTATTAGAGTCGAATTGTGGCCTAGATTTGCTGTTATAATATTTTCTTTTTCAAATATATTTAAAACATTTTAAGATATTTTTAAACTAAACTCGGACTATTGGGCCCACTGGTTTCATTGTTTCAGTATGTCTTTGGAATCATGAGTCCACATCTTTGTTACATATCTCTTTCAACTCACTCAATCAACTCAAATTACTATTTACGGAAAACTTTTAATTTTGCTTGTTATGTTTTTTTAAAAAGAGAAAGATGCATAAAAAAAAATATCCAACGATATTCACCTTTTGTATGAACACAATTTGTCCCATGCATGTTTACCTGACTGGAAATCAAATTAATGGTTAAATCATATACAATCTTAATAAAATATAATATACTATATTAAAGTAATTAGGAGAATTGTAAAAATAATAGTTCAACATTTAAGATTCTAAGCCGTTTTAAGATGAGTTTAAAAATAAGTGCGTGCGAGTAATGAGAATTCGAACATATATTTAGAGCATTCACAACTCTCCATCAAATTCTACTTTATAATTACGCTAAAAATTATATATTCTCTCTCATTTCAATTAAATAATATTTTTAATTCCTTTATCATTATTAACTTTTCTCTATTTTCCACTCCAAACCATTTTCAAAATATATTAAAAAATTATAGAGAGTGAACAATGTCTCTAAAATATACAATAAATGGTAACATTTTCTTTCTTTTTCACTTATAACCACTTTTTATAATATAAAGACTACTTTCACATATTTTAGTGTAAGGGATATGAATGCTCTATTAATCACATAAGATAGTAAACGGTCAATGAGGACACGACACATGACATACATGAGATCGAAAATAACACGTTACAATCAGCTAAGAAATATCGATTTCCAATACCTGGCCCATTACTGACTCATCACATCACGACACATGACATATATGAGATCGGAAATAAGACACGTTATAATCAGATACAAAACATCAATTTCCAATACTCGACCCATTCCCGACTCATCACATCATGACACATGACATGTCGGGGGATGTCCCCGCCCCGTCGAGTCACGTCGCCGCACCTGCACACCGTTTCCACAGGGACGTCGGCGTCGTGAACATCCTCCCCAAGACGACGTTGCCGTGCCTCTCTCTTCTTCTTTATACGCATATACATACATACATACACATATATTTAGCCCATTTTAAGATATTTTTTAAACTAAACTCGGACTATAGGGCCCACTGGTTTCATTGTTTCAGTATGTCTTTGGAATCATGAGTCCACATCTTTGTTACATATCTCTTTCAACTCACTCAATCAACTCAAATTACTATTTACGGAAAACTTTTAATTTTGCTTGTTATGTTTTTTTAAAAAGAGAAAGATACATAAAAAAAATATCCAACGATATTCACCTTTTGTATGAACAAAATTTGTCCCATGCATGTTTACCTGACTGGAAATCAAATTAATTGTTAAATCATATACAATCTTAATAAAATATAATATACTATATTAAAGTAATTAGGAGAATCGTAAAAATAATAGTTCAACATTTAAGATTCTAAGCCGTTTTAAGATGAGTTTAAAAATAAGTGCGTGCGAGTAATGAGAATTCGAACATATATTTAGAGCATTCACAACTCTCCATCAAATTCTACTTTATAATTACGCTAAAAATTATATATTCTCTCTCTTTTCAATTAAATAATATTTTTAATTCCTTTATCATTATTAACTTTTCTCTATTTTCCACTCAAAACCATTTTCAAAATTAATTATTAATTATTATTAATATATGATAAAAAAGAATGTGAATGAATAGTTCTTCACTATATGATAAGAAAGAAAGTGAATGAATAGTTCTTCACTTTTTTTTTTATCATATATTAATTTAGAATGGAATACATTATTAAGAGATCAGCAAATGGTATTGGGTATAGGTACCGGTCTTAAATTTACCAAATCGGTGTACTTTCGGTACCGGTTCTGCACAGTTATTCACTGGTTTTTACCCTCAAATACTGGTGTCGTACCAGTACCGACCGGTACCGAACCGTACCATACTAGGTATATTCGGTACCGGTACCCACTTTTGGGGATTTCGGTAACGGGAACAGTGCTTTATAATTTATTTTTTAAATTAAAATTAGAATGGAATACATCATTAGGAGATCAGCAAATGGTATCGGGTATAGGTACCGGTCTCAAATTTACCAAATCGGTGTATTTTCGGTACCGGTTCTGCACAGGTATTCACCGGTTTTTACCCTCAAATACCGGTGCCGTACCAATACCGAACCGTACCATACTAGGTATATTCGGTACTGGTACCCACTTTTGGGGATTTCGGTAACGGAAACAGTGCTTTATAATTTATTTTTTAAATTAAAATTAGAATGGAATACATCATTAAGAGATCAGCAAATGGTATCGGGTATAGGTACCGGTCTCAAATTTACCAAATCGGTGTATTTTCGGTACCGGTTCTGCACAGGTATTCACCGGTTTTTACCCTCAAATACCGGTACCGTACCAGTACCGACCGGTACCGAACCGTACCATACTAGGTATATTCGGTACCGATACCCACTTTTGAGGATTTCGGTAACGGTATTTTTGGTACCGGTTGGTACCGAGCTCATCAAATCCTGTAGCAACGCAGCAATGCAAGTAATTGCACCGTTTAGATTACTTTTTATACACACAGTAAGTAAACTGTATTTCGTTTGAATGAGGTTTTATATACACAACAACTTATTTTGCTTTCTTTTTTGTCTTTTTCTGTAATGAATGAATTGTAATATGTAAAATTAACTTGCATATTTAGAATATTGATAAGCAAATCGTATCAAATCCTGTAAATGAATCGGCATCGTATTGGTACCAAATTTACTATACCAAATCATTTTCGGTACCAATTTGGTACCCACCTTTTGGCGTTTTCAGAATCGTTACTTTCGGTTCGACACCGGTCTAGCACCATACCTGTATTTATTGATTTTTACCTTCAAATACCATATCGTATTGTACCGAGCATTTTCGGTGCCGGTACCTAATTTCGATGATTTTCCGGATCGGTACTTTCGCTGCCGTTACCGGTACCGAGCTCATCCATATTTTAATGTGTTAGCACCGTAATAACTGAACTGAAAACAAACGAATTTCCAACGTGTAGGACGTGTGGGTCCTATTATTATATATTAGGTTATTTAAAATTGTTTTTTATGACGGAGTGATTATCCTTACCACGTCATTTTATTTATGTTTTGATATTCGGTATCTGTTTGCCGTTGCTGACACGCCTTTTGCAGTCATTGGGTCCCGTCGCAACGCGCAGACGGAAAATAACTAGTTTATTAAAAAATTATAGAGGGTGAATAGTGACTTCTTAAATATACAGATAAATGGTAACATTTTCTTTCTTTTTCACTTAGAATCACTTTTTATATATAATATAAAGACTACTTTCACATATTTTGGTGTAAGGGATATGAATGTTCTATTAATCACATAAGATAGTAAACAATTAACGAGTACACATCCCCCACTTGTGGTGGAGTGGTGGAAAGAACTTTGGGTTTCCTTGGAGACCCGGGTTCGATCCCCACCCGCTGCATTTGGGGGACGTCCCAATGATGGATCGTTTCCTTCCGAGGTATGGAGCGGCCTTGAGGGCAACCCGGTTTTACCCAACTGTTACCCCAGCAACATGTGTGGGGGCAGCATGTTTTCCGGGCGGAAGTCAGCTCACGCGCCGGCCGGGGCCCGATCGAACATCGCGTCCGGAGATGCGGGGTTGACGGGGAATGTCTTAGACATGTCCCCGGAGACCAATCGGTCTTGTACAGAAAGTCTCCTTCCAAAAAAAAATTAACGAGTACACGACACATGACATACATGAGATCGAAAATAACACGTTACAATTAGTTATGAAACATCGATTTCCAATACCTGACCCATTCCCGACTCATCACATCACGACACATGACATATATGAGATCGGAAATAAGACACGTTATAATCAGATACAAAACATCAATTTCCAATACCCGACCCATTTCCGACTCATAACATCTCACGTGTCACATCTTTTTATATTGATATTTTAGAATAAAGACATACATATTTTTGTGGCCAAGACTACCTCTTAACTACCATTAACTTATTGTTACAAAAAAAAAAAAAAAAAAAAAAAAAAAAAAAACTGTTTCTTCAAATGATAATGGCGGTTTCAAACTCTCATTCACAAAACGGTTTCTGCTCAAAAACCCTAACCTTCCATAGCCTCAGACCTCCATCTTTTCTTCCTCCACAAGCCACAAATTTATCAGTAACCGACTTCATCTTCTCTCTCCTCAACACCACCACAACAACCGCCGGATCGCTAATCGACGCCACCACACGCCACCGTATCCCCTACACCGACGTCAAGCTCTTCGTACGCAACCTCGCCGCCGCACTCCGTCAACCGCCGGTGTCTCTTACGAAAGGTAATTGTGCTTTTATTATCTCTCATAATTCATCTTATCTTCCGATTCTGTTTCTCTCTCTGTTTTCCGTCGGTGTAACCGTTTCTCCGGCGAATCCAACTAGCTCGATTTCCGAGATTTCGCGTCAGATCCGGATTTGTAAACCGGCGGTTATTTTCGCTACGGTTGAATCGGTTCGGAAGGTATTGGAAACCGGATTTAGTAAACGGATCGTTGTAATCGGATCGAGTGAGTTCGAATCGATGATGCGAGTTGATCGATCGAACGGATCTGAGTTTTCTGATGTCGAAATTGACGTTTCGGTTTCGCAGTCGGATACGGCGGCGATTTTGTACTCGTCAGGAACTACCGGAAACACTAAGGGAGTGAGATTGACGCATCGGAATCTGATATCATCGGTTGCCGGGGCAATAACGAGTCGGAAAAGTACGTGTTGTGATTCTCCGGCGGTGAATCTATGTACGGTGCCGTATTTTCATGTGTATGGATTCACGTTCTGTGTGAGGATGGTGGCGTGTGGTGAGAGTTTGGTTTCGGTAGCTAGGTTTGATTTGAGGTTGATTTTGAGGTCGATTGAGGAGTTTAGGGTTTGTTATATGGCGGTGGCGCCGCCGGTGGTGGTGGCGTTGGTGGATGGGAATAATGAGCGGTTGGTGAATGGAGCTGATTGGAGGTCTTTGGATACGGTGTTTAGTGGCGGAGCTCCGCTTACGGTGGCCGTGATCAGGAAGTTTAAACGACGGTTTCAGGACGTGTCACTGGTGCAGGTTGGTTGCATACATGCATGAGATTGCAATATTAGACATCATGCAATGGTTATTTACTTATTTATTAATAAGCAAATTCAAACACAACATAAAATTAGGAGTAAAATGATAAAATGGTACTTAAGTTTAGTTCACTTTATTACTTTAGTTTAAAAGTGAAACTTTTTGTATATGTGTCCTCAAACTCTCATTTTTATTGTTATTTCTATCCAAATTGCTAACTTAATTAAAATGTATCGTTAATTCCCGTGGACGATTTTAACAATTTCTCAAACCTCAAAGACGATTTTGGCACTTTCCCATTTATTCTTTTTTGTAATTGTAGAAGATTTATTTTTGTATTTAAATAAAAAAAACAATAAACATAAGTAAAAATAAAATATATATACATGTGCACACATTTATATGTTTACACACTTATTTTTTTTAATTTTCTTTTTAACCTTTAAATAAATAAAAAGAGTAAATTACGTTTTTGGCTCCTGTTATTATATCACTTTTACTATATTAGTCCAAAATAAGAATTTTTAACATATCTGCCCCCATGGTCTCTATAACTAACCATTTTGGCCCCTAAGTCTAACCATTTTGGCCCCTATGATCTCTAGACTTAGGGCCAAAATGGTTAGTTATAGAGACCATGAGGGCAGATATGTTAAAAATTCTTATTTTGGGCTAATATAGTAAAAGTGATATAACCATAGGGGCCAAAAACGTAATTTACACTAAATAAAAATAATGAATTAATGATATTTGGTTTGATGCGATAGACGAGTGGTACAAATGTTTGTTACGATGGATCGACGAGGGGAGATGAGGTACGAGTGTTGAGGTAGACGGGGTGGTTATGGTGGCGATAATGGTGGTGGTGGTGGTGATTGAAGTGGATGTGGAGAAGAAAGAGTGATACAAAAGAAAGGGTACAATATGATGTGTGTAATACAGTGGTAGAGCGTGAACGAAAACTCGGTGGGGCCGGACACTCAAAATCCAAATCGATAGGGGTCAGACTCTAAAAAATCAAATATTTTACACTACAAAAGAATTTAAAAATTTCGGTAAGATTATCACTATGAGCGAAAAATTGGTGGGGGCAGGGCTACCCCCGTCCCTAATAAAGCTTCACCACATATGTGTGTATATATATAAAACTATGTTAGAACCCCGTGTATTACACAGGTTGAATAAATGTAATTTTATATACTAAACATTTAAAACCTCGTTTATCACACTAGTTGATTTAATGTAATTTCATATATTAAATAATAAAAATGTTATATCTTTAACAACCTCGTGTATTCTACGTAGGCCTGTAAACGAACCGAACATTCATGAACTGTTCATGAACTTGTTCGGCGGAAAGTTCGTTTATGTTCGTTTATTTAATAAACGAACGAACACGAACAAAAAAATTTGTTCGTTTAATTAAATGAACGAACATGAACACACCTTGTGTTCGTTCATTTATGTTCGTGAACATTCTTTTATGTTTGTTTATTTATGTTCGTGAACGTTCGTTTATTTACGTTCGTTTAAATTTTAATAAATACATAAATAGTTATATTTATACAAATATTCGGTTTTCTAACTACTTATATAAATATAACTAATAAGTATAGCTATGAACCCTTATTTAGATGTGTTTTCGGATGAAATGTAATATATTACACTTGTTTCTTCAATCATGTTAATTTATGTTTATTAAAATATGTTCAGTTAATTTTTTTTGTGTTCGTTTATGTTCGTGAACTGTTTGTTTAGGCTTTAAACGAACGAAAATAAACGAACACGAACATGCCCGATTTCTTAATAAACGAACATGAACAAAAAATGTGTTTGATTATATGTTCGTGTTCGGTTAAAGTTAAATGAACGAACATGAACATGCCTATGTTCGTGTTTGTTCGGTTCGTTTACCGGCCTAATTCTACGGGTTAAATAAATTTAATTTTATATACCAAATAATACAAAAAAAACGTCATATCTTTAAAAAGCGTTTATATTAAACTAGTTGAATAAGTGTAATTTTTTATACCAATTAAATAATAAAAAACTTTTATTTTAAAAAAAAAATCTCGTGTATTGTACGTGTTGAATAAATCTAAATTTATAACCAAATAATAAAAAAGTTGTATCTTTAAAAACCCCGTGTATTACGCGTATTGAATAAATGTAATTTTGTATAGTAAATAATAAAAAAATATATCTTAAAAACCATGTATATTACACATATTGAATAATTCTAATTTTATATATCAAATAATAAAAAAATTATATCTTTAAAAGAACTAACAAATATACTCGATACGCAATGGATATAATGATTACAGAGATGGTTCTTAAAAAAATGTACGTTTGGGTTTATGTTAAACTTTGTGAGGATTTTTGCTTGCATTAATGTTTGATTTAATGCTTTCAATCCCGCGATCCTTCCTTTTTGTAGTTGTAAATGTAAAAAGATTAAAATTAACCTACGATAACTACATAATGCTGTATATTAGATTCTTTTATTGAATGTGTAATCATGTAATAAGCACAATTATAATAACATCAATTATAACAAATCATTTTGAATGTGGAATCACGTAATAATTTATGTTGAATGTGTAATAATACATAGTCACTGCCCTACTACAACCATAGATCGCGCCACTGCCACCACAGGTAGTCGTAATTACCCTCACCATCATTGTTGTCGCTATACAACATCGGCTCCACCTATAACGATGGTGCACTTTTATACGTTAATTTCTGATGAAAGAGCAGGATGGGAGCAATCTCAGGGGAAAGATTGTAATTAAGCAAAAGTATGTTTTCAAGCGAAACAAAGGATGGTCAAATCTCACGCGAAAGTTCCAGACAAGTTTCCATACTGTAGAATAGGGATGAGCACGGTACCCTTTTGGTACCAAAAGTACCGGTACCGAAAAAACGGGAAAAGTAGGTACAGGTACCGGTTCTGAATACACCGGTTCGGTATCGGTATTTACCAGTGTTTTACCCGTAAATACCGGTACCAGTACTAAAAAACGGGAATGTGGGCACCGGTACCGAATATATCCGGTAACAAATGCTCATCCCTACTGTAGAATTAGGTTTTGGTCCACCAATCTCAATTCACAAGGCCCCAAAATGTAATCTGGCATCTGGCTTGGGCTTAGTGGCAAAGCTTGAGATTTCCGACGGGGTCGAAATGGTATACATCCAAAAAATTTTATAGAACTAGGGGGGTCAAAAACGTATATACCCAAAAATTTCTCTACGAAAACTACATACTCTCCACTACTGAGCAAAAAGTTCGGGGGGGTCGGCCGCCCCCTCCCGCCCTACTTAAGCTACGCCCCTGCTTAGGCTTCTGTGCTTAGCTTGCGGAGGAGTATTAGACCATTAGGTTATATTAGTGACTAGTATTGTAATATGGTGCATTGGTGTGTTTATATTGACCATTTCATGTACCCTTACATCATAAATCTATACTATATAATAAAAGAAACCATGTTTGGGACACATGACACTCTATGAGGCGGTCTTAATTATTTTTCTAAATATTTATTATGGAAAGTCAATTATTGATAATACTAAATTTAAAATTTTGTAGAGGAGATTTTAATGATAAAGACAAAGATAACTGATAATAATATATTAACTATTATAATCATATATTGATTATTAAAATCTAAGAAAGTACATTAGCGTTTTAAATATTTATAAAGATAAAGATTTTATTTAAATGATAGTTTTAATTGTTTTTATATTTTGATGATAAGGACAAGGATAACTGATAATCACATATTAAAATAAAAATATTTATTTTAATCAACTGTTTCGTTAAAATGATTTATTCAATACATGTAGAACATATATTTTTTTTTATACATGTGGTATATTTAGAATCCTACTTTTAATAAAGGATCCCCCCATTATACCGTTTTACACTCCAATGAAATAATAATATTAAATTATAATATCCAGCTTATCTCTTGTATATTTAATATTTTTTACTCAAATATTTCTTTTTTTTTCTTGCTAATTGTCCAACATCAGGTAATACGTAAGTTTCTAACCTAATATAAATAAAAAAACAACGTAAAATATTATAAACCATCTAATACACAACTCTCTAACCTAATAAAAAATTAAGTGATATGTTACAATAAGTAAATAGTACCTAAAAGTTCATTTTGTTAGAAAACACATCTTGATGACTAAATGTGTTAACGGATTACATTATTCGTGTAAGACATGTGTTTATTCAAATCGTGCAATACACGAGTTTTAAAAAGATGCAACTATTTTATTACTTAGTATATAAAATTATATTTATTCAACCCGTGTAATACACGGGGTTCTAACCTAGTAATGGTATACAACAAACAAATTTGTGGTAGAAAGTAAACGAGTTATTTTAACCTGCTAGGATTTTGTTTGAAAAAATGATTTAAAGTACGTTCCCAATATTCAAAGTAATAGAGATGGGAGAGAACATTAGTTTACGTTTTGCACTATAAAGTGATGCAACAAATGAAGAAAAAAACGAATACATAATAATATAATTGCTATATTCGGTATAATGAAGACACGGGCCATAAGTTGTCAGGTATTAAATCGTATAGAACATAAGTTCATTATTGATGACTTATATTTGAAAAAGATGAATTATGTATATTAATTAATAGATTGATTATAACATATGTTCAAGCTTTACAAACCCTCAATAAAAATTGGTGTTTTATTTTTCCTTTGTTTTGGGAGTGTTGATTGACAAACTAACGCTATTGCATTGTGGTTATTTGATGTTCATTAGACGTACGGATTGACCGAAACCACAGGTGCAATATCAAGAGTTGCAAGCCCGTATGAAAGCACGATAGTAGGCACAGTCGGGCGGCTCATAGCTCATTGTGAAGCAAAGATAGTTGATCCCAACACCGGGGTTAGTTTGCCTCCAATGAACCATGGTGAACTATGGGTTAGAGGACCATCCATTATGAAAGGTAAAAGATATGTCCATCGTGTGTAGATGTCATCAAGTTATTTTTGCTAGAATTTATATAAAGAAAGGTAATTTTAATATATGATGACTCTATTTAAAAAAATATTGAACCAAACCAAAACAAACCAACGTTTATCTAGCCTCAGGGTCATCTCAAGTTTTTTGAGGGCCCAAAACAAATAATATAATGGAGTCCCTTTTAGTAAAAATAAAAAATAAAAATTTTGATCCTATGAATCATTTATCAGCCGTGTTTATGCATACTTATAAAGGGTTAGGATCAAATACAAAGGATAAAATAAATAAGAAGTGTAAGAAGGATTCTAGTCCATTGATCTTAGATTTGAAGGGTTGAGATTGGTTGTAGGGAAAAGAAGATAATAGAAGGGCATAAAAGGAATCATATATTTATGGATTTTCTCTTTCCACATGCAAGGCACATGCCAATTCCCCCATCGATTTAAAACGTCCATAACTTTTTCATACGACATTTTTTTTCAAAAAAAATTTCACCATAATAACGAGCGTTTTTTTTATCTTTAATATGAGTACCATATTATCATATAAAAATAAAATAAAAATTTTCATTTTTACTGGGTTTTTTGGCATTGTGTTAAAGGTTCAGGTCATTGTGTCTTTTAACTGGGTTTTGGTCAGTAGAGTTTATATACATTGTGTTATTATCAAAACCTATAACACAATGTTAATTTGAGTTCTATCCATTGCGTTTTTATAAAAACCTATAACACAATATATGACACAATGAAGATTTTGTTATATCTGGGTTTTCTATAAATTGTGTTATTAGTTCAGGTCATTGTGTTTAATATGTTATTCATTGTGTTTTAATATATTGTCCATTGTGTTTTAATAATTTGTTCAATTTTTTTTATTATCTTGTTCATTGTGTTTTAGTTTGTTATGTATTGTGTTTTTAGTTTGTTTTTCATTGTGTCTTCATCTGCTCTCCATTGTGTCTTTTATCTGCTGTCATTAATTGTGTCTTTTATCTGTTGTCATCAATTGTGTTTTTATTTAGTCTGATTCTTATTGTGTTATATGTTATCGCCATTGTGTTATACGTTATGGTCATTGTGTTTTAGTATGTTGTCCATTGTGTCTTTATCTGTTGTCATTGATTGTGTTTTTATTCTAATTTACATTGTGTTTTACATCATGTCCATTGTGTAATATGTTATTCATTGTGTTTTAATATGTTGTCCATTGTGGTTTAATAATTTGTTCAATTTTTTTATTATCTTGTTCATTGTGTTTTAGTTTATTATGTATTGTGTTTTTAGTTTGTTTTTCATTGTGTCTTCATCTGCTCTCCATTGTGTCTTTTATTTGATGTCATTAATTGTGTCTTTTATCTGTTGTCATCAATTGTGTTTTTATTTAGTCTGATTCTTATTGTGTTATACGTTATGTTCATTGTGTTTTAGTATGTTGTCCATTGTGTCTTTATCTGTTGTCATTGATTGTGTGTTTAATCTAATTTACATTGTGTTTTACATCATGTCTATTGTGTAATATGTTATTCATTGTGTTTTAATATGTTGTCCATTGTGGTTTAATAATTTGTTCAATTTTTTTATTATCTTGTTCATTGTGTTTTAGTTTGTTAAGTATTTTGTTTTTCATTGTGTCTTCATCTGCTCTCCATTGTGTCTTTTATTTGCTGTCATTAATTGTGTCTTTTATCTGTTGTCATCAATTGTGTTTTTATTTAGTCTGATTCTTATTGTGTTATATGTTATCGTCATTGTGTTATACGTTATGTTCATTGTGTTTTAATATGTTGTCCATTGTGTCTTTATCTGTTGTCATTGATTGTGCTTTTAATCTAATTTACATTGTGTTTTACATCACGTCCATTGTGTAATATGCAACTGGGTTTTTGAAATTTTTTTGAAAAATATAACAATATGGTACTCATATTAAAGATAAAAAAACGCTCGTTATTATGGTGAAATTTTTTTTTAAAACAAATGATGTATAAAAAAGTTACGGACGTTTAAAAGTTAGGGGGGTAATAGCATGTGACTTGCATGTGCATATTCTCTTTCCTCTTGTAGACAAAATTACCTTTTTCATTTAATTACTAATAGGACACTTGTCACTCTCTGGTGCCTTCTTACCCTTCTTATTTTTAAATCTTTTGTATTATAACTCAACCCTACTTATAAAATATAAACCCCACCGTCAATAATTTCTAAACACAAATTACCTACATATAGTTTTCTTTTTTTTAAATTTAGGGGCCCTATGAAAGTTGAGGCCTAAAGTCGTTGCTTTATTTTACTCCCACTTGTGCCACTTTTATGTGTATCTAACTGTTTAATTTGAAACTGTTAAAAAGTAAATGAACTCTTGATATGTCGATTATTTTGGATTAAACATTTTGGAATTGAAAGGTCGGTTTTAATTTGAGTGATTAGGATATGTTGATGATAAACAACGTATAAATACAATGGTGGACTCGGATGGATGGTTGAGAACCGGGGATCTTTGTTTCTTTAACAATGAAGGATTCTTATTTGTTGTAGACCGATTAAAAGAGTTGATTAAATATAAAGGTTATCAGGTACGTTTTGTCAACATCTATATTAATCCTTAGCTAACGGAGAGGTGGTAAAATGAACGGTTCGTGTGCCTAATTATGGGATGGGCCATAATTAGTTGTTATATGTTGGACTTGTGAAAAGTTTTGGGATCACAAGTACAATTTTATAGGCCGGATGGTTTAACCAAAACACTTATGTTTAGAATATCTCAACTTATGTTTAAAATTTTATATTGATTAAGATGATTAGGCCCAAAAACTTTTATCCAAATGAAAATTTCCACTTCTCCACTTCATACACACCTTTGTCTAAAATTAGTGTGCGTAAACATTGTATACTAATAATAGATAAAGTGAATGAACAATATATTTATTTTAAAGGTTTTTTTTTTATATGTGTTATTTAGTGGTTTTTTACATGTGTTATGTGGTTCTTTTATATATTTTATGTAACTTGCGTTTGTTTTTTATCGATGTAATTCACGTGTCAGTATTTTTTGATCATATCAAGATTTTTTTTCTCTATGGGTTGCTGTAACGAGTGTAGGTGACGTAACAAAACAAACCGATACCGATCAAATTCCCGCCATGTTGGTATATTTTTGGTCATATCATGATTTTTTTTCTCTATTGGTTGCTATAACGAGTGTCAGTACCGTAGTTAAACGAACTGATACCCACCCACCGCGCAACGTGCGGATTTAATAACACTAGTTAATATTAATATGAGGGATTTTAAGCACCAATTTTCTTTTTAGCCCTTTTTGCTAGTTTATTTACTATATAACAATTAGGAAGTTTTGCTAATAGGAAATAGTTTTGATTAGTCTATATGGGTTCATGTTTTAACTTTTTTTTTTTTTTTTTTTTTTTTAACTTTTTCAATTTTCAAATCCACTCCTTACACTATAGATAATATATGCCTTTAACCTAATACTTTTAATTTCTCTTATAACTTTCTTTCATTAGTTTTTTTTTTTTACAAAAACTAAATACGCAATATAATTCTTTTTTAAAATGGATCGAGCCAGTACCCATCGAAAAACATTAGTACCGGTATTGGTACTATTAGAACCATTAGTGGTATTCGTTTACTATGGTTTTCAATCGATATAAAACATGTGTCGACATCCTTTTGGACTTATGACGACTTTACTTTTTAAGTTTTCTCTTTCGGTTGCTATATCGAGTGTTGGTATCATATCGATACCGTAATTACGGAACCAATATCGAGTAGCTACCTCCCATTAACGTTATTTTTACCGCCATGTCTACGTTCTGTTTAACATTTATTAAAAAACGGGTCACCCCGTTGTGGATCGCGGGTGTAACCCACTAGTTAGAAATAAAATATAACTTGTTACATATACAAACACTCTAAAACCTTTAAGGAATATTGGATTTTAATAATAACAACTATTCGCTGTTGCCCGCCAACAGTTCCAACTTTGAAAATAACCACTGACAGTCCTAACTTTTAACATATTGGCCTCCAATTGACTCTGACTAACAGAACCCTAACGTTGTTAGTATCCGGTCACCGGAAAAACGTTTGTTGGCCAGAAAACTCAACATTTTCGTCTCGAACCTCTTTGTAAGCTTATTATGGACCTTTGGGAACTTTTTTCTAGTAAAAGCCCCAATTATTAAAGTCATCGGAAAACTCATTTTTCGCCGGAAAACTCAACTTTTTGGCTGGAAAACTCAACATTTTCGTCCCAAACCTTTTTATAACCTTAGATCGGACCTTTAGAAACCTTTTTCTGGAAAAAACGGTTTTCTGGCGACGGGAAACTAACGGCGTTAGGGTTCTGGTAGTCAGGGTCCCATTGGTGGCAAATATGTCAATAGTTAGGACTATCAGTGGTTATTTTTGAAATTGAGACTCTTGACGGCCAATGACGAATAATTAGAATTATTAAAATCCAATATTCCAACCTTTAAAGGGTGACATAGTGGCAAAAAGTTAAATACTCTCTACTAGAGATCTATGCTATAACATAATCCCTTGAAGTCCACATCCTCTTGTGATTATTCAAATATGTGATGACTTTTGTAAGCTATTTGAGGTGAATGTAGGTACCTCCAGCTGAATTGGAACAAATTCTGCATTCGCATCCGGATATTACTGAAGCAGCTGTGATTCCGTAAGCGTTTCATTCTACCCCTTCATCTTAATGTCCACAAAAATTAAAGAAAAACAAAAGGCAATAAGTTAATTACTGTTTTCGTCCTTGTGGTTTGTCAAAAATCACTATTTCAGTCCATTAGATTAAAAATTGCTATTTCAGTCCCTGTTGTTTCACTTTCGTAACCATTTCAGTCCACCTCGTAACCATTTCAGTCCCTGTACTTAACAGAATAATGGATTGAAATGGTTACGAAAGTGAAACCACAGGGACTGAAATGGTTACGAAAGTGAAACCACGGAGACTGAAATCGCAATTTTTAAACTAATGGACTGAAATAATGATTTTTACGGAAACAGTAATTAACTCAAAGGCAAGAGTTAATTACTGTTTTCGTCCCCGTGGTTTGTCAAAAATCACTATTTCAGTCCATTAGTTTAAAAATTGCGATTTCAGTCCCTATGGTTTCACATTCGTAACCATTTCAGTCCACCACGTAACAATTTCAGTCCCTGTACTAACATAATAAATGGATTGACATGGTTACGAAAGTGAAACCACAGGGACTGAAATGGTTATGAAAGTGAAACCACAAGGACTGAAATCACAATTTTTAAACTAATGGACTGAAATAGTGATTTTTGACAAAATACAAGGACGAAAACAGTAATTAACAGCAAAGGCAAATATATAATAATGGTGCATTGGTGTGTATGAGTGATTTTGCAGGTATCCAGATGAGGCAGCAGGGCAGGTACCCATGGGGTTTGTGGTTAAAAGAAAAGGAAGCACCATTGATGAAACACAAGTGAAAGATTATGTGGCTAAACAGGTAGGTATTTTTATTAATTAATTTTGTTTTGTTTTGGATTTAATAGGATAAATTATAAAATATTAACAGAGTTTTAATATTGTTCTAATAGTATAATCAGTCATAATTTTGTTTGACTATAAAAATCATTTAATTTTCATTTGTCCAATTATTGTGGAATTTTTATTAACTGTTTAAATTGCATGACTTATACAAAGAATATTCACTAAATGTTGAATTTGAGTGATTTTTACATTAATATAAATTTTTACTACAATGAACAACCTTGATTACTATTTACTTACATGTAGCCTAATTTAATTGCTAAACTAATATAAGAAAAACAATTGAATTAGGTTGCACCATACAAGAAATTAAGAAGAGTTTGTTTCATAGACTCAATTCCAAAAAATGCACCAGGAAAGGTATTGAGGAAGGAGTTGATGAAGATGGCTGTCAATTCTAAGCTTTAAGTGGTGTTTGGTTAATGACTATAAGTATATAGACTGGGTATGGGTATCATTCTAGATAGGAGCTCTGGAAATGTTTGAGAGGTCTAAAAATTGAAATGTAACCTGTGTTGTTTATTAAGCTCTAACATTAAAACCAGTTTACATGTATTAAAATATGTAATATTTATAAAGCTCCAAAAAGATATGGTTATAACTAGTAAACCATGGGTGGTAATTTCTAATACGACATGGAAAATAATTGGGTTTAATAAATGGGTCTCGTTCGAGTGAACTTGTTAAATAAACGGATCATGTTCAGATTGATGTTTAACCTGTTTCATCATTCATGTCAACCCGTTTAAACCATTTATTACAACCACCAACTTATTAACTCATTTACTACTTGTTAACATGTTGGAGTTGTTTAGATAAATGGGTTATACTTGCTATGTTTGTTTTATACAATTTTGTGTGTCGGGTTATGGTTGATATCATTGACACAAATACACATACATACAAGTTGTGACGATTCACTCAGCCAACCCAACAAGATTGACACCCTTAGTTAAACAAATTTAATTTTGATTACTTTTAAGTTGGAAAAATGTATTTATTGCAATTAGAATTACCAAAATTATGTGTAGGGTTGATATCTTGATCTTGACAAGCTTGCATATAAGTGCATGTTGGCCAAGGCGGTGGCCAATTTTTTTATATATACATTTTCGAAAGTAACCAAGCCTATAATAAAATAATCAATACTTTTGTGTTTGTGTTTGGTTCAACTCAACTCGGTTATACATAATAAAATAATATATGTGAATATAATAGAAACACAAAAAGCATATATTAACACAGGCTTGATAAAACTCACTAGTTTTACGGATTGTATATTTTTATACTCTATGAGATCTCATCTCTTCATATACACATGGATTACAAGTATAATTGTAAAAATACATATTTGAAATAATTGGAAAATATATTAGTGTGACAAATACTACAAACATATGATTAACTTCAATGGGAATGAATAATTAGAAAAATACATATTAGAAATAATTGGAAAATATATTAGTGTGACAAATATTACATACATACCAATAACTTCAAGGGGGATGATCCTGCCATAGATTAAGTATGCATTAAGGCCAGAAATGGTCATACCTTTTGTCAGATATCTTGTTAAGACTCTAAACGCTCATCCAGATTTTCAAGCAAAGCTTGCTTTATCTTTTACCTGAAAACTTGAAACGATGACATGATGGTAAATCTTGTTGTACCCGATCATCCAAATAGTTTTATAAAAGTGTTATTAATTAGGGGTGCAAACAAGCCGAACCGAGCCGAGCCCGAGCCTTACCTTAATCGAGCTAGGCTCGTTACAACTTTCTGAAGCTCGAGCTCAGCTCGATTCGAGCCTTGGATTTCGGGCTCGAGCTCGGCTCGTTAGTAAAACTTAAAACTCGAGCTCGGCTCGAAAGCTCGATCTAAGTATCTATGGCGCGAGATAAAACAAGCTAAAGCTCGTCTCGAGCTCGTTTTTGGCTGTTAATGAGCCAGGCTCGACTCGATAGTTTGAAAAGTCAATTAAAAAGAACATCTAGATCATTCAAAAAGTAAAACATAGTTTAAACCCTAAAGCATACTAAGCTCGATAAGGCTCGTCGAGCCTAAACGAGCTACACATACAAGGCTCGAGATCAGGCTCGAGATCGATAAGGCTCGGTTCATTCGAGCTTTTTATCGAGCCGATCTCGAGTGGCTCGCGAGCCGATCTATCACACTTTTAATATCTTTTATGTAACGATGGGGAAATAATCACATAAAACGTTTTTGGAATATTGAATTTAAATAACCCCAACTTTCACTATTTGACTGATAGCACTACCAACTTACAAATTGTACCTCGCGACTCTCAACTTCCAACTTATTTTCCTCTAGCACTCCCAAACTAACTGAACCCTAACCCAGTTAGCTGACGTCAGATATCACGCCACTAAACAAGTGCCACATCCCCATCATCAAAAAAAGCTACGCAAGATGCCAAGTCATCAAAAAACCACATCAGATGCCACGCCACTGAATAAGTGCCACATCAGATGTCACGGCACTAAATAAGTGCCACGTCACTAAACATGTGCCACATCAGCAAAAAAACTAATTGCATTAGGGTTGAGTTAGTTTGAGAGTGGCTGAGGAAAATAAGTTGAAAGTTAAGAGTGGCGTGCTACAATTCGTAAGTTGGGGGTGCTATATGCCAAATGGTGAAAGTTGGGTTATTTAAATCCAATAACCCAACATTTTAAAGATAGAACGTCACAATTTGGAGGAAACACAAATAGTTAACAAAATAATTCATACATAATTATTTCCGGACAAGATCTAAAGTGTTGCAAGAACATACCTTAGTTGTGACTTTCGGCTTACGGACTCTTCAAGAGATCATAGTGTCCATAATCATGATAAAGAACACTGACTGGGTTCTCCTTCCCGTATTCCTGTCCGTATTCCGCAATAACTTTAATAGAATTTGTCCTTTTATCCCGCATATAAACTGTTATAGGCACTCTGTAAACATATTAAGAATAGATCTATCATATTCGTTGTACTTGTGCATCCGTATGTATCTTAATCAAATCAAGGAAATTTTCAAGTGCATTAAGGTTTTGACATTATGGGCATACGAAAATGGTAACAATATCGTTTCTAGTTGAGATTTGAACATGGCAAGTAACATGTAAAGTTGCATCAAATTTAATAGAGTAAAATGCCATTTTTGTCGCTGGGGTTTGGCCTGTTTTGTGATTTTCGTCCGAAGGTTTGTTTTTCCGCATCTGGATCCAAAAGGTTTGAAATCTTGCCATCAAATTTAATCATCCAGCTTGTTAACTTCATCTATTTTCCTCTGTTAAGTCGGGTATTTTCGTCTTTAATATTTAGTAAAGGTATTTTGAATACTTGTGCATTATGCTAAATGCTTGTACATAAAGTGAAAAAGACCGAATTGCCCTTTAAGTTAACAGAAAAGACGAAAATACCCCTGACTTAATGGAGAAAAATGGATGGAGTTAGTGAACCATATGAAAATGGCGAGATTTCAAACCTTTTGGATCTAGATGCGGAAAACAAACCTTTGGACGGAAATCGCAAAACTGGCTAAACCTCCGGACGAAATTGGCATTTTACTTAAAACATCCGCTACTTAGTGATTTAAAAGTATATCAGAGAAAATAAATTAGAATACATACTTAAGGACATGTGATGACATAAGGAGTTCTGGTTCTCCGCCCCATACATGTGACCGTTTCATATGCGAGACGTAAGTCTGAAAATCACCTTCAAGAAACCTGAAGAACGCATCACAAAATTTCCTTATTTATCCACTAATGCACATTTCAAAACATTCATAGCACTGATTTTCAAGATTTGTCATTAACGATAGAAGTTTTGTATACAAGTATTATGATTAGTAATCAAACAGTTAAGTTGAACTAAGTGTCTTATCACAAGTTGCATTTGTTTTGGGTGAAAAAAAAGCAGTTTCTAATAGAAATTAAAAATATATGTGATAAAGTTCGGATTAAAATGCCTTTCAATCATTACAGCTGAAGAAATGAAAACACTGAACACTATCCAAAGATTTGTCTTACCATTCAGTTTCAGTCCGTCTCTTGATCAACTCCTTCACAACCTATCAAACGAAAACACTGATCACTCTCCAAAAATTCGTATATATCAATATATGAATAACATAAACACATATGAATATATTATGATAGAGTGTCAAAGAAAGTATTTTAACAGGAATTATTGGGGATTACAGCTCCAAAATTTAACATGAACAGACCAAAAAGAATAATAGTAATAAAACTCCTGTAAAAACGGATGAAACTTCATCATTGGCCTCAATATATAGAAATTAGAAGGTACACCCTATGTTTCAGATGAAGAGCAACAATTTAAAGTTTAAACATTTAAAATCATTTGGACTCATTTCAAGTTCAAAATTGAGGTCAAATAGTGTTCTAAACGATCTCAAAACTTGATGCCAAATAGTGTTCTAACTTGATCACCAGATTAAATTTGCAAACTGCTAGGTCACGCTTCCCTTTGAAAATCACAAAATCTAATCTAATCACCTACAAATCTACGATTCACATAAACATAGAAATAGATGTCAGATAGTGTTCCAAACAACCTCACAATTGATGTCAAATAGTGTTCTAAACTGGTCACCAGATTAATTTTTTTTTTAAAATGCTAGGTCACACTTTCCCTATAAAAATAAAAAAATCTAATCTAATCACCTACAAATCTACAACTTGCATAAACATAGAAACTGATGTCATGTCATACAATCATCTTAATTGCTACAACAAACTAATTCAAAAATCCAGATCTGAATGTATAATACCTTGGTTCTAAGATCATCAGCAAGCTCCCGAGTAACATTCTCCGTCGGAACTGGCTTTCCTGCTCGCAAACAAGCACCATGAACAACAGATCGAAACATGCATCTTCCATCTCCAGTTATACCTGTTCATAGAAACAAATTTCAAACAAAAAATCATTCAGCTATGCTGCTTGAAGACGAATAAATCTCATGATATCAATACATAACCAATCACTCGCACAAATCAGATAGAACCGAACATACTAATCACATCTGAATTGCTAGCAAACGACGATAATATTCTAGGTTTTGACATGAATATATGAAATTCAAACTAGCTTAATTGATGAATAATTTCAAACAAAAAATCGTTCATGAGTTCATCTATGCTACTTGAAGAAGTATAAATGATAAATCTTATGAAAACACTACATAATCCATCACTCGCACAGATCGGACAGATCGGATAGAACAGAAGTACAGACCATACTGATCACACCGAAATCGCCAGCGAACGATAATTTTCTAGGTTTTGACATGCATATACAAAATTCAGCTTAATTGATGAATAATTTCAAACAGAAAATCGTTCATCTATGCTACTTGAAGACGTATAAACAACAAAATCTCGTGATCTCAATACATAATCAATTACTCGGATAGAACAGAACATACTAATCACAAGGAAAACGCTAGCGTACGATAATTTTCTAGGTTTTGGCATGAATGTACGAAACTTTAGCTTAATTGATGAATAATTTCAAACAAAAAATCATTCATCTATGCAACTTGAAGACATATAAATGATAAATCTCCTGAAAACAACACATAAACAATCACACGAACAGATCAGCTAAAACAGAACATACTAATCACACCGAAATCGCCAGCGACCAATAGTTTTCTAGGTTTCGAGTTTCGACATGAATATATGAAATTAAACTCGCTTTGTTGATTAGTAATTTCAATAAAAAACTCGTTCATCTATGATCTATGCTACTTGAAGATGTATTAATGATCAACCTCATGAAAACAATACATAATCAATCACTCACACAGATCGGATAAAACAGAACATACTAATCACACAGAATATACGAAATTCAGCTTAATTGATGAATAATTTCAAACAAAAAATCATTTATCTATGCAACTTGAAGACGTATAAATGATAAATCTCATGAAATCAACACACATAATCAATAACTCGCACAGATCTGATAAAACAAATACATACTAATCACACAAAAATCGGTAGCGAACAGTAATTTTCTAGGTTTTGACATGAATATATGAAATTCAGCTTAACTGATGAACAATTAATGCTACTTGAAGATGTATAAATGATAAATCTCATGAAATCAACACATAATCAATAACTCGCACAGATCTGATAAAACAAATACATACTAATCACACAAAAATCGGTAGCGAACGATAATTTTCTAGGTTTTGACATGAATATATGAAATTCAGCTTAACCGATGAACAATTAATGCTACTTGAAGACGTATAAATGGTAAATCTCATGAAATCAACACATAATCAATAACTCGCACAGATCTGATAAAACAAATACATACTAATCACACAAAAATCAGTAGCGAACAATAATTTCCTAGGTTTTGACATGAATATATGAAATTCAGCTTAACTGATGAACTATAAATGCTACTTGAAGAAGTATAAATGATAAATTTCATGAAAACACTGCACAATCAATCACTTGCACGGATCGAATAAAGCAAATACATACTGATGACACGGAAATCGGTAGCGAACGATAATTTTCTAGGTTTTGACATGAATGTATGAGATTGAGAGTGGCTAAATTGATGAATATCTGGATTGAAACGGAGAAATTTACCTGCAGAGATGAAGAATTAGGGTTTGGAATGTTAAAAGTGGAGTGATCTGAGAATCAAATTCGATCTGATCGATATGTTTCCGTAGTGAATCTTGCGTATGGTTTACATTCATTGCGCCTGATATTTGGACGATCATTATTCAAAATTGCGGGCATGTTTGGCTAAGCTTATTATAGTTAAAAAAGAAAGAGTTAATTACACAAATGGGTCCTGTGGTTTATAGCTTTTTTCGCCTTTGGGTACTAACTTTTTTTTTTAACATGTTTAGGTCTCATGGTTTCAATTTTGTAACACCTTTGGGTACTAACACCAAAATTAGTTAATTAATGACCAAAATGCCCTTGCTTTTTTTTTTAAGATTATCAATGTAACACATTTGGGTACTAACACCTAATTTTATTTAAGATTACAAAATCTATTTTTTTTATTTTCATCTTTTTATTATATCTCTTAATTAACATAAAGTCTATTTATTTTTTTATTTTCATATTTTTATTAAATTTCTTATTTAACATAAAATCTACTAGTTACACCAGTAAAATCTACTAGCAATATAGTTTTATGTAAATTAAATATTTTACTCGTTTTAAATAATGTAAACCTTACTCGTTTTCAATTTTGGATAGATAGGATAGATAATAATAAATATATAAAATGTATAAGTTCTAAAATAGTAAAATGTAAATGAATAAAAAAACGAGTTAAAAAAAGGCTTAATTTTTTTTCATGAAAGATATTTATTTTTATCAATCATATCCATCCAAAATTGAAAACGAGTAAGGTTTACATTATTTAATAAAAATATGAAAATCTACTAACTATATAGTTTTATGTAAATTAAATTTCTTAGTCGTTTTAAATAATGTAAACCTTACTCGTTTTCAATTTTGGATAGATATGATTGATAATAATAAATATCTTTCATGAAAAAAAAATTAAGCCTTTTTTAACTCGTTTTTTTGTTCATTTACATTTTACTATTTTAGAACTTATACAGTTTATATATTTATTATTATCTATCCTATCTATCCAAAATTGAAAACGAGTAAGGTTTACATTATTTAAAACGAGTAAAATATTTAATTTACATAAAACTATATTGCTAGTAGATTTTACTGGTATAACTAGTAGATTTTATGTTAAATAAGAAATTTAATAAAAATATGAAAATAAAAAAATAAATAGACTTTATGTTAATTAAGAGATATAATAAAAAGATGAAAAAAAAAATAGATTTTGTAATCTTAAATAAAATTAGGTGTTAGTACCCAAATGTGTTACATTGATAATCTTAAAAAAAAAAAAACAAGGGCATTTTGGTCATTAATTAACTAATTTTGGTGTTAGTACCCAAAGGTGTTACAAAATTGAAACCATGAGACCTAAACATGTTAAAAAAAAAAGTTAGTACCCAAAAGCGAAAAAAGCTATAAACCACAGGACTCATTTGTGTAATTAACTCAAAAAGAAAAGTACTTTTGGGAAATGTACTTTTTGAAAAGGAGTTTTTAAAAAAGTGTTTTGATTAGCTTATTGATGTAAAATGACTAAAATGGTCATTCTTTTAGATATAAGGGGGTAAAGAAGGGGTATATTGGTAATTTGTAGTTTGAAAAGTTAAAAGCTGGCCAAAAAGTCACAATATTGTGACTTCTTGAAACCTCCTTTTTCTTTTTTGCAAAAAACCATTTCTAAAAGGACTTTTGGCTTAGCCAAACACAAAAACAACTTATTGGCTTTTTGATATGTCAATAAGCCAATAAGTTGTTTTGAAAAGCTTAGCCAAACATGCCCTGCAGGCAGCCAGGCAGGATCAAAGTGGAATCACTGGGCCTCCTAATTTATTAGTTGGGCTGAATGATCCAATGAGATGAGGGTGGTTTCGAAAAATATTAGTAGGGGTAGGGCTGTAAACGAACCGAACGTTCAGCGAACAGTTCGTGAACCGTTCGGCGGAAAGTTCGTTTATGTTCGTTCGTTTATTAAACGAACGAACATGAACAAGAAATTTCGTTCGATTAGTTAAATGAACGAACATGAACAGAGGTGTCGTTCGTTCGATTGTGTTCGTGAACGTTCGGTAAGGTGTTCGTGAACATTCATTGATTTGCGTTCGTTTATGTTCGTATGTTTGTGTTTTAATTGAAGATCTTTGTACTTTTTAATATTTTATTTGTACTTTTTATATTAATAAACTTTTATTTATTTTATTTCCCTAACAATTAAACTAGGAAACCCACTTTTATCTTGTTTATGCATCATTTCCCTTTCATTTCTCATTATTTACATCCACGAATACGATCGACCTCCATTCCATAATAAGGAATTCAATTTCGAGTGCTACTCTCTGGGCCATCTATCTTTATCCTTCGCCGTGTTAGCCAAATTTATTTGTGTTCGTGAACCGTTCGCGAACACGCTCATTTCCTTAATGAACGAACACGAACATAAAATCTCGTTCGGTAAGTGTTCATGAACCGTTCGTGAACACATTTATTTCCTTAACGAACGAACATGAACAAGGCCTTGTTCGTGTTCGTTCGGTTCGTTTACAGCCCTAAGTAGGGGTGTAAACGAACTGAATCGAACAAATACGAACGAGGCCATGTTTGTGTTGGTTTATTAAAAATAAAGTGAAAAGCTCTGGTTTTAAAGTTTGGGCTAATTCTTTTCATTGTAACTATTAATTAGCTGTAAATTATCATAGTTCGTATAATACGAAGGTGGTGGCATGTGGTAAAGTATGTAAAGAGAACTGTATTAAGGTGTTTCAGCTCCCTTTTAAATATCAAAACGTACATAAAAAACGTCACGGTGATAATTAAAAAAAAAGTATGTCAAAACGCTAATAAAAACACGTATCAACTGTCTCGGTTGATGAAGCTTTTGTACAACCCAACCCAACCCAAGTTTGAGTGCGAGCTGAAGTTTATCAAACTTAGCAAACCACATAACTAACCAAACTTAAATTCGAGTAGGGGTGTAAACGAGCCGAGTTGAGCCCGACTAGGCTCGTGCTCGGCTCGTTATGTTCTTATGAAGCTCGAGCTCAGCTCGGTTCGAGCCTTCTTCTTTGAACTCGAGCTCGGCTCGCAAGTAAAACCCATAGCTCGAGCTCGGCCCGAGCTATTTCGAGAACAACCTCAAACGAGCTAAAAGCTCAGCTCGAGCTCGCTTCAACATCGCTTAAGCGAGCCAAAGCTCGGCTCACCAATGTTGTCATCATTATTTTTATATTATATTATATACAAAAAAAAACTAAAATTTTGTTTAGGCTTGTTTAGGCTCGCGAGCCCGAACGAGCTTTGTATTTCGGGCTCGAGCTTGAGCTCGATAACTAAACGATCTCTATTTCACGCTTGAGCTCGGGCTTAGGCTCAGCTCATTTGAGCTTTTAACCGAGCTGATCACGGGTAGCTCTCAAGCCTCTGGGCTTGTTTACACCCTTAAATTCGACTCAACTCAAATTAGCGTAACATATAACTTCAAAGCAACTGAAAATATATAATTCAGTAGGTCCTAATTAGTGGGAGATGTAGGTATTTCCTATTTTAGCATAAGGTTAAGAAAAAAAATAAAAAGTAAAAACAAAATAAAAGATGTAAATGAAGTAAAGATTCATGGAATAAAACTATAGGACATGACACTTTTTCATGATTTCCGGGCTTCTAGCATTGTCCGAATCTATCGGTAGGTACGATCATACATAACTAAAAAACCTCGATCTTCCCTTGTCAATTGGCACATTACTTTCCGACATTTTCATCCTACGACTTTTCAAACAAATCATGGCTTCCTCAATCTCTATATCCACAACAAAACATCTCCTTCATCAACGGTTTCATTCTACCAAATAGTTTTATGGGTCTCGTTTCAATCTCTATACGAACACATTTCTTAGCGTTTAACGCCTTTCCATCCGACGTCCCACACCCCCTTCCCCACGCCCCAATGACTTCTCATAGACGTCGCGTTTTGGTCACTTTTGCAACATTAATCATGGCCATAGTACAAAAGATCCTTAAAAAAATGCACATTCCCACAAAGCCGATAGGGGAAAAGGCGAAAATATTGTATGTGATCGAACATAATTTGCTAGCGATCCTCTCGTTTTTCGATGATCATATTATGGTGATCGAGAATCTGACTGAGAACGTTTTCCCATCATCAACACGTGTGTTTGACAAGATTGATGACATGGTTAAAGCCTCGGAACGTTTACCTAAAAAACTTGATGAATTTTTTGATCATGATATGCCGAGTTTCATTCAACGCGTACCTTTTCTTAATCGCGTTATTAAAAAGGACGATAAGGAAATCGTGATTGATATCACGTGTCACGGGTATAAAGAGGAGCAAGAAAACTCCTTTGAATATGAAAATGTGGCGAAACCAGACCTTAAAGAGGAAACATCTGGTAAAGATGACTCGACGAATACTTCAAAACCGTTTGGTAACTCGAGTCTCAAGGACGTTATTGACGACATGAACAAAGAAAACGAAACCATGGAAGATGCGAATGGCGAGTTTCTTTATAGTGCACGAGCAAATAGCAGCGCCGATGATATCCATCAATCCGAAGACCAAGATCAAGAGGATCCCATCTTCGACTTATTCGAAGCGGGTTGGCACATGTCTCCGCGGGCCATTTCTACCTCATCTGTCAGCATGAAATCCCCTGACCGCGTCATGTAATCGTTCGTAATCTTAGTTTTGGACCGGATATCTTTAGTGTTGTGACCCAAAATCGCAATAATCAGCTTTTAATATTTAGAGAAACGAAGATTTCTGATAATGTTAGGTCAATAATTACATTTAACACGTTTCATACTAACCGTAACGTGTAGGTAGGGCGTGTATGATACTAGTTTTAACAATGCTGATTATCAAATGATGAAATAAAATCTCTCTTATTCTTTCTTTTTTTAGTGAAATGTGTGTTTTTGATGATTCGATTTTTAGATTTTCATAACCCGTTGATTTTACTTATCAACGATCATGTAAATACGGTTAAAGAAATGGTTTGGCTAACTATCAGCTTTGCACGTAATATGTAATCTTTTCTAGTATAACATACTATTTATTAAAGGTAAAAAATATAAAGGTTGATGTTAGTTTTGGTTCGATTAATTCAGTTATTATTGAACTCTTAATGGTTTAGACCTCTTACTTCTTTTGAATTTAATGTCTCAGACTGTTTGTTTCGCGAACAGATGTCTAAGTGTTTAAACATTTGAGTCTGAATGGTTAAAACTTCTTATCTGAATTGATCAGACATTTGTCTTGGAATGGTTAAGCATACTTTAGGCTCTTAATGGTTTTGGTTCAGCACTTAACAGTTCAAACCTCTTACTGGTTTAGCATTTACCTATTCAGAAGTTAGCCAATTATATGCATACTTCGTGTTAAATCTGTAACTAAAAAATGCATTTTATTTTGAATTTGTTACATTATATGTTAACAAATATGGAGCATCTTCGATATATGTGGGGGAGTAAAGAGTGTGGCTTCGTGAAGCTGAGGTGGTTTCATGATCACTAGTGGAACACTGCCTTCCTCGTTGGTGAATGGTGATGAAAGTGGAGATTTCTACGAAACACTTAGAGGTTGTTTGGTAACATCTGAATGGTTAAGTATTGAACCAGTAAGAGGTCTAAACCATTAAGTGCTGAACCAGTAAGTGATCTGAACCATTAAGAGACAGTATAATGCTTAACCCTTCAGAGGCAAATGTCTGACCAATTCAGATTAGAGGTCTTAACCATTCAGATTTTGTATAAAACTTAACCATTCATAGGCAAATGTCTGAACCATTCAGACATCTGCTCATGAAACATATAGTCTGAACCATTAAGTGCTGAACCAGTAATAGGTCTGAACCATTAAGAGTCTCATTAAGAGGTAAACAAACAGCCCCTTAATAGTTCAGTTATCCGAAAAATTATATCTTAACCATGAGGTGCTCAATTGGTTCGGTTATACGTCAGTTTTGATATTTTTGGTTATGGTTCAGTTAGTTAGTTTTTCTACTCACCCCTTATATTACAAGATTGGTTTGATCATTTTGATACTTACTTTTCTAAAATTACACCGCGGTCCCTGTAAAACTTACAAGAGGCAAGATCTGTACATCTCCTTTTGTGGTAAAATGAAAAAAAAATACTACATAAACATACAAAAAAAGATTAAGTGGAATTTTCCTTTTTACATCTTTTAACCATAAGAACCAAGAATTTAACATTGGTACACAGAAAAACTCTTGTTCTTCCTCCAAAAACTCCACCCCCTCCCCAACTTCTTCCTCGACGTCGACTTACTCAACACCTTCCGCTCGTCACCGCCATCACACCGCCCTCCACCACCCTGAACTGCCTCCACCGGCGGATCCCTCTGCCGTTGCTCCCGGAAAACCATCAACAACTTTTGCGCCTTTTGTTTCCCTCTCATTGTCCCATTAACCGAAATCGCCACCAAAGAAGGTATAACCCCTTCTTGGAGCACTATTTCACAACACTTGTCACTACCCGTGCACAAAATCAACAAACAAGCCGCGGCCTGCTCCTGGACCTCGGGTTCACCCATGTCAAGCAATGTGGATAACCCGCTAACAAGACCCGGGCCCGCTATGATCTCGTCTCGGCCTGAGTTAGTCACGGCTAGGTTTATTAACACGGCTATGGCTTTCTCGGTCCATGAGTTCGAACCCATGTCGGTTAGAGACGGTAGTAGGGCGGCTATGATTCCGCATGAGATGAGTCGTGGGATGTTGGAATGGCATGATGAGAGGTGGTAAAGAGTGTGAAGTGAGTCGGTTTTGCATTGGGAATCGAACGGACCTTGAAGAGCGTTGATTAGGAATGGGACTGCCTCGCTGGAGCCGATGATCGGTTTGGCTTGGTCTAAACATGAGAGGTTTAGGTACAGGGCTATCGCAGCGTTGACCGATTTTGACCCTTGGATCATTTGCGTAAGTAGAGATAGTATCCCTGCTGCTAGCATCATTTCTTTGTTCCTGAAACGGTCAAACAGGTCAAATATAAATATTTCCCTACAAGTGAAACAATTGACCTGAACCGGACACACTTAAAATTTGCCCAAAGTATATTTTAATGCATACAACCTCCTATACTATTTCTATTCAAAAGTTCAAAACTATCAAATTAATTCGAGTTAAGTACACGGATGGTCCCCGTGGTTTGCACTTTGTAACGCATTTTGTCCCCATCCAACAAATCTAAAGGTTTTAGCATGTCTAGTTAGGGACCGTCTTTGTACTTTTCGAAAAAGCTGGGGACTAAATGTGTTACAAAGTGCAAATCACAGGGACCATCCGTATACTTTTGGAAAGCTAGAGACCAAATCCAAAATTTTGGTAAACCACAGGGACCATCCGTGTACTTTACTCAATTAATCTTTTAAACGAAACGAACAAAAACTGTTCACGCGTTAACCCGACCCACCCATATTAAAAGTCCCGTTTTGACCACCTACCCCCCCCCCCCCAAAAATTTTTGGCGCAACTAATATATTTGTACTAACGCAAAAACGTACCTATTATTGTCAACCGCAAGGTTAAATAAAGCCATTGCTCCACTTTCTTGAGCAAACTCATTTTCTTCATGCAAACCCAATTCCAAAAACCTTAACAACGCTTCAACAAAACCGTTTGCACCCATATAGATCCGGGCCTCTTCATCATCCTTCAACAACCGTCTTATTTTCTCAACAACCCTACACTTTTTCCTTAGCTTCGGTTCCGTGTTCAAAACCGTCAAGAACTCATCATACGTCTTAAACACATCACCCTCATGGTCAACCGTCACCGCCACATCATCACCACCACCTTCAACCTCCTCAATTACACCACTTTCTTCAAAAGGAAAAGGTGCAACTTTCATACCCATGTAATTACACAACCCGCCATTTTCCACCGGTTTCGAATTTACCGATTCACTTTCGGACAGTGAGAGCCGCCAGTAGTTCAAATCAAGTGAATCGGGTGGTCCATCGGGAATTATGACTCCATTATGTTCGCACCAGCTGGTTACGAGACCCTTGACGCAGTAATTAGGGGTCAAACCGAGATGAGCCAACTGTTGTTGAGTTTTCGGGCAGGTGTTGTGCCCGTCACTGAACCATTTCTCAATGCAAATTCTCTCGTATGTCTGCCCGGATGCGATTATTACCGGATCATACATAAGTTGTAATGAAATCGGGCACCTTAGCTCTTCGGGCGGGATCGGTACCTGCCCGGACCGCCTGAAGTTCGGTTTGAAATTAAAAGAGTTTAATTTCGAAAGTTGTCTCTCAAACGCTTGGGTCCCGGACCCGCTGTAACCCTCGAAAGAACCATGTATTGTAGGTGAACACGGGGTTGAGCCTTGTGAATCATTATCGTCTGAGAAATCACTTCTAAATAATTTTGAGTATTTTCTCATGAGATGTAAAAGATACGCAACGATTGATTCTTTTCGTTTATCTTCTTCGATTCTTGCTTTTTCTACAAGTTTCTTGAGGGCCCGTCTTTCGCGAAGGGCGGCTCGTGAAGACGTAATCCCGAGCTTAGATGCGGCTTGATGGAATGTTTCTAATTCATTGTTGTCGCTATTATTGCAGAAGTTTTTACCTTGTTGAAGTAATCCAATAATTTCATCACCTATTTGTTTCTCTAATGGATCTAGTGAAAACTCTATTCCTTCGAGTTCGCTTAACATATCAGAAATCTGGGACATGGGAATTCATAGTTAGAGTTGGATCATACATAAATATAGTGACATGTTTAAATACAAAAGGCTTTTAATGTGCGACGGTACGCGAGCACCAATATAACGTGCGTAATTAGGGTTAACCCAACCCATGCGTAATTATGCAAATAACGTGTGTAATTATGTATTTATCATAACATGCGTAATTATGCAAAGTTAATTACTATTGTGCCACCGCGTTCAATTGAAGGCCAAGATTAGATCAGATGTGTGGTTGAGATGCTCGCGTACGCATTGCACGATAAGGTGGTCTTGTACGTTAACCGGCCTATATATATACACACACACACACGTATATTTAGTGATGACTGATGAGTTCAAATGAGAACCACTAAATATTTATGAACCGTTTTGTTGTGAATACACTAAAGTTCGCAATCATTCAAGATTCAACAAATGGCGTATTTGCCAACGAATAATATGGTTCCAAAATGTCTAGTGGTTCTCATTTAGACCCACCGCGGACCCACACACATATTGGTTAAAAAGGTTTGACAAAGTATCTGCAAATCATCATACCTGACAAGCTATAGTTTGTGGAACTATATCTTCAACCCTTCTAAGACCATCTTCAAGAGCCGATCTTGCCCTTTCAAATTTTAAAACAACAGAGTCTCCTGTTATAGCCTGCAAAATAGAAAAGTTTAATAATTGCAAAAACGATAACACTGAGCACCCGAGATCAAATACCATGTCATGTAAACAATCTAAATTTCATTTTAAACTATGGATAGTGGGAGTATGAAATAACATAAATGAAAAGATAGAGAATTTACCAAGTAAATTTTACTACATTCAGCACAATGTTGAAGGATCATTTTCGTTTTCTCTAATGCTATGTGCAAAGCGCATAACGCTTGAATCCCTGAAGTGCTTCGTGGACGAGCGGCTTCCAATTCTGGAAAAACGTTTAACACTTTGACGTAGATTAGAGAAAGTGTTTTGCACATTTCTCCATGTAGCTACAGTAAAACCATTGTCAGTCTTACATAAGGTGAAATAAGTTGTTTTCAATAAGTTAATTATCTACTTTTAACTATAAGCATAAGTTGTTTAAATACGCAAATCGTAAACGTCCTTAATAATTCTTTTCATAATATGCAAATCATCAGAAGAATTATTTTTATACCTTTTTAAACTACAAAAAGAAAAATCAAGGTTCCCACTGTCCCCAATTAGGTCCACCATCCAGTCATCCACTCATACTTAAAGATTCCAACACATATATTATCTTGGTGGGTGTTATGGATTCCCCATTTAAAAGGTTTTTTTTCTGCTTAATGCGTTTCTAATGGTAGATAAGCATATATTATAGTGTTTAACTGAAAAAAAAATGATGACACTTTGAAATAAGTTGTTTTTAATAAGCAACTGGTATTTGCTTATTTTAAACTGATTACTAAAGGATATAGACTTTCAAGTTTACCCTTACGATGAGACGATTCGTTTTTTATTACTAAGTTATCTAATCCATTTAGAAGCCAAAGTTGTTAAAATAAGCAATTCGCCAATTCCAAACACCTCTTACTAGATCCTTGATCGATTAGTGATTTATCGCGAAATCTAGTTCTAAATTTTGAATATACAAAAATGGAAAAGGGAAAGGAAAAAGAAAAGGTAAATGGATGCTCACAGACATTTTCATGTACAAAGGTACAAACAAACATCAGCGGTTGACTATCGCTGTTATGAATAATATAATCAGATTACATTAAAAAGAACCCTAAATTTACCTTTGGTTCACCAAGAGCAAACAAGTTCTCTTCGATCTCGGAATTTTCCATGATTTACATCCACCAAATGACGATTCTTCTTCAACTTCAAATAACCTGAAATGATCAACGATTACCTATCAAATTTAATTTCTACTGTCTTCTTAATTCAGTTCATCATAAGCTCATCCAATCATTAGTTGACCAGCAAAATACATCAGCAAAAAGAAAAAGCAAATTGACATGAATCCATTTCTGGTAACAATATCAATAAATTGCAGAAAAGCAAAATAAAAACATAACAATTTAACACCAATCAGGTTTCATAAATTCAATCAATAAATCACAACAAACAAATACATCAACACATCTACAAAATTACGATCAGTAAATCACTAAATTACACGCTCAAATTAATAAAAAAAATTAAAATTAAAAACATCCAGATGAACACATTCGCATAAATCTCAACAAAACAAATACATCAACACATCTACAAAATTACGATCAGTAAATCACAAAATCACTAAATTACACACTCAAATTAATAAAAAAAAATTAAAATTATAAACATCCAGATGAACACATTCGCATAAATCTCAACAAAACAAATACATCAACACATCTACAAAATTACGATCAGTAAATCACAAAATCACTAAATTACACACTCAAATTAATAAAAAAATTAAAACTAAAAACATCCAGATGAACACATTCGCATAAATCTCAACAAAACAAATACATCAACACATCTACAAAATTACGATCAGTAAATCACAAAATCACTAAATTACACACTCAAATTAATAAAAAAAATTAAAATTAAAAACATCCAGATGAACACATTTGCATAAATCACAACAAACAAATACATCAACACATCTACAAAATTACGATTAGTAAATCACAAAATCATTAAATTACAAACTCAAATTAATAAAAAATTAAAATTAAAAACATCCAGATGAACACATTCGCATAAATCTCAACAAAACTTCAATAATTAACGAATATTCTATAAAACCTAAACACGATTATTAGTTTATTACAATCTGCATCACAAATCAACAATTATATCGAAAATTTCACATCAACAGCGCCAAATTAGGTCAAAATCGAAGCAATAATGATGAAATTTACAGCCGAATTCGCGTGAAAACTTACCAGAACGAACAAGCTTCATGAAACGAGCATTAAAACAGAAATTAATGCGATAATAACTGAATCTGTTAGGGTTTCGAACACGCAATCAGTATCCATTCGATTAGTGTTGTTAAATTCGCGTGTGATTTGATAAACAGTTCACAGATTGATGCAAATTTGTTGTGAAATTGAATGAAAAACAGAGTTTTAGGGTGAAGATAACGAGTGGCTTTAGGTGTAAAGGTTATTGGGGATATTTTTGAAATGAACAAATGGAGATCGAATAACTGAATATTAATATTATTATTAATATATATTAATAATAAATAATAATCATTAAGTTATATGTTAGGTTATATGAATATTTTATGGTTTTAAACATTCGATACATGTTATAATATTTTTAAACGGTTAGGACAATGTATTTAAAAATGTATAGATAGTTTATTTAAAAAAAAAAAAAGTGGTAGTTCACACTCAATAGTTGGGCTAGAATTAAAAAATATCTACGCAAAGTCGCAACTAACAACTTCACAAGTAAACTCATTTTGGTTTTGAATACGAGCCACTGATTTCTTGTTTGAAAATTATATTCTCTGGTTAGTTTTAAACTGTAGACTAGTTGGACAGTACTAAAATAAATTACGTTGTTGTGACAGTTGTTAGTTTTGAAAATATTACGTAAATGATTTTTCTGGCAATTTAGGCAGATGTTATACAACTAGTTTTTGCCCCGCCCGCGTTGCGGGGCAATAAACCGAATATTTCTCTCTCATAACATGTATGTCTGTATGGAGGGCAAAATCGTAATTGTATTTTGAGCTGGAGGCGAAATCATAATTTTAAATTGAGAGCAAAATCATAATTTTGAGCTTGGGGGGGTCATAATTTTATTTTGAACTGTGGGCAAAAACGTAATTTTGAGTTGAGGGCAGAATCGTAATTTTAAGGTAGAGGGAAACCAACATTTTATTTTGAACTGGGGGCAAAACTGTAATCTTAAACGAATGGCGAAACCGTAATTTTAAACTGAGAACAAAATTAAAAATGAGTTTTTGAACCGAGGGCAAAAGCGTAATTTTGAGCTAAGGGCAAAATTATAATTTTATTTTGAGCTGGAGGCAAAAACGTAATTTTAAACGAAGGACGAAAACGTAATTTTAAACTGGGAATAAAATTAAATTAAAAAAAGGTTGGTCCAATAGGGAAGTGCCAGGCAGCTGCCTCGCACTATTCCCCCCAACTTGTAATTGTATATGTAGTATAATATAATTGTAATAGATATTTTTGAGTTATTAGTGTTAAACTGATAATTTGAATTTGTGATTTTTAGAAAGTCGTTTTTTGGATAATAAAAGACAAATCTATAAGCTTTTGTTAAACGAAATATAGCAATATTAACTGATATAAGAATAAAGAAGTCAGGGTGTTACAGTTTTAATCCGTGTAACATTGTTTCACTTTTTATGGTTTTTATTTAAAGCACTTTGAATTATTTAAGAAAAGTATGAATTAAATCTTTTAGTTTAGCAATAGAACAATGATAAAGAATTCTAATTTTGCTTCTTAAAATCAAAAGTGAAATAATAATGGCCAAACTATCTACACACCAAGTGTGTAGATAGTCATCCAAAAAGGTGGTTTTTGTCCCTATATGCACACCCTGCAGTGTCGAACTGTGGCCAAAACGCCGAGCTTTGGTAGCGTTTTGGTCCTGTCAACCAGACCGGGTGTCAGTCTTTTGTCTGGTTGACAGGACCAAAACGCGGCCAAAGCTCGGCGTTTTGGTCCGGCCAACAGACCCGTCAGACACCCGTCAGTCTTTTTCTGATTAACCGGACCAAAACGCCGCGTTTTGACCACAGTTCGACACTGTAGGGTGTGCATATAAAGACAAAAAACACCTTTTTAGGTGTGTGTATATAGTGAAATGGGTGTGCCAATAGGTACCCCAATAATAAACGTCTTAGTTTAGCAATAGAACAATGATAAAGAATTCTAATTTTGCTTTTTAAAATCGAAAGTGAAATAATAAACGTCACTTTTATCAAATAATGTATTTTGAGTATGCATATGATTGTAATTAAGAATAGTTCGATGTCACAATCTCAATCATTATCATTAATCTTTTGAATTTATTTATATCATTTTCACTTGATCAAAATACTTTATTTCCCTTACTTTATTGGATTTTTTCTTGATTATTGATCCTTGTCTTACAAGATCCAAACTGAAATAGTATGAACCAAGCCTTTTCAAAAGGCTTACAAATTAATCTTCTTTAAATATATATTATATAAATAAAAAATGTTTTTTTATAAAATAAAAAATAAGGTACTTTAATTAAAATATAAGGAAAAAAAAGTGAAGAGAATTTTCCCGCTTTTGTTTCCTCCCCGCTCACAGGCCGACAGTTGCCGACCTCCCAAGTTTGTCGGTTAGATCTGTCTTCATAACTACGGCTTTAAAATACCCATAATGCCCCTTGCCTTTTGTATAATTACATTATGGAATGAGTTTCTTTTTTTTTCTTTTTCTTTTTTTTTTTAACCACCAACATTGCTTTCAATAAGCTGTGTGATTTTTTTAAACATGAAATTAGTAGGTTTTGTTTTAGTATTAAGAGGTTGGGTCCTCCGGATAGTTTAGGGTATAGTAAGTGGTTAGACACTTGAAAGTGGTAAACTTCAAAATCAACAAATGAGAGTATGTCATGTCAAAGTGGTAAACTATACTCAAAAGTGTTGGCAATTGATAGACACTTCATGGTAAATTATTTAAAAAAAAATGTTTGATTGGTTGAGATGTCATGGACCCCACCACACACTACCCCCTCTCTCATTCCCTCCCTTCTCACTGATCGGTGATCAAACTCCGAAGGGGTAACCAAACCGCGCGGCAAACTAGGTTGGCAGCGGTGTTCCCGAGCGGCAAACACCATTGCCGCACCGGTTTGCCGCCCCACTCCGTATCCCCTTAGATTTGAGTCAACAGACATGAGAAGTCAGTGACGGATCTAGAAATTTTTACTAATGTGTTCTTTTGATTGATTGTCACTATTTTTTTCCATATCATACAAGACTTTCACTAATTCTCACTACTTTTTTTTTCTTTCTAAACTGACTGGGTTCCTAGGAATCCACATGTAACACCCCGGCCCGAAAGGGCTGACGTGTCACCTACTATAGTAATCAGAAACATATTAAAACTTAATTCAAATAAAACATAACTCCATAGGTTTAAAAATCTAAAACCACACAACGGTCTTAACGAAAATAAAAAATGTCTAAAATCCGAATAGCAATTTTAATTAAACTCCTTAATTGCAACTCTAGCCATTTAGTTTTCTCTCTTCCCACTTTTCCCCAAGTTCCCCTGAGTACCTGTTTAAGAAACGAGAGAAAAACAACAAAAGAAACACGGTTGAGCCAAAAATTGCCCAGTAACGGAAAAACAATAGCAATAACGGTAATGATCAATACGATGTTCGATCAATGGTGAAACGATTCTATGACAATAACAATGTAATGATACAGTTAACACTAATCAATGGTCAATCAATACGATAAGAATCTATGTGGAAATACCCATGTGAGCCAATGACAATAAACAATAAGCAATGTGTACATTAGCTGCAGTTCCAATGTACCAATATGTAGAGGGGATGTGGGCACACACACCTATCCCAATACCAATAAGTAACAATAATATCCTAGGATCGATCCATACGCCTCTCAATAATCAATAAACAATAAATACTAATATAGAGACGCCGTGAACTAATCGCACCGTCACGGATGGTGCACGTCATCGGTGCCGATGATGACGCCCTATGTCCCCATAGGTGGATGTGCTCGGGTATTGAGGTCAATAAAATGGTACCCTTAAATCAAGACAACTAGTACAATAATGCATTTCGAAGGCAAAAATCAATGATCAATAGGAACATACGATAATGAGTCTACGGAATTTATCTATCGCATGCAAATCGATGGCAAGAAGCATACTATGAGAAAACAATGACGACGGTTCGATAGCCTAGACGCTACGAGTACAATAACAATATAAAACGCTACGAGAAAAAGACCACAAAATCCGTACCTTAGCTTAATGGTAACAATACGCACTCAACAATGTCCTCAACTACCGGGAAAACCTACAATATAATGGCATTCTAATTTTTAGTTTACTTATCGTTAATCAGAGACGTTATAGTATCTTAATACAAAACTTAGTTATAATTATATATATAAAACAAAAGCCTTTTTGAGACTTACATTCGTGAGATTCAAAAGATCCACTAACAACCCCCTTTTTTTTTTTTTTTTATTCCCTTTCCAATTATCTTTGATTTACATCTCTAAAATGAATCCCTTGTTTCAAAACCAGGTCATATTTAAGTTGGTGATGGCAACAGCTTTAAAAGGAAAACAAGTATACTGTGCATGCATGCGTGATATAGTACAAACATCAAACCAACTATTTTAGTTTACTTATTTATTTTATTAAAATATAAATGTTTGGCCATAATATTCTCTTCATCTTCTTCCTAGAATGTGCATGAGAATATGTCTATGTATTCAATTTTTTTTTTTTTTTTTTTTTTTAACAGTAAGAACAGAAAGGCAACATGTGAGTATCCATACCACGTGTGAAGAATGAGAGTCGATGGAATCTGAATCAAAGACGGTGTAGCGACTTCGGTGTGTCGGAGCGGTTTTAATGTGACGATGGTGGCTGGGTTACACACAGAGACGAGGAACAACCACGGTAACGGTTGCGACTGATCAAACTGGAGGTGTACGGTGGCTGCCTATATCGCCGGAATAAAAAATCAAAAAGACGAACTAAACAACTATATCCGAATTAGAATAGGTTTCGACTATATACCTTAATCGTCAAACAGAGGTGACCGAACAAATGATTTTAAGCTTGCGAGTGATCAAACAGAGACAATCAACGTGATCGGCAGACCGAAACTTGAAGGTGTCGTAGATGCCCAACTGATGCTGCAACGGTGACGACTCGCCAGCTGCCAGAACGTAGACTATAACTTAAACAGGAATGGAGGTATGCGGGTTGTGTGATGGTGTTTCTATGAGTCTGTGATAACCGAATGAGAATTTGGGGTGGTTAAAACGAATATACCACCGATTCTATAGCTAGATAGTTGAACATGATATGGAATGTGGCGATAAGGATTTGAACGATGGGTACAAAAGTCAAGGTTTTAGTTTAGCTTAAAATTATTTCTGTTATGTTATTAGTTGTTTATAAATAAATATATTAGATGTGAAATTAATCAAATTAAATCTTGGATATTGTTTCATCTCATTTGAACTGGGATTCCGATTGTAATCATAACCATTTAGAAGTAGCTTATATAGTATAGATTTTTACAACCCTAATTAATTATATCAATAGTTTATTTATTTTCTAATTTACCGAATATTACACCACAAAATGTGGCTAAATCCGCCACTGTGAGGAGCTAAGTGAGTAAGACCACCCGTAGTGGTGAACAAAAATAATGCCCCCACCATGGAGCATTATCCGACACGTGGCATCCTAGTCAGCGTTGGGCATTATAGCAAAAGTGGTGTAGTGGAGCATTATTTCAATAACGCCCAAGCAATCGTGTGTGTGTGTAAATCTTAGAATTAAAAAAAAAACAAAACTACTAGTCATTATGTGATTGGCCAGTCCCCACTTTACCTTATTTTTTAATCCATTTTCATAAAGTTGTCAGGGACACATGTGGCCTGCTCAAAAATGATTAGTGGGTCAAACCAATTCTCAAACCAAATCAGCGTTTTAATTACAACGCCTACAACCAATTTTTCCAAAAAAAACGCTAGGAAACGCCGGGTGTAATGGGGTGGGGGGCGTTTTGGGGCGCTTTTTTTCAAATTTTTTTTTAAAAAAACGCCCCACTACGGGTGGTCTAAGGATGGTGTGTTTGGACTTCGGGATGATCTTAATGGTTCACAGATTAACACGTTAAGACACTTATATTTTAAATTTTTTAAAAAATTGTTTTATGTCATAAGTTATACAGATTGGTTGTTTGTCAAATTTAACAGATCAAATAGAAAAAAAAAAAACATAACTATTTACATTCGTTCGAATTTTTAAGTTGCATGTTTGTAATATCATAGTATTAATAAGCAAAAGATTAAAAAAAATCGAGTTAAGCGGGCCGTGTTCATGACTTTATGTCAACCCAAGAAAACTTTGACATAATTCTTGTATTTATATTGCATTTAGGTTCGCATTATTCTTTTTAAGTTTGTGTTGGTTTCCATTTAACACCCTTTAATCCGAACCCCTAGCCCAGTTGGTCCCATGTGGTGGGGTTGGGCCGGTTCCTCCTTGGAGGTCACCGGTTCGATCCACGACTGCGGCGTTATGGGGGGAGGACGTCCCAATGATGGATCGTTACTACCGAGGCATGGTGTGAGGGCAGTATGGTTTCCGGGCGAAGGTCAGTCAGAGCGGCAGCCGGGGCCCGATCGAACATCGCGTCTGCGAATGCTGGCCTGACGGATAACCGTCCTTGACCCCGGTGACCAATGGTCCATGTACATATTGAAAGTCACCCTTAAAAAAAATGTTTTTTCCATGTTGAAGTTGAAGGAATGGATTAACATTTTAAAATATTGATATCTACACATCTACTGAATAATATAAAATTATTTAAAAATCAAAAGATTGATAAAAAAAATAAAATATTCGGCTAATCTTGAGTGGGTCCCTCCTTATTACATGGTGAATCCGGTCCGTGCATTTATAGATATACCAGAATGACTCATAAAATATAATAACAGATTAACGGAAACTTTATGTATGAAAAGTTTACATAGTGTTTTCTGTGTATATATGTTTTTTTAACGGCAAAAACTTTTATATATAATATAGAAACTGGGCTAGGGAGAAGTTGAAAACTTGAAACAACACATACAAAGATTAAGAAATTACGTCTTGAAAGTTAAAATCTAGCCACCTATCCCAGTCTAGAGCCTTAAATTATGATCTGCAAGATGTAAACTGAAACATATGTGATTCGGTTTATGTTAAGTACGATGTAAAATATATTCGATATGGTTTATCCTATATTAGATGTATACTAAGGGACTGTTTGTTTACCTCTTAATGAGATTCTTAATGGTTCATACCTCTTACTGGTTCAACACTTAATGGTTCAGACTGTTTGTTTCACGAGCAGATGTCTGAATGGTTCAGACATTTGCCTCTGAATGGTTAAACATTATACAGAGTCTGAATGGTTAAGACGTCTAATCTGAATTGGTCGGACATTTGTCTCTGAACGATTAAACATTATACAGGCTCTTAGTGGTTCAGACCTCTTACTGGATCAACACTTAATGGTTTAGACATCTTACTAGTTCAGCACTTAACCATTCAGATGTTACCAAATAGCCCCAAAGCATATGAAAACATTACATGATTATGTAAAAAGGTAAAAGTTCTACTGGTTTCACTAATTACAAATTATAATATGAGCATTATACATTTGTTTGTCTCTATAATGATTGTAAAACACTCAAAACCCACCTATACATAATCACTAAACTCATAACTTGTAAACCGGTGGATTTAAAAACATAAAAAAGTTTCATAATCATGCAGTTTTGTAACCAGAAAGTGCCATATAAATAGTTTAAAAGTTATATGTGTATATACATGTAATTTTTTTTTAAAATGGATATATGTGTTATAAATGGTATAAGTGTTATAAATTGGCTAATGAGTAAAATCCGATATATTTTTTTGATAAACACCAATTTGAAAAGTATATGATATATATACACACCTTGTGTTTTATGTTTTTTTTTTTTTTTTGTTTTTTTTTTTTTTTGAAAGGAGAGGTAGTTCCCCGGTGTATATGCAGTTCTTTGGTTCGGTTCTGGTTTTCTTTTGCCAGGCGGGCCGGTTGTTTATAAAACCTTGTGTTTTATGTAGTCCTATGGTTTGATAATTAATTAATTCATTGAATGTATTGAGTAAGACAACTTTGTTAGAATTTAGTTGTTAAAAGTCTACAAAATAGTTGGTACACGTTGAAGTATTAATATCTTTATTATTATATGTTAAATGAACCCTATGCCCTTCATTGCTCCAATTCAAATGAAAATTAAGGGTTAAATACCTTGATGGTGGTAGCATTTAATGGAAGTGTTTATTATAGATCCAAATAATATGCCAGAATTTAAAATGGCATATTCTTGGAATTAAATATTTCTACTAGTTATTTTAATGTATTATTTTATATTTTTTAGAATAATGGGTTAGCTCAAATTTCATGGAGGATTTAAATGTAAATAATATAATTTTTACATAAATAATAGCATACACGAGGAATACACGTGGTTGTGGTCGTCGTTACTCTATTTCCGATACACACCAAAAAAAAAAAAAAAAAACCTTGCTAAAATCTCCAAGATCCGTAATCTCCGGTTGTATTTCTTAAGCTTACATCACCTGTTTTATTCAACAAAAATAAATATTTAATTAGAGGGCGATAAACTTTAATCACCGTCTACATAAATGTTTACTTACACTTTATTTGTTTAATACATAAGATGATTAATTAGGCTCTTAATTAGGACTTGAATATATTTTAACTCTTCTTAACTCTACATAAGACTTAAGAGCATCTATAACGGTTAAACCTTGTTCATCCAACAGACTATCTAGTTAATATGTTACATCGTTTCAAACCACCAGCACTCCAAATCCCATTGTTTCCTCGCACAATAAACAATTCCAAACTTCCACATCACGTCTCGCTTTTTCCATTAAAAAAAACAAAAAAAAATAGTATTGTCAGTGAATTGTCCCCACTCTTCCAAACCACACCGGTCCAGTGGAGCAGACCACCTCCTCCAACAAGGAGGTTTGTTTGGTAATTGGTTTGTTTGAGCAGACTCCACAATGGATCTACCAAGTAGGGATGAGCATATCGGTATCCGATACCGAACCGATACCGATACCGCCTAATACCGATCCCGAATTTCACCCAAACTAGGTACCGATACCGATACCGAAACATGTCGGTTAGGTATCGGTACGGTATCGGTATTATACCGTATTTTGAGGGTCGGTATCGGTATAATACCGATATCGTACCGATACCGAAAACGCCAAAAAGTGGATACCGATCGGGATCGGGATCGGTACGGGATTATTAATTTGAAAAACTTTGAGAAAACCACTTTTAAACAATAGTTTGATATGACTCGAATACATATAATTAATGTATTAAGTAGTTTGTTATAAAAATTGTTATATAATATGTATAAAGATATGGATTCAGGTTTGAAAAATATGTTTAAATTGAAAAGAAATATAAACGAGGTGCACGTTTAATTTTTGAAGTCTTTAGTTGGTTAGATCATGTTTTTTAATACTAGTTTGGTATATTAATAAGCTCAATTCGTATAGGAAATTTAGGTACTTAAGACCGTGGGGTATGGTGGGGTTTGGGTTGGGCATTTGGTGACACGTGTAAAGGGAGCCAGCCCACTGCCAGGTTACGTGTCCGCGGGGTATGGCGGGGCGTGGGTTGGGCTTGGGTTGGGTGCACCGCGTGACATAAATGTTAAAAAAAAAATACAAAAAATTTATAAAAAATCACACAACATTTATAAAAAAACCTACAACTTCATTAAAATTTTAAAAATTACATAATCCTAAAAATTACATAACTTCTAAAAATTACAAAATAAAAAAACCTAAAGCGTTAAAAAAATTTCAAAAAGTTCGATCTTGTCGAACGCCTTCTTTTCCACGCTTCGAAACTCTATGTTTGCCACCGTCACCCGGTCCTCGTGGCTTAACTCGCCACCGGGAACCGCTTCGTAGTAAGCCTTGAAACGCTCGAGCTTGGGCCGTAGGTCGCGCCATTTATGTTGGCACGCGTTGAGGTTGTGGCGGTCGTTACCGACGTTTTGTCGGTAGGCCGCGAATGCTTCCGCCCAATATTTTTGGCCCGGTGGCCGCCCCTTCATAGCGTCGACGACGCTAGTTACGAGTGTCATTTCTTCTTGACGGGTCCAGGATGCCATAGTGGTGTTGGGTTCGTGGGATGGGGGGGGACCAGCGGGGTAGCGGGTTCAAGACAGTGGGTGTATTGGGTGGGGTTTTGGTTCGTGGGATGGGGAACCGGTGGGTTGGGGTTCCAATATATAGGACATTGGGGACCCGGGTGGCGGTTATAGAAGATGGGGGGATGGGGGGACCAGTTTGAATTTCAAAATTTTAAACACCCGCCTGCCCACGTGGCGGGTGACCCAATGAGAACATGCCAGCTCGCTTCGCCATACCGCCCCACGCCCGGCTTGAAAGCCAAGCCCCAAGGGGCCACGCCCAAACCCAAGCCCACCCGGGGTGGTCACTTGGGCGTTTTACCCCAACCCACGCCCAAACCCCCGCCCCATACCCCACGGCCTAAGTTTGATATTGTTTGTGTGTGCTTTTTATTTTTAGGTATGTGTAATGTGTGTGATAACCATATAGTTATATATCATTCATATGCAACAACTAAAATGTTGGTTTATAATTCATACCTGAAGAGGTATGGTCCCAATTCCTTGCCAACATGGTAAGGACCACACCACTTTTCCCATCAGACGTGGCGCTGACATCGACGAAGTCATCCAGAAGCTTCTAGAAGCTTCTGGAAAATATCTAGGTGGCCCCAAAGATGCTCCACCCGACATAAAGGACACAACGTGTCACCAGTCGCCAGGCGCCACGTAGGCCTGTAACAAATCTAAGGGCAGCCCGACAATGCCAGTACGATGTCTCCAAGATGAGCGAATGCGAGCGCGCCACGTGTACCACTACACTGACCACAGCAGAGGAGACCAAGAGGATATTCCCCTTGGTCGGACAGCTGGCGCGCAACCACAGCTGGCATCGCTGCTATTCCCCCTCTCACCCTCCGGCTATAAATAGAACCCTTCATCATTCAGGTAAAAGGATCTTGCTCTCTCTATTCTCACACTTAACACACACTGTTTATTCCCCCTCGGAACAGTACTTATTCTCACGCCGGAGCCTGGTTAAGAGGGAAACCCCCATATTCCCCTCTTAACGAGACTAACGGTGTTGCTGTTTTGCAGGAACCGTGCCATCTCACGAGTAGAAAGAGAGATTGAACCCACAGAAGAAATAACCCCACTGATTAACCGTAGTGTTAACCTGTGTTGCATCATTGGCGCCATCCGCTTTTAGCAAAACCACTCTCATCTCCTTTTCTTTTCAAAAAACACTCGTCAAACATGGCTGAACAAAACCCTTCTCACCAAGTAGACGGAGACGTTTCTTCCTTCGAACTCGTTTCGGACAACGTACACGTCCAGCGGGGTCCAAGGAACGAAATTATCCAAGAGGGGCCGATGAACAATGAGTTTCCCAGCATCTTTGGGAGTACGTCCAGGATTGCTTCTCAAAACGCGCCTGGTGCTACTTTCCAAACTCCACCCAGAATCATCACTCAGACCACAAACGGAGCTACGTTCCAGCCTCCGTCAGAGGTAGTCCAACAGACACCACCACCAGTGCAAACTCAAAGCCATGGAGCTGGCCCCTCAGCTCCATCGGACCAAGCACAACTGAACTTCTCTGCACTACTAGGGCTACCCGAAGGAAAAACTCTGGCTTCCTGGTATGCCGAACAAGTGGCGTCTATAAACCTTGTTTACACACAACTAAGTGCGCAGCAAGCTTTGCTTCAAGCACAAGCTCACCAGTCAGCATTTGTCACCCCACCGCAAAGGCCTTTGAGCGCTCCCATGCCTCAACAGGCCAATGCATTCAATCTGCGTCCTGAGTCAGTACCTCCACCGCATATTAGAAGGCCAAGCGCGCACGACACGCGCGATACTTACGGCGAAACAGAAAGCAATTACGTGCAGTATTCCCAACAACCGAAGAAGCCAATACAAAGTCGTTTAGGCCCGCGCAACATAAACGACGAATTTGAAGATGACAACGAGACGAACACAGTGTTCAGCAGGCTACCACCAGAGCATGAAGCGTACAAACCTCGCAAGCGCGCAGGTTATGATCCAAAAGCAGAGCATGATTACACCCTGAGCTATCGTCCAGACGACATGGCTGAGAATTCAAAGTTCATAAGGGAGATCGCCACGGCTGCCATCGACAAAACGAAGTTGCCACATAACGTGGGCAAATACAACGGGTTGACAGACCCAAATGATCACCTTCAGGTTTTCAATGGTGCTGGAGCTACAGATGGATGGAACTTACCAACCTGGTGCCATCTCTTCGCTCAAACCTTCGTAGGCGCAGCGCGCGTCTGGTTCGACAGCCTACCAGCAGGAAAAATCAAATCATGGGTCGACTTCCGAGAGAAGTTCTTGGCACACTTCTCGCAACAACGACGACACACCAGGGACCCAGCCGATTGTTTGAACATATGGCGAAGAGACCACGAAAGCGTGGAAGATTTCATTACAAGATACAACAAAGAATGCTTGGAGATTGGCGACGTAGGCGAGAAGATGATGCGCGCACACTTCATGCGGGCAGTCAAGTGCGATGATTTAATCAAGCGTGTAAAAGGCAGAGACGGAGGACCCAAAGACTGGGAGACCTTCATTGAAGCAGCCAAAACCATCGCGCTGTCGGATAGACAGCTGACCGGCGACGACCACCGTCAGCGTAGTTACAACCACACCGACCGGCACAGCAAGAAAGGCAGGAACCAACCTTGGAAAGCATCCGGTCACAGAGAAAGAAGCCCAGTAAGAGAGGATGCGCGCCACACGATCAACCAAATAGCACACCGAAAAGAGGTGAAAAGAGAAAACAGAGAGAAGCAGTGGACACTCCTAACAAAAACCCCTTCAGAAGTCTTGGCAACCGAGAACCACCAGTTCAAGCCACCACTACAAATGCGCAACAAAAGGGGCCAAGACCCGAATCTTTTCTGTGAATTCCACAAGGACACAAGCCACTTAACCGATGATTGCTTCAGCCTCAAACAAGAGATCGAAAGGGCCTTAAGAGACGGAAAGTTAACTCACCTGGTCAAAGGGGGAAAACGTGATTACCGTCAGATTCAAAGAAGAGAAGAGGGGTCGGATAACAAAAAACTCCGGAAGCTAGAAACCCACATGGTCCAAGGGGGTCCACGAAGGTCAAGAAAAAACTACAACAAGCGCGCGCAGGACGACTCGTGGCGCGAGAAACAAGTCGTTTTCCCGGTTGTCAGAGGAGACCCACGAGAAAGAAGGCCGATAGTCATCTCGGGCATCATAGGGCATTATCAAACAGATTACATCTTTATCGACCCAGGGAGCACTGCAGATATCATATATGAACAGTGTTTTAATCAGTTCGATCAGGAGGATAAAGCGCGCTTAGAACCAGTTGATTACCCGCTCACTGGTTTCTGCAACGAAGCCGTTTTCCCTCTAGGACAAATATCGTTCCCAGTGTTGCTCTCGGACGGAAGAAACTCAAGAACAGAAGAAGTCACGTTCATGGTGCTGGCAGCACATTCAAGACACGATATCCTGCTGGGAAGAGAATCCCAAGGTGATTTCAGCATGATTTGCTCTGGCCCACACTCAGCAGTGGGATTCCCAACAGAAACAGGAGTAGCCATCATCTATGCAAGCAAAGAAGTATTAGCGACAGATGAGCTAAGACCTGCAAAGACAAGGAAACCAGAAGCACGCCAAGAGGCAGAAAAATGGGTGCTAAACAGCGCATATCCGGAACAGACAGTAACCTTGGGACCTGCAATGTCCGATCTGACGCGCGCGGCGCTAAAAAAACTGATGTTCCAAAATATGGATGTCTTTGCCTGGACACCAGCAGACATGGTGGGTGTTCCACGGCACATAGCTGAACACCGCTTAAACGTCTCGGAAGAAGCCAAACCGGTGGTACATGCTAAGCGCCATTTGGGAGACATAAAGCACGACGCCATGAAAGAGCAAGTGATAGAGCTGTTAAACGCGGGAATCATCAGGGAGGTCAGGTATCAAACATGGGTGGCAAGCCCAGTGATGGTCCAGAAGAACAACGGTAGCTGGAGAATGTGCGTGGACTACAAAGACCTGAATAAGGCATGTCCGCGCGACTGTTACGCCTTACCAGACATCGATGAAAAGATCGATTCACTTGCTACATTCCGATGGAAATGTTTCCTCGATTGCTACAGAGGGTACCACCAGGTACAGATGGCCGTGCAGGATGAAGACAAGACCGCGTTCCGCACACCAATAGGGCTATACCGCTATACCAAAATGCCTTTTGGTTTAAAAAATGCGGGCGCGACTTATCAGAGGCTCATGAATGAAACTTTTCACGATGCCATCGGAAAGTACATAGAAGTGTATATGGATGATCTGGTTATTATGAGCAAAGAGGAGAGTATAATGTTGCTGAACATCCAGAAGACGTTCGACACCTTGCGCGGAGTCAGTATCAAGTTAAACCCAGCGAAATGCTCTTTCGGCATGGAAGAGGGGAAATTCCTGGGTTTCATTGTCACGAAAGATGGCTTCAAGGTGAACCCTGACAAAATACAAGCAAAAGAACGCATGCCGTCACCTTCAACGATCAAGGAGATGCAAAAATTGGCAGGACGGTTGGCAGCACTCAACCGTTTCCTGGCCAATCACGCAGCTAAATCATTTCCGTTTATAAAAACTCTCCATAACTGCATGAAGAAGAGTCAATTTCAGTGGACTCCGGAAGCTGAAAGCGCATTCCGCGAGATGGAAGACTGCCTCATCAAGCTGCCAACATTAACTGCACCAGTCAAGGGCGAACCTCTGGTACTGTACTTATCAGCCTCCGACAGGGCAGTAGGAGCAGTGTTGCTCGTAGATCGACAGGGTCTCCAGACGCCAGTCTATTATGTGTCACGAACTCTAACCAACCCAGAAACCCGGTACGCAATCATGGAGAAACTAGTACTCGCACTGATTCATGCATCAAGAAGGCTACGCAGGTACTTTGCGAACCACGTCATTCACGTGCTAACAAACTACAACATTGGCAACATACTTGCAAGGCCGGAGATTTCAGGGAGACTAGCAAAATAGGCAATAGAGCTCGGGGGTCATAACGTAGTGTTCAGACCAAGACCGGCGATCAAGGGCTAAGTACTTGCGGATTTCATGACAGAGGTACCGGATGACAAAGATCGAGAATGCAAGGCGATGGAAAAAGCCGAGAAACAGCAAGTGGAAGAACCATGGCTACTATACACAGATGGTGCGTCTAACGAAGACGGCGCAGGTGCTGGTCTCCGGCTGGTGAGCCCTGACAAACATGAGTTCACCTACGCCATACGCCTGGATTTTAAAAGCACGAACAACGAAGCTGAATACGAAGCCTTCCTTGTTGGTTTAAGGTTGGCAATCAAAATGGGAGTACGACACATCGAAGCGCATGTGGACTCCATGTTGGTGGCAGGTCAAATCAACGGGCAGTACGAAGCCAAGGGAGATACAATGGCACTTTACCTGAGCCAAGCAAAGACACTGCTGCAAACCTTCTATTCCTACAAAGTGCATCACATTAATAGAAGCGAGAACAAGCCAGCAGATGCGCTGAGTTAACTCGCCTCTACAAGCTTCCAGCACCTAGCAAAGGATGTACGCATAGAAGTTTTGAGCAACCCATCAGTGCCACTGCGAGAAGTAAGCGTCGTTCAACTTGGAACAACGTCTTGGATGACTCCGATAATCACATACCTCCAATCTGGAGTACTCCCGGAGAACAAGGCAGAAGCGAGGAAAATCCAGTACAAATCTGAACATTACCAGATGGCGGATGGGATCTTGTACAGAAAATCATACCTCGGGCCTTTGTTAAGGTGTGTTGACCCCGAAGACGCACGCTATTTGATCAGAGAGGTGCACAAGGGAATCTATGGTATACATGCCGGACCAAGAATGGTGGTAGCAAAAGTCATGAATGCGGGATACTATTGGCCCGGAATGCATCTGGACGCGGTCAAGGAGTTGAGGAAATGCAGTGGATGTCAAAGACATGCCCCCAAAACGATGCGCCCCAAGAATGAGTTGGTACCAGTCACCACGGCATGGCCCTTCCAACAATGGGGAATAGACATGGTCGGACCTTTTCCCGAAGCCCCAGGAGCCGTCAAATTCATAATAGTCGCAGTTGACTATTTCACCAAATGGGTTGAGGCAAAGGCCCTCGCGTCGACCACAGCCGCCGTGGTCAAAAAGTTTATTTGGGAACAAATCATATGTCGTTTTGGATTACCTCTCAAGATAATCACCGATAATGGAACCAACTTTGCCGAAGACAATCTTCAACAGTGGTTCAAGGAATTACACATCGAGCACACCTTCTCCTCGGTCGCACACCCGCAGGGGAATGGTCAAGTTGAAGCCGTCAACAAGAGTATTGTCGACGGAATTAAGGCAAGACTGGGAGAAAAAAGAAGAGGTTGGGTAGACGAACTGCCCAGCATCTTGTGGGCCCACAGGACGATGCCCAAAACAAGCAACGGAGAAACACCGTTTAGCTTGGTTTATGGGTCGGAGGCAGTAATTCCAACGGAAATAGGATTGCCGTCACCCAGAATGCTCTCAATGAACATGATCAACAATGAAGAAGAGAGGAGGATCGACCTGGACCTCCTAGAAGAACGGAGAGAAATGGCGGCAATCAATGAAGCAAAGTACAAAACGAAGCTGGAAAAATATTACAACTCTAAAGTCCGAGTATGCACCTTCAACCCGGGAGAATACGTCCTCAGAGACAACGAGGCCTCAAATGCAGAAAAACCCGGGAAGTTGGCTCCCAAGTGGGAGGGTCCTTATGTCATCGACACCGTGCTCGGAAAAGGAGCCTATAAGCTGCGCACCATCGACAACAGGGAGGTTCCTCGCACATGGAACGCCCAACAGCTGAGAAAATGTTACCTATGAAGAAAATTCTTGTAATCGCAATGGCCAAGTCGCCGACACATTTATAGTTATACAAGAAGTGTTTGGCTATCTTTCTATCATGCAAATTCTTTGTCACAACTGCATATATTACTTTGGGCATACACGAAAACACCAATGGCTCGACCATTAGGAAACGTTGTAGACCTCCAAGGCCTGTCACAAACAAGTGCACAGCCGGGTCAGGCACACAACTAAAGCCTAACAAACGCCAAACAAGTACTTCGTGCCCACATAAACATAAAAACATCGAACACAGGACAAACCAACATTGTAAGCACCCCCAAGGCTGAGAACAGCTGGGTCTACACAATAACCTGTAAACTCGATCACTTCGTATTCACGATCTAACCTGCGCATGAAAACGACAGAATAAAACGTTGTCATATACACAGCACAAACCTGTCAGCGCCATCATTCATTCGTGATACCTGAATCAAATTAATTACACATGCACATATTATGACAATAACAAAATTCGCATAAAAATAAACAACTACGAGCATAACAAATGTCAAAGCGTAACCATACATCCACATGCATAACAGGAAAGTTAAAATTGTTCTTCCAAATTGTCAAGTACAAGACCAACCAAGGTCATACGCGGCGCGCAGGCCGGAATCCCTCATTCAGGATGACTGGACCCGGCGCCTCCGGCCGCACCACCTTCATCGCCAAGCGCCTTCTTCAACAACGCAACCCCATCAGACCTTCGAGCCAGTTTTTTCGCAGCTTTGACCACGGCAAACTCCAGAGACGAAAACTCTTGTCTCTTCGCGGCGTAAGCAGCAGTGCAATCCTCCTTCCACAGCTCGAAATGATGCTCCTTCTCCTTATTAACGGCCGCAGCCCTACCCTCGTTGAACCCATCCTTACGCCCGCTGCTGTAACCAGCTTGCCCCAACTCATACATATAATAGGCAAGCTCGTGCGAGTTGACGATGCGATCAGCAATCTACAACAAACACACAAATAAGAGACAATTCACGAAAGTCACAAAATACAGTAAAAGAAATTACCAGAGGGACCGCGCGCGAAAGCAACCATTTGCAATCAGCGGACGCTTCCTCAACAAGGAGTTCAGAGGCCTTGCACTCAGCAGTCTTCTCTTGAAGAAGACGATCAGCAGTCTCATATTGCCTGGCAAGGTCTTCCAGCTTAGCAATACGCGCAATATACTCCTTCTCTTCAAATGCAACACGCGCCTTCTGAGCCTCATCAGCAAGCTCAGCCTTCTCTCCGGACAAACGAGTAATCGTGTCACGTTGTGATTTAAGCTCCACATTGGTACGCTCGCACGCAGCTTCCCAGTTTTTTTGCTTATCAGCATTAGCTTGCTTTTCTTGGGAAAGTTTCTCTTCCGCATCAGATAACCTCCAGATAAACCCTTTCTTCTCAACATTAAACCTTTCATTCTCTTCCGCAAATAGTTTTTTGTCATTCTCGAACTCCAGAGTGTCTTCCCCCATTTCTCTCCACTCACGGACAATCTCCTGTGAAGTGGACCAGAAGTTAACCCCGGCTTGAACATGCTCATCCAAAAGCTCTAACCGGCGGCGCCTCTTCTGGAACATCCTTTCAGCCGGGGGGAGAGACATAGAGAAAAACTCATGACAATTATTCAGATTATTCATCCTGGAACCCTGGGTCAAGTTCCAACGGGGGACGTGCGGAAGATCATCACAAGCAGGATTCGTTGTATCAAAAGAATCGGCATGCACTTTCCCAAACTGAGGGCTGCGGACAGCACCTGAGGTCGCACCACCACCATCACCCGGTGGGCGTTTGGTATACACCGTTTGATGAGGAGTAGTTTCACTTACCTCCACCTCAACTTCAATATTTTTACCTCGATCACCACCAGCAGCAACGCCCGCATCACCACCTGCATTACCACCACCTTCTCCAACCTGCTCAACTCTCACATCTCCTTTCTTCTTCCCGTCAGGAGTGTCATGCGGAGGAGACAGCCCAAACGTCCTCGACGGCGGAGATTCTGGAGGAGTAATCTTGGAAATGTCAATCTTGTGCCCACTCTTGGCTGTTTTGGTACCTGCTCCAAAACGAGCAGCATATTCAAAGAAAGGAAGGACAAACAAACAAAAACCATAAGACACGTTGGGAGAAAATAAAACGAATACCAGAAGCTTCATAGATTTTCTGCAGCAAATCACTAGGCTTTTCAGCGAAAATACCCATGTCAATATCCGATTCAGAAGGGGCAGGAGGATTCTCTTTTTGAAGTTTAATCTTCTTCGAGGCAAACAAAGCAGCAGCCTGCTCGTCAAGCTTTCGCTTCCTGTCCTCAAACATCTTCTTCTGCATTATCTCTGTTAGACTCGCGCGGTCCTCAGAGTCCGACTCAGGCTTTTTCTCTCCAATTCCTAAACCGGGCAACGTATCAGAAACGACAACGTAATCAAGGATATGATGAGTATGAGGTCGCTTACGAGGAGGCTCAGTGGCAGTTCCTTCAGCTTTTTTCCCTTTCCCTTCCGGCTTGTCCGCTTTCGCCTTCCTCTTCGTCTCCAACAGGTGAGCAGCCTCGACTGGAACCTCCAAATCATCACCAACAGGCTCATTCACCGGTTCATGCACAACCTTCTGCGCCGGACCTGCACGCGCGGAACGAGAGGTTAGATCTTCAAAAGATCTGCCGGACCCATCACTCGAGAGAACGATAACCTCCTCTCGAATGGAATCAAATGCTTCATCATCACCCTCACTATCTTCACCTAAGACAGTATTAACGTAAGCAGTAAAACTCTCATTGCTTGGATGCAGAAAACGGCCACGGATCTGATCCAACCAGGGTCGTTTATCAGGTTTTTGTATCGCCTCAACCATTGCACCCGGTGCCTTAAGATCCAAAACGTTCAACAACGTGAAACCTACTGCATAAAAAGGCGAAGATAAATAACAATACAACGTACAACATAAAAAAAAGAGAGGAAGGGAAGCAAACCGTACACTTGCCCTCATGACCGTAAACCGGAACACCCAACGGATGTTTAGGGATCCACTTCATACTCATCCCGGCACCAACCAACGCCATCTCCTCAAGCTGGATTATCGGAGTGGCTTTACGGGTCAACCTCTTATACCAGTCTTGATTGTAGGATCGTGTTTTGACCCGAATGAGTCGTTCAGAGGCGTTCTTCTATGTTTCAGGTGCGGAATAACAAGAAACGTAGGTAGAAATAGCTTGTTCTTCACTTAATCTACTGTTTTATTGATTTGACAATGATTACAGCTCGATCTTCACACCGGCAGCACTTCGGTATGGAATTTGACAAAGTTACTAATGAGATCCGCTTATGGGGTATTTATAGTGTTGGTAGGTTCGCTTATACGGACATGTACGAATAAGCGGACCTGACACATAAGCGGACCTCCTATGTCCATATAAGCGGACCTGACACATAAGCGGACCTCCTATGTCCATATAAGCGGACCTATCAGTTTAAACCTATATGCCATCCTATTTTCTCGTAAAACGTGCCCTGGTCTAACAATCTAAAACTAAGACTCGATACAAGACGAAGTCGACAGATGTAGTGCACCAACAGACTCCCCCTCAGATGTTGACGAGTCGACTATCGAGTCACGACAATGCTGTATCTTCACATCTTCAGTCTTGATCAGTCTCTGGGCTTTTCTCTCTCTATCTTCTTCAACAGACTCTCTTTAACTTTAAAATCTTCAGACTCCCCCTAACGATTTGCTGGCATTTCTTTGTTCTTCAGCAACATCTACTTCAGGATCTTTGTCTGGCTTTCTTTGTCTTCAGAATCTTAAACCTAGCACTCTATAGAATCTTCAATTTCCAGGATCAAAACTTGGCTAAACCTGCACATTCTTAACCCAGAAATGAATTTCTAAATTTAACAATTTAAATGCACCAACATTCTGATATAATCAGATGACTCCCTCTCATAAACATAAGCATCAACAATCACTCTCCCTCAGATCACAAACTCATGATGAACCACTTGTTTATTTAGAAAATACATTTTGACATTTTAAAACACACTCCCCCTCACAACAATGTCATCATGTTTAGCACTCGGAATTTTGAAAATCAGCTTTCCAATATCAGTTGTCGAAAATCTTTTTGACTTTTTCAAAAGTTTATGCTAAAACACACTCAAAATCTTTTTGAATTTTCAGAAAGAAACAACAAAATGCAGTAAAGAAATATTTACAAACAATATTTTTGTGAGTTTTGTGTAAGAGGATCATATCAGTTTTTGACAAGTCACAAGTACCGTTGAGCTTAGCTACACATTAAGAATTAAACAATTCACTTAGATTGCCGATATACTGATCCACTTAAATTCTCACACAAATTTCAACTGATTCAGGATATGAGTTAGATGTTTTAAGCACTTAAACTCATTCATGTGTCCCACCTCTTGAATATACTCCCGTATCCAGATCCCAATATTCAGTCTTACAGGTGAGTATACCACAGATGATATATGTCAGGGGAATAAATTATAGTGCGAGGGCCGTGAGAGCTCAGGTCGATCTTTCGATACGCAGAGAGATGACGGCTTCGACTTTTGGTGTGTCCCCTTTAGAGGATCTTTTGCATTACAACAGCAATGACTATCAATTTTATTGTTTCATCAATTTGCTGAGGGCGGCGCTATATTTCAAGCAAGCAGAAAGTATTCTCCAAGGACTAGGTCAGAAATTCCTTTCAGCAGAAGTCCCGGGATAATACACCAGATATCACTGAGCATAAAGACCTAGTATCTCAGAAAGAGGGACCTTTCAAACAAGATTTCAGGGGTTACCTATATATCCAAGTAGTGTTCCCCATGAAATAAGCAAGTTTGAATTTATGTTTATATCCCGAAAAAGTTTACTAAATGTGTAAAAACCTATCGGCATATCATCAGTGAGACTGTTTAATACTATTTAAACAATACATTTCTTTAGCATACTGTGACTGTCTACTGATGTACTATCATTTCCTCTTCTTTGACACTAAAACTCATTTTTGATTTTATCATGTTTTTGTCTTTTTCAAATTTTCTAATGTTTTTTGGATTTTCTGAAATTTTCTACTTCCCCTAAAATGCAAACACATTTAAAGTAAAATTTGAAATCAAACTGTACAAAAAACTTGACAACTGATATCGAATCGCTTCAAATCGCCATCCACTTGGCATAAACAATCAGAACTCCCCCTTTCACAAAACTATTTTCTCATTATGATTTCAAAACACTTAAGTTTGTTTTAATCAAAATGATGTTTCCAGAAAATAAGTTTTGTTGATTTTAAACCATTTGTAGATTAGGAGTATGGTTCATCACATTGTCTTTAACCATTTGTAGTAGATCAAGTACAACTTAATGTCCCTGATTTACCACTTGCAAGTATGCAACCTCTGCACCTCTTGTAAAAATATTCACAACATACAAACCTATGTAGGAATAAACCTTTACACAAACCATTTTACCAATCAAAATGCCGATTCCTGTTTCACACTTACCAACCTGGAAGCTCCGGCAAGTCACACTTAACCTGTAAAAACTAAACACATTTAAAAATCTTTCACAAAATCTAAAATAACAAGAAGAATGCCGATTCCTGATCCACGATTACAAACTTGGGATCTCCGGCAAAGTCCTAAGACTTCAAGGGAAACAAACTTCCATCCAAGTCTTCTCAGACTTGATGGCTTTCAATTCTTGCTCAGTAGGGTTGTAAGTTGCCTTTTTAGTTGCATAAAAATCTTTAACCCCCTTAACTTTCCCATTCAACATTTTCCCAAAAATTTTCTTAACACTCCTATTGAATGTTTTCTCAACATCAAATTCAGTTTTCTCAGAATAAAACTGATCTGAGATCTCAACCTTGCCAACTTTTTGTTTAACTTCTTCAAATTTCAGTGATGGAAACTCATCATCATTCACTGAAATTTTCACCTCAACCTGTGGCTCTTCTGGCTTTATGGAACCAGATTCATCGCCGACTTTCTCATCAACCTTTTTAACAACCCACACTTGGTTGTCTTTCTCCTTTTTTTTATAAAAATTCTTTTTAGAACACTCACCAACCTCATAAGTTGAGTTTTCAAAAATTTTAAATTTCTCGATTGATGGTTCAATATCAACAATTATTTCTTTAAACTTGTTAGAAACTCCCTGTTTTGACTTGACATTTTTCGGACAGTTCCATGCAATGTGACCAGCTTCATTGCACTTGTAACAGGTACGAGTCTCTATTTGATAAAACAATTCAGTTCCATTCTTCTTCTTTTCAGCAAGAAACTCTTGATTTGACTGTCTCCAGAATGGTTTCTTCTGTTCCTCTTCGGCACTTCCACCTGACACAAATTCTGTTTTTGTTTTAGAATTTTTTAAATTTTTATGATTTTCTGGTGGAACAAAACCAAGACCTTTCTTTTTGTAGCTACGATTTTGGACTGTTGACTGACGAATTTGACCCTCCAGACTCAGACTTTGACTCGGACTCCTCCTCAATATCCAACACCTGATCGACCACCTTTTTTATTAACTCAGACTCATGATCAGTATCAGACGAGGTAAACGTGACATCAATGTTATCTGGTAAAACATCAGTTGTGTCGGTTTTTAGCTTTATATTGACTGCTTTTTCAAGTTGCTCCTCGTTTGGTTTTCTAGGAGAGTACCCTTCCCAAATTGGAGGCGGACACTTGTTATATCTAACAGTCGGTTTCTTACCACTATCTTTCTTTTCCTTCTTTGGCTTCTCGTCTTGAAAAGCTTCCATACCTGCAACAGTTGGGTAAATACGATCAATGAGATAATCAGAACTAGAATAACTTTGTAATAAACGTCTAATTCTCTCATTTTCAATCTTCTCTGTTTCCAACTCTTGCTTCCATTTAGCACTTTCTTCGATGTAAAAGTTGATAGCTTTTTGCTTTGTCATCATAACAGCATTCATCATCGTAAGTGCTTGTTCTTGTTCTGAGTTTGTCTTTTGGAGACCAGTTACTGTTTTGTTCAAGACATCATAAGATTCTTTTACATAATTGAGGTTGAACAGTAACTGCTCTTTCTTCTTCTCATATTCAGCAATGATCTCGTCTTTTGCTACACAACCTTTGCATGCTTCCAAACACTTCATGCATGGCTTTACAACTTCAACAATCTTCTCAATCTCGATTGTCTTTACCACTTCAACCACCTTTTCTTGTTCTTTCACCTTCTCAGCTTCAGTAGTCTTCTCAGCAACACTTTCAACATTCTCTTTCTGAACAACATCTTCAGATTTCTTTAGTTGTTGTTCTTTTGCAGCTCTTTTCTCCTTCAGCTTCTCTATTCGATCTGCAAAATAGAAATGAAAACTTTCAGGAGAAAGATGAGATTTTGCAACATTTATATGTTTCTCTTCCTTATCATCACTGCTACTATCAACTGGTGACTGATCAAACTGTACAGATTTTTCAGAATCAGCATCTGATACACCAGAATCAGACGGTGTTTGATCAAATACAACTTCTTTTTCTGAAGTAACATCATTTTGCACACTCTCATCTGTACTTAGTGAATCTTCATCAGCACTTTCTGAGCTTTCTTCAGATGTAACAGACTGTTCCTTCACACTTTTCACTGTCTCACCAATAGATTTCATCCATGTGGCGAACATGTCTGGTTCTCTAACAATCAATAAAAGCTTTGAAATCACCCTTTTCATCAATAAACATATCCCAGCTGAAACCTTCAGGTAGCCTCTCATCATCTTGATCGACTATGCATGCTTTGCTATCAGGAGATATGTAGTTGCTCCAGTTGAAATCTACCAAACATCCTCTCTTGGAATCCTCAATCTTTCTACCATGAGCCGTTTGTGAGTCTTGTGACTGACTAACTTGCTGATAAATGGCTTTTCCGTAGTAATCGTCTTTTCCGAACGGATTCTGAGCTCCACTAGCTTCTCTGTTCTTGCACTCCCGCTTGAAATGACCTTTCTCCCTGCAACGAAAACAAGTAACTTTAGATTTATCAAAACCTAAAGTAGATACATGAGCATCAAGAAAGTCATTTCTCCCAGTAATCGTTTTGAACTTTTCAGCACGTCTAAGAACGCTAGCTAGACACCATTTGATGTCCATCAGTTCCATCTCTTCGGCGTCTATCTGATCGGAATCCTCCTTTGTGAGCATAGGATTTCCAATCCGACCAGCCACTAGACCCTCATAAGATAACAATACAGAACCAAGTAGAGCCATGTGATCTTTAGCAGTATCTTCTGAAAAACTTTGACCTTCTGGAAGATTTAAAGCGATGTTGCACTGAATCACATAACCATTTCCTGTCTTTGTGCTTTGAGATTGATAGTTTTCTGATGAACTCTTTGGATTGACACTTGGATATAATGAGAAACCACTGCTGCTTTTGTTTGAACTTTGATCAACTTTTTCCGATGAATCTCCAGCACTAAAAGCAGTCTGGATTTTTGGACTTCTCTCAGCTTCTGGAACCGGAATACTACCTTTGTAGTACATCTTTACATCCTGTTGACCACTTGGACTGTTCATCCTTGCGATCTTCTGCTGTTCCAAATCTTGACCCTCAATCTTTTCGATAAATTCACCAATTGATAACCCATCATAAACCCCTGTGTTTTTCAGGATCATCAAATAAGTTCCCCACTCTTTTTGCGGTAACGCATCAGCTAATTTGTCTACCCACTCTTCAGATTCCTTTTTTATGCTAAGCATTGACATAGATCGCACAAGGTGACAATATCTTTCAATCAGCTTCTTTGTGTCTTCACCCGGTAGACTGCTGAACAGATCAAACTCTTTCTTTAACAGTGCCTTCTTGCTTTTAATCATTTTTTCGCTACCCTCAAATTTGACTTTAAGTGCATCCCAGATTGACTTTGCAGTTTTGTCATGCTGTAGCAGAATGAAAATGTCTTCTTTGATAGCTTGTTGAAGCAGACTGATCATCATCTTTTCAGATCTATACATATCCCGTTCTTCATTAGTAAATTCAGATATTTTTTTATCAACTTGCATATCAGTCTGTGGCAAAACATATTTCTTCAAAATACATTCCCATGATCTCAGATGGTTAGCCTGAACCCAATTCTCGAATCTATTTTTCCACCCGTAGTATTCTTCGATACTCATCAATTTCGGGGGCTTTTGGGTGGTTCCCGTTTCGTTCTCCAAATTCATATTCTGAGCAATAGTGCTTGGACCAGACGGTGTTGCAAATGCGTTGTAGAACTCGGTATCCATGTTTCACACCTGTATCACCTGATGTACACAAACAAACAAAACACAATCAGTTTAAAAAAAAAACACTTATCAAAGCAACTGAATCAAACTGATACTCCGTGCGAACTGAATCACTCGAACTGATGAATATTCTGTGCAAACTGAGGATTGACAAACCGTGAGAACTGCTATGACTCGGATCAAATTCAAACGACCTTTTCCAATGACTTGACAAGGTTCAAATGAACTTGACCTTTGAATAATCAAACCGTGAGCCTTAAACCTTTGACACACCGATTTATTTGGGCCTTTAAAAAAATCACATGAGCCAAGATAATCACATGACCAAATCTGACAACACTCTTTGATTGGACCTTTCAATTTAGACAAACCAATTAGTTACCGATTTTGATTCACGTTAAATCACAGTGATTGTGATTGGGCCGCTTTAAGAAACAACTATGATTGGGCCGACAACATCATTTAACCAACTCACAGTCACTTTAGTTTAATTCAACCCACTTTTATTGGACCTTCAACTAGTGTGGCCGACATCTGACAACAATTGACTTTACAACATTTGCCAACAATGTTAATCACTATTTAAATCCCATTGGACCTCAAATCCACTAAATCGACACTTTTATCTTTTGCATGCAAACCAATTCATAATAACATGTGCCGAAAACAATCTTAAAAGAATACTTTGATATCAGCAATCACATGCAACCGATTTAAACCACATTATCTCATATTCCCGATGTACTGACACTGTGTCGAAGATTTAACCGAGTATGATTGGACCAAAAGAGCGAAACCAATGAACTGACTAATAAGCTGAACCAAGATGTTCAGAAAAGCGGATCTAATGATGACCGAATAAGCGGAACTACTGATATTGTCACTAAAAACGGATCTATGAAGCGGACTTGATTGATCAGAAAAGCGGATCTAATGATAACCGAATAAGCGGATCTATGAAGCGGATTTGATTGATCAGAAAAGCGGATCTATGAAGCGGATCTAATGATAACCAAATAAGCGGATCTATGAAGCGGATCTGAATGTTCTTATAAGCGGACTTGATGATTTGTCAAATAAGCGGACCAGATTGTTCTTTGAAGCGGACCAGATTGTTCTTTGAAGCGGACCTACATGCAATTTGGAGCGGACCTGATGCACTTTGGAGCGGACCTATCAAATTAAATGACACTGAAGCGGACCTCCTGATGTACACAAGAGCGGACCTACTACATGTTCGAAAAAGCGGACCATATTCGGAGACTAATTTGACCCATTTTTTCTTTGAATTTCAATGTCAAATTTTCAAGGGTTTAACTATGATCAATTACCTACAACCTGTGAAATTTTGAGCGGATTCCAACCGTTAAATCTCGTTCTGATGAAGAAAGAAGGTGTAGAAGTAAGAAATGATGATGAATTCCAGCTATTCTCTGTAGAAAACCTCCTCCGAAGCTCTGATACCAATTGTAGGATCGTGTTTTGACCCGAATGAGTCGTTCAGAGGCATTCTTCTATGTTTCATGTGCGGAATAACAAGAAACGTAGGTAGAAATAGCTTGTTCTTCACTTAATCTACTGTTTTATTGATTTGACAATGATTACAGCTCGATCTTCACACCGGCAGCACTTCGGTATAGAATTTGACAAAGTTACTAATGAGATCCGCTTATGGGGTATTTATAGTGTTGGTAGGTTCGCTTATACGGACATGTACGAATAAGCGGACCTGACACATAAGCGGACCTCCTATGTCCATATAAGCGGACCTGACACATAAGCGGACCTCCTATGTCCATATAAGCGGACCTATCAGTTTAAACCTATATGCCATCCTATTTTCTCGTAAAACGTGCCCTGATCTAACAATCTAAAACTAAGACTCGATACAAGACGAAGTCGACAGATGTAGTGCACCAACATTGATCAGCAAAATTTGCAACCACATCAACTTTTGGGATACCCTCATCCACAGATCTATAATGCATGTCCACAGGAACAACACCCCGGCGAATGTAAAAAAACTTCTGCTTCCAGTCATAGAGACTTTTCAGTGGCACAGAGCAAACCGGAGAAACGTTGGTACGAGCACTGAAAGAGTAAAACCCACTTGTATACGTAACAGTGTAGAAGACGTTGAACATCTCAAACGTCGGATCTAAACGGTTCGCCATACAAACGAACTCGAAGTGAGTAATCCGAGGGAGTCCGATGGCATTTATCTGAGAGATGTGGAGACCATAACCCCTCAACACATCGGCAGTAAATCGGGTCATTGGTAGCCTGAAGTTACCCTCCCGGAAGAAGGCAGCATACAGAGTCATATGACCGGGAGGAGCATCCATGGCTGTAGAACCAGGAGTAGGATACTGAGCACCCCAATCAGGGAGAAAACCCATCTCCCTTACTAAATTCTGGAATTCCTCCTCCTTCCACCCTATCACCGCCTGATCTAGGCCGGGAGGAGTTTTCCCCTTGTTCCTCCTTTTCCTTGAAGACGGATTTGCAGAAGACATGGTGGGAAAACAAACTATAATGCAGATGAACTCAAACAGAAGAAGATAGAAAATGAAGGAAGAAGAGAGATCTCCGGAATTCAAATTTTGAATAAGTGGAGAAGAAAGAGAAAACCACCGTGTATTTATACCCATCGCATTTAATGCGATGGGTAGTGGAGGCGTCAGACTGCGAAAAAGCAACCAACAGGGAGAAGACACGTCAGAGGAGAGAGAAGGCGGCACCTCTTTTTCCGGAAGTAGGTGAACAGATACCTGACACTTCGCCGAAAAGCGACTGACGGTGACTGAAAAGGCAACTGTTCATCTGACACCCGCCAGTCACATCAGTCATCCATTCCCAAGACAGACAGCTTCCTCTCGACGCCAACTTTTTAAAGGGCCAAAACCCATGCGCGACACGCCATGCGTCCATTTGGCTCAACTTTTTAAAGGGCCAAAACCCATGCGCGACACGCCATGCGTCCATTTGGCTCAACTTTTTAAAGGGCCAAAACCCATGCGCGGCACGCCATGCGTCCATTTGGCTCAACCTTTTAAAGGGCCAAAACCCATGCGCGACACGCCATGCGTCCATTTGGCTCAGCTTTTTAAAGGGCCAAACCCATGCGCGACACGCCACGCGTCCATTTGGCTCAACTTTTTAAAGGGCCAAAACCCATGCGCGGCACACCATGCGTCCATTTGGCTCAACCTTTTAAAGGGCCAAAACCCATGCGCGACACGCCATGCGTCCATTTGGTTCAACTTTTTAAAGGACCAAAACCCATGCGCGGCACGCCATGCGTCTACCCGGCTCAACTATACAAGTTGCCAAACTCCACGCGCCGTGGGCCCATTAGGCGCAAATTTCTTAGGGACCCCATGAAAACCTCACGCCATAACGAAATACCACACTTATAAGTCCAGAATCCCTCCTAGACGATCAACTCAACTAGAAGGCACACTGGACTGGGGGGACTTGAAGAGGTATGGTCCCAATTCCTTGCCAACATGGCAATGACCACACCACTTTTCCCATCAGACGTGGCGCTGACATCGACGAAGTCATCCAGAAGCTTCTGGAAAATATCTAGGTGGCCCCAAAGATGCTCCACCCGACATAAAGGACACAACGTGTCACCAGTCGCCAGGCGCCACGTAGGCCTGTAACAAATCTAAGGGCAGCCCGACAATGCGAGTATGACGTCTCCAAGATGAGCGAATGCGAGCGCGCCACGTGTACCACTACACTGACCACAGCAGAGGAGACCAAGAGGATATTCCCCTTGGTCGGACAGCTGGCGCGCAACCACAGCTGGCATCGCTGCTATTCCCCCTCTCACCCTCCGGCTATAAATAGAACCCTTCATCATTCAGGTAAAAGGATCTTGCTCTCTCTATTCTCACACTTAACACACACTGTTTATTCCCCCTCGGAACAGTACTTATTCTCACGCCGGAGCCTGGTTAAGAGGGAAACCCCTATATTCCCCTCTTAACGAGACTAACGGTGTTGCTGTTTTGCAGGAACCGTGCCATCTCACGAGTAGAAAGAGAGATTGAACCCACAAAAGAAATAACCCCACTGATTAACCGTAGTGTTAACCTGTGTTTCATCAATACCCATTCACAATTTATCGTTTTATCAAGAGATAGATATAGTGATTCATCATGAGTGTATAACCATGGCTTGGGTCGGTTTTTTCTTTTTGTTGCCAATTATATGCATACTTTGTGTAGTTAAATCTGTAATTAAAAATGTATTTTATTTTTTAATTTGTATAATTATATGTAAGTTAACAAATATGGAGCATCTTCAATATATTTAGGCTTGAGTAAAGGGTGTGGCTTCGTGGAACATCTCGTTAAGTTGAGGTGGCTTCATGATCTCTAGTGGAACACCGCCTCCCTTATTGGTGAATGGTGATGATAGTGAAGATTTCCACGAAGCCCACGAGCCATAAAAAATAATTTAAAAGTTTATAATTAATAAAAAAGGGATAGTGAACCACACCCATGGATGATAGAGGAGAAAGATGGTGGAAGAAGATGCTAGCGGAGCGATAAGGCGAAGGATGGTGATGTGTGTTCATTAGTGAACCACACCTCTCAGTCTTACTATGTGTATTATCACACTAATATCGTGTAACTTGTCCAGAATTAGCTCTGATATTTTCATTAATCAATCATATTATTTTGGTGTGATGATTAGTCATTGTCTTATCTAACCTAATGGTAAGTTTTATATTTAACATTTCAAATTAATGTAATTTTACTTTACACTCTTATTGTGTTTTAGTTAATTCATATTACTAAACATATTTTATCATGAAAATATGATTAAATCATATATAACAACAACAACAACAACCATACACAGTAAATCCCACAAAGAGCAAAGCTACTTATAGGGTCTGCAGAGGGTATGATGTATACAGACCTTGTCTCTATCCCTAGCGATAGAGAGGCTGCTTGTAGAGAGACCCTCGGCTCCAAAACGGACAGCATACCAATACACCAAGTTAAAGAATATAGAAAAAAGAAGTCACCAATACCAGTCTAGTGATCAGAGTGACACAATATAATGTAAATCATGTATCATAGCATGCAACATGATTTTAGCATAAACACAAATCATATAGAATATATAATTATAGATTCTCAATAACATTCTAGCTATAAGGATATAATTTGATTTCATTTTTGTCAGAATAGTAAAATTATCCATGAAGTGAACATGTAGGAAATCAGCATCATACACTTTTGAATAACCCTCAAATTCAATGATTAATCAACCTATGAGAAAAAAAGTTGGACAAACATTGAATTATTTACTTGTGCATTCACCACACACATAGGCAATGGGACATATTTAGGCGTTTTATTCTAACGTTATTAAATTTACCATATGATGAAGATTAGTAGGGACAACACTTGGAGTGAGTAAGCCACGTAAGACCGTACGATATAAAGGGTTGAAAAGTGGTATAGGCATATTTGATAAAGTGTATGTGTGAAGCATGACACGAGACTAGAATATTATGTGTATTCTCGAAAATCATGTTTGAATTATGAGTGTCTATGCACTTCGAGTTGGCACACTCAACATCTAAATACATCTATTCAGATTAAGAAAAACGAGACACATGTTGATATTATATTTAGAAGGGTCAAGTTATTCTATAAAGACTTCTAATTGTAAGAAGTATAAGAACGATTTATAGAGTGACAAGTGTCCAATAACCTAAAACTAAACCCACTACATCACCACCAAAAACCTAAACACCCACCCCACCACCACCCGAAAACCTAAACCCCCCACCCCCACCCCAACCCCCCCCCCCCCCCCCCCGGCAAAAAAAAAACAAAAAAAAAAACTATACCTCACCAAAAAAACCCCCAAAAAACCTAACCCCCCTACCCCCACCCTCCAAAAACAAAAAAAAACCTAACCCCCCCCCCCCCCCAAAAAAAAAAAACCTAAAAAAAAATCTAAAAAAAAACTAAACACCCACCCCCACCACCCACCCAAAAACCTAAACCCTCACCCGCTCGGCAAAAAAAAAAAAAAAAAAAAAAAAAAAAAAATTGGGTGGGTGATGTGAGGGGGGGGGGGGGGTTAGGTTTTTGATGGTGGTGGATGTTTAAGGGTTTTTTTTTTTTTTTTTGTAGTGGGGTTTTTTGTGTAGTGGGCTTTTTTTAGGTTATTGGACACTTGTCACTCTATAAATCCTTCTTACACTTCTTACAATTAGAATCCTTTGTATTTGATCCTAATCCATATTTAGAATATGTTGTGTATTATCACAAGTATACACATAATCGTCACGCCACTACTGAATGACAAAGACAAAGTAAGGTACTTATCCTATACATAAAGAAACAAAGGTATGAGATACAATACATGCTCTCCATACCATTTGATACTTATACGCATATCCTTTACAAGGCTGACTTGATATCTCTGCGTTTGTTCGTTCGGTGCACCCAAAATACATCTTTCTATTTCTGGTAAGGTTTACTTGATCTATCCACTCAAGAGGAAACCCATGACTTTTGTAAGGAGCATCCTCACCATATAAGTTCTTATTATTAAATAATCCATGTGATTTGCCCTATGATTAATTTAAAATTGAGTTTGTTAAATGTGATTAACTATGTAGTATATACAAAATGTTTAAATCAAATCAAAATGACCAAAATGAATATTTTTATTAGAGTAAATAAATAGCATACCCATATTCTAAACAAAATGTTTAAATCAAATCAAAATGACCGAAATGAATATTTTTATTAGAGTAAATAAATAGCATACCCATATTCTAAAGAAAGTCTCTTTTTGCACTATATAATATGAAAATTTAGTATGCACATTTTAGATGATCTTGTAGGCGCAACAGGACAGAAAAAAACTAGAACTAAACTGTCTACATGGGGTCGGTCATGATGTGGGACTAGTTTAGTTTCAAACCACATTGTGAACTTAATACCTTTTTAAGTTAATCTTGATATGAAAAAAATGTAAACCCTTATTAGTTCGAAAACAAAATGTAAAAAACGTTTGATTCTTGTATAACACCGAATTAAACATGTAAATAGTTTTTTTCAAACCACATTGTGAACTTAATACCTGTTTAAGTTAGGGGTTGTTTGGTAGCCTCTGAATGGTCATTAAGAATTTTACCAATGAGAAAGTAGAAGAACGTGACATGTGATGATTTACCATTCAGAGGTTACCTCTTAACCATTCAGACTTGAGGTTACATCTTATTCATTCAGAGGTTTTAAACCATTAAGTGTTGGATCAGTTCTGTTTATTCATAAAGGAAAACATGAATACATACCTTTGATTGCATCAGCACAGGCTAGCAGAGAATCCAGATGGAGACGCAGCAATAAGGTTTGACATGATTGTCATCTTGGTCTGGTTCCTCCTTAGGGTGCTGACTAATGATGGTGGCTAAGAAACCGAATAGGGGATTCAGTTATGGAGATGGAGGTCGAATGTTGATGTTATGACTAATGGGGTGTTTCTAATGTGTAACTGTCTAACCCCTTAACCTCCACATGATTCTCCTTATATAAGCACCCAGGAGGAAACCTAATTAGTTAATAAGGGTAATATGATCCATCAACAATTACCAACTAATTATTTAATAGGTTATTATATATTTTGATCTATATAATGTAAATGATTATAATGGCTACTAGATTAAATATTAAATCATAATATATTTAATCTTACATTAAGAGGCTACCAAACAGCCCCTTAATCTTGATATGAAAAAATGTAAACTTTATTAGCATATGATCTATAGTTCGAAAACAAAATGTAAAAAAAAAAACGTTTGATTCTTGTATAACACCGAGTTAAACATGTAAATAGTTTTTTTAAACCACATTGTGAAGGGGATGGCGGCGCAGTTTGTGATCCACAGCAACTTTTCGACCCTTCAGGGGCGAGACTTTGTTTTTAGTAGATTAAGGTTTTCTATTCAGAATGGGATGGCGGCGCAGTTTGTTGCCCGTCTACCTACTATCCTTATGTAATTTATTCTGTTGATTAGAATGGAACAAAGTGTTGCTTCCAAAAAAAATTGTGAACTTAATACCTTTTTAAGTTAATCTTGATATGAAAAAATGTAAACTTTATTTGCATATGATCTAAAGTTCGACAACAAAATGTAAAAAACGTTTGATTCTTGTATAACACCGAATTAAACATGTAAATAGTTTTTTCAAACCACATTGTGAACTTAATACCTTTTAAATGATTAAACATTATGCTGAATCTTAATGGTTCAAATATTTTACTGGTTCATCATTTAACGGTTCAGATATTTTACTGCTTCAACACTTACCTATTCACAAGTTGTGAAACAGCCCCTCATGTTGAAGTGAAGCCATAAACCACAAAACGTGCAATCATCCAAGTTATGGAATCCAATGGTTAGCATTTCGAACCCATCTATAAAAAATCTACTGCTTCAAGGTCACATCATTTTTATACAACAAATATTTTATTTTATTAAATAAATTAATATAGTACAATAAGGACATAAATCCAACATATGCATAATAAGAGCAACCCGGTTTTACCCAGCTGTTACCTCAGCGAGTCTCTCGTGTGGGGGCAGTATGGTTTCCGGGCGGAAGTCACCTTACGCGGGGGCCGGGGCCCAATCGAACATCGCGTCCTCAGATGCGGGGCTGACGGGGGATTGTCTTCGACATGAACCCGGTGACCACTGGTCAAGTACATAGAAAGTCACCTTCAAAAAAAAACGTGGAAATACAAATAGTATGACACGTGCCACTGAATTATTGGGTAAAGGACAAATTGGTCATGAAACTATGAAATGAAAGTACGCGATGTCAACACCGTCCATGTGAAATGCACGTGCCTGTTTGTTTTCGTGTTTCAAAATCAAAACTCGAACCTAAAACATTGGATTACCAACGTTAATTTTAGTTATTCTTTTTATCTTTTTTAAATCGCCAACATCTATAAAGATATAAAAAAGGGGCCTGCCAGAAGCTGTAATACCCATGCAAGCAGAGCCGTCCCCGAAAACTCACAAAAAAAATTGGGCCTCAGGCAAAAAAAAAAAGAATTAGGCCCAAAATTGTGGTTAAGGGGAAATGAATTAAAAAAAAACAAAAAAATTAGTGGTGTAGCCAAGACTTGAACTTGAGACCTCTACATTATCTTAAGATAGTTTTTTACACTCCACCAACAACATTTTTTTGTATAACAAATGGATACATATACTAAATATATAATTTAATAAATACATATAAAAGTTTATAAAACCTTTCGGGCCCTTTGAAAATTTGGGCCTCATGTGACGATACGAGTTAGTTGGCCCTGCATGCAAGACACCAAGACCCCAAAAACCACCCTTTATATGATAATGTCTCGAATATTAAAGACTCAAAGTCACACCAGTTAACTTGATCTAAGGAATTATACATCGACCGAATCGTAATCCACAAAAAGAACATTCTTTGATCACATCTACAATGACTGAAACTGGAACAAAGTTATTATAGACGGTCTTTACAAAAAAAATAATAAGATAGACTCAAATATCACTCATAGCAAAAAAAAAAAAAAAAAAAAAAAAAAAAAAAAAAAAAAAAAATCAGAAAAATATGATTATTGTTTTGATATAATCTCAACTTTCATCTATATCGATTAGTTGAGATTAATTATATTAAGGAAATATTTTTATACAGTCATAACTTTAAAAGTATTTTTCTTCACCGATATCATGTTGACTATAACAAAGTTACTTTTTTTATATGTGGTATGCCACAAAAGCGTGTCATGTCGTAAAAAAGTTAAAGTTATTATCACAGAAGCAAGCCGCCACATCAAAAAGTGAGTTTTTGCCATATTATCAAGAAAAAAAAAAAGCAGGGTTAACATTCATTTAGTATGAGGTCGTTGGAGGAAAATACGCTCAAAGTTAGGACTTATGAGTGTCTTTAAACATCTACTTAGTTGAGATTAATCCCGGCTAATAAATAAAAGTTGGGATTATTAATATTCAATAACCCTTTTATAAAAGATGTTTAATACAAAATTAGTTTTAATACGTATTTTTTTATAAGATATGTATATTCGTTAACCTTTCAACTTTCTTTCTCTAATACTTTATCTTATAAGCATTATGTATAAGTGTTTATGTAGTTCTTACATTCTTTACTTAAAAAACATGTCATGTATTAACCGTGTTCTAGCATTAACTAGAGTGACTAACCGTAAGCTTTTGTAAGTTTTAAATTGAAAATTCATTTTAGTCGTATTCGTTTTGTGCTAAACATACCATGTTATTTCCTAAAACTGGTTTTAATAAAAGACATCACACAATATCAAAATTAGAATTATGTTAACTAACTTTGAAACGCGTTTGGAAGGAAACGCAATCACGGTCTAATCACATGGCATGCACATGTTTGGATACATTGCATTTTCTACTAACTTGAAAAAATAGTGTTGGTTTATTTATATATCTAAAGAGTGAGGTTTTAGACAAAAACCACTATTTATAGCTGGAAACAGACGGTTTATACGGCCTTATGCCCCCTTTTTCTTTGTCTTCATTTAATGAGTTGTGTCAGTCTGTATGCTTGTACGGCCCCGCGTGTCAACGACATGGCTCCGTGGTCATTGTACTTGTTGTACTATCCAGGATTTGCATATGTGGGAGTTGACCACGGTCCGTGTCCATGGGACACGACCCCGTGTCTCTTGTCTGCTTCTGTTTGTCTTTTTCTTTCTGGAATCTTGAGTGGGGCAAGGCCCCATGCCTTGGTGGCACGACCCCGTGTTTGTCTTCTGAATTGTTGTTTTTGATCGTGGGGTGAAGTTCGGAGGGTCGGTATATGTATCAACTTCCCTTCTTTTGTATATATGCTGGTTTTTGCCGTTAATTTGTTCCTTTTGTACATTAAAATTTTTTTAATCCTGAAAATCAAAAGTATACCAAAAAACACATTTTTTTCCAACATTAGTACTAAAATGGGTTATTTTATACCTTATTTGATATAATTTATATGTTGCATTTGGTGCATATCAATGTCATTCAGTTATACTTAACAAACATTTGAGAAAACCAACGTTTAGTGACATACAAAAAAAATTGGAGGCTCATGAAGATCAACATCGTTTCTCATGGATGATCGGTATTATAGATTGTATGAAATGGGAGTGAGAAGTTTGTCGCGGCCAACACACGAGGGTATATTATAAAAAACCCGACCATGATGCTTGAAGCAGTTGCATCACAAGATATTTGGTTTTGACATGCATTCTTTGGAGTGGTCGCTTCAAATAACAAATTAAATATTCTTAATCAATCACCAATTTCAACGACTATATAAACTAGAACCTAAAGCTTATTTTTTTTTTGTAAACCGGGTGAAGTACAAGTACGGTTATTATATAACGGATGGAACTTACCCTGAATATGATGTGTTTGTAAAACCATTTACATGGGGTACAACGTTTATATGTAAACAAAGGTCGAACCGAGTTCGACCTCTCATAAGTTAATCAAGCCCGAGCCTGATTAAGCTCGGGCTCAACTTGACTTGTTTACGGCACTAGTAACAGTAACAATAATAGTAATTTGTTATAATAGTGACCACGTATCTACTTTCCTTAACACATATCTATTATCTTTTCTCGTTGACAAAAGTGTGAACTAATCATGTAATATCTTTTTTACATGTTTCTTAATTGCTATTAGTTTACTCTCTTTGGCTAAATTTCACTTATGTTGTCATCATTTAAAATGTTTTTCATTTTAACCGACATAAAGCAACATCATAATGAAACATTATAATTCTTTTGCCGGCATGTTAAAAATAAAGAAACGTGGTCAATTTCAAAATGATTTAGTGCATAAAGGTTTGCCTTTTGACTTTTAGTTTTACCATGTCAAGTTTATTATGAATAGAGAAAATGTCATCTTTATAGGTAAAATTTAAAACTTATGGCCTATGGTACAAGAGAATGTGGTAAAAGAATTAAAATTTAAAATACTTGTGGTTATTTTATGTATCATCTTTATTTTAACTATTACATATATAGGTAGATGTTAGTTTCAAGAGTTTATGGATTGATAAGTTAAACTTTTACACAAATTGCATGACCCATTTATTTAAATGATCAAATGCGTCATGCAAGTCAAACTGAGTTAATGAATACTGAATTATAATAAATTTTTAAGGGCATGTGTAGTGGGCGGCATGTGAGGGGCGGTATGCCCTCATAGCGCCGGCATAGCGCCGGAACACCGCCACGAAGGGCGCCATCGAGCGGAAAAAGGATGTTGGCGCGATATGTATAGCGCTTTGATGAAATGGTTATTTTATAATTTGACCGTTACAAAACGGTCATATCCATTAAAAAAAAAAATTCAATTTTTTAATTCTCACACTATAAATAACTCCCACTCTTCTATTTTTTTTTACAAATCATACTCAAATACCCTCCTCTTCTCTATATATTTTTTTAAAAGTTTTGAAGCTACTCCCATCCAATTAAAAAAAAAATGGGTTCCCCGTCGGAAGACTCGTTCACCGATATTTACCGAAGATTTTTTTCACCGGAAGAAGATGCGGAGGAGGAAGAAGCGGTTACGAGTGTGTGTACTTTTATGGTACAAGCACTTGAGCACGTTCGGCCTACTCCCCCTCCACGACCCATCTTGCGGCGCACCTATATCTTGCGAGATCGTGAAGCCGCGAACACGCGTTTGATGAGAGACTATTTTGATGCGACACCGGTTCACGGACCCAATGTTTTTAGACGGCGTTTTCGTATGAGCCAAAGGTTATTTTTGCGCATTTCTAATGATTTGGAAAATAACTATGATTTCTTTAAGCAAAGAATGGACGCGCGAGGATATTTAGGCTTCACCTCAATTCAAAAGGTCACATCCGCGTTACGTATATTAGCATACGGAAACACGTACGACATCAACGACGAGTACTTGAAGATGGCGGAGAAAACAACCCGAGATTGCGTGGAACATTTTTGCTATGGTATTTTTTATTGACTTTTATTTATTTATTTACTTACTTTTATATATTGATTTTTTAGTACCTTACCAGTAAAACTTTTATATATTAAATTATATTTTAGGTATATGCCAGTTATATGGAAAACGTTATTTGAGAAATCCCACTTGGAACGACCTTCAACAAATATATGAGGTGCATCTAGAAAAGCATGGAATACCCGGCATGATTGGTAGCTTGGATTGTCGTCAATGGCGTTGGTATAATTGTCCAACCGCATGGCGAGGTCAACATACACGGGGTGATCAAAAAGGGCCAACTTTGGTATTACAAGCTGTTGCGTCATACGACCTTTGGGTTTGGTCGGCCTTCTTTGGTGTAGCCGGGTGTTTTAACGATATTAATACGTTAGAGGCTTCACCATTAGTAGAGAGCTACATTTCGGGAACTATACCAAAGGCCGGTTTTCATGCGAACGGGAACGACTACGAGCATGGCTACTATTTGGGCGATGGTATATACCCGGAGTATTCGATTATTGTTAAAATGTTTTCTGAAACGTTCGATGAGAAAAGAAATTATTTTAAAAAATTACAAGAGTCTTCAAGAAAGGATATCGAGAGGTGTTTTGGGATTCTACAGCAACGATGGCATTTTATCAGAAATCCTTGTCGCATGTGGCATAAGGATAAAATACGAATGACCATGTATGCTTGCATCATTTTGCATAATATGATCATTGAGGATGATGGAAAAGCGATATGCCAAAACTACATTCCGGAAGATTTAGTCGAAGGAACCCAAGCAACAATGGAAGAGTGACTCGCAAATGCTCAACTATTGCGATCTAGGGACATACATAACACGTTGAAGGCAGATTTGGTTGAGCATGCTTGGGCGATTCGCCCAATTCGATACAACAATGAACACGAAGAAGATTCCGAGGAAGAAGAGGTTGAGGAATTCGAAGACGGGAACTTTGAAGACGTAGGTTTGGATGCTGGAGAAAACGAAGAGGAAGAAGGAGAGAACGAAGACGAAGAAGATTAATCTTTGAAGTGTTGTTTTTTTTATTTTTTTAGTCCAACTTTTTTTTTTTTTTGGAACCGTTTTTTTTTAGGTTACTGTATTTTTTTTTATGTGTAATGTTTTTTTTTTTTTAGTTTAGTGTAATGTTTTTTAATTTAATGAAATGAATTTTAATTTTATAAAGTTAGAAAATAATTATAAAAAATTGGAAATTAATAATTGAGTAATGATTAGACGGGGGCTTTATGAGTACGGGCTTAAAATGCATAAGGCCCCATAACGCCCCACGCTGACGTGGCGCGCCACGTGTCGCAACTGTGAGCAGTGGCGGAACTAGCCCATTAAATCAGGGGTATCCAAAAAAAAATTACCGTGCAATCATACAATATTAAACAACAACCATAAATAAAGAGTAAATTACAAAAATCGTCCTTTATGAGAATTGAGAAAGATGATTGACGTTTGGTATCCTTGCCGTGCATTACTTATTTTATTATTTTGGGATAACATATTGGGCAATTGTGCTTATTATTTACAATCTTCAATTAATTTGTGCTAACATATTGGGCAATTGGACTTATTATTTTCAATTTATTTGGGCTTACAGACTTTTTTAGGGGTATCATCGTAGTTGTTCAGAGATATCCTTGGTATAAAAAGCCGGAAAAAAACTTTACACTGCCGATAAAAAGTTGAGCCGTAGCCCGTGCTACGGCTTGATATACATTAAGTCATCCACTGACTGTGAGCGTGTTGCCATGTTGTAAAAGATAAATTTATAAGTACATTGATCGTGAGCATATTGCCATGTTGTAAAAGATAAATTTATAAGTAGATAGATCGTGAGCGTGTTGTCATGTTGTAAAAGATAAAAAAATTTATAAGCAAATGGATTATGAGCGTGTTGCCATGTTGTACAAAGTTAGATGGATCGTAAATAGGTTGGCATGTTAAATGTATACATTATAATCTCTTAAAAAATTTATCAAGTTTTATAAGAGTCCATCTATTTATTATTTAATGTTAGTACACTCTAAACAAAGAATGTACATAGTATAATTTAGATCCTAGGTGAAGAGTTTGAGCGCAACCCATTCCGGGCTTTAGTCCACTGTGCGTTACACCAAAGAGATTCTCTCTTGTGGCTGCACAAGCCCCTGCCACTGGCAATGGGTGGTATGGTTTCCCGGGGAACGCCGATAGCCAAACTCTGACGCAAGCGTGAACCCAGTTAAGACAACATAGTCTAGCCAGAGTAGGGTTAGGGCCCTTTGTTTAGGAGGGTGTGTGATCTCTCTCACAATAAGTTAAAGATTCTCACCGTTCAAAAAAAAATATAATTTAGACATGTCAACACAAACATGACTTCTTTATTAAACTAGTTGATTTTCCGCCCGCGCGTTGCGGCGGGGACCCAGTGACTGCAAAACGCGTATCAACAACGGCAAGCAAATACCGAATATCAAAACAAAAATAAAAATGATTTGATAAGGATAGCCACTCCGTCCTAAAAGAAGCGATTTTAAATAACCTAATATATAATAATAGGACCCACACGTCTTACACGTTGGAAATTCGGTTATTTTCAGTTCAGTTATTACGGTGCTAACACGTTAAAATATGGATGAGCTCGGTACCGGTAACGGCACCGAAAGTACCGATCCGGAAAATCTTGAAATTAGGTACGGGCACCGAAAATACTCGGTACAATACGGTGTGGTATTTGAAGGTAAGATCAATAAATACAGGTATGGTGCTAGATCGGTGTCGAACCGAAAGTAACGATTCTGAAAACGCCAAAAGGTGGATACCAAATTAGTTCCGAAAATGATTTGGTATAGTAAATTTGGTACCGATACGATACCGGTTTGATTACAGGATTTGATACGATTTGCTCATCAATAATCTAAATATCAAAAAAATATACATGCTACAATTCATTCATTACAAAAAAAAAGACAAAAAAGAAAGCAAAATAAGTTGTTGTGTATATAAAACATCATTCAAACGAAATACAGTTTATTTACTGTGTGTACGAAAAGTAATCTAAATGGTGCAATCACTTGCATTGCTACAGGATTTGATGAGCTCGTTACCAACCGGTACCGAAAATACCGTTACTGAAATCCCCAAAAGTGGGTACAGGTATCGAATATACCTGGTACGGTACGGTTCGGTACCGGTCGGTACTGGTACGACACCGATATTTTAGGGTAAAACCGGTGAATACCGGTGTCGAACCGGTACCGAAAGCACACCCGGTTTGATAAATTTAATACCGGTATTCGATACCATTTACTCTTCGGTTAGTAATGTTACTATTGAATTCTATTTTTAATATGTAATTATATGTTACTGTTCATTCAGTTGAGTTTTTAATATATAGGGTAATGAGTTAAATTTATTAACCTACAACAGCCTGGTTTATGTGTTTTGTTTGTGAACAGGGGCAGAGCTAGCATATAATTAGGGGTAGATTGGGCTACCCCTCAAGTTTGTCGCGAAACGCAAAAACTTATTTTCCTCTTCATTTTATATATCGTATACTCCTTAATAAATATTAGGATACCCCTGAATACAAAAAAAAAAAAAAAAAAAAAAATAGAATACCTTAAAAATTTTCTTTTAAATCCACCCTCTTTTTGTGGCGATCTCAAATTGTCACCCTTGTATAGTTAGGCTGGAGGGTGTGGGGCGCCACCCTCCGCCACATCGACCACCATAGCGCCCCCCTCCACTTTCACCCACACCCCCGGCGCCATAGCCGGGGCGCCATCAAGCTTCCGCCAACATGATGGCGAGAGATGGCGAGAGATCAGCTGGGGCCCACTTGTTTGCACCAATCAAATTTGTTTTTTTTTTCTCTATAGCGCCCCTATAGCGCCCCTCACCACACCCTCCATGTTAATCCATGTTAAAGAGGGGCTCCATCGCACACGTGGATCCTATGTGGCACCTATAAAGCCCCATGGGGCTCCATCCACACCCCATAGCCTTATTCACGTATACTGTATTTTATTTTGTACGGAAAAAACTCAATAATACATGCGAGAGAAAATAAATGAGTGAGACAAAGAGTAAATAATAAAGAAAATATCAGTGACCTCCAAATCTGATATTTTCGGGTACAAATGTTTATAGCCACATGAAGTTATTTTTGTAGTCAATCAAAAAAAAAAAAAAAAAAAAAAAAAAACCCTTTCTTATGGTCAACCTTTGCTGCATTAATTATGCCAATGAAAATGTAACAGTATATATTATCGAACACCTACCATCTTTAACGTACACCTACAATTTTTAGTACAAAATAATTAGGTTTTTGGCCCCCACATCCCGAAAAGCTTATATTCCTATTACTTTTGCTTTTAATTCAAAATGAATACTTAGTGATTTTTTTAAGTAAACTTTTGTTACTAAAGACACTTAAAGTTTGTAGCATGTTAACCATTCATATATAACTAGTAAAGACATGTGTGTTTAGTGTTTACGTTATGAAAACACGTACAAGAAAAAAAAACATATGTAAAATAGACTAAAGACTTTCATTTTATATTTGGGAAACCTAACATTTAGTTAGAACGATACAACTCTTTGTGTAAGAATATGTCAGCTGACAATTAAAATAGTTTGGAGTTATTCAATTATGTTATTAGCAGTGGCGAAGCTTGGATTTTTCGGCCGGGGGGGGGGGGGGGGGTGAAAACATATATACCCAAAAATTTCTATAGAATACCCAAAAATTTCTATAGAACCGGGGGGGTGAAAACGTATATACCCACAAATTTCTATACGAAAACTACATATATAACACTACTGAGCGAAAAATCCCGGGGGGCGGACTCCCCCCCCCCCCCCCCCCGCCCCTCACATGCTGCGCCCCTGGTTATTAGTAACTCGGTTACCACTAATGGCCTAGTCAGTGATGATTGCAATGTCTACAGATCATAGTTGTTGTTGATGGCCCAAGTTGCACTAACTCACAGTTTCTAATTCTAATGATGATTAGCTACTACTATCAACTATGGCAATCGAAACTTCAACCACGAGGTTCAGCACGGTTGTATGTAGCATCGTAAATCCTATTGAGCATTTTTTAATGTCGGATGAGAATGATAGTATACGTAGAAAAAGTTACATTCCGACTTCTCAATCGAATAGGTTGTGATGACATCTTTCCACCCATGGTTATATATGTATATACAATGAAAATGTTTTGATACATAAACTTATGGGGTAATCTTATTATAATACGTCATTCAACAAAGTAACAAAGATAAGCAAGTTAGTGGATAACAATATGTATACCCTAGTTGTGTAAACTTTTTGGAACGATGAGTTTCTTGTATTAGGCTACCGTATTTCCTAAATTGGAGAGCCTCGTTGCCCCATTCCAGTCAGACTACGTTGTCTTAATCGGCCCATGTTGACTTCAGAGTTTTACTTAGGCGTTCCATCGGGAAACCATACCGTCGACTGTCACTTGACAGATGTTATGCCACCACAAGAGCTGAACACTCTCTGACGTAACACACGATGGAACGAAAACCCGGTTGAGCTCATGATAGAACCAGACACCCTTGCAAGGAGATTAGACTCTATCTATCATTACCTAATCCACCAAAATAACACAAGTAAAGATTGAACTTGGATCTTCATTATAGAACCCAAGCGTGCGTCACATTAGGCCACAAGTGGTGGATACCTAGTTGTGTGTATATATGAAAACTTATGATAAACTGAATTTGAGTAGCTATATCATAAATGATGGTAGGGTATGATCATCAAATTCATGTGACCCTACATGAAAGTATGATTGGAACATATCCACATTAATTCCATGAGTTCTATTTCCAACATCCATGACTTATATTTTCAACTTTTAAATGGATTACGGGTCAAAAAATGCAACAAAGATTTGAAATTAGTGGCAGATTATAGTCAAATATAAATAGATATGTATGCATGTCTATATATTTATATATTATATATTTGCTTTGCTTTTAAAATCAATAATATGTGGAATATCTATGAGAACAATACAAGACATATGCAGGGCCGGCTCAATCAAATGTGAGGTCCAAAGCAAACTAAAAAATTGAGGCCCTTGTAAAAAGGAAAAAAAAAGAACGCTTAAAGTAAAGTTTATATAAACATGAAGTTACAATACACGTCAGTGGCGAAGCTTGAGATATTCGACCGGGGGGTCGGAAACGTACACACCAAAAAAAATCTATAAAACGGGGGGTCAAAAACGTATATACCCAAAAATTTCTATACAAAAACTACATACTCTTCACTACTGAGCGAAAAGTTCGGGGGGTCGGCCGCCCCCTCCCGCCCCCACTATCCTACGCCCTTGATACACGTTACCGGTATCGAGTATTTGCTAACTTTATCACTAACAGATGGTTTAGACATCTCTAGGATCCTGTAAATGTCCTCCTTTTTGTTTATCATAAACATCCAACAAAGATTAGACTATTAGTAAGGCTAATGTTGCTGAAACCAAATGAACTTCATGTACCAAATGCTTAAACAATTATATAATGGTCTAGTTAGTCTTTTCACTTATGTCAACTAATGAAAAGAAATAAAAAAAAATCTGTTATACTTATATAAATTAACATCCAGCAAGCTTTTAAACATCCAGTTACCCTTGGGCCTAATAATATGTAAATAAAATGTAAAAATGGGGGCCTTTAATGTGTGGAGGCCCAAAGCAAGAGCCTTGTTTGACTTACCCTTGGGCCGGGCCTGGACATAAGTGCGCATGGGTTCGAACCCCATAGCCAGCAGTTATATTTATTTTTAACTTATTTCGGTACTTTTTTTCTATATTTTTCAGTTTTACAAAATAGGTCCCTGTACTTTCTAAAATAATTTGACTGATTTCTTTTTGTGAAACAATGATGCGAAAAGACTATCACTGTCATCTCACCTCAGCTTTGTATATATGCTTGTATAAACAATCAAACATGCAAAGTAAATAAAATTAAAATGGTCAAAAAAAAAAAAAAAACCTAACATAGGGGCTGTTTGGTAGCATCTGAATGACATTAAGAGGCTACATCTTAATGAAATCATTTAAGAGTTTAACAAAGATTATGTAAAAGAATGTGACATGTGATGGTTTACCATTCAGATGTTACATCTTATCCAGTCAGACATAAGGTTACCTCTTATTCATTCAGACATAAGGGCCACAAATGATTTCATTAAGAGACAGCATCTGAATGGATTAAGAGGCTACCAAACAACCCCATACTTTTTCATTTATCTCATAAAAATCTCTCAAGATTTTTTTAACATTAAAGTCTCTTCATATGTTAAATTTGAACAAAATTATGACCAAAACTTTTTTAAAACAACTATTTTGAAAATTTATAGGTCATTGTTACGGAACCAAAAACGATTAGAACTCAAAATTGAACAAAAATGGGATTAAATGCAAACCAAACAAAATGAATCCAATTTATATGTTGTCTGATAATCCGAATAACCAAGGTAAACCATACTTCAATATTTCGTCGAAAAAAAACCCAATAATATGAATTCGTTGTATTCGGTTGAAACCGAAAACCAAGCCGAATTCGAACACGGTTTGTGATTTAGTTTTGAAGTACTTAAATTTCGTATGGTTTGATTAGATTTTTGTTTAACTCAAAAATTTTCAAGACAGATAAATCAAACCAAATAAATTTAGTATGGTTTGATTAGATTTTTGTTTAACTAAAAAAATTTCAAAACAGATAAATCAAACCAAATAACTGAATAAACCGAAAAGAACCGATGAACACCTTTAACGTTTCCAAGTTGTTTTAAATTTTTTGTTATAATTTTGTTCAAATTTAACATGTGAAGGGATTTTAATGTTCAAAAAGTTGTTGAGGGACTTTTATGAGACAAAATAGAAAATTGTTTTGTTCTCATCCTCACACGACTGAACTAATGGTGAATTAGTTGGGAAGAAAGCTTAAGAACTCAACGGATTCCTTTCTTTGTTTGACTGTTTGGAGAGAGAAGGCCCCGTTAAATTCTTAATAATTATAATATTTTTTTATAAGTTCATTGAATAAGTTCTATTTACTCAACAAACGTGCAAGAAACAAAATAACTATAAACAGATAACAACAAAATTTATTGAAAGAAATCACATAATAATAAAAGATAATAAATCGAAACTTGTTCCAAATCTAAACATTGATAAGAAAGCTTGAATCCAAATCGAAGGATAACAATGAAAACGGCAAACAATTTTGAGTGATCGAAATTTTAAGCAAACAAACATCGGATATGCAGAGAACACCGAAACACACCACTAGTGAATAAATAAAAGTAGGCTTGGTCTATTCGCACACGCTCTTTGTCTTTTTGCACACCTAAAGCGCCCCGCTATGGCCAAAGAGGGGCGCTTTGGGCTTGGTCAACAGACAAGGACTGACAATTCAAACAAATAATATTATTAAACAATAAATAATAATAAATAAATAATAGAAAAAAAATTAAACATGAACCAAAGCGCCCCGCTTTGGCCTCGGCGCGGCGCTTTGGTTCTTCGTTTTCAAAAACAGAACCCAGCAACCGATCAAAACCCGCCCAATCAAACCAATCTCAAACATAACTATTTAACCAAAACGATAAAGGATGTTCGATCTTACCTTTTAGCGTTTGAAATATTGAAAAATAAGATCGTAGCCCAAGTGTGTGTAATCGCACCTTTGTGTGTGTGTTTGTGTTTGTTGATGAAATGGGGAAGAAGCTGCCCCGCTTCAGGTTAAACGAGGGAGCAAAGCGCACCGCTTTGGCCATAGCGGGGCGCTTCAGTTCAAATTTCCGGGCAAAGCGCCCCTCTTAGGTCAAAGCGCAGCGCTTAGGGCCTTTTTTAAATTTTTTAAAATTGTTTTTAATTCACAAACGCGTCGATAATAGTCTAAATTTTACGCTTTTTCCATTATACATCATTTTTTAATATATATGGACTATACTGCAAGTTCCGGATCAAATCGGTTACGTGTGATGTCGTATTCAATTATATCGTATCATTTTGGTTTGAAAGCACAAGTACTCCTATGAGTAGTCTTATGTGTATCAGCCGCCTACCGTACATGTACATGACGTATTTTTTTATTAATTGTAGTATTATGATGTATATTGTCATTTTGGGTCGTACAAGTGCGTATTGAATCTGATTGGGTCGTGTCGGTGACATTCGGTTTTTAACGTGATGTAACGCATATATTGAACAAACACAAACGTACTCTTGGACTGTAAAAGAATTAACGTGATTATTATTAAACACATTTAACATACATCTTGAACATATGGGGTTACATTAAGGTCAGGGGGACGATACGTAAGCATTTCGTGCGTGTTGATCTGATCCATGTATAATGTATGCCAGGCTGCTGCGCGCTCTGTTCTGTTCGCTGTCCAGAGTGGGTTTGGGGGAGGCATTGGATAACAACCTCCAAGCTCTACATGTATGAAATGCCCACCGTCGACGAACTCAACCGCAACCACCAGGTGAGGTTGCTCAGCTTCGTTTGGCCCGCCCAGCAGAGGGAAAATTGTATCGTTCCCACGAATGTCGAAGGTGTGAACAATCACACCGTATCGTTGGGCAATAAGAAACCCCGTCTCAGGCATCGTCATGTAATTTTCGATAGCTGCTCGTCCCACCCCCTTGAAATCGATCCGTCTAACCAGCGCATCATAATGTCCTATGTTTTCTGGATCGAAAACCTGCCTCCAAAGCGATTCGTTCATACGTAACTCCATTATAAGTTGTTTCCGGATCATCAAATACGTATTTTGTTTCACTCCTAACCCAACAGCCACCGATCAAAACCCACAATGACCATCTGGTTTCACGTCCTTTATTCTCACGATGTATGGATGGATCACTTTGGGAATCTGAGATGCGTAGTTGCGGATCGCTATATCCGTCTTAGGACAGAGCTTGATCATCGGGAAATCAGGGTGTAGGTTGAGCGGTTTGGTATTCTTTTGTCTTCTAGAATCTTGGGATGATACGTACAAGCTGTGACGGGGAAGATCGTCTGAGGCCTCGACCCAAGTTTCTTCCGACGGAATGTACGAGATTTTTCTAGCGGCTTCAACCTTCCTTTGTTCCTGCGTTTTCAATGTTGGGCGACCGCGAGTTTTCTTCAGAACAACAGGAGGTTTTTTGTTATTGTTCCCTGGATTGAGGATTTGCTGAAACTTTTCAAAGAAGCTCCTTTTCACTTGAGGGGGTGTTGGATCGATCTGTTGTTTCAATTTTTCAAATTCCGCGTCTACATCGATATCCTCTATCTTATTCCTTGCAGGCTTGAAGTCAAGCATCTTCCAGAACACGTCTATCAAATTGATACAGATTTGCTGACCTGTGGACGAAAACAAATTAGGTGGCAAAATCATAACGAGAAAGGTCAAAAATATTAATTACCGTTATTTTCCAACTTTTCCGAACGACAGGCACATGGCAAACCACAGTTGGTAAAAAGTTGGCAACCACAGCTTGCACCGTAGGCTCTCAACCTGTCTTCCTTACGTTTTGTGAACAAAGAAGACATCTTCAACTGCGTTCGAACTCTCATTCGTGCGCATGTAATAAGTGTAATCTTTTTCGAGAAGAATGTTTTCAAGTTTTTGCATCGAAGACTTACCGACATTTTTTCCGGCGTTGATTTTCTGAACAACGTTGTGTATATCTTTCGGAATGAGCTTTCTAGCCGGATTGTTTTTCGTCAGCGTTCGCCAGATACTTTGGTTGGGAATATCTTGCTCTGCCAGCTCCTTAACCAGTTTTGTATCCTCCGAAGAAAGCCTTCTCGCATACGCGTGACCCTCTAAGTTTTCAATAGGAGTGTGGTTATGCTTCGCCTTCGTCACCTCGATCCTCCAAACACTTCCGGATGATTCCGAAAACCCGATCATCTCGAACGGGCAACCTATTTTCTTGCTACCCGTTTTCCTCTGTGTAGCTATACTCTTATGCTCCCCACCAAATGTACATTGAAACCAAATCTTGTAATTCTCTCCTCTTTTATTCGACCTCCTAATCACAATGAGGTAACCATTGTCTTTTGCCGTGTCTTGTACCCAACGCACCAACTCTTTACGTGACGAAAAGGTCTGCGTTGTATCAAACGAAAATGTAACCGGGTAACAGCCTTCCTCGTCAACAGACACATCCTCCGGCTCACCATCGTCACCGAGGTCCGAATAGACTTGATGTTCAAAGCTCTGTTGACAACCGTAACTGTGGTTTGGATAACACTCCTGTTGTACAAAGCTGTGCTCGCCACCGTAACCGAAATTCGAATAACCTTGTTGTGCGTAAGGGTCCTCCACAGGGGTATTCAAATCCAGCTTCACCGTGTTATCACGATAACGAATGCCAGATACAACCTCTGCCTCCCTCAAGTTGGACGAGACCGGTTTCTCATACGAGTCAGAAATAGCGGTCCCCTCGTAAGAATCAGGAACAACTGACTCGTTAGAATATTGACCGAAAAGATAGTTGCTTAACCACGACATCGTTTTTCAAGACACGTAACTAATACAGCAAAACCGCGCGTTATTTTGAAGAAACACAAGTAATTTAGAAATCGACAAACAACAAAACCCCCGTATGTTTGTAAACAACATATTGAGTGCTTTATGTCTCGAAAGCTAAATGTTGTGTCTGAGCAGCTTTTAAAAGGAAAAATTTGGGGTCGAAGCGCCGCGCTATGGCCATAGCGCGGCGCTTAGGGTTCACGAGACGCTGAAACCTCGTTTCAGCTTTATGTCTTTCAAACAGCAACTTATGTCTCAAACGTCAATCAAATCACCTTTTGTAATGCTAAGCACCCCGCTATGGCCATAGCGCGGCGCTTTGAGGTGTGAAAATAATTTTCACCGTGTGTAAATAGCATGACCCTAAAAGTAACATATATTCACCAATACATGTATGAAAGTAAGAATCCATATATAGTTATTACAAATCCTAAAGAAGGGGACAATAAATTATTACAAACACACCAGTAACATCTATATCTTCTCTTGTATGAATGATTCGATTTTAAGAGGTACCCCTCTATCTAGATATTGGACCTACACCTCTTTGTGAGACCTGCGAGCCAATGTATTAATTAATTGTAGAACAAATGTTAAGACTAATGACTAGGAGATAAGTATAAAATTAATATACATTAAGAAATATATATAGTTCAAATTGTCGCCTGTAATCCATGCAATTTTTCGTGTTTCAAATTATAACTTTTACATATTTGTTACCAGTGGCAGATCTTGCCCGTTGAACGTGTCAGGGCCGAAAGACACGGGCACTAAAAAAAGCCCAGGCAATCCCGGGCCAAACATAGTATATATAAAAAATTTCGATCGAAATGCGGAAAATTAGCACTACGGCCGAAAAACTTGCCCGGGCCGTGCCCTACCAGTGGCCTTCTAAGAACCGCCCCTGCTTGTTACTGAAATTTTATCAGGGGCGGACCCACCCATTAGGTTGGGTGGGTTGCCACACCTCTTGAAAAAAAATTGTGTTATTTTTTCGCGTAAAATCCAAATGTTTGATAGAAAAAATAAAGCAAATTAGATGTTTGGATGAAAATGACAAAAAATCTCAAAAGTGAAGGACTATATTGTACAAAAAAACTGTTTTGAATGAAAATGACAAACATGCCTAGACGTTAAGGACGATTTTGGCAATTTACTTTTTATTAAACCCAACCCAATTACTCAAGCCCAAATATGAATTTAAGTATTAATCAACTCAAGCCCAATTATTATTATTTAAACACTACCCAATCAACTAATACAAAACAACCCAACCCAATCCGTCCCACCATCTCCCGCCTGTGATCTCCCCAGCGAACCCCGGCAGCGACGTCGACAGGCTTATCTCGCCGGATTCGCCATAATCCGGCCATCACTCCATCCGAAATCTTATAATTAAAAGAGGTACTTTCATTTATTTGAGTTATTTTGATGTTTTATGTGATTTTTTCAAGAGAAATAGAGTTATATAAATGTTAAAATGGTTTGAAATTTATGTGTTTTGATTTTTTTTTTTTGGGTTGTTCTAGTCTTTAGTCGGATGATTATGTTGTTTATATGATTTTTGGTTGGTAAACAACAATTACTAGGGCTTGAATTTCAAAATTTTAAATTGAAAATTAAGAAATATGGGCTATGGTTGAACACTTGAAGATCCTTGTTTGTTTTGTATGTGATAGGATTAGGAAGGAACCATGAATAGGGAAGTTAGGGTGTAGGGAGTGGTTAAACACTTTGGAGTGGCAAACCAAAAAACCGACCAATCAGAGCGCGCCATGTCAATCAGTCAAAAGTGTTTAAACTTTGGTGAAAAGTGTTAGGCAATGGTTTAGACACTTGGTGAAGTGGTAAACTATTTAAAAAAAAAGGAAAAAGGTGTGATTGGTTGAGATAGGAATGGACCCCACCCACAATACCCTCTCTCTCTCAATCATCAGCTTCTCCGCATCGGCAAGGCATCCCCGATTCTTGAGTTGTTCGGCAACGGCAAAACCTCGGCGGCGGTGTTTGCCGATCGGCAAAAAGGTTTGCCGAGGTTTGCCGCGTCCCACTCCGCACACCCTTATGGCGCGATTTCTCAAGAGGAAAGGGGTTGAATTACTTTTTTTCGGCAGATTTTTCTAATTAAAGACCAAGGTATGTTCTAGATAAGTTTTTTTTTTGTTCTTTTATTTAATGATTAAGAGAAATAGAAGTAGGGAGGGTTTGAACTTTGATATTTTTTTGTTGTTACTTTACTTACTTATGATGATTTTTATGTTGTTTACTTGAAACTTTGTTTGTTAATGTGATAGGAAGATGGGAACTAGGGTTTGATTGTTTAAAAATTGAAATTGACCCGACCTGACTCGATCTGAGCTGACCCGCTATGAAACTTTGTTTATTTATGCTTACTTGTTTTATATGACCCTACCCGATCTGACCTGCTATGAACTGAATTTTTATTTATATAGCTAGGGGTCTAAAATCTTTAAAAAGTTTCCGTACCCCAGGAAAAAAAATCCTGTGTCCGCCACTGAATTTTATAGTATTATATTTCTTCATATTAATAGAAGTAACTTGATAAAATGTACACATTTTCCTGGATTCTTTAGGAAGATGTCTGCAAGTTTCGGGCATGCACACACTATCGCACATGCTCATATAGCTCTCAGATTAAAATACAAGTATGAGATTCTCATGTATATTAACTTGTTATCTATAAATAAGTTTAAGGTTTTTTCACCCACCTATGATGTAAAAGGATTCCCACCCGATTCTTGAAACTGTTTTCGTTTCAAACAAATCACTTTTAGCAAACATATCTCATTCATGTTTGCTTTATTTTAAACACTTATTGTCTGGTCGAAACTCAATTTAAGGAGACCCAAACCCATTAACCAATAAATATCTAAAAATAGTTAAAAATAGTACTTGTTAGCACACGAAACACGCCATCATGTTCATATAAACCCATATTTAAACCACACACAAGCAAACATACATACGAACACAAAAATTCAGTTTAAAACACAAAATTGAGGCCTGGAAACAAAGTTTATATATGGTTAGATGTGTGTTTGTGCACGTATGTATATTCTCAAAACTTCATGGCATGGTTTTAAAAAACGCTTTAGGCGTGCGCCTCAAGGCGCGCCTCGAGGCAAAACGGCCAAAAAACGAGTCTGAGGCGCGCCTCATGGGGTTTTTACTGCATATGCGCCTCAGAGGGGCTGAGGCGCTAAGAAAGGCTGCGCCTCAGGTGCGCCTCATTGGATTTTCATAATTGTTTTTGATGTTTTTGACTTTTTGTGCCAATTTCAAGCATTTCATGTCTTTTTTATGTATGTTTTTGATGATTTTGATGAATCTGATGATGAAATTAGTTAGTATTATTATTTTTATAATATATATATAATTTTTATATTTATTTATTAATACCGCCTCGGCCTTACGCCTCGTTTCGCCTCGAGGCTTACGCCTCATGAGGCGAAGGGAAAACGCCTCGAAACTCGTTTCCGTTCTTTTAAACCTTGCTTCATGGTATCAATACTTAAATTGACAATATTGAGAATGTAACTAAATGTTTTTCAAAAGTTTATTCAAATTAATCTTAACATGTAAACAAAGAACGTAATAGAAAAGTAAAATAAAGGTCAAGACTTACTATGGAACAGGAGAAAGAGGAAATTTTTAAGCTTGAACCAGATTTCTTCAAGAAAACGATAATATGCAATTCTCCATTGTCTGCTTACAAGCAATGGTGTAAAAACGATCCAGAAGCCAACAACCATGCCAACAAGTGTAAGTATCACTAGGATCCAATCAGTGCCATTAGATTCATCATGTTGGTCGGTAATCCCTTTGGCGTCGCCATTGTTTGGTGAACATGCAGGAAGAGGATCCCCACAAAGTGCATTTCCGGTGTAACTGGACTCACTGAATGTTTGAAGTTGGGGGCCTATTGGGATTCTTCCTACAAGATTGTTGTATGATACGTTCAACCAACTCAAAGCGGTTAACTGCGCCAAGCTCAAAGGAATACTTCCGTTAAGATGGTTCTTTGACAGATCTAACGATTCAAGCATTCCAATTTGATTGAACAAGTTTGGAATTCTTCCTGTTAGATTATTGTGTGAAAGATTTAGGAACCGTAAGCCCAAAAGTCCGACAACTTCATCAGGAATTGACCCAGAAAACTTGTTATCAGAAAGGTCTAATGAAGTCACTTGATAAAGTATGGTGCTATACGTATAAGTATTTCCCTTTGTCACCAACGATGCCGTTGCTTCATACGAGGAAGTATATGACCAGTCGTACGTCAGAACAATCGGCTCTGAGGTCTCTCTTCCAGACATGACAGATAAGTTTATAAAGCATGCTGGTAGGTTCCCAGACATATCATTATGAGCAAGATCCAAAATCTGAAGAGAAATGAGATGACATATTTCATCTGGGATTTTACCTTCAAATTTGTTAGATCGAAGACTTAGAACTCTCAGACTTGTATTATTTCTTCCTATTGAAGATGGTATTTTTCCCATCAGTTTATTTTCTGCAAGCTCGATGACTATCAGGCTGCTGGAATTCAGTAACCAGTGAGGTAAGTTACCGGATAGCTTGTTAGCATCCATATCCAGTGATAATAAGGAAGAAATATTTCCTAGAGATGATGGGATTATCCCAGAAAATTGGTTTTTCTCTAGGTTCAGAATGACTAGAGATTGAAACTTCATCCAACAATCTGGTATAACACCTGACATGTTATTGTTTGCGAGATTAAGAAATTCTAAAGCTCGTGATTCTTGAATGCCAGAACACAACAAGAACTGTTCTAGAGATCCTGAGACATTATTGTTAGAAAGATCCAGGAACTTCAAGTCTGCTCTACTAAAATTACCATGTAACATGCCATGTAAATGGTTGTTACTTAAATCAAGGATTGCTCCAGGACCGAAAAAAGTAACATCTCCCAACTTTCCTTGAATGTTGTTATGGGATATATTCAAGTACCGTATACTAGAGAATGTAGTCCAAAGCCAATTCGGGATGGTGTCTGATATGTTTGCGTTGGCTATATCTACGTGTTCCAAGTCTGTTTGCGACTGAATCCATGAGGGAAATTGAGGGCCTAAATTGCAAGAACGTGATGTAAACCTTTGGAGTTTGAAAGGCGGAATCCAACTGTTAACATTTAGCTTGAACACCAACTTGTTATCACCAACGCTCAAAGTTTTCAAGGACATTAGATTGGCAAAGTTGTTTTCAGTCAGAACACCTGTTAATGAATTGTTATCAAGGTAAAGACTCTTTAGTTTGCTAAGTCGTCCTATAGAATCTGGTATGGTCCCTGTTAAGTTATTGCCACCAAGCCTAATCTGGATCAGATTTTTCAAGTTTCCTAGTCTTTCTGGCAGTTGACCAAACAGATGATTCTCACGAAGAGTTAATAACTCAAGTTTAGGCAACTCACATTCACAAAATCTATCAAGAAGCTCCGACACATTACCATAAAATTTGTTGTATTGCAACTGAAGGGTAGTGATGCTGCAAAGATTACTTAATGATCTGGGTATCTCCTCAACAATATCATTGTACGATAAATCAACATGTTCAATCAAAGACAGGTTCTGTAGGCTGCCTAGAATCGGTGAAGAAATACCACAATAAACAACATCAAGCAGACGGAGACTACTTAGTCTAGACAATCCATTTAATATTGATGGAGTATTCACAAAAGGGTTATCTGAAACACGGAGAGTCCTTAATAAAGGCATGCTATGGAAACCACCATTATTTACTGGATTTACGCTAAAGAAGCCATTCAAAAGATCTAAGGAAACCAAATTACTTAGGTTGAATATCCACCCAGGCAACATACTGTTAAAAGTGTTATCATAAAGATCTAAGACAACAAGGGATGTAAAACCAACTGTTGTTGGATTACTAGGTATCCGAGGTAACAAACACGAAGAAAAATGTAGTTCTAGCAAAGAAGTGAGGTTGCTGATTGCTGGAAACCAATCTAAAGCTTCTGCGAGATCGATTTCACTCATATCCAGGTGTCTCAACGCTATAAGATTCTTTACCCATGCTAAGCTTTTAGAATAAAGTGTACCGAAAAATTCAATATTATGAAGATCTAAGACACACAATGTTGATATATTTCCAAGTTGGTGAGGAATTTCCCCACTGAAGTTCGAGTATGAGAGGTTAAGATATATAAGATTTTGGAAAGAACCGATGAATCCTGGAATCAAGCTGTTGCCAAAATCGTTGCAGCTCAAGTCGAGGTGTCTGAGTTGTAACAATTTGATCACTGAAGAACTTATAGTTCCTCCTAACATTTGTTTTGATGCTGTCGCGTACCACACCGGAAATTTAATCAAAAGTCTATCATCTGTGTGATTGTTCTGATATATCGAAAAAAGGCCAGGAATTCCATTGTCAGGTCCACGAAGGTGGATCTCGTGGACGTGACCGGTGATATTGTCGCAGACCACACCGGACCAACTGCAACAGTCTTTGCCTACCCAAGAAGATAGACGGTTTGCCTCGTCAGTGAGATTGCCCTTGAGATCAATAAGAGCCAATCGCTCAGTGGGTATACATGGTACACGATCTGAGTTTTTATTACAAAAACAGATGTTGCAAAGTGACAAAACCAAGAGAAACAACAGGTAAGATGAGGAAAAAGATGAAGGAAGAAATGTGAGAGTCTTCATTGTAGTGATGAAGAATGCAGAGAGGTTCACTTTCGTTCACTCTTTCATAATGGTTGAAGATATGAGATATATGTGGTCCCTTTTTTTCCAAACCTTTCATCAAACTTTAATTTTAATTTTTAGAGTTAAATGCCCGGATAGTCCCTGTGTTTTGGCCTTTTTTCACCTTTAGTCTCTAACTTTCTAAAGGTGAAAAAAGGTCAAACCACAGGGACTATTAGGGCATTTAACTCTAATTTTTATTAGTTAATTACACACATGGACCGGCCTGTGATTTATACTAAGTTTCGTCTTTCGGTACTAACTTTTTTTAACAGGTTGAGGTTATGTGGTTTCATTTTTGTAACATATTGGGTATTAAGGCCAATGGAGGTTAAATATTCTGTTAAGTTGTGCCTAAATGTCCTTTAATAACTAGAGGTACCATTATATCATATTATATTATACTTCTATTAAATTTAGAACTTTGTGAACAGTTAATATCGCCACGTGTCAGTACCTGATTTGCTCTTTTTTTCCTCTTACCCAATGATCTTATTGCATATATATCTTTTATTTTCATATTTGATAAGATTGTGTGTTTATTAAGGTGGTTTGTATGTTGTCAACAGTTAATATCGCCACGTGTCAGTACCTGATTTGCTCTTTTTTCCTCTTACCCAATGATCTTATTGCATATATATCTTTTATTTTCATATTTGATAAGATTGTGTGTTTATTAAGGTGGTTTGTATGTTGTCCTTGTACCCCAGTGGCGCCAGTTCGAGCCCCACTTGGTCCGTTTTTTTACTTTTTTTGGTACATATTTTTTCTACTTCCTCAATCCTTGATACACGAAAGAGAAAGATCAGGATATCAAGATTAGTTTTGGGGGTTTCGTTCAAACACCTGCTACAACTCTAAGAAATCGCGAAATCAAGAAGAAATTTATGAGTCGTTCAAGCAACCTAAGCAGTGTGTTTCTCATAAGGATGTTCAGAGATGAAGAATCGATCTTAGAAGGATGTCAGAGATGAACAATTGGATCTGGTTACATTTCTTGCTTTAAGGGTTTTTGAGGTACTTCATTTTTACGAAAGAAGATTGGGTTTTTCATCTCCGATGATGATGATGATGATGATGATGATGATGATGATGATGGTAGGTATTTTCGGTCGGGAAAAAATTCATATGCAAGTTGGTCTTTTCACACTTATAAAGATTATGAAGAAATATTTTTGAGTCAAATCTGCAATACTTTTGTTTTGTGGTTAGTTTTATTCTGTTCGTCGTCTGATTACTCTTTTTGCATTAACCTCTTCACTCAATTGCAGAGGATAAGTTAAATCGTTTGGAAGAAGTTACCAGCAATTCAAATCATGGGTCGATAAATGTTTTTCTATTTGTATTTCTGGAGAATTTTAGGACAGTTCATTGTTTTCTTAACATTTTTTTTGTTATTTTGTTGATTTCGTGGGTCAAAATTCAGAATGGGCCATTTGCATATGTCCAATTTTTTGTTATTTGGTTGTATTGTTATTGATTGTAGGCTGGTAATTGCTTCATTTAGAATTATAGTGGATTAAAATTTAGATTTGAAAAACTTCAGTCCCGTTTCAACAGTTTTCTCAGAAATTAGCCAATAACATAACATCTAAGCTATAAATTGTACATATCTTGTAACAGTTCAAAACAAATTACATCAAACCATCGTATAACATAATTTGAACTCCACTCAAGTGAAACTCACATTTCAGGCCCCATTTTGAATGGAAACGACATGATTCACTGTCTAAAAATGTTACTGGGAGGCCTTAGGTAAATAGTTGTTATGTGCTTTTTGACTTTGTAGTATTTCAAGGAGATGTTTCATATCTACACTATTTGCAGGCCCGTTCTATCTTTGTATATATCTTTGATGCTGCTATGTGAAAGTCTCACAGACTATGAAATACTTTTCTTTGGTTACATGTTTAGTTCCCGGATGGTTTATTTAAATTTGCTAACCATACGATGAATTCGGACCTACCTTGTAACAAGGGGTAACCTCTGGTGCCCCTTGACGCTCTGACGGCAGTGTAAATTTTGGAAAAAAATTGACGTTTTTTCGATTTCGTTACCTATTTTTTGAAACGTTGTCCCTATAAAGATTTTCTAAATCTGCCGGTCGGTGATTTAATGTTATCGGGAGTTTTTGGGTGAGATTACAAACTTTATTTTGCAGTTTTGTTTGTTGTTATATACTTTATTTTAAAGTTTTGTTTGCCGCACATAAGTGATGGTTTCAATATTCGACTGAAGGACTTGGGGAGAGCACTTTTGAGTCGAGAGACAGACTCCCACCCACCCGGGGTAACCCAGCGCAATGCGCCGGTTTTCATACCACTAGTTTTTATAGTCAACTATATTGCATTACAAGGTTCATTTTTGCCATTTACAAACTTAAAAATTAAAATTTAAAATTATAAAAACAAGCCATCTCCATCACCAATCACATAAACTCGTTCAGATCACTCACATAAACTTGATTACGCTTTGTATCCAAGAACCGATCCAAACGACCTTGTTCCTCCTCCGGCCACCGTTTCCGGTGAAAACTGGACATCCGTCCCCGTCGGTTCACAATCGGAAGTGCCATTGCCGCTGCCTGCTGCTGGACAACTGGTGTATAAGTTTTTGTTAGGGCTTTGGATGCTCCGCAAGTTTCAGACGGTGGAAGTGGTGGTGCGGCGACGACGATGCCTAGTAAACATAAATTGTAAAGAAAAATACCCACCAAACTCTTAAAACAAAGGGGTATTTTCTAAATATGAAACAAAAATGTTTGGTGAAGAGCATTTTTGTCCTTTCGGATGAAACAAGCAAATATAAAACCTTAGGGACGATTTTGGCATCATACTCTTACATTTTTCTTTTACATTTTTTTTATTACCTGTTTTCCTTTTATATAAAACAAGTAATAAATAAAATATGAAACAAAAATGTAAAGAGTAAAATGTCAAAATCGGCCTTGAGTTTTGGTTATATATGCTTGTTCCATTCAAAAGTACGAAAATGTCCTTCACCTTAACAGAAAAAATAAACCGAGTTAGTGATTTTGATAAAAATGGCAATAAAACGTAAACCTCGAGGACTCAAATGCCAAAAAAAAAAAATATATATATTTTGGATGGAACAAGCAAATATGACTAGACCTCAGGGATGATTTTAGCATTTTACTATTTTACAATTACACGTCTTAATAGCTTGACAATGTATGTATATAATACCATCATAAAATTGTTGAAGTTTTGTTTTATTTTCATGTGTTTTCATTTCATTAAATTATAGTGGTTTCATGTTGTTTTAATTTTTTCAATACGGTAGGTAGGTACAAATATGATTTGACAATTGATGAAGCTGCTGAATTGGCTAGAAGAGCCATTTATCATGCAACATTCCGTGATGGGGCTAGTGTCGGTGTTGATATGGGTACACCCGGTGTCAAGTTATCTGTACTAGATGTGGTTAAATGCACCAGTTGATTACTTGGTTAATGGGTTAAAATCTGTTTAACTTCTTTTATACATAATTAGTGTTAAATATGATAACAACGTTATGTTATTTCAGCAACGATATATTTTTTTCAAAATAGAATTATGGATCAATGTATAAGTAGGCCACCCAAAATGTTATTTACGTTTATTTTTCTTTTCCATTTTACGTTATTGACCAATTAGTGAAAATATAACCTTTATGGGTAGGGATCCTAAAAGAAAAGCATTTTAGATCACACATTTTCTCCAAACTAATTTTTTAACGTCTAATTGCACGTTTTAAAGAGGTTTATTTTTTTTTAATATACACTTATGTATGTTGTCACTTCTTAAACTATACATATGTACACTAGAAAAAAACATATTTAGAAACCATAATCTTCCTTTATATACATACTAGGTTGTTACCCGTGCCGCGCGTTGCGGCGACAACATCAGCTTGTGATTTCGTTACGGTTTTACCCATAAGATATTTTTGTTAAGAAAAATTAAGGTTGAAGACTATCTTGTCCGTGCAGGACATGAATTCTAACTAAAGCAACAAACTTACTACTTGCAGAAAGAATTACATAGTTGAAAAAACTCACCGTTGACTCCAAGAGTATAGGATAGCCGCTTGTTGTGCGATCTAATCGTCTCCAAACTTTCAGCGAAAATCAAGTACCTGTGCTTCATTTCCTCACTACTTTGGTACTTCCTCCCGTACCTGTTCGTTCCATAATTCAAGAAGAAAAAGTCAAACATCAATCCATCCATTTTTAAGTGCTAATTAATGAAAAACAGTGCAGATTCATGATTAACAGTAACTAACCTGTTAGCAAATCGAGCAAAGGTGAGATCATGAGGAGTTTCGCCAATAACTTGAAGAACAGCGGTCTCAACTTCCCGTAGACCATCAGACACCACTTGTCTGATCAGATTTTCATTGGCAAAGATGGATCCGATCCCTCTCGAAGATTCGCCGACGGCACAGGACCCCCTATGAAAACAATGTACGCTAATGAACGTAACGTAAAAAAAATATTCTGAAATGTACGGAAACCCAGACACCATCAGACACCACTTCTGAAATTTATAGACATATTTAAACAGGTACTGGTTATTCATAATAAACATAAGAGTTATTCTAAGCTGATGGTGCATATTCTGAAATTACAATTTCGTCCTTAAGTCAGAAATTACAGTTGTGCCCTTTGTTTCTGCTGCTTTCGATCGAAGGATGAGAGAGCAACAACCCTTTTGTAAATACGGAAGAACCAGTTTCGGATCTGTGCGTATGAAACCCTAGATTCGACTGAAGAAAATTAAAAGCGTAAACATGATGAATCAGTTGAATCTGAGTGATGTTACCGAGCTGCTGCGGATAATATTTCAATTATGAAAATAAAACGGTAAGCAAAAATGGCCGTAATATAAACTGTACTGCTATAACTATAAAGAACAATGGTACGAAGATATACCACCATCAGAATTCAATGGCCATATGCTTAGCAAGAGCCTTATTCATTTGAAACATGTCGATCGTATCCACATCAAAAAGTTCACGTAATGGTTCGTCACAACGTATGTTCCTTTTATTGGCCGGATCTTGCAGATCATGTTCACAAATGTAACTCCAAAGTTGTTTAACAACCTATGATTATCATGCTACCGCGCTATAATATATATCAAGTTGAATAAACTTTATTGATACAGTAATCACAAAACTTTACAATCCTGTGAATTTCTGAAGTTGTGGAGAAAGAGTACATAACTTGGTAAACCCGCCCCCTTTCTTCTTTACCTCTTTGTTCTCATTTCTTGACCTGGTTTCATAAACAATACATTAACAGAAGTAACAAATATACAAATTCATGATCGTCACTTCAATTCACATTCATATTATTAGGACAAAAACAGTCATTCACATTCATATTATTAGGGCAAAAACAGTCAATCACATTATAACACCTCGCGGAATTTCGAATTTCAAATCTTGTTTCCTTAAAATAACCATCGAACCTTCTAAATGCAAATTAACAGCTTTTAAACAGTTGAACATCCAATTTATATGTTAACCTATGTTGTCAAAAGCAATTCAGCTCTTTTAAAACTCACTAAAAACCCTAAAAATCCCAAACAAACACAACCTATTACAAATCATATAAGCAAATCCAAAACCAAAGATTAAAGAAAAACTAACTGTCAGGTCCACCAAGCTGAGTAACCGCATCGAAAAATCTCTCATGGAGCTCCGAAGTCCACCGGAGCCGGGGCTTCGGATCCGTAGTCAACACCAAACACGGATCCCCAACGAACCCGGTTCCATCCAACTGACCCGGAAACTCACCATGCCCTAAATTACTTCCATCTAACGAAATCGTATGAATCCCAGAATACATTTCAACAAAAACCCAGTTCAAATCTTGAAAACTATGCCTTGATTTCGCAAAAATCAAGAAAACCCAAATAAAATCTTGAAAATTAGGGTTTGAATTTGCGAAAATTAAGAAAACCCAGATGAAAGTTTGGATTTTGAATGGTGTAGAGTGAAGAAGATCGAAAAGGGTCCTGAAATGTGAATGAAAAGAAGAGCCAGGTGAATGAAAATAGAGAGAGAGAAAGAGGAGAGAGATGTCGTGTAAGAGCATTCACATCCAAACCATCAAATTATACATACATTCTACTAAAAAAACAACTCCTATATAAATATATTTCCACTAAAAACAAATACTTTTTCTCTCTCCTTTCAATTAAATAATATTATCATTACATTTTTCTCTCACTTCCACTCACAACCACTTTCAAAATATATTAAAAAATTATAACGGGTGAACAGTGTCCCCCCAAATATACAGATGAACAGTAACATTTTCTCTCTCCTCTACTCACAACCACTTTTTATACCCTTTATAATATAAAAACCTCCCCTCACATAATTTGATGGTTAGAATGTGAATGCTCTAAGAAGAAGATAAGGGGCAGTTTTGTAATTTGGTCGATCTTTTGTCTTATTACCACCGACCTTTCATTTTAATGTTATATAAATAAATATCTACAATCATTTTATAAATATTTGTACGTATTTGTACATTGTCAAACATAGTTGTACAATACTTATATTTCAATTTTAAACACATATATACATATATACATAGATGAAGGTTAACGTACATTACGGCTTAACGTACTTCACGTACGACAAGCAATGTTGTAGAAGGCGCTAGGCGCTAGTCTGGCGGTGAGGTACCGCCTAGGGATTAATCGGGATTAATCGGAATGGGATTGTTATTTGTATTTTTTCAAAATTATATATATATACCCAATAATATAAAAATAATACTTCAAAATTCACATAAATACTTCAAGTTTCAGATAGTATGGTTCGATTTTGACCGATTTTGATTGATTCTGACCAATTTTGACCGCCTAGGACCGATTTTGACCGATTAATATAGTCCGATATCCGATTTTTGACCGCCTAGGACCGATTTTGACCGACTTTGACCGACTCCGATTAATTGACCGACTAGCTCAAAATTAGTCAGTAAGTAGCCGCCTAGCGCCTAGGCGCCGATTTTTGCAACACTGACGACAAGTAATTACGCAAGTTCATTTTAAAATCACGCACGTTATAACTCAAAAATCCAAAATCACACATGTTGAAACACAATAATTACGCATATTGAAAACATTAATCACGCATGTTATAGAACAAATCACGCACGTTGTTGTATGTGAAGTACGTTCAGGCGTAATGTACGATATACTTTTTCTATATACATATATGTATACTTAAAGACTGGCAATATACACATTTGTATAACTAACTATATGTATATCGTCACCCATGACATCCTGAGAGATACCTAAACTGAAGCTTGGTTGGCTCAGCACGTCAACCATGGGTCCTATTTTTTCTAGTAAAAAAGCAGGATCAAATTTTTAAACATGGACCGTAAAAAACACAATGAGATTAAATGAGGTTTTTTTTTTCCCTTCTTTTACCCACCAGGGTCTAAACCAACTTTTGATCCACCCGACATGCGTCCGATGGAATAACCACTATCAACCGCATACTCCTCATCTGCTTGCCCTATGCCCACACATTCCCACATGAGGGTTGGGTCAGGACGGCGGAAAATTGGTTTTTGTTTCAAAAGTATATATAAAAAAATAAAAAAAGAAGTCGCTGACCTGCTCGCCCCCTCCCCCCAGAAACCGCGTCCTCTACTGTGCGCCGCGTCCTCTACTGTGCGCCGCGTCCTTTCAAGTTCTGCAAAAGTATCACGAGGATTTCATAATTTTATATCTTATCACGTGGGGGTTTTACTAGATAAACTGGGTACCAATTTACCTACTACCCTCGCAGCAATCAAACTTTTTGTCCATCGCACCACGGGGCCGACAGACGCAGTTGCAATCAACGACGGGAGACCTGTGGGAGGACCCCGACTTGGCGCGTACAGTGTGCACACAACGCGAGGCCAAATGTCTACACCCGAAGACGGCGACACCCCCAGCTGTGAAGTTTCATCGTTTGACATTTCACCCCCCCTCTTCACACGACCAACAGAAAGTCAACGTGGCATTGAAGGTCGTCCCATGTGGGCGTTCTAAGATAACGCGCACCGTACACATCAATTATACCTTTATAAAAAAACATTGAGAAACATAAGCTTCAAAAAAAAATTGTAAACATACTGGTCTTTAAAAAAAAAAGTAAAGTATAGGAATTGTACCGCGACAAAAATGCTCCAAGATGTCTCGCGTTGTTTTCTCTGCCATTTTTAGATACTCGTCGTTGATGTCGGTAGTGTTTCCATAAGCCAGGATTCGTAACGCCGACGTACACTTTTGGATACCGGTAAATCCAAGTGACCCTCTCGCATCCGCTTTTTGTTTAAAATAATCGTAGTTGGCTTCCAAGTCATCGACTATGCGTAGAAACAACCGCTTACTCATTCGGAAACGACGCCTAAACAATTCGTTCGAAAATGTCGGCGCCTCATCAAACGATCGTGTGCCGCGCGTCGGTCTCATTCAATATAACCTCTTTTATTTTTTTCTCCTTGGGGGCGACGACAATGCTTGACATATCTCACCGCTAGTTGACAAGCACTCGTAACCGCCTGTTGCTCAACCTCCTCATCGGTGGAACCATCGCCATCCGCAAAATACTCGTTGTAGTAAAAATTTACCATGGATGAAGAACTAGGAGAATCCATCAACTTTTTTATAAAATGGTTGTATTTTTTAGAGAGTTTTTGAGATAGTTTTGGTTGAAAATGAATGAGTTTATATATATTTATAGGTAAAAGGTTAAAAAAAATAAAAATAAAAAAAGTAGCCGTTACATACTAGCCGTTGGAGCAATTTGATTGGCCGGTCAAATGGAGCAAAGCGTTTTAATTAAAACGCCATTTTGATTTTTTTTCGAAAATAACGCCCGGAAACGCCGGGTGTAATGGGGTGAGGGGCGTTTTCCGGCGTTTTTTTTTTTTGAATTTTTTTTAAAAACCACGCCCCACTACGGGTGGTCTTAGGGGAGTGACCTCTCTTACAAAAAACCAATCAGCACGCGTCACGTCAACTCCCCCCTTAACTCCCCCCACACCCTCAATTTGATGGCGACACTCCTCTCTTAGGTGTGCACAAGTATGTAAGCCCAAGGTACATGTTGCCCAATGAAATCTTGTGCGGTAAATACCCCCCGCTCCCACTCCCCGATTACCTTCCCCGAATTGATGGCGGCGGTGTTCCCGCTCGGGGACTTGGCTAAGTGTCCCGGACACCCTAATATTTTTTTATATGTTCATTGAATAAGTTCTATTTACTCAACAAACGAGCAAGAAAAAAAATATAACTATAAACACACAACAAAATTTATTGAAAGAAAGAACATAATAATAAAAGATAATAAATCGAAACTTGTTCCAAATCTAAACATTGATAAGAAAGTTTGAATCAAAATCTAAGGATAACAATGAAAACGGCAAACAATTTTGAGTGATCGAAATTTTAAGCAAACAAATATCGGATATGCAAAGAACACCGAAACACACCACTAGTGAATAAACAAAAGTAACATATATTCACCAATACATGTATGAAAGTAAGAATCCATATATAGTTATTACAAATCCTAAAGAAGGGGACAATAAATTATTACAAACACACCAGTAGCATCCATATCTTCTCTTGTATGAATGATTCGATTTTAAGAGGTACCCCTCTATCTAGATATTGGACCTACACCTCTTTGTGAGACCTGCGAGCCAATGTATTAATTAATTTTAGAACAAATGTTAAGACTAATGACTAGGAGATAAGTATAAAATTAATACACACTAAGAAATATATATAGTTCAAATTGTCGCCTGTAATCCATGCATTTTTTCGTGTTTCAAATTATTACTTTTACATACTTGTTACCAGTGGCGGATCTTGTCCGTTTAATGTGCCAGGGCCGAAAGACACGGGCACTAAAAAAAGCCCAGGCAAGCCTGGGCCAAACATAGTATATATAAAAAATTTATATCGAAATGAGGAAAATTAGCACTACGGCCGAAAAACTTGCCCGGGCCGTGGCCCTACCAGTGGCCTTCTAAGAACCGCCCCTGCTTGTAACTGAAATTTTATCAGGGGCGGACCCACCCGTTAGCGTGGGTGGGTTGCCGCACCCCTTGAAAAAAAAATGTGTTATTTTTTCGCGTAAAATCCAAACCACACCCCTTGGAAAATCTCGACCGCACTCTTTAGAAATTTTCAACCGCCCTCTTGGATATTTTCAACTGCCCACCTTAGAAAAAAAATCTCAGGATTTTAATAAAAAAAGAAATTCTAAACACTAATATATTTATTAAAGAGTAAATTGCCAAATTCGTTTCTAAGGTTTAGGTATGTTTGTCACTTTCATCCAAAATAACTTTTTTGTACCATATAGTCCTTCACTTATGAGATTATTTGTCATTTTCATTCAAACGTCTTACTTTTTTGCCAAAACCGTCTTTAAGATTTGGGATTTTTTTGTCATTTTCATCCAAACGTTTGATAGAAAAATAAAGCAAATTAGATGTTTGGATGAAAATGACAAAAAATCTCAAAAGTGAAGAACTATATTGTACAAAAAAAATTATTTTGGATGAAAATGACAAACATGCCTAAACCTTAAGGACGATTTTGGCAATTTACTTTTTATTAAACCCAACCCAATTACTCAAGCCCAAATATGAATTTAAGTATTAATCTACTCAAGCCCAATTATTATTTATTAAACACTACCCAATCAACTAATACAAAACAACCCAAACCAATTCGTCCCACCATCTCCCTCCCGCCTGTGATCTCCCCAGCGAACCCCGGCAGCGACGTCGACAGGCTTATCTCGCCGGATCGCCAAAATCCGGCCATCACTCCATCCGAAATCTTATAATTAAAAGAGGTACTTTCATTTATTTGAGTTATTTTGATGTTTTATGTATTTTTTCAAGAGAAATAGAGTTATATAAATGTTAAAAAGGTTTGAAATTTTATGTGTTTTGATTTTTTTGGGTTGTTCTAGTCTTTAGTCGGATGATTATGTTGCTTATATGATTTTTGGTTGGTAAACAACAATTACTAGGGCTTGAAATTCAAAATTTTAAATTGAAAATTAAGAAATATGGGCTATGGTCGAACACTTGAAGATCCTTGTTTGTTTTGTATGTGATAGGATTAGGAAGGAACCATGAGTGGGGAAGTTATGCCGCGATTTCTCAAGAGGAAAGGAGTTGAATCACTTTTTTTCTCCGGATTCTTCTAATTAAAGACCGAGGTATGTTCTAGATAAGTTTTTTTTTTGTTCTTTTATTTAATGATTAAGAGAAATAGAAGTAGGGAGGGTTTGAACTTTGATGTTTTTTTGTTGTTACTTTACTTATGATGGTTTTTTATGTTGTTTACTTGTTTTACTTGAAACTTAGTTTGTTAATGTGATAGGAAGTTCGAAACTAGGGTTTGATTGTTTAAAAATTGAAATTGACCCGACCCGACCCAATCTGATCCGACCCGCTATGAAACTTTGTTTGTTTATGCTTACTTGTTTTACATGACCCGACCTGATCCGACACGCTATGAACTGAATTTTTATTTATATAGCTAGGGGTCTAAAATCTTTAAAAAATTTCCGCACCCCAGGAAAAAAATCCTGTGTCCGCCACTGAATTTTATAGTATTATATTTCTTCATATTAATTGAAGTAACTTGATAAAAATGTACACATTTTCCTGGATTCTTTAGGAAGATGTCTGCAAGTTGCGGGAATGCACACACTGTCGCGCATGCTCATATTAGGTCTCAGTCTCTCAGATTAAAATACAAGTATGAGATTCTCATGTATATTAACTTGTTATCTATAAATAAGTTTAAGGTTTAGTAAATAAGTTTAAGGTTTTTTCACCCACCTATGATGTAAAAGGATTAACACCCGATTCTTGAAACTGTTTTCGTTTCAAACAAATCACTTTTAGCATACATATCTCATTCATGTTTGCTTTACTTTAAACACTTATTGTCTGGTCGAAACTCAATTTAAGGAGACGTAAACCCATTAACCAATAAATATCTAAAAATAGTTAAAAATAGTACTTGTTCCACTAAATTATTTAGCACACGAAACACGCCATCATGTTCGTATAAACCCATATTTAAACCACACACAAGCAAACATACATACGAACACAAAAATTCAGTTTAAAACACAAAATTGAGGCCTGGAAACAAAGTTTATATACAGTTAGATGTGTGCTTGTGCATGTATGTATATTCTCAAAACTTCATGGCATGGTTTTAAAAAACGCTTTAGGCGTGCGCCTCGAGGCGAAACGGCCAAAAAACGAGTCTGAGGCGCGCCTCATGGGGTTTTTACTGCATATGCGCCTCAGAGGGGCTGAGGCGCTAAGAAAGGCTGCGCCTCAGGTGCGCCTCATTGGATTTTCATAATTGTTTTTGATGTTTTTGACTTTTTATGTCAATTTCAAGCATTTCATGTCTTTTTTATGTATGTTTTTGATGATTTTGATGATGAAATTAGTTAATATTATTATTTTTATAATATATATAATTTTTATATTTATTTTTTAATACTGCCTCGGCCTTACGCCTCGTTTCGCCTCGAGGCTTACGCCTCATGAGGCGAAGGGAAAACGCCTCGAAACTCGTTTCCGTTCTTTTAAACCTTGCTTCATGGTATCAATACTTAAATTGACAATATTGAGAATGTAACTAAATGTTTTTCAAAAGTTTCTTCAAATTAATCTTAACATGTAAACAAAGAACGTAATTGAAAAGTAAAATAAAGGTCAAGACTTACTATGGAAGAGGAGAAAGACGAAATTTTTAAGCTTGAACCAGATTTCTTCAAGAAAACGATAATATGCAATTCTCCATTGTCTGCTTACAAGCAATGGTGTAAAAACGATCCAGAAGCCAACAACCATGCCAACAAGTGTAAGTATCACTAGGATCCAATCAGTGCCATTAGATTCATCATGTTGGTCGGTAATCCCTTTGGCGTCGCCATTATTTGGTGAACATGCAGGAAGAGGATCCCCACAAAGTGCATTTCCGGTGAAACTGGACTCACTGAATGTTTGAAGCTGGGGGCCTATTGGGATTCTTCCTACAAGATTGTTGTATGACACGTTCAACAAACTCAAAGCGGTTAACTGTGCCAAGCTCAAAGGAATACTTCCGTCAAGATGGTTCTTTGACAGATCTAACGATTCAAGCATTCCAATTTGATTGAACAAGTTTGGAATTCTTCCTGTTAGATTATTGTGTGACAGATTTAGGAACCGTAAGCCCAAAAGTCCGACAACTTCATCAGGAATTGACCCAGAAAACTTGTTATCAGAAAGGTCTAATGAAATCACTTGATAAAGTATGGTGCTATACGTATAAGTATTTCCCTTTGTCACCAACGATGCCGTTGCTTCATACGAGGAAGTATCTGCGAACTTGTACCAAACAATCGGCTCTGAGGAAGTATCTGTGAAGTACTGATACAGAACAATCGGCTCTGAGGTCTCTCTTCCAGACATGACAGATAAGTTTGTAAAGCATGCTGGTAGGTTCCCAGACATATCATTATGAGCAAGATCCAAAATCTGAAGAGAAATGAGATGACATATTTCATCTGGGATTTTACCTTCAAATTTGTTAGATCGAAGACTTAGAACTCTCAGACTTGTATTATTTCTTCCTATTGAAGATGGCATTTTTCCCATCAGTTTATTTTCTGCAAGCTCGATGACTATCAGGCTGCTGGAATTCAGTAACCAGTGAGGTAAGTTGCCGGATAGCTTGTTAGCATCCATATCCAGTGATAATAAGGAAGAAATATTTCCTAGAGATGATGGGATTATCCCAGAAAATTGGTTTTTCTCTAGGTTCAGAATGAATAGAGATTGAAACTTCATCCAACAATCTGGTATAACACCTGACATGTTATTGTTTGCGAGATTAAGAAATTGTAAAGCTCGTGATTCTTGAATGCCAGAACACAACAAGAACTGTTCTAGAGATCCTGAGACATTATTGTTAGAAAGATCCAGGAAACTCAAGTCTGCTCTACTAAAATTACCATGTAACATGCCATGTAAATGGTTGTTACTTAAATCAAGGCTTGCTCCAGGACCGAAAAAAGTAACATCTCCCAACTTTCCTTGAATGTTGTTATGGGATATATTCAAGTACCGTATACTAGAGAATGTAGTCCAAAGCCAATTCGGGATGGTGTCTGATATGCTTGCGTTGGATATATCTACGTGTTCCAAGTCTGTTTGCGACTGAATCCATGAGGGAAATTGAGTGCCTAAATTGCAAGAACGTGATGTAAACCTTTGGAGTTTGAAAGGCGGAATCCAATTGTTAACATTTAGCTTGAACACCAACTTGTTATCACCAACGCTCAAAGTTTTCAAGGACATTAGATTGGCAAAGTTGTTTTCAGTCAGAACACCTGTTAATGAATTGTTATCAAGGTAAAGACTCTTTAGTTTGCTAAGTCGTCCTATACTTTCAGGAAGACTTCCATTCAACTTGTTGTTCCAAAGATCCAGTTGTTCCAACGATGATAAGCCACCAATCGTATCCGGGATCAATCCTGAGAGCGGAGTTGCATAAATTTCTAACATCTGCAACAGTGACAAACTTCCTATAGAATCTGGTATGGTCCCTGTTAAGTTATTGTAACCAAGACTAATCTGGATCAGATTTTTCAAGTTTCCTAGTCTTTCTGGCAGTTGACCAAACAGATGATTAACACGAAGAGATAATAACTCAAGTTTAGGCAACTCACATTCACAAAATCTATCAAGAAGCTCCGACACATTACCATAAAATTTGTTGTATTCCAACTGAAGGGTAGTGATGCTGCAAAGATTACTTAATGATCTGGGTATCTCCTCAACAATCTCATTGTACGATAAATCAACATGTTCAATCAAAGACAGGTTCTGTAGGCTGCCTAGAATCGGTGAAGAAATACCACAAAAACCAACATCAAGCAGACGGAGACTACTTAGTCTAGACAATCCATTTAATATTGATGGAATATTCACAAAAGGGTTATCTGGAACACGGAGAGTCCTTAATAAAGGCATGCTATGGAAACCACCATTATTTACTGGATTTACACTAAATAAGCCATTAGAAAGATCTAATGAAACCAAATTACTTAGGTTGAATATCCACCCAGGCAACATACTGTTAAAAGTGTTATCAAAAAGATCTAAGACAACAAGGGATGTAAAACCAACAGTTGTTGGATTACTAGGTATCCGAGGTAACAAACACGAAGAAAAATGTAGTTCTAGCAAAGAAGTGAGGTTGCTGATTGCTGGAAACCAATCTAAAGCTTCTGCGAGATAGATTTCGCTCATATCCAGGTGTCTCAACGCTATAAGATTCTTTACCCATGCTAAGCTTTTAGAATAAAGTGTACCGAAAAATTCAATATCATGAAGATCTAAGACACACAATGTTGATATATTTCCAAGTTGGTGAGGAATTTCCCCAGTGAAGTTCGAGTATGAGAGGTTAAGATATATAAGATTTTGGAAAGAACCGATGAATCCTGGAATCAAGTTGTTGCCAAAATTGTTGCAGCTCAAGTCGAGGTGTCTGAGTTGTAACAATTTGATCACTGAAGAACTTATAGTTCCTCCTAACATTTGTTTTGATGCTGCCGCGTACCACACCGGAAATTGATGAAAAAAAAGTTCATCATCTGTGAGATTCGAAAAAAGGCCAGGAATTCCATTGTCAGGTCCACGAAGGTGGATCTCGTGGACGTGACCGGTGATATTGTCGCAGACCACACCGGACCAACTGCAACAGTCTTTGCCTACCCAAGAAGATAGACGGTTTGCCTCGTCAGTGAGATTGCCCTTGAGATCAATAAGAGCCAATCGCTCAGTGGGTATACATGGTACACGATCTGAGTTTTTATTACAAAAACAGATGCTGCAAAGTGACAAAACCAAGAGAAACAACAGGTAAGATGAGGAAAAAGATGAAGGAAGAAATGTGAGAGTCTTCATTGTAGTGATGAAGAATGCAGAGAGGTTCACTAACTCACAGTTTCTAATTCTAATGATGATTAGCTACTACTATCAACTATGGCAATCGAAACTTCAACCACGAGGTTCAGCACGGTTGTATGTAGCATCGTAAATCCTATTGAGCATTTTTTAATGTCGGATGAGAATGATAGTATACGTAGAAAAAGTTACATTCCGACTTCTCAATCGAATAGGTTGTGATGACATCTTTCCACCCATGGTTATATATGTATATACAATGAAAATGTTTTGATACATAAACTTATGGGGTAATCTTATTATAATACGTCATTCAACAAAGTAACAAAGATAAGCAAGTTAGTGGATAACAATATGTATACCCTAGTTGTGTAAACTTTTTGGAACGATGAGTTTCTTGTATTAGGCTACCGTATTTCCTAAATTGGAGAGCCTCGTTGCCCCATTCCAGTCAGACTACGTTGTCTTAATCGGCCCATGTTGACTTCAGAGTTTTACTTAGGCGTTCCATCGGGAAACCATACCGTCGACTGTCACTTGACAGATGTTATGCCACCACAAGAGCTGAACACTCTCTGACGTAACACACGATGGAACGAAAACCCGGTTGAGCTCATGATAGAACCAGACACCCTTGCAAGGAGATTAGACTCTATCTATCATTACCTAATCCACCAAAATAACACAAGTAAAGATTGAACTTGGATCTTCATTATAGAACCCAAGCGTGCGTCACATTAGGCCACAAGTGGTGGATACCTAGTTGTGTGTATATATGAAAACTTATGATAAACTGAATTTGAGTAGCTATATCATAAATGATGGTAGGGTATGATCATCAAATTCATGTGACCCTACATGAAAGTATGATTGGAACATATCCACATTAATTCCATGAGTTCTATTTCCAACATCCATGACTTATATTTTCAACTTTTAAATGGATTACGGGTCAAAAAATGCAACAAAGATTTGAAATTAGTGGCAGATTATAGTCAAATATAAATAGATATGTATGCATGTCTATATATTTATATATTATATATTTGCTTTGCTTTTAAAATCAATAATATGTGGAATATCTATGAGAACAATACAAGACATATGCAGGGCCGGCTCAATCAAATGTGAGGTCCAAAGCAAACTAAAAAATTGAGGCCCTTGTAAAAAGGAAAAAAAAAGAACGCTTAAAGTAAAGTTTATATAAACATGAAGTTACAATACACGTCAGTGGCGAAGCTTGAGATATTCGACCGGGGGGTCGGAAACGTACACACCAAAAAAAATCTATAAAACGGGGGGTCAAAAACGTATATACCCAAAAATTTCTATACAAAAACTACATACTCTTCACTACTGAGCGAAAAGTTCGGGGGGTCGGCCGCCCCCTCCCGCCCCCACTATCCTACGCCCTTGATACACGTTACCGGTATCGAGTATTTGCTAACTTTATCACTAACAGATGGTTTAGACATCTCTAGGATCCTGTAAATGTCCTCCTTTTTGTTTATCATAAACATCCAACAAAGATTAGACTATTAGTAAGGCTAATGTTGCTGAAACCAAATGAACTTCATGTACCAAATGCTTAAACAATTATATAATGGTCTAGTTAGTCTTTTCACTTATGTCAACTAATGAAAAGAAATAAAAAAAAATCTGTTATACTTATATAAATTAACATCCAGCAAGCTTTTAAACATCCAGTTACCCTTGGGCCTAATAATATGTAAATAAAATGTAAAAATGGGGGCCTTTAATGTGTGGAGGCCCAAAGCAAGAGCCTTGTTTGACTTACCCTTGGGCCGGGCCTGGACATAAGTGCGCATGGGTTCGAACCCCATAGCCAGCAGTTATATTTATTTTTAACTTATTTCGGTACTTTTTTTCTATATTTTTCAGTTTTACAAAATAGGTCCCTGTACTTTCTAAAATAATTTGACTGATTTCTTTTTGTGAAACAATGATGCGAAAAGACTATCACTGTCATCTCACCTCAGCTTTGTATATATGCTTGTATAAACAATCAAACATGCAAAGTAAATAAAATTAAAATGGTCAAAAAAAAAAAAAACCTAACATAGGGGCTGTTTGGTAGCATCTGAATGACATTAAGAGGCTACATCTTAATGAAATCATTTAAGAGTTTAACAAAGATTATGTAAAAGAATGTGACATGTGATGGTTTACCATTCAGATGTTACATCTTATCCAGTCAGACATAAGGTTACCTCTTATTCATTCAGACATAAGGGCCACAAATGATTTCATTAAGAGACAGCATCTGAATGGATTAAGAGGCTACCAAACAACCCCATACTTTTTCATTTATCTCATAAAAATCTCTCAAGATTTTTTTAACATTAAAGTCTCTTCATATGTTAAATTTGAACAAAATTATGACCAAAACTTTTTTAAAACAACTATTTTGAAAATTTATAGGTCATTGTTACGGAACCAAAAACGATTAGAACTCAAAATTGAACAAAAATGGGATTAAATGCAAACCAAACAAAATGAATCCAATTTATATGTTGTCTGATAATCCGAATAACCAAGGTAAACCATACTTCAATATTTCGTCGAAAAAAAACCCAATAATATGAATTCGTTGTATTCGGTTGAAACCGAAAACCAAGCCGAATTCGAACACGGTTTGTGATTTAGTTTTGAAGTACTTAAATTTCGTATGGTTTGATTAGATTTTTGTTTAACTCAAAAATTTTCAAGACAGATAAATCAAACCAAATAAATTTAGTATGGTTTGATTAGATTTTTGTTTAACTAAAAAAATTTCAAAACAGATAAATCAAACCAAATAACTGAATAAACCGAAAAGAACCGATGAACACCTTTAACGTTTCCAAGTTGTTTTAAATTTTTTGTTATAATTTTGTTCAAATTTAACATGTGAAGGGATTTTAATGTTCAAAAAGTTGTTGAGGGACTTTTATGAGACAAAATAGAAAATTGTTTTGTTCTCATCCTCACACGACTGAACTAATGGTGAATTAGTTGGGAAGAAAGCTTAAGAACTCAACGGATTCCTTTCTTTGTTTGACTGTTTGGAGAGAGAAGGCCCCGTTAAATTCTTAATAATTATAATATTTTTTTATAAGTTCATTGAATAAGTTCTATTTACTCAACAAACGTGCAAGAAACAAAATAACTATAAACAGATAACAACAAAATTTATTGAAAGAAATCACATAATAATAAAAGATAATAAATCGAAACTTGTTCCAAATCTAAACATTGATAAGAAAGCTTGAATCCAAATCGAAGGATAACAATGAAAACGGCAAACAATTTTGAGTGATCGAAATTTTAAGCAAACAAACATCGGATATGCAGAGAACACCGAAACACACCACTAGTGAATAAATAAAAGTAGGCTTGGTCTATTCGCACACGCTCTTTGTCTTTTTGCACACCTAAAGCGCCCCGCTATGGCCAAAGAGGGGCGCTTTGGGCTTGGTCAACAGACAAGGACTGACAATTCAAACAAATAATATTATTAAACAATAAATAATAATAAATAAATAATAGAAAAAAAATTAAACATGAACCAAAGCGCCCCGCTTTGGCCTCGGCGCGGCGCTTTGGTTCTTCGTTTTCAAAAACAGAACCCAGCAACCGATCAAAACCCGCCCAATCAAACCAATCTCAAACATAACTATTTAACCAAAACGATAAAGGATGTTCGATCTTACCTTTTAGCGTTTGAAATATTGAAAAATAAGATCGTAGCCCAAGTGTGTGTAATCGCACCTTTGTGTGTGTGTTTGTGTTTGTTGATGAAATGGGGAAGAAGCTGCCCCGCTTCAGGTTAAACGAGGGAGCAAAGCGCACCGCTTTGGCCATAGCGGGGCGCTTCAGTTCAAATTTCCGGGCAAAGCGCCCCTCTTAGGTCAAAGCGCAGCGCTTAGGGCCTTTTTTAAATTTTTTAAAATTGTTTTTAATTCACAAACGCGTCGATAATAGTCTAAATTTTACGCTTTTTCCATTATACATCATTTTTTAATATATATGGACTATACTGCAAGTTCCGGATCAAATCGGTTACGTGTGATGTCGTATTCAATTATATCGTATCATTTTGGTTTGAAAGCACAAGTACTCCTATGAGTAGTCTTATGTGTATCAGCCGCCTACCGTACATGTACATGACGTATTTTTTTATTAATTGTAGTATTATGATGTATATTGTCATTTTGGGTCGTACAAGTGCGTATTGAATCTGATTGGGTCGTGTCGGTGACATTCGGTTTTTAACGTGATGTAACGCATATATTGAACAAACACAAACGTACTCTTGGACTGTAAAAGAATTAACGTGATTATTATTAAACACATTTAACATACATCTTGAACATATGGGGTTACATTAAGGTCAGGGGGACGATACGTAAGCATTTCGTGCGTGTTGATCTGATCCATGTATAATGTATGCCAGGCTGCTGCGCGCTCTGTTCTGTTCGCTGTCCAGAGTGGGTTTGGGGGAGGCATTGGATAACAACCTCCAAGCTCTACATGTATGAAATGCCCACCGTCGACGAACTCAACCGCAACCACCAGGTGAGGTTGCTCAGCTTCGTTTGGCCCGCCCAGCAGAGGGAAAATTGTATCGTTCCCACGAATGTCGAAGGTGTGAACAATCACACCGTATCGTTGGGCAATAAGAAACCCCGTCTCAGGCATCGTCATGTAATTTTCGATAGCTGCTCGTCCCACCCCCTTGAAATCGATCCGTCTAACCAGCGCATCATAATGTCCTATGTTTTCTGGATCGAAAACCTGCCTCCAAAGCGATTCGTTCATACGTAACTCCATTATAAGTTGTTTCCGGATCATCAAATACGTATTTTGTTTCACTCCTAACCCAACAGCCACCGATCAAAACCCACAATGACCATCTGGTTTCACGTCCTTTATTCTCACGATGTATGGATGGATCACTTTGGGAATCTGAGATGCGTAGTTGCGGATCGCTATATCCGTCTTAGGACAGAGCTTGATCATCGGGAAATCAGGGTGTAGGTTGAGCGGTTTGGTATTCTTTTGTCTTCTAGAATCTTGGGATGATACGTACAAGCTGTGACGGGGAAGATCGTCTGAGGCCTCGACCCAAGTTTCTTCCGACGGAATGTACGAGATTTTTCTAGCGGCTTCAACCTTCCTTTGTTCCTGCGTTTTCAATGTTGGGCGACCGCGAGTTTTCTTCAGAACAACAGGAGGTTTTTTGTTATTGTTCCCTGGATTGAGGATTTGCTGAAACTTTTCAAAGAAGCTCCTTTTCACTTGAGGGGGTGTTGGATCGATCTGTTGTTTCAATTTTTCAAATTCCGCGTCTACATCGATATCCTCTATCTTATTCCTTGCAGGCTTGAAGTCAAGCATCTTCCAGAACACGTCTATCAAATTGATACAGATTTGCTGACCTGTGGACGAAAACAAATTAGGTGGCAAAATCATAACGAGAAAGGTCAAAAATATTAATTACCGTTATTTTCCAACTTTTCCGAACGACAGGCACATGGCAAACCACAGTTGGTAAAAAGTTGGCAACCACAGCTTGCACCGTAGGCTCTCAACCTGTCTTCCTTACGTTTTGTGAACAAAGAAGACATCTTCAACTGCGTTCGAACTCTCATTCGTGCGCATGTAATAAGTGTAATCTTTTTCGAGAAGAATGTTTTCAAGTTTTTGCATCGAAGACTTACCGACATTTTTTCCGGCGTTGATTTTCTGAACAACGTTGTGTATATCTTTCGGAATGAGCTTTCTAGCCGGATTGTTTTTCGTCAGCGTTCGCCAGATACTTTGGTTGGGAATATCTTGCTCTGCCAGCTCCTTAACCAGTTTTGTATCCTCCGAAGAAAGCCTTCTCGCATACGCGTGACCCTCTAAGTTTTCAATAGGAGTGTGGTTATGCTTCGCCTTCGTCACCTCGATCCTCCAAACACTTCCGGATGATTCCGAAAACCCGATCATCTCGAACGGGCAACCTATTTTCTTGCTACCCGTTTTCCTCTGTGTAGCTATACTCTTATGCTCCCCACCAAATGTACATTGAAACCAAATCTTGTAATTCTCTCCTCTTTTATTCGACCTCCTAATCACAATGAGGTAACCATTGTCTTTTGCCGTGTCTTGTACCCAACGCACCAACTCTTTACGTGACGAAAAGGTCTGCGTTGTATCAAACGAAAATGTAACCGGGTAACAGCCTTCCTCGTCAACAGACACATCCTCCGGCTCACCATCGTCACCGAGGTCCGAATAGACTTGATGTTCAAAGCTCTGTTGACAACCGTAACTGTGGTTTGGATAACACTCCTGTTGTACAAAGCTGTGCTCGCCACCGTAACCGAAATTCGAATAACCTTGTTGTGCGTAAGGGTCCTCCACAGGGGTATTCAAATCCAGCTTCACCGTGTTATCACGATAACGAATGCCAGATACAACCTCTGCCTCCCTCAAGTTGGACGAGACCGGTTTCTCATACGAGTCAGAAATAGCGGTCCCCTCGTAAGAATCAGGAACAACTGACTCGTTAGAATATTGACCGAAAAGATAGTTGCTTAACCACGACATCGTTTTTCAAGACACGTAACTAATACAGCAAAACCGCGCGTTATTTTGAAGAAACACAAGTAATTTAGAAATCGACAAACAACAAAACCCCCGTATGTTTGTAAACAACATATTGAGTGCTTTATGTCTCGAACGCTAAATGTTGTGTCTGAGCAGCTTTTAAAAGGAAAAATTTGGGGTCGAAGCGCCGCGCTATGGCCATAGCGCGGCGCTTAGGGTTCACGAGACGCTGAAACCTCGTTTCAGCTTTATGTCTTTCAAACAGCAACTTATGTCTCAAACGTCAATCAAATCACCTTTTGTAATGCTAAGCACCCCGCTATGGCCATAGCGCGGCGCTTTGAGGTGTGAAAATAATTTTCACCGTGTGTAAATAGCATGACCCTAAAAGTAACATATATTCACCAATACATGTATGAAAGTAAGAATCCATATATAGTTATTACAAATCCTAAAGAAGGGGACAATAAATTATTACAAACACACCAGTAACATCTATATCTTCTCTTGTATGAATGATTCGATTTTAAGAGGTACCCCTCTATCTAGATATTGGACCTACACCTCTTTGTGAGACCTGCGAGCCAATGTATTAATTAATTGTAGAACAAATGTTAAGACTAATGACTAGGAGATAAGTATAAAATTAATATACATTAAGAAATATATATAGTTCAAATTGTCGCCTGTAATCCATGCAATTTTTCGTGTTTCAAATTATAACTTTTACATATTTGTTACCAGTGGCAGATCTTGCCCATTGAACGTGTCAGGGCCGAAAGACACGGGCACTAAAAAAAGCCCAGGCAATCCCGGGCCAAACATAGTATATATAAAAAATTTCGATCGAAATGCGGAAAATTAGCACTACGGCCGAAAAACTTGCCCGGGCCGTGCCCTACCAGTGGCCTTCTAAGAACCGCCCCTGCTTGTTACTGAAATTTTATCAGGGGCGGACCCACCCATTAGGTTGGGTGGGTTGCCACACCTCTTGAAAAAAAATTGTGTTATTTTTTCGCGTAAAATCCAAATGTTTGATAGAAAAAATAAAGCAAATTAGATGTTTGGATGAAAATGACAAAAAATCTCAAAAGTGAAGGACTATATTGTACAAAAAAACTGTTTTGAATGAAAATGACAAACATGCCTAGACGTTAAGGACGATTTTGGCAATTTACTTTTTATTAAACCCAACCCAATTACTCAAGCCCAAATATGAATTTAAGTATTAATCAACTCAAGCCCAATTATTATTATTTAAACACTACCCAATCAACTAATACAAAACAACCCAACCCAATCCGTCCCACCATCTCCCGCCTGTGATCTCCCCAGCGAACCCCGGCAGCGACGTCGACAGGCTTATCTCGCCGGATTCGCCATAATCCGGCCATCACTCCATCCGAAATCTTATAATTAAAAGAGGTACTTTCATTTATTTGAGTTATTTTGATGTTTTATGTGATTTTTTCAAGAGAAATAGAGTTATATAAATGTTAAAATGGTTTGAAATTTATGTGTTTTGATTTTTTTTTTTTGGGTTGTTCTAGTCTTTAGTCGGATGATTATGTTGTTTATATGATTTTTGGTTGGTAAACAACAATTACTAGGGCTTGAATTTCAAAATTTTAAATTGAAAATTAAGAAATATGGGCTATGGTTGAACACTTGAAGATCCTTGTTTGTTTTGTATGTGATAGGATTAGGAAGGAACCATGAATAGGGAAGTTAGGGTGTAGGGAGTGGTTAAACACTTTGGAGTGGCAAACCAAAAAACCGACCAATCAGAGCGCGCCATGTCAATCAGTCAAAAGTGTTTAAACTTTGGTGAAAAGTGTTAGGCAATGGTTTAGACACTTGGTGAAGTGGTAAACTATTTAAAAAAAAAGGAAAAAGGTGTGATTGGTTGAGATAGGAATGGACCCCACCCACAATACCCTCTCTCTCTCAATCATCAGCTTCTCCGCATCGGCAAGGCATCCCCGATTCTTGAGTTGTTCGGCAACGGCAAAACCTCGGCGGCGGTGTTTGCCGATCGGCAAAAAGGTTTGCCGAGGTTTGCCGCGTCCCACTCCGCACACCCTTATGGCGCGATTTCTCAAGAGGAAAGGGGTTGAATTACTTTTTTTCGGCAGATTTTTCTAATTAAAGACCAAGGTATGTTCTAGATAAGTTTTTTTTTTGTTCTTTTATTTAATGATTAAGAGAAATAGAAGTAGGGAGGGTTTGAACTTTGATATTTTTTTGTTGTTACTTTACTTACTTATGATGATTTTTATGTTGTTTACTTGAAACTTTGTTTGTTAATGTGATAGGAAGATGGGAACTAGGGTTTGATTGTTTAAAAATTGAAATTGACCCGACCTGACTCGATCTGAGCTGACCCGCTATGAAACTTTGTTTATTTATGCTTACTTGTTTTATATGACCCTACCCGATCTGACCTGCTATGAACTGAATTTTTATTTATATAGCTAGGGGTCTAAAATCTTTAAAAAGTTTCCGTACCCCAGGAAAAAAAATCCTGTGTCCGCCACTGAATTTTATAGTATTATATTTCTTCATATTAATAGAAGTAACTTGATAAAATGTACACATTTTCCTGGATTCTTTAGGAAGATGTCTGCAAGTTTCGGGCATGCACACACTATCGCACATGCTCATATAGCTCTCAGATTAAAATACAAGTATGAGATTCTCATGTATATTAACTTGTTATCTATAAATAAGTTTAAGGTTTTTTCACCCACCTATGATGTAAAAGGATTCCCACCCGATTCTTGAAACTGTTTTCGTTTCAAACAAATCACTTTTAGCAAACATATCTCATTCATGTTTGCTTTATTTTAAACACTTATTGTCTGGTCGAAACTCAATTTAAGGAGACCCAAACCCATTAACCAATAAATATCTAAAAATAGTTAAAAATAGTACTTGTTAGCACACGAAACACGCCATCATGTTCATATAAACCCATATTTAAACCACACACAAGCAAACATACATACGAACACAAAAATTCAGTTTAAAACACAAAATTGAGGCCTGGAAACAAAGTTTATATATGGTTAGATGTGTGTTTGTGCACGTATGTATATTCTCAAAACTTCATGGCATGGTTTTAAAAAACGCTTTAGGCGTGCGCCTCAAGGCGCGCCTCGAGGCAAAACGGCCAAAAAACGAGTCTGAGGCGCGCCTCATGGGGTTTTTACTGCATATGCGCCTCAGAGGGGCTGAGGCGCTAAGAAAGGCTGCGCCTCAGGTGCGCCTCATTGGATTTTCATAATTGTTTTTGATGTTTTTGACTTTTTGTGCCAATTTCAAGCATTTCATGTCTTTTTTATGTATGTTTTTGATGATTTTGATGAATCTGATGATGAAATTAGTTAGTATTATTATTTTTATAATATATATATAATTTTTATATTTATTTATTAATACCGCCTCGGCCTTACGCCTCGTTTCGCCTCGAGGCTTACGCCTCATGAGGCGAAGGGAAAACGCCTCGAAACTCGTTTCCGTTCTTTTAAACCTTGCTTCATGGTATCAATACTTAAATTGACAATATTGAGAATGTAACTAAATGTTTTTCAAAAGTTTATTCAAATTAATCTTAACATGTAAACAAAGAACGTAATAGAAAAGTAAAATAAAGGTCAAGACTTACTATGGAACAGGAGAAAGAGGAAATTTTTAAGCTTGAACCAGATTTCTTCAAGAAAACGATAATATGCAATTCTCCATTGTCTGCTTACAAGCAATGGTGTAAAAACGATCCAGAAGCCAACAACCATGCCAACAAGTGTAAGTATCACTAGGATCCAATCAGTGCCATTAGATTCATCATGTTGGTCGGTAATCCCTTTGGCGTCGCCATTGTTTGGTGAACATGCAGGAAGAGGATCCCCACAAAGTGCATTTCCGGTGTAACTGGACTCACTGAATGTTTGAAGTTGGGGGCCTATTGGGATTCTTCCTACAAGATTGTTGTATGATACGTTCAACCAACTCAAAGCGGTTAACTGCGCCAAGCTCAAAGGAATACTTCCGTTAAGATGGTTCTTTGACAGATCTAACGATTCAAGCATTCCAATTTGATTGAACAAGTTTGGAATTCTTCCTGTTAGATTATTGTGTGAAAGATTTAGGAACCGTAAGCCCAAAAGTCCGACAACTTCATCAGGAATTGACCCAGAAAACTTGTTATCAGAAAGGTCTAATGAAGTCACTTGATAAAGTATGGTGCTATACGTATAAGTATTTCCCTTTGTCACCAACGATGCCGTTGCTTCATACGAGGAAGTATATGACCAGTCGTACGTCAGAACAATCGGCTCTGAGGTCTCTCTTCCAGACATGACAGATAAGTTTATAAAGCATGCTGGTAGGTTCCCAGACATATCATTATGAGCAAGATCCAAAATCTGAAGAGAAATGAGATGACATATTTCATCTGGGATTTTACCTTCAAATTTGTTAGATCGAAGACTTAGAACTCTCAGACTTGTATTATTTCTTCCTATTGAAGATGGTATTTTTCCCATCAGTTTATTTTCTGCAAGCTCGATGACTATCAGGCTGCTGGAATTCAGTAACCAGTGAGGTAAGTTACCGGATAGCTTGTTAGCATCCATATCCAGTGATAATAAGGAAGAAATATTTCCTAGAGATGATGGGATTATCCCAGAAAATTGGTTTTTCTCTAGGTTCAGAATGACTAGAGATTGAAACTTCATCCAACAATCTGGTATAACACCTGACATGTTATTGTTTGCGAGATTAAGAAATTCTAAAGCTCGTGATTCTTGAATGCCAGAACACAACAAGAACTGTTCTAGAGATCCTGAGACATTATTGTTAGAAAGATCCAGGAACTTCAAGTCTGCTCTACTAAAATTACCATGTAACATGCCATGTAAATGGTTGTTACTTAAATCAAGGATTGCTCCAGGACCGAAAAAAGTAACATCTCCCAACTTTCCTTGAATGTTGTTATGGGATATATTCAAGTACCGTATACTAGAGAATGTAGTCCAAAGCCAATTCGGGATGGTGTCTGATATGTTTGCGTTGGCTATATCTACGTGTTCCAAGTCTGTTTGCGACTGAATCCATGAGGGAAATTGAGGGCCTAAATTGCAAGAACGTGATGTAAACCTTTGGAGTTTGAAAGGCGGAATCCAACTGTTAACATTTAGCTTGAACACCAACTTGTTATCACCAACGCTCAAAGTTTTCAAGGACATTAGATTGGCAAAGTTGTTTTCAGTCAGAACACCTGTTAATGAATTGTTATCAAGGTAAAGACTCTTTAGTTTGCTAAGTCGTCCTATAGAATCTGGTATGGTCCCTGTTAAGTTATTGCCACCAAGCCTAATCTGGATCAGATTTTTCAAGTTTCCTAGTCTTTCTGGCAGTTGACCAAACAGATGATTCTCACGAAGAGTTAATAACTCAAGTTTAGGCAACTCACATTCACAAAATCTATCAAGAAGCTCCGACACATTACCATAAAATTTGTTGTATTGCAACTGAAGGGTAGTGATGCTGCAAAGATTACTTAATGATCTGGGTATCTCCTCAACAATATCATTGTACGATAAATCAACATGTTCAATCAAAGACAGGTTCTGTAGGCTGCCTAGAATCGGTGAAGAAATACCACAATAAACAACATCAAGCAGACGGAGACTACTTAGTCTAGACAATCCATTTAATATTGATGGAGTATTCACAAAAGGGTTATCTGAAACACGGAGAGTCCTTAATAAAGGCATGCTATGGAAACCACCATTATTTACTGGATTTACGCTAAAGAAGCCATTCAAAAGATCTAAGGAAACCAAATTACTTAGGTTGAATATCCACCCAGGCAACATACTGTTAAAAGTGTTATCATAAAGATCTAAGACAACAAGGGATGTAAAACCAACTGTTGTTGGATTACTAGGTATCCGAGGTAACAAACACGAAGAAAAATGTAGTTCTAGCAAAGAAGTGAGGTTGCTGATTGCTGGAAACCAATCTAAAGCTTCTGCGAGATCGATTTCACTCATATCCAGGTGTCTCAACGCTATAAGATTCTTTACCCATGCTAAGCTTTTAGAATAAAGTGTACCGAAAAATTCAATATTATGAAGATCTAAGACACACAATGTTGATATATTTCCAAGTTGGTGAGGAATTTCCCCACTGAAGTTCGAGTATGAGAGGTTAAGATATATAAGATTTTGGAAAGAACCGATGAATCCTGGAATCAAGCTGTTGCCAAAATCGTTGCAGCTCAAGTCGAGGTGTCTGAGTTGTAACAATTTGATCACTGAAGAACTTATAGTTCCTCCTAACATTTGTTTTGATGCTGTCGCGTACCACACCGGAAATTTAATCAAAAGTCTATCATCTGTGTGATTGTTCTGATATATCGAAAAAAGGCCAGGAATTCCATTGTCAGGTCCACGAAGGTGGATCTCGTGGACGTGACCGGTGATATTGTCGCAGACCACACCGGACCAACTGCAACAGTCTTTGCCTACCCAAGAAGATAGACGGTTTGCCTCGTCAGTGAGATTGCCCTTGAGATCAATAAGAGCCAATCGCTCAGTGGGTATACATGGTACACGATCTGAGTTTTTATTACAAAAACAGATGTTGCAAAGTGACAAAACCAAGAGAAACAACAGGTAAGATGAGGAAAAAGATGAAGGAAGAAATGTGAGAGTCTTCATTGTAGTGATGAAGAATGCAGAGAGGTTCACTTTCGTTCACTCTTTCATAATGGTTGAAGATATGAGATATATGTGGTCCCTTTTTTTCCAAACCTTTCATCAAACTTTAATTTTAATTTTTAGAGTTAAATGCCCGGATAGTCCCTGTGTTTTGGCCTTTTTTCACCTTTAGTCTCTAACTTTCTAAAGGTGAAAAAAGGTCAAACCACAGGGACTATTAGGGCATTTAACTCTAATTTTTATTAGTTAATTACACACATGGACCGGCCTGTGATTTATACTAAGTTTCGTCTTTCGGTACTAACTTTTTTTAACAGGTTGAGGTTATGTGGTTTCATTTTTGTAACATATTGGGTATTAAGGCCAATGGAGGTTAAATATTCTGTTAAGTTGTGCCTAAATGTCCTTTAATAACTAGAGGTACCATTATATCATATTATATTATACTTCTATTAAATTTAGAACTTTGTGAACAGTTAATATCGCCACGTGTCAGTACCTGATTTGCTCTTTTTTTCCTCTTACCCAATGATCTTATTGCATATATATCTTTTATTTTCATATTTGATAAGATTGTGTGTTTATTAAGGTGGTTTGTATGTTGTCAACAGTTAATATCGCCACGTGTCAGTACCTGATTTGCTCTTTTTTCCTCTTACCCAATGATCTTATTGCATATATATCTTTTATTTTCATATTTGATAAGATTGTGTGTTTATTAAGGTGGTTTGTATGTTGTCCTTGTACCCCAGTGGCGCCAGTTCGAGCCCCACTTGGTCCGTTTTTTTACTTTTTTTGGTACATATTTTTTCTACTTCCTCAATCCTTGATACACGAAAGAGAAAGATCAGGATATCAAGATTAGTTTTGGGGGTTTCGTTCAAACACCTGCTACAACTCTAAGAAATCGCGAAATCAAGAAGAAATTTATGAGTCGTTCAAGCAACCTAAGCAGTGTGTTTCTCATAAGGATGTTCAGAGATGAAGAATCGATCTTAGAAGGATGTCAGAGATGAACAATTGGATCTGGTTACATTTCTTGCTTTAAGGGTTTTTGAGGTACTTCATTTTTACGAAAGAAGATTGGGTTTTTCATCTCCGATGATGATGATGATGATGATGATGATGATGATGATGGTAGGTATTTTCGGTCGGGAAAAAATTCATATGCAAGTTGGTCTTTTCACACTTATAAAGATTATGAAGAAATATTTTTGAGTCAAATCTGCAATACTTTTGTTTTGTGGTTAGTTTTATTCTGTTCGTCGTCTGATTACTCTTTTTGCATTAACCTCTTCACTCAATTGCAGAGGATAAGTTAAATCGTTTGGAAGAAGTTACCAGCAATTCAAATCATGGGTCGATAAATGTTTTTCTATTTGTATTTCTGGAGAATTTTAGGACAGTTCATTGTTTTCTTAACATTTTTTTTGTTATTTTGTTGATTTCGTGGGTCAAAATTCAGAATGGGCCATTTGCATATGTCCAATTTTTTGTTATTTGGTTGTATTGTTATTGATTGTAGGCTGGTAATTGCTTCATTTAGAATTATAGTGGATTAAAATTTAGATTTGAAAAACTTCAGTCCCGTTTCAACAGTTTTCTCAGAAATTAGCCAATAACATAACATCTAAGCTATAAATTGTACATATCTTGTAACAGTTCAAAACAAATTACATCAAACCATCGTATAACATAATTTGAACTCCACTCAAGTGAAACTCACATTTCAGGCCCCATTTTGAATGGAAACGACATGATTCACTGTCTAAAAATGTTACTGGGAGGCCTTAGGTAAATAGTTGTTATGTGCTTTTTGACTTTGTAGTATTTCAAGGAGATGTTTCATATCTACACTATTTGCAGGCCCGTTCTATCTTTGTATATATCTTTGATGCTGCTATGTGAAAGTCTCACAGACTATGAAATACTTTTCTTTGGTTACATGTTTAGTTCCCGGATGGTTTATTTAAATTTGCTAACCATACGATGAATTCGGACCTACCTTGTAACAAGGGGTAACCTCTGGTGCCCCTTGACGCTCTGACGGCAGTGTAAATTTTGGAAAAAAATTGACGTTTTTTCGATTTCGTTACCTATTTTTTGAAACGTTGTCCCTATAAAGATTTTCTAAATCTGCCGGTCGGTGATTTAATGTTATCGGGAGTTTTTGGGTGAGATTACAAACTTTATTTTGCAGTTTTGTTTGTTGTTATATACTTTATTTTAAAGTTTTGTTTGCCGCACATAAGTGATGGTTTCAATATTCGACTGAAGGACTTGGGGAGAGCACTTTTGAGTCGAGAGACAGACTCCCACCCACCCGGGGTAACCCAGCGCAATGCGCCGGTTTTCATACCACTAGTTTTTATAGTCAACTATATTGCATTACAAGGTTCATTTTTGCCATTTACAAACTTAAAAATTAAAATTTAAAATTATAAAAACAAGCCATCTCCATCACCAATCACATAAACTCGTTCAGATCACTCACATAAACTTGATTACGCTTTGTATCCAAGAACCGATCCAAACGACCTTGTTCCTCCTCCGGCCACCGTTTCCGGTGAAAACTGGACATCCGTCCCCGTCGGTTCACAATCGGAAGTGCCATTGCCGCTGCCTGCTGCTGGACAACTGGTGTATAAGTTTTTGTTAGGGCTTTGGATGCTCCGCAAGTTTCAGACGGTGGAAGTGGTGGTGCGGCGACGACGATGCCTAGTAAACATAAATTGTAAAGAAAAATACCCACCAAACTCTTAAAACAAAGGGGTATTTTCTAAATATGAAACAAAAATGTTTGGTGAAGAGCATTTTTGTCCTTTCGGATGAAACAAGCAAATATAAAACCTTAGGGACGATTTTGGCATCATACTCTTACATTTTTCTTTTACATTTTTTTTATTACCTGTTTTCCTTTTATATAAAACAAGTAATAAATAAAATATGAAACAAAAATGTAAAGAGTAAAATGTCAAAATCGGCCTTGAGTTTTGGTTATATATGCTTGTTCCATTCAAAAGTACGAAAATGTCCTTCACCTTAACAGAAAAAATAAACCGAGTTAGTGATTTTGATAAAAATGGCAATAAAACGTAAACCTCGAGGACTCAAATGCCAAAAAAAAAATATATATATATTTTGGATGGAACAAGCAAATATGACTAGACCTCAGGGATGATTTTAGCATTTTACTATTTTACAATTACACGTCTTAATAGCTTGACAATGTATGTATATAATACCATCATAAAATTGTTGAAGTTTTGTTTTATTTTCATGTGTTTTCATTTCATTAAATTATAGTGGTTTCATGTTGTTTTAATTTTTTCAATACGGTAGGTAGGTACAAATATGATTTGACAATTGATGAAGCTGCTGAATTGGCTAGAAGAGCCATTTATCATGCAACATTCCGTGATGGGGCTAGTGTCGGTGTTGATATGGGTACACCCGGTGTCAAGTTATCTGTACTAGATGTGGTTAAATGCACCAGTTGATTACTTGGTTAATGGGTTAAAATCTGTTTAACTTCTTTTATACATAATTAGTGTTAAATATGATAACAACGTTATGTTATTTCAGCAACGATATATTTTTTTCAAAATAGAATTATGGATCAATGTATAAGTAGGCCACCCAAAATGTTATTTACGTTTATTTTTCTTTTCCATTTTACGTTATTGACCAATTAGTGAAAATATAACCTTTATGGGTAGGGATCCTAAAAGAAAAGCATTTTAGATCACACATTTTCTCCAAACTAATTTTTTAACGTCTAATTGCACGTTTTAAAGAGGTTTATTTTTTTTTAATATACACTTATGTATGTTGTCACTTCTTAAACTATACATATGTACACTAGAAAAAAACATATTTAGAAACCATAATCTTCCTTTATATACATACTAGGTTGTTACCCGTGCCGCGCGTTGCGGCGACAACATCAGCTTGTGATTTCGTTACGGTTTTACCCATAAGATATTTTTGTTAAGAAAAATTAAGGTTGAAGACTATCTTGTCCGTGCAGGACATGAATTCTAACTAAAGCAACAAACTTACTACTTGCAGAAAGAATTACATAGTTGAAAAAACTCACCGTTGACTCCAAGAGTATAGGATAGCCGCTTGTTGTGCGATCTAATCGTCTCCAAACTTTCAGCGAAAATCAAGTACCTGTGCTTCATTTCCTCACTACTTTGGTACTTCCTCCCGTACCTGTTCGTTCCATAATTCAAGAAGAAAAAGTCAAACATCAATCCATCCATTTTTAAGTGCTAATTAATGAAAAACAGTGCAGATTCATGATTAACAGTAACTAACCTGTTAGCAAATCGAGCAAAGGTGAGATCATGAGGAGTTTCGCCAATAACTTGAAGAACAGCGGTCTCAACTTCCCGTAGACCATCAGACACCACTTGTCTGATCAGATTTTCATTGGCAAAGATGGATCCGATCCCTCTCGAAGATTCGCCGACGGCACAGGACCCCCTATGAAAACAATGTACGCTAATGAACGTAACGTAAAAAAAATATTCTGAAATGTACGGAAACCCAGACACCATCAGACACCACTTCTGAAATTTATAGACATATTTAAACAGGTACTGGTTATTCATAATAAACATAAGAGTTATTCTAAGCTGATGGTGCATATTCTGAAATTACAATTTCGTCCTTAAGTCAGAAATTACAGTTGTGCCCTTTGTTTCTGCTGCTTTCGATCGAAGGATGAGAGAGCAACAACCCTTTTGTAAATACGGAAGAACCAGTTTCGGATCTGTGCGTATGAAACCCTAGATTCGACTGAAGAAAATTAAAAGCGTAAACATGATGAATCAGTTGAATCTGAGTGATGTTACCGAGCTGCTGCGGATAATATTTCAATTATGAAAATAAAACGGTAAGCAAAAAGGGCCGTAATATAAACTGTACTGCTATAACTATAAAGAACAATGGTACGAAGATATACCACCATCAGAATTCAATGGCCATATGCTTAGCAAGAGCCTTATTCATTTGAAACATGTCGATCGTATCCACATCAAAAAGTTCACGTAATGGTTCGTCACAACGTATGTTCCTTTTATTGGCCGGATCTTGCAGATCATGTTCACAAATGTAACTCCAAAGTTGTTTAACAACCTATGATTATCATGCTACCGCGCTATAATATATATCAAGTTGAATAAACTTTATTGATACAGTAATCACAAAACTTTACAATCCTGTGAATTTCTGAAGTTGTGGAGAAAGAGTACATAACTTGGTAAACCCGCCCCCTTTCTTCTTTACCTCTTTGTTCTCATTTCTTGACCTGGTTTCATAAACAATACATTAACAGAAGTAACAAATATACAAATTCATGATCGTCACTTCAATTCACATTCATATTATTAGGACAAAAACAGTCATTCACATTCATATTATTAGGGCAAAAACAGTCAATCACATTATAACACCTCGCGGAATTTCGAATTTCAAATCTTGTTTCCTTAAAATAACCATCGAACCTTCTAAATGCAAATTAACAGCTTTTAAACAGTTGAACATCCAATTTATATGTTAACCTATGTTGTCAAAAGCAATTCAGCTCTTTTAAAACTCACTAAAAACCCTAAAAATCCCAAACAAACACAACCTATTACAAATCATATAAGCAAATCCAAAACCAAAGATTAAAGAAAAACTAACTGTCAGGTCCACCAAGCTGAGTAACCGCATCGAAAAATCTCTCATGGAGCTCCGAAGTCCACCGGAGCCGGGGCTTCGGATCCGTAGTCAACACCAAACACGGATCCCCAACGAACCCGGTTCCATCCAACTGACCCGGAAACTCACCATGCCCTAAATTACTTCCATCTAACGAAATCGTATGAATCCCAGAATACATTTCAACAAAAACCCAGTTCAAATCTTGAAAACTATGCCTTGATTTCGCAAAAATCAAGAAAACCCAAATAAAATCTTGAAAATTAGGGTTTGAATTTGCGAAAATTAAGAAAACCCAGATGAAAGTTTGGATTTTGAATGGTGTAGAGTGAAGAAGATCGAAAAGGGTCCTGAAATGTGAATGAAAAGAAGAGCCAGGTGAATGAAAATAGAGAGAGAGAAAGAGGAGAGAGATGTCGTGTAAGAGCATTCACATCCAAACCATCAAATTATACATACATTCTACTAAAAAAACAACTCCTATATAAATATATTTCCACTAAAAACAAATACTTTTTCTCTCTCCTTTCAATTAAATAATATTATCATTACATTTTTCTCTCACTTCCACTCACAACCACTTTCAAAATATATTAAAAAATTATAACGGGTGAACAGTGTCCCCCCAAATATACAGATGAACAGTAACATTTTCTCTCTCCTCTACTCACAACCACTTTTTATACCCTTTATAATATAAAAACCTCCCCTCACATAATTTGATGGTTAGAATGTGAATGCTCTAAGAAGAAGATAAGGGGCAGTTTTGTAATTTGGTCGATCTTTTGTCTTATTACCACCGACCTTTCATTTTAATGTTATATAAATAAATATCTACAATCATTTTATAAATATTTGTACGTATTTGTACATTGTCAAACATAGTTGTACAATACTTATATTTCAATTTTAAACACATATATACATATATACATAGATGAAGGTTAACGTACATTACGGCTTAACGTACTTCACGTACGACAAGCAATGTTGTAGAAGGCGCTAGGCGCTAGTCTGGCGGTGAGGTACCGCCTAGGGATTAATCGGGATTAATCGGAATGGGATTGTTATTTGTATTTTTTCAAAATTATATATATATACCCAATAATATAAAAATAATACTTCAAAATTCACATAAATACTTCAAGTTTCAGATAGTATGGTTCGATTTTGACCGATTTTGATTGATTCTGACCAATTTTGACCGCCTAGGACCGATTTTGACCGATTAATATAGTCCGATATCCGATTTTTGACCGCCTAGGACCGATTTTGACCGACTTTGACCGACTCCGATTAATTGACCGACTAGCTCAAAATTAGTCAGTAAGTAGCCGCCTAGCGCCTAGGCGCCGATTTTTGCAACACTGACGACAAGTAATTACGCAAGTTCATTTTAAAATCACGCACGTTATAACTCAAAAATCCAAAATCACACATGTTGAAACACAATAATTACGCATATTGAAAACATTAATCACGCATGTTATAGAACAAATCACGCACGTTGTTGTATGTGAAGTACGTTCAGGCGTAATGTACGATATACTTTTTCTATATACATATATGTATACTTAAAGACTGGCAATATACACATTTGTATAACTAACTATATGTATATCGTCACCCATGACATCCTGAGAGATACCTAAACTGAAGCTTGGTTGGCTCAGCACGTCAACCATGGGTCCTATTTTTTCTAGTAAAAAAGCAGGATCAAATTTTTAAACATGGACCGTAAAAAACACAATGAGATTAAATGAGGTTTTTTTTTTCCCTTCTTTTACCCACCAGGGTCTAAACCAACTTTTGATCCACCCGACATGCGTCCGATGGAATAACCACTATCAACCGCATACTCCTCATCTGCTTGCCCTATGCCCACACATTCCCACATGAGGGTTGGGTCAGGACGGCGGAAAATTGGTTTTTGTTTCAAAAGTATATATAAAAAAATAAAAAAAGAAGTCGCTGACCTGCTCGCCCCCTCCCCCCAGAAACCGCGTCCTCTACTGTGCGCCGCGTCCTCTACTGTGCGCCGCGTCCTTTCAAGTTCTGCAAAAGTATCACGAGGATTTCATAATTTTATATCTTATCACGTGGGGGTTTTACTAGATAAACTGGGTACCAATTTACCTACTACCCTCGCAGCAATCAAACTTTTTGTCCATCGCACCACGGGGCCGACAGACGCAGTTGCAATCAACGACGGGAGACCTGTGGGAGGACCCCGACTTGGCGCGTACAGTGTGCACACAACGCGAGGCCAAATGTCTACACCCGAAGACGGCGACACCCCCAGCTGTGAAGTTTCATCGTTTGACATTTCACCCCCCCTCTTCACACGACCAACAGAAAGTCAACGTGGCATTGAAGGTCGTCCCATGTGGGCGTTCTAAGATAACGCGCACCGTACACATCAATTATACCTTTATAAAAAAACATTGAGAAACATAAGCTTCAAAAAAAAATTGTAAACATACTGGTCTTTAAAAAAAAAAGTAAAGTATAGGAATTGTACCGCGACAAAAATGCTCCAAGATGTCTCGCGTTGTTTTCTCTGCCATTTTTAGATACTCGTCGTTGATGTCGGTAGTGTTTCCATAAGCCAGGATTCGTAACGCCGACGTACACTTTTGGATACCGGTAAATCCAAGTGACCCTCTCGCATCCGCTTTTTGTTTAAAATAATCGTAGTTGGCTTCCAAGTCATCGACTATGCGTAGAAACAACCGCTTACTCATTCGGAAACGACGCCTAAACAATTCGTTCGAAAATGTCGGCGCCTCATCAAACGATCGTGTGCCGCGCGTCGGTCTCATTCAATATAACCTCTTTTATTTTTTTCTCCTTGGGGGCGACGACAATGCTTGACATATCTCACCGCTAGTTGACAAGCACTCGTAACCGCCTGTTGCTCAACCTCCTCATCGGTGGAACCATCGCCATCCGCAAAATACTCGTTGTAGTAAAAATTTACCATGGATGAAGAACTAGGAGAATCCATCAACTTTTTTATAAAATGGTTGTATTTTTTAGAGAGTTTTTGAGATAGTTTTGGTTGAAAATGAATGAGTTTATATATATTTATAGGTAAAAGGTTAAAAAAAATAAAAATAAAAAAAGTAGCCGTTACATACTAGCCGTTGGAGCAATTTGATTGGCCGGTCAAATGGAGCAAAGCGTTTTAATTAAAACGCCATTTTGATTTTTTTTCGAAAATAACGCCCGGAAACGCCGGGTGTAATGGGGTGAGGGGCGTTTTCCGGCGTTTTTTTTTTTTGAATTTTTTTTAAAAACCACGCCCCACTACGGGTGGTCTTAGGGGAGTGACCTCTCTTACAAAAAACCAATCAGCACGCGTCACGTCAACTCCCCCCTTAACTCCCCCCACACCCTCAATTTGATGGCGACACTCCTCTCTTAGGTGTGCACAAGTATGTAAGCCCAAGGTACATGTTGCCCAATGAAATCTTGTGCGGTAAATACCCCCCGCTCCCACTCCCCGATTACCTTCCCCGAATTGATGGCGGCGGTGTTCCCGCTCGGGGACTTGGCTAAGTGTCCCGGACACCCTAATATTTTTTTATATGTTCATTGAATAAGTTCTATTTACTCAACAAACGAGCAAGAAAAAAAATATAACTATAAACACACAACAAAATTTATTGAAAGAAAGAACATAATAATAAAAGATAATAAATCGAAACTTGTTCCAAATCTAAACATTGATAAGAAAGTTTGAATCAAAATCTAAGGATAACAATGAAAACGGCAAACAATTTTGAGTGATCGAAATTTTAAGCAAACAAATATCGGATATGCAAAGAACACCGAAACACACCACTAGTGAATAAACAAAAGTAACATATATTCACCAATACATGTATGAAAGTAAGAATCCATATATAGTTATTACAAATCCTAAAGAAGGGGACAATAAATTATTACAAACACACCAGTAGCATCCATATCTTCTCTTGTATGAATGATTCGATTTTAAGAGGTACCCCTCTATCTAGATATTGGACCTACACCTCTTTGTGAGACCTGCGAGCCAATGTATTAATTAATTTTAGAACAAATGTTAAGACTAATGACTAGGAGATAAGTATAAAATTAATACACACTAAGAAATATATATAGTTCAAATTGTCGCCTGTAATCCATGCATTTTTTCGTGTTTCAAATTATTACTTTTACATACTTGTTACCAGTGGCGGATCTTGTCCGTTTAATGTGCCAGGGCCGAAAGACACGGGCACTAAAAAAAGCCCAGGCAAGCCTGGGCCAAACATAGTATATATAAAAAATTTATATCGAAATGAGGAAAATTAGCACTACGGCCGAAAAACTTGCCCGGGCCGTGGCCCTACCAGTGGCCTTCTAAGAACCGCCCCTGCTTGTAACTGAAATTTTATCAGGGGCGGACCCACCCGTTAGCGTGGGTGGGTTGCCGCACCCCTTGAAAAAAAAATGTGTTATTTTTTCGCGTAAAATCCAAACCACACCCCTTGGAAAATCTCGACCGCACTCTTTAGAAATTTTCAACCGCCCTCTTGGATATTTTCAACTGCCCACCTTAGAAAAAAAATCTCAGGATTTTAATAAAAAAAGAAATTCTAAACACTAATATATTTATTAAAGAGTAAATTGCCAAATTCGTTTCTAAGGTTTAGGTATGTTTGTCACTTTCATCCAAAATAACTTTTTTGTACCATATAGTCCTTCACTTATGAGATTATTTGTCATTTTCATTCAAACGTCTTACTTTTTTGCCAAAACCGTCTTTAAGATTTGGGATTTTTTTGTCATTTTCATCCAAACGTTTGATAGAAAAATAAAGCAAATTAGATGTTTGGATGAAAATGACAAAAAATCTCAAAAGTGAAGAACTATATTGTACAAAAAAAATTATTTTGGATGAAAATGACAAACATGCCTAAACCTTAAGGACGATTTTGGCAATTTACTTTTTATTAAACCCAACCCAATTACTCAAGCCCAAATATGAATTTAAGTATTAATCTACTCAAGCCCAATTATTATTTATTAAACACTACCCAATCAACTAATACAAAACAACCCAAACCAATTCGTCCCACCATCTCCCTCCCGCCTGTGATCTCCCCAGCGAACCCCGGCAGCGACGTCGACAGGCTTATCTCGCCGGATCGCCAAAATCCGGCCATCACTCCATCCGAAATCTTATAATTAAAAGAGGTACTTTCATTTATTTGAGTTATTTTGATGTTTTATGTATTTTTTCAAGAGAAATAGAGTTATATAAATGTTAAAAAGGTTTGAAATTTTATGTGTTTTGATTTTTTTGGGTTGTTCTAGTCTTTAGTCGGATGATTATGTTGCTTATATGATTTTTGGTTGGTAAACAACAATTACTAGGGCTTGAAATTCAAAATTTTAAATTGAAAATTAAGAAATATGGGCTATGGTCGAACACTTGAAGATCCTTGTTTGTTTTGTATGTGATAGGATTAGGAAGGAACCATGAGTGGGGAAGTTATGCCGCGATTTCTCAAGAGGAAAGGAGTTGAATCACTTTTTTTCTCCGGATTCTTCTAATTAAAGACCGAGGTATGTTCTAGATAAGTTTTTTTTTTGTTCTTTTATTTAATGATTAAGAGAAATAGAAGTAGGGAGGGTTTGAACTTTGATGTTTTTTTGTTGTTACTTTACTTATGATGGTTTTTTATGTTGTTTACTTGTTTTACTTGAAACTTAGTTTGTTAATGTGATAGGAAGTTCGAAACTAGGGTTTGATTGTTTAAAAATTGAAATTGACCCGACCCGACCCAATCTGATCCGACCCGCTATGAAACTTTGTTTGTTTATGCTTACTTGTTTTACATGACCCGACCTGATCCGACACGCTATGAACTGAATTTTTATTTATATAGCTAGGGGTCTAAAATCTTTAAAAAATTTCCGCACCCCAGGAAAAAAATCCTGTGTCCGCCACTGAATTTTATAGTATTATATTTCTTCATATTAATTGAAGTAACTTGATAAAAATGTACACATTTTCCTGGATTCTTTAGGAAGATGTCTGCAAGTTGCGGGAATGCACACACTGTCGCGCATGCTCATATTAGGTCTCAGTCTCTCAGATTAAAATACAAGTATGAGATTCTCATGTATATTAACTTGTTATCTATAAATAAGTTTAAGGTTTAGTAAATAAGTTTAAGGTTTTTTCACCCACCTATGATGTAAAAGGATTAACACCCGATTCTTGAAACTGTTTTCGTTTCAAACAAATCACTTTTAGCATACATATCTCATTCATGTTTGCTTTACTTTAAACACTTATTGTCTGGTCGAAACTCAATTTAAGGAGACGTAAACCCATTAACCAATAAATATCTAAAAATAGTTAAAAATAGTACTTGTTCCACTAAATTATTTAGCACACGAAACACGCCATCATGTTCGTATAAACCCATATTTAAACCACACACAAGCAAACATACATACGAACACAAAAATTCAGTTTAAAACACAAAATTGAGGCCTGGAAACAAAGTTTATATACAGTTAGATGTGTGCTTGTGCATGTATGTATATTCTCAAAACTTCATGGCATGGTTTTAAAAAACGCTTTAGGCGTGCGCCTCGAGGCGAAACGGCCAAAAAACGAGTCTGAGGCGCGCCTCATGGGGTTTTTACTGCATATGCGCCTCAGAGGGGCTGAGGCGCTAAGAAAGGCTGCGCCTCAGGTGCGCCTCATTGGATTTTCATAATTGTTTTTGATGTTTTTGACTTTTTATGTCAATTTCAAGCATTTCATGTCTTTTTTATGTATGTTTTTGATGATTTTGATGATGAAATTAGTTAATATTATTATTTTTATAATATATATAATTTTTATATTTATTTTTTAATACTGCCTCGGCCTTACGCCTCGTTTCGCCTCGAGGCTTACGCCTCATGAGGCGAAGGGAAAACGCCTCGAAACTCGTTTCCGTTCTTTTAAACCTTGCTTCATGGTATCAATACTTAAATTGACAATATTGAGAATGTAACTAAATGTTTTTCAAAAGTTTCTTCAAATTAATCTTAACATGTAAACAAAGAACGTAATTGAAAAGTAAAATAAAGGTCAAGACTTACTATGGAAGAGGAGAAAGACGAAATTTTTAAGCTTGAACCAGATTTCTTCAAGAAAACGATAATATGCAATTCTCCATTGTCTGCTTACAAGCAATGGTGTAAAAACGATCCAGAAGCCAACAACCATGCCAACAAGTGTAAGTATCACTAGGATCCAATCAGTGCCATTAGATTCATCATGTTGGTCGGTAATCCCTTTGGCGTCGCCATTATTTGGTGAACATGCAGGAAGAGGATCCCCACAAAGTGCATTTCCGGTGAAACTGGACTCACTGAATGTTTGAAGCTGGGGGCCTATTGGGATTCTTCCTACAAGATTGTTGTATGACACGTTCAACAAACTCAAAGCGGTTAACTGTGCCAAGCTCAAAGGAATACTTCCGTCAAGATGGTTCTTTGACAGATCTAACGATTCAAGCATTCCAATTTGATTGAACAAGTTTGGAATTCTTCCTGTTAGATTATTGTGTGACAGATTTAGGAACCGTAAGCCCAAAAGTCCGACAACTTCATCAGGAATTGACCCAGAAAACTTGTTATCAGAAAGGTCTAATGAAATCACTTGATAAAGTATGGTGCTATACGTATAAGTATTTCCCTTTGTCACCAACGATGCCGTTGCTTCATACGAGGAAGTATCTGCGAACTTGTACCAAACAATCGGCTCTGAGGAAGTATCTGTGAAGTACTGATACAGAACAATCGGCTCTGAGGTCTCTCTTCCAGACATGACAGATAAGTTTGTAAAGCATGCTGGTAGGTTCCCAGACATATCATTATGAGCAAGATCCAAAATCTGAAGAGAAATGAGATGACATATTTCATCTGGGATTTTACCTTCAAATTTGTTAGATCGAAGACTTAGAACTCTCAGACTTGTATTATTTCTTCCTATTGAAGATGGCATTTTTCCCATCAGTTTATTTTCTGCAAGCTCGATGACTATCAGGCTGCTGGAATTCAGTAACCAGTGAGGTAAGTTGCCGGATAGCTTGTTAGCATCCATATCCAGTGATAATAAGGAAGAAATATTTCCTAGAGATGATGGGATTATCCCAGAAAATTGGTTTTTCTCTAGGTTCAGAATGAATAGAGATTGAAACTTCATCCAACAATCTGGTATAACACCTGACATGTTATTGTTTGCGAGATTAAGAAATTGTAAAGCTCGTGATTCTTGAATGCCAGAACACAACAAGAACTGTTCTAGAGATCCTGAGACATTATTGTTAGAAAGATCCAGGAAACTCAAGTCTGCTCTACTAAAATTACCATGTAACATGCCATGTAAATGGTTGTTACTTAAATCAAGGCTTGCTCCAGGACCGAAAAAAGTAACATCTCCCAACTTTCCTTGAATGTTGTTATGGGATATATTCAAGTACCGTATACTAGAGAATGTAGTCCAAAGCCAATTCGGGATGGTGTCTGATATGCTTGCGTTGGATATATCTACGTGTTCCAAGTCTGTTTGCGACTGAATCCATGAGGGAAATTGAGTGCCTAAATTGCAAGAACGTGATGTAAACCTTTGGAGTTTGAAAGGCGGAATCCAATTGTTAACATTTAGCTTGAACACCAACTTGTTATCACCAACGCTCAAAGTTTTCAAGGACATTAGATTGGCAAAGTTGTTTTCAGTCAGAACACCTGTTAATGAATTGTTATCAAGGTAAAGACTCTTTAGTTTGCTAAGTCGTCCTATACTTTCAGGAAGACTTCCATTCAACTTGTTGTTCCGAAGATCCAGTTGTTCCAACGATGATAAGCCACCAATCGTATCCGGGATCAATCCTGAGAGCGGAGTTGCATAAATTTCTAACATCTGCAACAGTGACAAACTTCCTATAGAATCTGGTATGGTCCCTGTTAAGTTATTGTAACCAAGACTAATCTGGATCAGATTTTTCAAGTTTCCTAGTCTTTCTGGCAGTTGACCAAACAGATGATTAACACGAAGAGATAATAACTCAAGTTTAGGCAACTCACATTCACAAAATCTATCAAGAAGCTCCGACACATTACCATAAAATTTGTTGTATTCCAACTGAAGGGTAGTGATGCTGCAAAGATTACTTAATGATCTGGGTATCTCCTCAACAATCTCATTGTACGATAAATCAACATGTTCAATCAAAGACAGGTTCTGTAGGCTGCCTAGAATCGGTGAAGAAATACCACAAAAACCAACATCAAGCAGACGGAGACTACTTAGTCTAGACAATCCATTTAATATTGATGGAATATTCACAAAAGGGTTATCTGGAACACGGAGAGTCCTTAATAAAGGCATGCTATGGAAACCACCATTATTTACTGGATTTACACTAAATAAGCCATTAGAAAGATCTAATGAAACCAAATTACTTAGGTTGAATATCCACCCAGGCAACATACTGTTAAAAGTGTTATCAAAAAGATCTAAGACAACAAGGGATGTAAAACCAACAGTTGTTGGATTACTAGGTATCCGAGGTAACAAACACGAAGAAAAATGTAGTTCTAGCAAAGAAGTGAGGTTGCTGATTGCTGGAAACCAATCTAAAGCTTCTGCGAGATAGATTTCGCTCATATCCAGGTGTCTCAACGCTATAAGATTCTTTACCCATGCTAAGCTTTTAGAATAAAGTGTACCGAAAAATTCAATATCATGAAGATCTAAGACACACAATGTTGATATATTTCCAAGTTGGTGAGGAATTTCCCCAGTGAAGTTCGAGTATGAGAGGTTAAGATATATAAGATTTTGGAAAGAACCGATGAATCCTGGAATCAAGTTGTTGCCAAAATTGTTGCAGCTCAAGTCGAGGTGTCTGAGTTGTAACAATTTGATCACTGAAGAACTTATAGTTCCTCCTAACATTTGTTTTGATGCTGCCGCGTACCACACCGGAAATTGATGAAAAAAAAGTTCATCATCTGTGAGATTCGAAAAAAGGCCAGGAATTCCATTGTCAGGTCCACGAAGGTGGATCTCGTGGACGTGACCGGTGATATTGTCGCAGACCACACCGGACCAACTGCAACAGTCTTTGCCTACCCAAGAAGATAGACGGTTTGCCTCGTCAGTGAGATTGCCCTTGAGATCAATAAGAGCCAATCGCTCAGTGGGTATACATGGTACACGATCTGAGTTTTTATTACAAAAACAGATGCTGCAAAGTGACAAAACCAAGAGAAACAACAGGTAAGATGAGGAAAAAGATGAAGGAAGAAATGTGAGAGTCTTCATTGTAGTGATGAAGAATGCAGAGAGGTTCACTTTCGTTTACTCTTTCATAATGGTTGAAGATATGAGATATATGTGGTCCCTTTTTTTCCAAACCTTTCATCAAACTTTAATTTTTATTTTATTAGTTAATTACACACATGGACCGGCCCTGTGATTAATAGTAAGTTTCGTCTTTCGGTAATAACTTTTTTTTTAACAGGTTGAGGTTATGTGGTTTCATTTTTGTAACATATAGGGGTATTAAGGCCAACGGAGGTTAAATATTCTGTTAAGTTGTGCCTAAATGACCAAAATGCCCTTTAATAACTAGAGGTACTATTTTTATAATTAACTATATTTCATTACAAGGTTCATTTTTGCCATTTACAAACGTAAAAATTAAAATTTAAAATTATAAAAACAAGCCATCTCCATCACCAATCAGGCAATCACATAAACTCTTTCAGATCACTCACATAAACTTGATTACGCTTTGTATCCAAGAATTGATCCAAACGACCCTGTTCCTCCTCCGGCCACCGTTTCCGGTGAAAGCTGGACATTCGTCCCCGTCGGTTCACAATCGGAAGCGCCATTGCCGCTGCCTGCTGCTGGACAACTGGTGTATAAGTTTTTGTTAGGGCTTTGGATGCTCCGCAAGTTTCAGGCGGTGGTGCGTCGACGATGCCTAGTAAACATAGTCTACCACAAGGGAATGACAAGAAACTGTAAAGAAAAATACCCACCAAACTCTTAAAACAAAGGGGTATTTTCTAAATATGAAACAAAAATGTTTGGTGAAGAGCATTTTTGTTCTTTTGGATGAAATAAGCAAATATGAAACCCTAGGGACGATTATGGTATTATACTCTTACAATTTTGTTTTATATTTTTGTATTACCTGTTTTCCTTTTATATAAAACAAGTAATAAATAAAATATGAAACAAAAATGTAAGAGTAAAATGTCAAAATCGGCCCCGAGTTTTGGTTATATATGCTTGTTCCATTCAAAAGTACGAAAATGCCCTTCACCTTAACAGAAAAAATAAACCGAGTTAGTGATTTGGATAAAAATGGTAATAAAATGCAAACCTGGAGGACTCAAATGCACACAAAAACAAATCATTTTGGATGGAAAAAGCAAATATGACTAGACCTCAGGGAATGATTTTAGCATTTTACTATTTTACAATAACACACGTCTTAATAGCTTGACAATGTATGTATATAATACCATCATAAATCATAAAATTGTTGAAGTTTTGTTTTATTTTCATGTGTTTTCATTTCATTAAATTATAGTAGGTACAAATATGATTTGACAATTGATGAAGCTGCTGAATTGGCTAGAAGAGCCATTTATCATGCAACCTTTCGTGATGGGGCTAGTGTCGGTGTTGCTATGGGTATACCCTTTTTTTCCGGTGTCAAGTTATCTGTACTAGATGTGGTTAAATGCACGAGTTGATTACTTGGTTAATGGGTTAAAATCTCTTAAACTTCTTTTATACATAACTAGGTTAGAACCCCGTGTAATACACGGGTTGAATTAATGTAATTTTATATACCAAATAATAAAAATATATATCTTTAAAAACCTCGTTTATTACACAGGTTGAATAAATGTATTTTTATATACCAAATAATAAAACAGTATATCTTTAAAAATCTCGTTTATTACATGAGTTGAATAAATTTAATTATATATATTAAATAATAAAAAGTTATATCTTTAAGAACCCCGTGTATTGTACGGGTTGATTAAATTTAATTTTAAATATTAAATAATGGAAAAAGTTACATTTTTAAGAACCTCATGTATTGTATGGGTTGAGCACATGTAATTTTATATACCAATCAATAAGAAGTTATATCTTGCTATATCTTTATAAACCATGCGTATTATACGGATTGAATAAATCTAATTTTATATACCACATAATAAAGAAAGTTATATTTTTTATTCTTAAAAACCCAGTGTATTACACGAGTTGCATAAATGTAATTTTGTATAGTAAATAATAAAAATATTATATCTTTAAAAAACCTCGTTTATTACACGAGTTGAACGAATCTCATAAAAATTATATCTTTAAAAAAACTAACGAATATACTCGATATACGATGGATGGAATGATTGCGTTGATGGTTCTTATAAATGTCACGTAAACATAGTGAATACCGTATTTGAGTTGAGAGTTGAATACGAAAATAAAAGTATAGTTACAATAAACATTGATTAATGTTTTTGTTTACCTCTTATAAACATTTTTTAAATAGATTCTACCCTTTACTACTTTAGTTTAATAAAATACATAAATCATTTAAATTATATTAAATTATATTTAGTATACGTCTTTTGTTAATTTCAGGATAAATAGTTTTGAAATCTAATAAATATTTCAAAATATTATATTATCTCCTATACGAATTGTTTAAATTTATATTAAATTTAATTTTATAATTATCTTTTAATTAATACTAATTATCTATAATTAAGTAGGATAAAGAGAAAAAAAACTAAAAAATAGATGGCTCCAATGAATGACACGTGTCCTCTCATTGGTTTCTTTTATTATATAGTACTAGCGGTAAGACCCGTGTGCAAACACGGGTCGTTTCTTAGAAAACCATGCATAACAAATATAAGTAATGAATATGGTTATATTTATATAGACTTATAAATAAATAAGTCAGTCGGTAAATACTTAAAGTTTAGAGTATAAAAAATACAAAAATACACAACTTATTAATCTTTTGTAAACGAAATAACATTTGCATTCAAGCATGTTCCTTCAACCTCCACAACAAATACATTTAACCCAACAGTGGTTTCAAACATTTGTTTTCATCCAACAGATGTATCAACTACTGTTTTATTTTCAAACATCTGTTCACAACAACAGAGCTTTCATCATTTAAACTCTCAAACCTAAATATTCATTTAATTAATTTAAATAACAAACATCGTTAATAATTTTAACACAATTAATTATATAAAATATAAAAGTGTCAAACAGATGTAACTATATAATAAACAAACTTTAAAACAGCACACAACATTCAATAAAATACAACTTTAACTTCAACCTTAAATACTTAAAGTTTAGAGTATAAAAAATACAAAAATATACAATTTATTAATCTTTTGTAAACAAAATAACATTTGCATTCAAGCATGTTCCTTCTCTAAAAAAACAATATTTTAACCCAACAGTCGTTTCAATCCCCTTCAACCTCCACAAAACACTATTTTAACCCAACAATGGTTTTAAACCACCGTTTTAACCAAACAACGGTTTTAACCACAGTTTTCTCCACAACACTCTACTTTATCCCAACAGTAGTTCCAAACATCTGTTTTCATCCATCTGTTGACCAAAGTCAACAGATGTATCAACCACTGTTTTATTTTCAAACATCTGTTCACAATAACAGAGCTTTGATAATTTAAACAGACCTTTGCCAATACTACAAGCATCCATCTGTTGACCAAAGTCAACAGATGTATTAACCACTGTTTTATTTTCAAATGTCTGTTCACAATAACAGAGCTTTGATCATTTAAACAGACCTTTGCTAATATTACAAGCTTTTACACTCTCAAACCTAAATATTCATTTAGTTAATTTAAATAACAAACATGGTTAATAATTTTAACACAACTAATTATATAAAAACTACAAGTGTAAAACAGAGGTAACTATATAATAAACAAAGTTCAAAACAGCAAACAGCATTCAATAGAATACAACATACTAATTCCTAATCAACGGGCGAAACAGCATACAAAGTTCATCCATCTGTTGACCAAAGTCAACAGATGTATCAACTACTGTTTTATTTTCAAACATCTGTTCACAATAACAGAGCTTTGATCATTTAAACAGACATTTGCCAATATTACAAGCTTTTACACTCTCAAACATAAATATTCATTTAGTTAATTTAAATAACAAACATGGTTAATAATTTTAACACAACTAATTATATAAAAACTACAAGTGTCAAACAGAGGTAACTATATAATAAACAAATTTTAAAACAGCAAACAACATTCAGTAAAATACAGCATGCTAATTCCTAATCAATGGGCGAAACAGTAGTCTCAATAAGTAAAGCTCCTTTCGGACCATTGTAGTTGTCAACGTGTTGGAGGTATTTCAAAAGTTCGTTGCTCAGATCAACTTCAACCATATCCCCCCAGATGCTTGTTATCAGCTACTTGTTGTTTTCAATTATATTAGTCCTTCGGCGCCTATCTACATAATCAACTACACGAGGATTATTGAAAGCAAACACCTTCATCCAGCCTTCTTCTTCATATCTGAGCAAATCAACAGTTAGCTCAGCAGACTTTCCAATAACAATCAAATGCAGCCTCTTTGCGATGGTCAAAAAATGCCCTTGGCAAGGATTGACTACAATACTCTTTGGAAAACGAAGCATTCTGAAAGTCTCACTCAGTACATCAAAAGCAACGATGTTCCTCTCACCTAGTGGATACCAATAATTTGAAACAATAAAATATATGATTTTATCAGCATAAACTCCTGTAGACCATGAATAACCACTTGAACCATAATTATTTACGCTACCGAAATTTATTGTTCTCCATGACTCACGACGTCGTGAGTAAACACGAGCAGTAGCTACATTACGGTAACATCTGATGTTCAGCACTTTCAGATCATTGAATTGATCAAAATAAATTCCACCAGTATCATAGTTTCGATCATGGTTGTAATTTAAGTAGTCATCACATAAAACCTTATAGCGCCTGGTAGTTGGATTCCAAAGAATCAGCTCACAACAAATGCCTTCATTGCAAACTAACAACAATCCATTAAATGACGATAGAATACGTAAGAAGCTAGGGTGGACGTTGTTAGGAAAACTTAAGGTTTTGCTTCTAACAACATCCAAATTACCAGCAACTACGTCGTTAACGACAATTGACGTGTCTTTAAAGGAGAGTAGTTTCTTTTGTAGTGAATCTCCACTTAGGAGAGCATGCATCATCTGAAATCCATGACTTGACAGTTCCCTATAAAAATTCTTGGAAAGACATTTCAAACGACCAATATCTTCTGCAGAGAGCCTTGTGAAAATTTCATCAATAATCACTTGAAACCCAATGTTTTTCATTTTGCAGTGAACCAATGCGTCTTTGAAAATAAAAGAAATTGTAATGATATTGATAAACAAAAAACTTTTGAAGATGATTAAGTAGATGGATGAAAACGGTAATGATGAAAACCTCCGCCCAATGTATTTTATATACCCAATGAAGGCGGTTATGACTAAATACATTGTCAGACGAAAGAATATGATGCGACACTCGTTAGACTTTTAATGCATTTCCGTGGGAAAAGTATAAAATTAAACACGTTATTGTAATTACAATTAACCTCTTCATTTACCATAAGACGCCTTTACCATAAGACAGAACTGAGTGAGTGACGTGCATTAATTGCAAAGTACATATCCCCAGGCATTAATTTCAAAGTACATATCCCCAGGCATTAATTGCAAAGTACATAAAGCAGTGGTTTGAAATTAAATGTATTTTAACTTAGATAAAAAATCGCTTCATTTGCAATCATCATTTAGTCATAACTCAGATAAAAAATCTATTCATTTAAAGACCAGTAATACTATACATACATATTAAACAAATGCTTCTGCAACTCCAGCAGACAAAGATATTGCGAACATCTGTTAGCCAACAACAGATATTGCCAACAGTAGCAAGTCAAACAGCCGTTAGATTAGCAGAAGATCACCACTAAAGAAATGTTCTCTTTGGGCAGACTTTACCTTTGACAGAGAGTTAAAGTAACAGATGCATCAGTATTTACAATTGAGAGGAGGAAATTCTTCGAAAAGCTCTATTAGGCAACAACAGATGTTGGCAACAGTAGCAAGTCAAACAGCCGTTAGATCAGCAGATGATGATTTAGAGCAGATGTTCTCTTTTGGCAAACTTTAACTTTGACAGATTTATACACTAACAGAAATTGATACAACATCAACATAATCTAATTAAACTCAGAGACAATTTCACTTCTACATCAAAAGTACCGATCTGCAATAATCAGATGATTTTAAAAATTACATAATAATACTTATTCACCTTTATGAGGATTAAATGCTCCACAAACATTATGAGGAATAACAGATCAACAATTACATCGAGTACTGAACAACGAAACTTTAAAATCTAACAACAAAAATTTAGTGCTTTTAGCTTAAACTCCATCGAGTACCAAACTTCTCAATGTATATCTTCGACAATTAACGCATGAACTCCACGGAAGTACTGAATGCATCACCATCAGGTTTATGGAAACCTGGTCTCTCGTGAACATACCAAGATGCAGTACATGAAAACATATCTTCAGCTGTTGAAGAATAGCCCTATCCTTAATCCTTAACTTGCTTCATAAAGAGCTGCTTTAAACCAAACTTTATGCTTCTTTTAATACAAAAAAGGCAGGAAAGAACATTGCTCTAGGTAGATAAAATCTTATCTTATAGCAATAGCAGATCCTTTCTTGCGTTTAGTAGGAACTACTGTGGGTTCTACATCATCATCATCATCTGCCCAAAGTCATATATAATCATCATTTAGTCATAAACAAAAATTATTTTAAATGTACATTTAATAATCTTTCTTTGTGTTTAATTTAACTTTATGCTTCTTTTAATACAAACCTATAATAACCCGCAGATGATTGTATGAATTTCAAACAACTATGATTAGACTGAAATATAAAACGAGAATTAGAGTATATCACTTCAAAATTAAAAATTAAAAATTTCAAAATTAGAGTAGCAAAAAAAAAAAAAAAAAAAACTTTAAACGATGTTGGAACAATGATGCTGGAAACAACCGTAGAACAATCATCGTCATCATCTGCTCAGATCATTTACAATCATCATTTAGTCATAACTCAAATAAAAAAACTTTAGTAAAAATAAAAATAAAAAACAAACATAATCATATATATCACATTACCATCATCAAGGCAAACCACATATCCCCAAAATTTGTTCTGAAAGTGGGTCAGAGAGAGCTTCTGTTTTCTCTTATCCTTTATGAACAAATGTCGAGTATTGAGAAGAAGGGATTTGAGGGAGAGATACATTAGAAATGTGGTTTGAAAATACAAAAGAAGATAACACGAGAATGTAAATATGAAGAGTGAAATGAGAATATAAATCAGTTTATATAAGAAAATAATTGACAGAAGTTAGTGAGTGACATGTATTAATTGGAAATTACATATCCCCATGCATTTTGAATTTCAAATTACCCGCAATTTCAAAACATCTGCTAACGTATACGTTTGCCAAAGGAACCATCTGCTACTTTCTTGTAGATGGGCAGTGTTTTGCCCTTTGAAATGTGGGCCAGACCTTTAAAATTTGAATACATAAGGCAATGCTTTGAAATTAAATTAAATTAAATTAAATGTATTTTAAAGTGATTTATATATTCAGGTTTATGATGTAAAAATGACATAAGAAAAGCCTTGTTGGACAGCCTCTCCGCTGACACATCAGCTTTTCTTATGTCACTCAGATTTCTCCTTTTATAGAAAGTATAGATAGATTAGTGTCAAATATGATAACAACGTTATGTTATTTCAGCAACAATATATTTTTTTCAAAATAGAATTATGGATCAATGTATAAGTAGGCCACACAAAATGTTATTTACGTTTATTTTTCTTTTCCATTTTACATTATTGACCAATTAGTGAAAGAGTAAATTACAAAACTCGTCCTTTATGTATGCTACTTGTTGCAAACTGTATCCTTTATCTTTAATAAGTACAAAAAACTGGACTCGATGTTTGCAAACCCTTGCACATTATGTCCTTTAGCCCTAACTCTGTTATTTTTCATAGTTAAATCAGACCAAGGGTACCCCACATGGGGGTATTTTGGACATTTTACCATTTATTTATATAAAACAATATACCTCCTCTCCTCCACCAGACACACACTCTCTCTCTCTGTACCATCACCTCCACCAGACACACACTCTCTCTCTCTGTACCATCACCTCCACCAGCCACTACCATTACCTCCACCAGACACCCCCACCAGCCACCACCACGACCACCGCCAGACACCCACACCAGCCACCATTCTAACACAATCCAGATATCAAAACATTAAAGCCAAAATCCATAATCAGGAATTGAAACCCAGAAGCAGAAATCAAGACATTATAATCAAATCTAGACATGAATCACTAGAACCAAAATCCAGAAGCAGAAACATAAATCGAAACACTAAAACTAAAATCCAGAAGCAAAAATCAAAACATTACAACCAAAATCCAGAAGCAGCAATCGAACGGTAGCAAAATCCAGACCTTCTGTGACTCGATCTGACTCGCCGGAGACTTTATAACTCTGGCCATGACCCGTCTTTGTCATCCTCCCACCACACCCTCACCTGAACCCCACACCGAACACCCAAAATCAACAACCAGCAGCCGCCTCCTTCCAGATCTAAGAGATGAATGACCACCACCCGCCTACCACCACACCCCACCTTCAACCACACCTTACCTGCAACCACTAACACCACCATCCACCAACACCCACCTGCCACCACACCCCACCTGCAACCACCAACACCACCTCCACCATCGTCAACACCTCCACCACCGCACCTCCACTCCTGCTACAAAACCCCCCACCACCGCGGCACAAACCTAATCACCGCACCTCCACTCCTGCTGCAAAACCCCCACCACCGCTGCATAAATAGTGGCTGTTGATTGTAGCTGATAATCTGCTTAGATTTCGATTGGTTTTTGTTTGAGCTGTTATTCATCGGGTGTAGGTTGAGTTGTGTATCTTGCTTCCGAGAATTTCGAATCTGATAGTGCTAGAATTAGATCTGAAAGATAAGAAAGAATGAACAGGTCTTCATTATTTTCTTTATTAGAGATATTTTTAATAATTAGTAAATTACCAAAATACCCTCATGTGGGGTACCCTTGGTCTGATTTAACTATAAAAAATAACAGAGTTAGGCCTAAAGGACATAATGTGCAAGGGTTTGCAAACATCGAGTACAGTTTTTGTACTTATTAAAGATAAAGGACACAGTTTGCAATAAGTAGCATACATAAAGGACGAGTTTTGTAATTTACTCTTAGTGAAAATATAACCTTCATTGGTAGGGATCCTAAAAGAAAAGCATTCTAGATCACACATTTTCTCCAAACCAATTTTTTAACGTCTAATTGCACGTTTTAAAGAGGTTTTTTTTAATATATACACTTATGTATGTTTTCAATTCTTAAACTATACGTATGTACACTAGAAAAAACATATTTAGAAACCATAATCTTCCTTTATATACATATATCTACAATCATTTTATACATATTTGTACATTATCAAACATAGATGCACAATACTTATATTTCAATTTTAAACACATATATACATATATGTATAGTTAAAGATTGGCAATATACACATTTGTATAACTAACTATACGTATATCGTCACCCATGACACCCTGGGAGATACCTAAACTGAAGCTTGGTTGGCTCGGCATGTCAACCGTGGGTCCTATTTTTTCTTTTAAAAAAGCAGGAACAAATTTTTAAACATGGACCATAAAAAAACACAATGAAATTAAATGAGGTTTTTTTTCCTTCTTTTACCCACCAGGGTCTAAACCAACTTTTGATCCACCCGACATGCGTCCGATGGAATAACCACTATCAACCGCATGCTCCTCATCTGCTTACCCTACGCCCACACATTCCCACATGAGGGTTGGGTCAGGACGACGGAAAATTGGTTTTTGTTTCATAAGTATATATAAAAAATAAAAAAAAGAAGTCGCTCACCTGCTTCCCCCCCCCCCCCCCCCCCCGAAACTGCATCCCCTACGGTGAGCCGCGTCCTTTCAAGTTCTGCAAAAGTATCACGAGGATTTCATAATTTTATATCTTATCACGTGGGGGTTTTACTAGATAAACTGTGTACCAATTTACCTGCTACCCTCGCAGCAATCACACTTTTTGTCCATCGCACCACGGGGCCGACAGACGCATGTGCATCAACGACGGGAGACCTGTGGGAGGACCCCGACTTGGCACATACAGTGCGCACACAACGCGAGGCCAAATGTCTACACCCGAAGACGGCGACACCCCCAGCTGTGAAGTTTCATCGTTTGACATTTCACCCCCCTACACACGACCAGCGGAAACTCAACGTGGCATTGTTAACGTAATGGAGTAATAAACAATTTTTTAATACCTGTATTTAGAAGCTCTTCGATCCCATCAAAACACGCATAATGGCTGACGTGTCGTTCTTGGCATTTAGCCCGTCTTGCTCTAAATCAACATGCCCTGTTTTTTTTATCTCGTTACCAAATGTTAGAAATAATACGCACATATATATACAACACCATGTTGGCTGTTAACACTAAGACATTTTTTTTTAATTTTCATCGTAACCGTACCTTGGTCCCAAGTAAACAGCGCATCCGAAGCGTCCCTCAATACCAAATCCACGTTTTCAACCGCACTGTCTCGACGTCGATCATCTTGCGCCTCAACTCCCGCTACTTCATTCAAATTGACCATACTCACCTCCACGTTCGGTGTACATATGTTATCCGTCATATGGCACACGGGGACATCAGAAATGGGTTCCACACATGGAGCAATAGGTGTACAGGCACTTAAATCAACCGCGTCTCCATCGTCATAGTCCACCGTAACTGCTTCCAAAATATTCATACTCTGACACCCTTTGACGCCTGGTCACGATTTAAGGTTAACAATAAAATAACAGGATACGGATCTACGAGGGGTGCGGACAATAAGTAAGATTTTTAAAAAAAGGGCCCACCACTTAGTCGTTTGCTCGATCACTTCTTTTTGTGCGTGCATGTCTTCTCCACCGAAGATGCATTCAACTCAATCAGTATCTGTGTTATGCTCTTCGAAGCGGCTGCGTCTGAAATCATGTCTGTCACATTTTTATATACATATTATGTGGAAAAAAAGTGGGGGGGTGGTACTTTGCGATACCTGCGCTTACCTCTGGGGTGGGCGCTTGTCGACGCCCGCTTGAACATTGGTCCCTCTTCAAAGCTGTCCAACACTTCGGCGGGCCAAATCGGCACCTCATTCAACACATCAATGTACCTACGCTTTAGCCCATGGAGGCCCTTGTTGTTTGGGTCCTCGGCTAAACGGGCACCTAAGTGCGTTTCGATCTTAACCCGAACGTCACCGAACCTATCTACCCACTTCTCAACGCAGTCAACAAACTCCTATTACAAGAACAAAAGAAACATAAGGCTTTAAAAAAGTACGATGCAAAGGGCTTACATTCAAAAATACCCGCGTGTTCGCAAATGTCTCGTCATCTACATCAACGCCTGCTTCAACTGCACCAACACTTATCGTTTTCAACTTGCCATGCCCAAACCCGCCATTCTTGATCTCTTAATCTTGTCGACGTGCCAACATGTCTTTAGTCCAGAACTGAATGGCCCGAATGCCAGCCCGAATGCTTAGCGCGGCCAGCTCTGTATTGTCGACATACAACAACTACACAAAAAAAGTATGTCGTTAACCATAGGAATCTTTTTTTTCCCAAATCACAAGGAATTTTGATGACGTACCATCTAGATAGTCAGGGGCCCAACCCACCAACTGTTTAGGTCCCTTGGCTTCCATTTCTTCTTGCACTTACGTAAACAATCCACGATGTAAGCACACCAGTCGTACTCTTCGAAGCGTGTATCAGCCGTTAAACGCTTTAAAATTTTATCATTCACATACCCATTCATCTGTGATGAAGCCATCGTCGTAAGGAAAAGCAACACAAAATCAATGCGAAAAATCATTATATCATCATAAGTGTCTTGTTGGATCTCCATGGATATTAAAGTTGGGGATATGTAAAAGCCTGGGGGTACCTAGCATGCCATCCTTTCAACGATGGGTGTAGTGTCTTGGACGGCAGAATCGCGCCAAAGCTCAAACCTTCTTCACGGATACCCAACAGTTTGCTGATCAAAGTTGCGGTGACGACCAGTTGGGTGTTTCCAAGATTCAATGTCAAATTATCAGCGTCAAATTGTTCAACAACATGAAAGGCGAGTTTTTCAGGAATGCCGTCGACGACAAATCCCAATAGCCACCAAAACCCATTTCCTTTACAGCTTCCTCCTGCCTTCGTGACATGTATGATATTGCATTGTATAGCTCTTTCGGCGAGGAACGCGTCTTTAGGTTGGGTATTTCCTTTGGTTTCACGCCCCTTCGTTTCTTTTCGTTCCCCGTAGACCCGTCAGAAGTGTTCAAAATCTCTCTATGCTTCTTTGTTGAAGACCGTGTAGCAATAACTCGCTTCGTACTATGGTTATCGTCTGCGGATTCTAATAGACGACGGCTATCCGTTTCGTTACGCCTCTTTCTCGTTCGTTGCCCTTCATTTTCTACAAGTCGTGAAAAACCATTACGACCACCAGCATACCAAATAATCAAAGCACATGTTAAGGGATCCACGTTTTACCTGAGCTGAGATATATCATGCTTGGAGTCTGATCGATCTTCTGTTTACCGTGGCTAGACCCACGGGTTGTTGCAACCATATTTCCTGTCCATCAAAGACACCAACAAACACTATGTAAATAATTTCAAAGCTAGGCTCCAACGTGCAACCAATCCAAAATAACATCAAATATTAAAAATCCTATAACATAAAATGCGAACCCATTCCCCCCGCCCTCATCACGGGAAACCCTAGACTTTTTCATGGAACCCCCACACCCACATGATATATCAGTTGATTCAAACGATTATAATGACTTGATGGCTCAAAAATCAACTGACATATCATGTGTTATATAAGTTGTGTTTGAATATGGAGCCATGCTTAATACATGCTCGGTTTTAATACATAAAAACTACAGTTAAACTTTTACATAATCACCTTATATATCATCTTGAATCTACATGTATAAATGTTTATGTGGTTCTCCCATTTCTTTACTTTAAATTAATTTTGTATCCAAGGTTCCTTTTAAATTATATACCAAATACTTTAATAATGCACAATCCGTATTTTTTATTTTGTATGATTAGGTCTCTTGGTGGCATGTAAACTTGTTGCTCTTTTAAGTGTTAAGGGTCATGTCTCACATAGCTTTAAACGTTTACAAGTAATTTGGTTATAAGTATTTTAATATTTTTCAAGACATTGATACATTACCCTAAACCTTAAAGCACAAAGTCGGTGCATTTTTCATAATATATTCTTCGCACGTTTTCCTCCTTTTTCCTCTTCACTTCCACGTGTCTTGGCAACGTGGTTATCATCTTCAAATGCTTGCTTCCTTCACTTTCATCTCAGATGAGAACAATTGGAAGTCTTTAGTGCAAGATTGAGAAGATTAGAACGCAAAGGAAATGAGCAATTCATCTGAAATCGTTCACCAGGACCTTTCAGGTGAGTTCTTCTTAGCGTATTCCTTTTAATTGACAATCTAGGGTTTGTAAGATTGCTTTGTTTTGACTTGCTGAAGATCACTTGCTCAAGCCATTGGCTTTATGAAATTTTTGTGGGATGTTATAAATGTTTGTAAACTGTAAAAAAATTGGTGCGATGTGTTTTACCCAAAATTTGAATACTTGAATAGTTATGTTCCATGTGAATTCTATGAATTTGTGTTAGTAAATTATGAAAGCAAATTTCAACAGTTGAATACTTATGTTCTGATAATGTACAGGTAAACTTCAACTTTTTTAACGACTCCTAATGGGGATTAAATCCTTTTCGCTTTAATAACTGAAATACTTAACCAATACTCATACCAATAATAACAATAATTGAGTACCAAATGAGAATACTTAAGCAATGCTATTCAAAACAAAGATTAAAAATACACAGCATTCATAGCACTCACCACTATACTGCTGCGGCTGATTATTCGGTGGAGGCCGCATTCTAGGGCGAGGCGGTCCAAACTCGGGAATTTACGCACCAAGCGGCGGCATTCTCGGTCTCGCAGGAGCCCGCGGGCGGTCGCGGACCTCTCATCATATTCGGCGGAGGAACCACAGGCCTCTATCCAAACTGGCCGGTGTTAAAGTTCGTTAAAGTTCTATCATCGACTGACAACCCAAATTAGTGTTTTGATTATATCATCGACTATTTTTTTGTTTTTTTAGTTTAAATGGATTTGATTTTCAATTAATACAGCTCAAATGAAAGGATGTATTATATATTTTGGTTTCACTATTTTTATGAGTTCAATTAATACAGCTCAAATGAAATGATGCATTAATAGTGGCGAAGCTTGAACACCAAACCTAAAAATTCTATATTAGTAAAAAAAAAATTTATAAAACCGGGGGTCGAAAATGCATCTACCTAAAAAATTCTACGAAACGTACATGTGTAACACTACTAAGCGAAAAGTTCGGGGGGTCGGGCGCCCCTCCCGGCCCCTTGAAAGCTGCGTCACTGTGCATTAATACAGCTGCAGAGGCGCTCGCTTTGACTGTGCTCGATACGGCGGTTACGCTCGATGTGGCGGCTACGCTCGATGTGGCGCGACGGCTGCGCTTGCTACTGCGATGTTGCGGTTGTGATCGCGACTGCGCTAGATACGGCGTTGCGGCTGCGCTCGCGGCACGTTGCGGCTGCGATTGATGCAGCGTATACGGCCATTGCGACGATGCGCTCAATGGAGCGTATATGGCGGCGCTGCGCTCGCCGTACGTTGCGGCTGCGCCCGCGGCACGTTGCGGCTGCGCTTGATGCAGCGTATACGGCCATTGCGGCGCTGTGCTCAATGGAGCGTATATGGCGGCGCTGCGCTCGCTGTACGTTGCGGTTGCACTCGATGCAGCGTATACGGCCGTTGTGGCGCTGCGGCTGCGCTCGATGCGGCGATCTAATGGCATTGTATTAGACAAGTACTTTAAAACTTGGCTCACAACCTTCTTTACTTCTTTAGCTTCATCCCTGTCAAAAATTGCTTATGCTACTAGAAATTCATTCGGATTGTTTTCGAAACACTTCGCCCGTTGCCACGGCCTCCAATTGCATGTATTCACTTCCACTTGGTTCTTACTCGATATCACTTTCTACTGAAACAACGAAAGCTCAAACCCTTATCGCTATATCCAGTACCGTTCGTCTTTTTCATACATCGCATGGATCGTTTCGCAATGGTAAAAGTGATACAACCACAGGGGCCAAAATTGTAATTTACTCTTTATTTTATATTGCTATCAGCCGAATATGAAGACAAATTGAGGATATAATATGCTTTCAACTTAAAAAGTTATTATGATCTAAAGATGGATCAGCTTCCAAATCCAAAAAGTAATAGTTTCTACATTTGTTTACTATAAGTTAAAAAGATGTGCTTTTGATACAGCGGTGACACCCTAAAAATGTATTAAAGGTGTAATTTTAGTTTATAGATACTAATCTTATGTCATTCCCAAAACATAAATATTTTCTTTTCCTTTTGTTACTTAGTTTATTCTTTTAGTTTCACATCCAATTTTGAATTCTACAGTATTTACAGTTCTTTATGTTCTCAAATTTAATTCTGCATTCTGCAGTATTTATTTCTGATTGATTAAAATCTGAATCTGTTGTCACAGAATACAAAAATGGCTTCTCAAAATGATTCTGGACCCTCAGAATACAGGAAAACCGATATAATATATTTTAATTTCTTTTTATTTAAGTGCGCTTTTTATTTCTCGGGCCCCCACTTTTTTTGCGCCTTTCGCCTATGTCCTAGGCGGAGCCTAAGCGCCTTGAGTGCGCTTCGCGCCTTCGATAACTATGATCGAAACCGTAACCGAAATGTTTGGTTTTCGGTTATTCAAAACCGTTCGGTTTTGGTTTTAACAACGGTTCGGTTCGGTTTTTCAGTTTTTTATTCTTTATTAGTACTTTTACAAAACGAATCAATACTCACCGAACAATATCAATGTTATTAGAACCAGTATTAATAATCGCTTTTATAGCTTTCTATTGCTGTACAGCCTAAACAAATAAAAATGAACATAATAGTTTACGATTAGTCAATATGATGTAGGCATGTTTTATTAGTTCCATTCATGCTTTTCTTAGGTTTTGCTTGATGTGCTGTTTTTTACGGTTAAAAAAATTAACTTACATAAAACTTTTTCTCCAGTCACTATTACATAGCTGAATCTTTATGCCTCTTATCGTTGTTTCATATTTGTTTAATGATTATGCGTGTGTACGTCTACTTACTGGTTTTTACTTATGATTTTTGCTTTGCTTCTCCAGTTTTTTTTTGTTGGTACCGTCCGTTCAGGTTAGTTTGTAATTTGCTTTGTATATGCTTAGCTGTTTATTTTATTTTCTTAATTGTTGTTCTCTTAGTATATTAGGAAACCTTATTGTTAACTATGTCTAACTCTCAAAAACGGCGTCGTATGCTTACTAAATCTCTTTCTTCTCCTGATACGTCCACTTCAGTACCTATACGCCAGTCTTTTACGTCATGTAGCAATGAGATCTCTAATTCCATGTACATAGATAACGGTGATTGTACTTGCATATGTGAACACTGCAATGCCTTATTTTGGTACGATGAACGTGTAATGCGATGTCTTCTAATCGTGCTTGCTATAATCATTGCTGTAAACATGGTCGTGTCAAGCTTGATTCTCCTTCCCTTCCTCCTGCGTCATTGTTACATCTATTTAATAAATCAGAATTTCTTGATAATATACGTGCATACAACAGCATGTTCTCAATGACATCTTTTGGTGGAATAGTCGACGATTATATCAATGATGGCTCTGCTCCATACGTTTTCAAAATTGAAGGCCAGATTTACCATTGGCTTGGCTCTTTCTATCCATCACCAAATGAACGTCCTCGGTTCTTGCAAATGTACCTGTACGATACTTTGGTGATGGATAGAAAGAGCACGTTCATTTGGTGATGGATTCCTTGCATGTACGATACAAACAAGGAATACATTTTGAAAACGTGAATACATGCAAGGAATACACGATACAGTAAGACGTGGAGATTATACAGAGTATGCATCAATACAATTATACAGAGTTCATATCACCAATATAGCCAAAACTATCGATTTCTCGATTTCCATTTATATTTAATAGTATGCATCAATACACACTATTATCTTACAGAGTTTTATTGGTAGTTATTTTACAGACTGATTTTTACTATTACTATTACACAACCACAGTTCCATAATCCCCTATCCTTTGTCAGATGATATTCTAGTAATGGCGTTCCCTCTCATCATATTTCCAGGAGATCTGTCCCCAAATCTCTTGGATCCTATTCACAGCATCCATTAGTTCTTCGCCAAAATGGCGAAGTTCAGCCATATTCTCGTTACTCATTGGGGGATTTGGTAAAGGTTCTGGATTGAACTGAGGAAAAAGCTTATAGGGATGGTTTTGTAACTGTATTTCATTAGTCAACCATTCGTCTATTCCTAAAGGTTGCGAGTGGATTGAAGGGTTTGGAATAGCTGGTTCTAAGTTCATTGGTAGTTGTGTTTCAAGAGAGTGAATAAAAACATTTTCATTAACAGGCTTAATAATATTATAGCTTGCCAATATAAAATCTAGCTCTTCCTGAGATGGTAACCCCTCAATTTGCCTAGAGCTTTCCCCAATTTCCATTTTTTTAGGTTTGGGTTTCTCGAGAGGTAAAGCGTTGAATTCTATAGGCTCTTCTATGTCTGGTATATACCTATTGAAATATCTGGAAACCTCTATTCTTACCGGATAGAGATTTAAATTCTGAAGGGCGTCAGACAAGTTATTCATGCTGTTTAGCAAAATACACACAATTACTAAGTTAAAAATCATAACAAAATTTTAGAAAAACTTTTAAATATTATTTCATACTGGGTAACTACCAAAACAACTGAAAATTAAAACACACTAAGTTTTATTTGTAAATTTATTTATTTACTGAATCAGGTTTCTGGTTTATATTTAATAAGGGTGCTAAAACTTGAATCAAAATATTTAAAGATTTGTATTTACTGCTACAGTGATTAGCATATAAAGATCTGCCCATACTGTACAAAATTAATCAGATAATAAAACATATAATCACAAAATAGCAATTAATAAAAATTAAGTATTTTCTAAATACTTAATTGGCTTAAATCAGTGGCTCGATTAGTGGCTCTGATACCACCTTTTTTCTGTCACGGCCCCCGACCCAGTTTGACCCGTTTCAGGAGCCGCGGGACAGAAATCCTGTGGTATTTAATTAATTGAGTTTAACAGCGGAAGTTTATCATCAGGATCTTTTTAAAGCTAAAATATTTCCCGATTATTTTATTTCACAACTCGGGATAAAACCCCGGTAATTTACAATCATTTGATTTCATGAAGAAATCTTTTATTTTACAAAACATGTTTCTTTATTTTATCCCGAGCCACTTTCTTAAGCTTGTAGTGCTTCTCGGCACTTTTCCTGGATCATAACAGATCACCTGAAACATGTTTGAAAAAGGTTTTGTCAGCGGGAAATACTGAGTGAATCATTCTAGTTACATAAAATGATGCATAGTTATTAATTACAGCATAAGAGCGATTACAATGGCTTCTATCTTATTTTTATCTGGCGCTGTGTCACAATGGTGACATGTCACAATGGTGACATGTCACAATGGTGACATGTCACAATGGTGACGATGGTCATACCACTATTAGGTCAATGAACCTAAATAGTGATGATTATCCCTAGTAGGTCAATGAACCTAACTAGGAGAGAATTAGTAATGTGCACAATACCCCACTAGCCAGTGATTCAAGATATCCATGACTTAGTCCCTGTAATTATAACTTTTGAAAATAATTTGAGGTATTGTAAAATAGTTGATAAAAAGAGAATGACTCACATTGCAGATTTAATTTGAGCAGAGTCTAGCCTACTGATTAGCCTTTTTAACCTAAATTTAATAACAGGCACACAATTCTGGGTTAGTAATCAATACAGCATTTACGATAACTCACGAGATCAAACCCTCACAACGAATGACAAAGTGCGATACTTAAACATCCATCGAATTAACGACTAATGACAAAGCATCACCCTAATGTGGGCAGCACTTAAACATCCATTGGATATTTTGATCAATCGGACATTAAATCGTATCAGCGATCGAGTTAATACCCTGATTGCGGCGTCGATTAGTGATCCGTGTGTGTTAATTGTGGTAAACAGAACGTAACTCGGTGCCTAAAACGAATTTCTTCGTCGAACATACGCAGAATTTCAAGTGCCAATGTCTGCTATTTATAGTCGAAATTTCACATTGCTTACGGACCGTAAGACTTAACCCTTACGGTCCGTAAGGGACACCTCATGCTCATAGTGTTGCCACGTGTGGGACTAGGCCTGCTGAGTTGATAACTTCGTAAATTTCAATTTTGACAACGAGATTTGAAGATAATCGTAACTAGGGTTTACCCCCCCCCCCCTGAGTTTTAGGGGCCCTGATCCTGATTCCGATTGTTCTGAAAATTTTAGGGTTTGTGCAGAATCACTTGGGTGTCTTAATTAGGGTTTCCTATTGGTCAAATTAATTTAATAAATATGACTTTTGGATGAGAGTTGTTACATTCTCCCCACCTTACTAAAAATCTCGTCCTCGAGATTTACTGGAATAATTGAGGATACTTTCGCTTCTTTTCTGATTCCAGTTCCCAAGTGTATTAGGGTCCTATCTTTGAATCCCACTTTACTTGAACTAACACTAATCGTTTATGTTTTTAGAAATTTGATCTTTATATCTTCTATTTGAAGAGGTTTCTCTACAAATTTTAATTTTTTTTCCGTTTACCTTTATATCTTGGAGAGGTACTACCCAAGATTCGTCTGATAGACATTTCTTGAGATTGGATACATGAATTACATCATGTACTCCAGCTAACTCTCCTGGTAGTTGTAAATGATAAGCAACTGGTCCTATACGTTGGATCACTGGAAATGGTCCTACGTACCTTGGACTTAGCTTTCCTTTCTTACCGAATCTAACAACTCCTTTCCAAGGAGATACTTTTAATAGCATTTTGTCTCCAACTTGGAAACTCCAACAGCTTTCGTCTATTATCTGTATAACTCTTCTGGCGATCTCTAGCCGTCTTCACCCTTTTCTTCGTGATACCGAATATCACAATCGTAGTTACTTAGGATTTTCATCCATCTCCTTTGCCTCATGTTTAATTCTTTTTGCCCAAATATATATATCTTAAATTCTTATGATCCGTATAGACAGCAAACTTACTTCCATACAGATAATGTCTCCAAATCTTAAGGGCAAAAATTATGGCTCCTAATTCTAAGTCATGAGTGGTATAGTTTTCTTCGTGCTTTTTCAATTGCCTTGATACATACGCAATTACCTTTTTGCGTTGCATTAACACATATCTAAATCCTAGTTTTGAAGCATCACTGTAGATTTTAAAATTTTCTATTCCTTCTGGTAAGGCTAAGATTGAGGCATTTGTTAATTTATGCTTTAAGATCCTAAAGGCTTCTTCTTGTTTAGGTTCCCATTCAAACTTAACTGTTTTATAGGTTAGCTTAGTTAATGGTATAGCTATCTTGGAAAAAAATCCTTAATAAACCGTCTATAATATCTGGCTAAACCTACAAAACTCCTAATTTCCATTGCGGATTGCGGAACCTTCCATTTGGTAATTGCTGCTATCTTAGCAGGATCTACGTGAATACCTTCATGATTCACCATATGACCTAGAAATTGCACTTCTTGTTACCAAAATTCACACTTCGAGAATTTGGCGTATAGTTTTTCTTTTCTTAACAAAGTTAAGAGTGCATGCAAGTGTTGACAATGTTCTTCCTGACTTTTGGAATAAATAAGTATATCGTCAATGAAGACAATTACAAATTTATCCAAATATCGTTTACAGATCCTATTCATCATGTCCATAAATGCTGCAGGTGCATTCGTTAACCCAAAGGCATGACTGTATAATGACTATACCTAATTCTGAAAGTAGTTTTAGGTATGTCTTCCTCTTGTACTTTCAATTGATGATATCCGGAACGTAAGTCGATCTTAGAAAAATATCTATCTCCCTGGAATTGATCGAAATAGATTGTCAATTCTAGGTAATGGGTATCGATTCTTAATTGTAACCTTATTCAATTCCCTATAATCAATACACATTCTCATCAAACCATCCTTTTTCTTAACAAACAACACTGGTGCTTCCCATAAGGATAAACTAGGTTGTATGAAACCTTTACTTAATAATTCATCTAATTGCTTTTTCAGTTTTAATATTTCTGTGGGTGTTAACCGATAAGGTGCCTTGGCTATCGGTATAGTTCCTGGAATTAGATGAATCCTAAATTCTACCTCCCTATCTGATGGTAATCCTGGTAACTCTTCTGGGAATACATCTGGGTATTCTGAAACTACAGAAATTTCCTTAAGTTCTTTATCTTTAGTATTAATGATTACTGAAATCATATATACTATTCCTTGCTTTCGTTCATAATTAGCAACTTTCATTACTGATATGAACTTTATGAGTTTACATGGCTTATCTCCTGTAATCATTATTACTTCTCCATTGGGTGCACAAATTTCTATGGAATTCTTATCACAGATAATTCGAGCATGGTTGTTTATTAACCCATCCATTCCTAACACAACATCAAATTCAACTAATTTCATAGATAATAGGGTTGCAGAAAATTTATGACTTAAAAGTTCTATTTCTACGTTTTGCAGAACCTTATTTATTTTAACTGAATTCCCATCTGCCGTTTCTACTGTAGAAATTTGCCTAATGCTGGTTAAAGGTAAGTTAAGAGTTTGGCAGAATGAAGTTTTTATAAAACTTTGGTTTGCACCAGAGTCAAATAATACTTTTGTGTAAACGTTGTGAACTAAGAACGTACCAGCTATCACATCTGGAATGAGCTCTGCTTCCTGAGCAGTCAGTTGGAAGGCTCTTACATTCCTTTTTGCTCCTTTTGCAGGTTTGGCTTTATTGTCAGATGGTTTGTTCAGTTTTGGACAATCTGGCCTAAGATGTCCAGCTTCTCCACAGTTGTAGCAAACTGAAAAATTTCTTCCTCCTGCAGTCTTCTTCTTGATGCCCCGGAATTTTGCAAAAATTGCAATATCCTTTGCATCTCCCAAAATGCTTCCTTTTGCAAGAATTGCAAAATGGACTAGTGGAAGATTGCCCATTCCCTCTTCTCTTGAAATTGTTATTGTTACCTGGATGGAATCCTTGGGTAATCTTTTGGGCTACTTCCTTCCTTCTATTTTCTTCTCTTGTCCGTACTAGTTCGTCAGTCAAAGTATTGGCTAAATCCACCGCATCATCAATCGTGCGAGGTTTCGCAGCCTTGACGATATTACGGATTTCGGCAATCAATCCCCAAATATAACGAGAAATAAGTACCGGCTCTGGTGAAGCCAGGGTTGGTACCACTCGAGCATACTCGAAGAATGTCGAAGTATACCCTCGACAATCTACATCCACCATCCGGTGGGTTAGAAACTTATTTGTCATTTGTTCCTTTTCATACTCGGGACAGAATTTTCTTTCTACAAAGCTCTTAAATTCTTCCCAGTTCATAGCATACGCCATCCTTCTTCCTTTTGCTTGTAACACCGTATTCCACCATTCTAGCGCCCCTTCTTTGAAAAGGTTTGACGCGTACATGACCTGATCATCCTGAGCACATTTACTTATGGCAATTACTGCCTCGGTTTTCTCTAACCAACGCAGTGCCGCGGTCGCTCCTTCATTGCCTGCAAACTCAGTGGGTTTACAAGCAAGAAATTCTTTGTAAGTGCAACCAGGCGTTGCAGCTTTCATTTTCTTAGGGAGCGGAGCTTGTCGTGGTTCATCATCATGATTAACATGATTATTGCCTCCGTTTACGCTATTACTGAAGTTATCTTCATAAATACGTTTGCTAGGAACGATTTGTTGTGGTTCGATTGGATTTTTAACAGCAGCAACGATTGCTGGAATAGCGTTGGCTATCCCTTAAGCAACTATTGCTGGAATAGCGTTGGCTATCCCTTGAGCAACGATATTTTCTATATCCTGCCTAGTCATATATTGATCCCCCGGTTGTTGCTCAGATTGATTAACCTCATTAACTGGTTCATTATTCGCGTTTTCCATCTGATAATTAATATATATATTTTATTAGTATCAAATAAATAACAGTTACATAACACAATTATACAGAGTTCATAACACCAATATAGCCAAAACTATCGATTTCTCGATTTCCATTTATATTTAATAGTATGCATCAATACACACTATTATCTTACAGAGTTTTATTGGTAGTTATTTTACAGACTGATTTTTACTATTACTATTACACAACCACAGTTCCATAATCCCCTATCCTTTATCAGATGATATTCTAGTAACGGCGTTCCCTCTCATCATATTTCCAGGAGATCTGTCCCCCAATCTCTTGGATCCTATTCACAGCATCCATTAGTTCTTCGCCAAAATGGCGGAGTTCAGCCATATTCTCGTTACTCATTGGGGGATTTGGTAAAGGTTCTAGATTGAACTGAGGAAAAAGCTTATAGGGATGGTTTTGTAACTGTATTTCATTAGTCAACCATTCGTCTATTCCTAAAGGTTGCGAGTGGATTGAAGGGTTTGGAATAGCTGGTTCTAAGTTCATTGATAGTTGTGTTTCAAGAGAGTGAATAAAAACATTTTCATTAACAGGCTTAATAATATTATAGCTTGCCAATATAAAATCTAGCTCTTCCTGAGATGGTAACCCCTCAATTTGCCTAGAGCTTTCCCCAATTTCCATTTTTTTTAGGCTTGGGTTTCTCGAGAGGTAAAGCGTTGAATTCTATAGGCTCTTCTATGTCTGGTATATACCTATTGAAATCTCTGGAAACCTCTATTCTTACCGGATAGAGATTTAAATTCTGAAGGGCGTCAGACAAGTTATTCATGCTGTTTAGCAAAATACACACAATTACTAAGTTAAAAATCATAACAAAATTTTAGAAAAACTTTTAAATATTATTTCATACTGGGTAACTACCAAAACAACTGAAAATTAAAACACACTAAGTTTTATTTGTAAATTTATTTATTTACTGAATCGGGTTTCTGGTTTATATTTAATAAGGGTGCTAAAACTTGAATCAAAATATTTAAAGATTTGTATTTACTGCTACAGTGATTAGCATATAAAGATCTGCCCATACTGTACAAAATTAATCAGATAATAAAACATATAATCACAAAATAGCAATTAATAAAAATTAAGTATTTTCTAAATACTTAATTGGCTTAAATAAGTGGCTCGATTAGTGGCTCTGATACCACCTTTTTCTGTCACGGCCCCCGACCCGGTTTGACCCGTTTCAGGAGCCGCGGGACAGAAATCCCGTGGTATTTAATTAATTGAGTTTAACAACGGAAGTTTATCATCAGGATCTTTTTAAAGCTAAAATATTTCCTGATTATTTTATTTCACAACTCGGGATAAAACCCCGGTAATTTACAATCATTTGATTTCATGAAGAAATCTTTTATTTTACAAAACATGTTTCTTTATTTTATCCTGAGCCACTTTCTTAAGCTTGTAGTGCTTCTCGGCACTTTTCCTGGATCATAACAGATCACCTGAAACATGTTTGAAAAAGGTTTTGTCAGCGGGAAATACTGAGTGAATCATTCTAGTTACATAAAATGATGCATAGTTATTAATTACAGCATAAGAGCGATTACAATGGCTTCTATCTTATTTTTATCTGGCGCTGTGTCACAATGGTGACATGTCACAATGGTGACATGTCACAATGGTGACGATGGTCATACCACTATTAGGTCAATGAACCTAAATAGTGATGATTATCCCTAGTAGGTCAATGAACCTAACTAGGAGAGAATTAGTAATGTGCACAATACCCCACTAGCCAGTGATTCAAGATATCCATGACTTAGTCCCTGTAATTATAACTTTTGAAAATAATTTGAGGTATTGTAAAATAGTTGATAAAAAGAGAATGACTCACATTGCAGATTTAATTTGAGCAGAGTCTAGCCTACTGATTAGCCTTTTTAACCTAAATTTAATAACAGGCACACAATTCTGGGTTAGTAATCAATACAGCATTTACGATAACTCACGAGATCAAACCCTCACAACGAATGACAAAGTGCGATACTTAAACATCCATCGAATTAACGACTAATGACAAAGCATCACCCTAATGTGGGCAGCACTTAAACATCCATTGGATATTTTGATCAATCGGACATTAAATCGTATCAGCGATCGAGTTAATACCCTGATTGCGGCGTCGATTAGTGATCCGTGTGTGTTAATTGTGGTAAACAGAACGTAACTCGGTGCCTAAAACGAATTTCTTCGTCGAACATACGCAGAATTTCAAGTGCCAATGTCTGCTATTTATAGTCGAAATTTCACATTGCTTACGGACCGTAAGACTTAACCCTTACGGTCCGTAAGGGACACCTCATGCTCATAGTGTTGCCACGTGTGGGACTAGGCCTGCTGAGTTGATAACTTCGTAAATTTCAATTTTGACAACGAGATTTGAAGATAATCGTAACTAGGGTTTACCCCCCCCCCCTGAGTTTTAGGGGCCCTGATCCTGATTCCGATTGTTCTGAAAATTTTAGGGTTTGTGCAGAATCACTTGGGTGTCTTAATTAGGGTTTCCTATTGGTCAAATTAATTTAATAAATATGACTTTTGGATGAGAGTTGTTACAACCGAAGGAAAGGATATAGGCAAGCGTATAATTTTGCCATCCACGTTTACCAGTGGTCCACGCTACATGTACAAACACTATCAGGATGCCTTGGCAATTTGCAGAGTTCATGGGAACCCACAGTACTTCATTACGTTCACCTGCAACGTTAAATGACCTGAGATTCGTAGATACATCGCTAAATTTCCAATCCTAAAGTCGGAGGATCGTCCAGATGTCATCGCAAGAGTCTTCCATATGAAAGTTACTTTGTTTGTAAATTTTCTTAAAGTTAGAAGACCATTTGGAAAGGTTACTGCAGGTAACTTATTTGCCTCACATTATATACAAAACTCCATATCCGTTATAGAGTTATACTCATGTTACTTGAAAATCATTCGTTTATGTTGTTCAGACTTATACACCATAGAGTTCCAAAAAAGAGGTTTGCCTCATTGTCACCTTCTTTTATGGGTTGATAAAGCACACAAAATAAAGGACGCTGCACAATTAGATGCCTACATATCAGCGGAAATTCCAGATCCCATCAAGGAGCCAACTTTGTATACAATTGTCACTGACTTCATGATACATGGACCTTGTGGCATCGCCATACCTAACTCACCATGCATGACATTAGGATCATGTAAGAAAAATTTCCCTAAGGATTACGAGCCTGTTACAAGATTCGATGACAACGGCTATGCACGCTATAAGAGACGTCAAAGTACTCACTCTGTTCAAAAGAATGGGATTTCATTAGATAATGGTTATGTTGTACCATACAACCGTTCTTTGTTGCATCATTTTCATGCCCACATAAATGTCGAATACTGCGGGTGGAGTATGCTCATAAAATACCTTTCCAAATACATATCTAAAGGCACATACCGTGTAAAATACACTATTAAAAAGACGCCTACCCCACCAGGCAACTCTACAGGTAACGCTGCAATAGAAATCGACGAAATTAAAGACTTTGTTGATGGCAGATTCATTTGTCCACATGAATCAGCTTGGAGAATCTTTAATTTCATGATTCATGAACGAAACCCTTATGTTCAGGTAATTTTCTTAACTTACAAAACATCAGCTGGAAACTTTTTTGGTCATTTGCTAATAATGGATTTCCTTCCATGTAGATGCTTTCTGTTCACCTAGAGAATAGGCAAAATGTCACATTCAAAGACAATGAGAAGCTTGAGAATGTCTTGCGCAATCCAAATGCCGGACGCACTACCTTAACAGAATGGCTAAAAAATAACTGTGTTGACGACAGTGGGCTCCACCTCCGATACATTGACTACCTTTCTGAATACAGATGGGAATCTACGGGAAAATGTTGGCTTCGCATAGTCACAAATAAAACACCAGCAATCGGCAGACTTGCATACATACATCCAAGTGTCGGTGACGTGTTTTACCTTCGAATGCTTTTGTCACATCAAAAAGGTTGTAGGTCATTCGTAGACATACGAACCGTTGCTGGTGAAGTCCTTCCAACATATCGCATAGCGTGCGAGAAACTCGGCTTACTTGGAGATGATAATGAATGGTCGCTTGCGATAGAGGAAGCTGCTACGTGGGCAAATGCTTCTGAATTAAGGTCTTTATTCACTCATATGCTTCTGTTTTGTGAGATGTCAAACCCCAAAAAACTCTTCGATCAACAATGGAAAAAAATGAGTGATGATGCAAGTCATATACATGGCATAGTAAATGATGAAGACCAAATGCAATATGTTCTTTATGAAATTGAGTTTTTGTTACATTCTGGAACACCATCGACTTCATTGTCTGATTACGGATTACCCATGCCTAAACCAGAAGTGCTTGCATCATTGACTAATCGACTGCTGATGGAAGAGAGAAATTACGATAGACAAACACTGAGAATTGAGCATGAGTCATTCCGCTCCAGCCTACATCCAGAGCAAAATTATATTTATGAACATGTGATGACATCTTTATCACTAAACAGACAAGTTTTGGCATTTGTTTATGGGCACGGTGGGACTGGAAATACTTTCCTATGGAAAACAATTATTGCTAGACTACGTTCTGATGGCAACATTGTTTTGGCAGTTGCAGCCTTAGGTATTGCTTCGTTGTTACTTCCCTCTGGCAGAATAGCACATTCACGATTTAAAATACCGATAGACCTGACCGATGAATCACTATGTTATATAAAGAAAAAGACACAACTCGCTCAGCTGCTAACAGAAACCTCACTTATAGTTTGGGATGAGGCTCCAATGAATGATCGCCGATGCTTTGAATCATTAGACAAAAGCCTAAAAGATTTATTAGGTGATTGTAGCAGGCCATTCGGTGGCAAATCAGTCCTCTTAGGTGGCGATTTCCGCCAGACTTTACCCGTTAAACCAAAAGCATCTAAAACATAAATCTTAAACTCGGCATTACCTAGGTCGTATCTATGGCGTTACTTCAACGTTTACAAGTTGACCGAGAACATGCGACTACAACGGCCAAACATGGATTTAGCAAACACTCAAGTTGCTTCCTGCTCAACATGGCTACTGAAGGTGGGTGACGGGGTATTAGGCACACCAAACGATGATGACCCCGCTTAACACAAAACAAATTGAAATACTGTCAGACTACATGATACCTCCAGGCGATAATGCTATCAAAGAACTCACTCGATTCATCTACGATTGCCCAACTCTTGAGAATCCAACTGCTCAAAGTCTCTTTGAAAAAGCAATAGTCTGCCCAAAAAATGATACCGTGGATGAAATAAATACAATGGTTCTCGGCATGACTCCGGGAAATAGCAAGACTTATCTGAGCACAGACTCAATAATCCCACGTGTCGTCTGCCATGGCGATATCGACTTGCTCTATCCAACGGAATACCTAGATATGCTGAATTTCAACGGTTTGCCCCCACATGAATTAGAGCTAAAGGTTAATGCTCCAGTAATACTTATTCGTAACATCAATCAAACATCTGGACTTTGCAATGGCACAAGGATGATCGTCACTCAACTATTGTCCAGGGTCATTGAGGCACAAATTATGACCGGTACAGCAATAGGACGACATGTCTATATACCTCGAATCACGTTGACTCGCTTAGATGAACAACTTCCTTTCACTTTCAAAAGAAAACAATTTCCACTAAAACTTTGTTATGCAATGACGATAAACAAAAGTCAAGATCAATCACTAAACAAAATTGGTATCTATCTTCCTGAACCAGTGTTTGGACATGGTCAACTCTATGTGGCACTTTCACGTGCCACATCTCCGCAATCACTGAAAATTTTATGTGTTCCAAATGCTAATGCGCCACAAAATTTTACGAAAAATATAGTTTACTCAGACTTTTTAAAGGAAATAGATGACGCTTTGGCCAATAACTAGGAAACCTGTATGATTGATGCGTGTGAAGTGTCGTTAGTTTTTAATGTATATATTAAGCCCTTTTTAACACTTTTTTAGTCAAGTTTTAAATTTATAAAACACGATATTTACTAACACTAAACACACATATGGGCAAGTGCACCCATCGTGAGCGTAGTATAGTGTTGGTAAGATACCGAGGTCGTCCAAGGACACAAGAGCTTTTAGTACCGGTTTATCCTCAATGTCTAATCAAATCAAAAGGTTTAGAAAAATGTTTTAAACTAAGAAAAATAAAAACTAACTAAAATGCTGAAAATAAAAATAAAAGTAAAAATAGATAGACAAGATGAATCACTTGGTTCCGACTCGTGTATAGTGTAACCTTTGATTATTTCCGCACTTTTGCACTTGTTTAAGAGATTATCTTAGTTATTGTAGTAGGCCCCTCTTTTGGAGGTGACGTTACCCTCAACCCAGTAGTTTGAGTCAGCAAGGATACAATCCTAAAGGGTCGGATTATTGAAAGATAATTAATTAAGTTATTAATGCAAATTATGGTAGGCCCCTCTTTTGAAGGTGACGTTACCCTCGACTAAGTAGTCTGAGTCAGCAGGGATACAGTCCTAAGTAGCCGGGTTATAGTATTAATAGTAGTTTAACTTATAAGGGGATCAAAGAGTTTGGACCCCCGACATCCAATACCGTTAAGTATTGAAGGAGGTCCTACTAAATTTGACCCAGGTCCCTTGCAGGATCTCTAAACGCTGAACAACGGCAAGACTCTTACCAAACCGTTCCCTTAACCCCCGACCAGGTAGCCAACATACCTCCATATAGACCGTGGAGATATGAATGGTGAAAATCTTTTATTTTATATAGACAGTAAAATAATGTCAAGACACCACGGACAAAGGATAAGGAAGAATCACCTTCAACATAAGAAACTAGTTATTAAAGTCATTAATACAAAACCAAGTAAAAAGTGCGAAAAGATTGAAAATAAAAAGTATTACACTAAACACTTGTCTTCACCAAATGATGTAAGAGACTTAGGCAAACATGGCCTTGATTGTCAAGAACTCTTACGATCAATCTTGGATCCTGAGACGACTCACACACTCTATGATGGACAATGGATGATGGTGGTGGATGATGGTGTTATGGTGGTGGTGGGTGGTGGGTGAAGTGTGAGAGAGGTGGTGTGCCAAGGGATGGTTTGAGCTTGAGCCAAGCACTCCTATTTATAGGCTGAACAGAAGCTCGGGCACGGCCCCGTATCCACATCCTCTCTTTCTTCATTTAATGCAGCTTGTCTGTATTAGTTGACCATGCCCCCATGTCTGCTTAGCACGACCCCGTGTGCAGAAGAATCTTTGTACTATGAAGATTTGCCTGGATTCTTCGAATCTTATAGTTGACCACGGCCTTGTGTCTGCTGAGCACGGCCCCGTGGTGGGCAATAGAAGCTTCTACCACTTTGTCTTTTCTGCTGACACTTGGGCACGCCCCCGTGCTGGCTGAGCACGGGGCGTGTTCAGTCTTATGTCTTCTTGTTTTGCTTGGGAAGATGCTGTCGTGGGGTCGGGCATGTCACGTTTGTTCCTTTTCTTGTATTTATGTTGGATTTTGCTGTCTTTTTGCTTCTTTTGTTAATTTGAGCTCATTTAATCCTGAAAATACAAAAGGAAGATAAAAGCACACTTTTTCCAACATTAGTACTAAAAAAGGGTTAGTTTTATGCCACAATTGATGTAATTTATATGTTGCATTTTGCACACATCAAATACCCCCACACTTGAATCTTTGCTTGTCCTCAAGCAAAACTCTTTATAATGTGGCTTTACACTCCCAAATGGAATGGGTAGAGAAGAAGGTTTTTGGGCTTGTCATAGAGTGTCGGGATTTCCAAGATTCTTTATTTAGTTTTATTTTTATTTATTTACAATCCTATTCGTCATGATTTATTTAAAACTTTTCATAAGATAAATTACTTATTAGGGCATAACATGCCTCTTTAAAATTCTATTTATATACAAGTTCACATACCTCACGGGGATCACTCAACACTCGACCGAAAATGTATTTTTGTGGATCACTCGAGAGCGGCATGGAACTTACTCCTACCATAGGCTTGCCAAGCAATCAATCCTCCTCCTTTTTAACTTATATACCTTTGTAAATATCAAGAGGACTTTTTGGGTGAAGGGTTAGGCTTGGGTTAAAGGTAGGTGGTTGGGTTAGTGGTTAGTAGAAAAAGGGCGAAAAGCGTAACAAGCGTCGGTTTTCGTAAGACTTTTTATTTTTGTAACTTTTATTTTGATGAAGCTATTATTCAAACAAAGTTATTTTTGATGAACTTGTTTGTTTATTTTCTTTTGCTTCATAATCAACATTTTTTTTTTGAAAAGTCATACGAAAAACCGAGCTAGTTACTAAAATAAAGGGTTAAAAATGAAAAAGGTTTTGGTGGGTGAAAGGGTGTTTGGTTTGGGTTATGAAATGAAAAGGTTTAGGCTCAAAGGGGCTAACTAGGGGGATTTTGGGTAGGTGGTAAAAAAAAATAATGGTGTAGAAATAAAAAGGGTTAGTCCTAATGCCTCCATCATTTACTTACTCGGGTTTAAGTTGGTAAGGACCGGGAATGTATCGTCATGGCAAGTTCTAGAGTCGTAAGAACCAAGCGGCTATTCACACAAGAAACGAAAAATGAGCATTTAGTTTAATGATATGTAATTGTATGCTCAATAAAGGCTCAAAACTCACTTTTGTGGGAATGGGTTTTTTTTATGTGATCAAATATATATAATCAAATTTTAACTAAGCTTGTCATGCCTTTTCATAATTTTCTTATGTTGGTTCTTTTTATCACGACGCTATCGGTTGTAAATTTGTAAAAATATAACCTTTTTAGAACTTGAAATTCCCAAGTTAAACCTAGACAAGTAAAAAAAATGAAAATTTTTGAAATTTTTTTTTGGGGTGATTAGCGGTTCCAATAGAGTTTTGTGTAAGGCTTGTATTTAGGACTTGCAAGATTCAAGGTTTTAGTATCCCCCCACACTTAAATTGCACATTTTCCTCAATGTGTCCCAAAAATAAGTTTTTAGGTTGATTGAATATGTAAAAAGGTGTGAAAAGCAAAAAAAAATTTGTGTTACTGGGCGCTGAACACAGCCCCGTGGTGTCCAGGCACGGCCCCGTGTTCAAGTGCCAGTAACAAAATTAAATCAAGAGAAACAGAAGCCTGGACACGGGGGCGTGTTGGGTGAACACGGCCCATGTCCAGTTTACCTGAACTGGGTATTTCTGCAGACTGTGCAGCACGGGGCCGTGTTGGGTGGACACGGCTCGTGCCGAACTTACTGTAAGCGAAAAAATTTTGTCGGATGGTCCTGTTTTCCTGCATGGGGTGCTGGTTCAAGTTTCCCTTGTATCCTTTTGCCATCTCAAGTGTGTTTTATTCATTTCAACACCATCCAAACACCAAATTTACTAAAACCATCATTCATTAAGTCATAGAGAATTACATAAAAGTCCTAAAAATTAAAATACTGATAGTTAGGTCAAAGAAACACAAGAAATCTAAACCAAGAAGTTCTAGCCTACTACTTATTCTATCAGCAAAATTTCCGAAAAGGTAAACCTCTCGGTTAAATGTGGCTTGAAAAACTTCTTTTTCCGGGCATGGGTTTCTCACACGCCGGCGAGCCATTCTTCGATCTCCCTAGGGAGAAGAAAAGCGGGCTCATTGGCATTGGTTTGAGGAGGTGCAACTTCCACTGGGACTTCTTGAAGTTCTTCAAGAGGAGGTTCCGCTGGAATGTCGTCCCAACCGGTAGGATTGTGGATTCCAAGTGCTAGGTTCCAATCCTCTTGAGGGAGGATTGGTTCCATGGGAGGTGTTACAAGAATGTTTAACCTCTGGTGCAAGAGGTTTATTTCTTGAAAACTGGTTTCCAACCCCACCGAAAGATAATTTATACGGTCTATGAGGACCTCCTCTACTGAAGTCATCTCGTCAAGGGCTTCACGTAGCGCCATCACGTATCTTACGAGAGTTGCTTCAATCGATGGCCTCCTTTCCCTTCGACTGTTTCTGGAGTGCGCAGAAGAGGTTCCACTATTTTGGCTAGACATTCTATGAAAACAAACTACAAATAGTTCGTTTTAATGAAACAGTACCACGGACACGGCCCCGTGCTTAATGAGCACGACCCCGTGTTCAACTTTATGCAGTTTTTTAGAACAAGGAATCTTGGAGTTTCAAATTATTTTCCCAACTTATGAAGCATTTTTGAACAAAAATAACTTAAAAAATGTTGTGTAACTTATTTTTAACAAGATTCCTTGAACAAAAACTCAACAATCATCACAATGAAGCTCGAAATCAAGCTTCAATGGAGGTGTTGTTGCAAGAAAGGTGAAGAAGAAGGTAATGGATAAAAGAGGAAAGGACAAGATGTTTGTTAGAACCTTCTTTTAGAACATACCTAGGATGGTAAGTTAGAAAATCCTTTCAAATCTCTGTCCCTGGATGGTCCAAATGTGCAGGATTCTTGGCTGCATTTATAGAAAACGACAGCATGCTGGACACGGCCCCGTGTCGGCTGGACACGGCCCCGTGTGCAGGCAAGATCCTGACACGTTTTGTCCGTATTCTGACAAAAGTCAGAAGGGAATCTTTTGGTGGACACGGGGGCGTGTTGACCTGGGCACGGCCCCGTGTCGGAAGGCTGATTTATGAAGTGTGTCTATTTTTAAGGAACTTTTCGGGATCGGGCGATTCCTTACTGGATGGAACAACCCCAAAGTGCCTAAGATACCTTAGTTGATCTAGATTAAGACGAGAATGCAAGAGGTTGTCGGTGAGGGTGATTCCTATGCTATATGTAGGTGGACAAGTCCAACCCTTTTCCGGGCTCTCGTTAAAGAAGGTGTATGTCGAATCGCTCAGGTCTATGTATGCATCGAACGAAGTCGATGGGGAGTCCTTCACGGCACAATCGACACAGGGACGACTATCGCTCAAGTCCTCACTAGAGTTAGAAGTATCGTCGGAAACAACGAAGTTGTTTGAATGTGATTCCAACACTTCTTCTTGGTTATCATTTTGAGATAAATTATTGAAATCTATCCTAAGTTCTTTTAACTAATTAAGAATTAGGTTTTCTAATTGAAAAAGTTCATCAAGAAGCATTTCTCCTAGAAAATCTGGTTGGGAGCATTCGAGGGAGCGATAGGGATTATTTTTACTTTCGCCCCTCTTAAGGTTACAAGGAGACGATGTGTCTATATAGTGGGGCTTATAATTTAGAAAATAACATTCTAATTCCTCATGGGTACCACCACATAATTGACACCACGCACCATAAGAGTGCCGAAAGTAAAAATTATCAGTATCACTCATGTTCGTGTCAGAAATTACCAACCGTCGGGATCTTACGGTTCTGTTTTCAGTAACTGAATCTTGGGCACGGGGGCGTGTTGAGTGGGCTGTCCCATGTTCAGCTTACTGTCTGACTTAAAACAGGATTGCCAGTTCCAATGATTGGGCACGGGGGGTGTTCAGCGGGCACGGCCCGTGCTGAGTTCTGCAGAAGCTGAAAAATTAAGAAAAATCCTAAAAAAAATGAAAAATAAGAAAAAGGATTAGGCCGCTGATTCCTAACTTTCTTAAAATCCTTGTGTCCCCGGCAACGGCACCAAAAACTTGATGCGTGTGAAGTGTCGTTAGTTTTTAATGTATATATTAAGCCCTTTTTAACACTTTTTTAGTCAAGTTTTAAATTTATAAAACACGATATTTACTAACACTAAACACACATATGGGCAAGTGCACCCATCGTGAGCGTAGTATAGTGTTGGTAAGATACCGAGGTCGTCCAAGGACACAAGAGCTTTTAGTACCGGTTTATCCTCAACGTCTAATCAAATCAAAAAGTTTAGAAAAATGTTTTAAACTAAGAAAAATAAAAACTAACTAAAATGCTGAAAATAAAAATAAAAGTAAAAACAGATAGACAAGATGAATCACTTGGTTCCGACTCGTGTATAGTGTAACCTTTGATTATTTCCGCACTTTTGCACTTGTTTAAGAGATTATCTTAGTTATTGTAGTAGGCCCCTCTTTTGGAGGTGACGTTACCCTCAACCCAGTAGTTTGAGTCAGCAAGGATACAATCCTAAAGGGTCGGATTATTGAAAGATAATTAATTAAGTTATTAATGCAAATTATGGTAGGCCCCTCTTTTGAAGGTGACGTTACCCTCGACTAAGTAGTCTGAGTCAGCAGGGATACAGTCCTAAGTAGCCGGGTTATAGTATTAATAGTAGTTTAACTTATGAGGGGATCAAAGAGTTTGGACCCCCGCCATCCAATACCGTTAAGTATTGAAGGAGGTCCTACTAAATTTGACCCAGGTCCCTTGCAGGATCTCTAAACGCTGAACAACGACAAGACTCTTACCAAACCGTTCCCTTAACCCCTGACCAGGTAGCCAACATACCTCCATATAGACCGTGGAGATATGAATGGTGAAAATCTTTTATTTTATATAGACAGTAAAATAATGTCAAGACACCACGGACAAACGATAAGGAAGAATCACCTTCAACATAAGAAACTAGTTATTAAAGTCATTAATACAAAACCAAGTAAAAAGTGCGAAAAGATTGAAAATAAAAAGTATTACACTAGACACTTGTCTTAACCAAGTGATGTAAGAGACTTAGGCAAACATGGCCTTGATTGTCAAGAACTCTTACGATCAATCTTGGATCCCGAGACGACTCACACACTCTATGATGGACAATGGATGATGGTGTTATGGTGGTGGTGGGTGGTGGGTGAAGTGTGAGAGAGGTGGTGTGCCAAGGGATGGTTTGAGCTTGAGCCAAGCACTCCTATTTATAGGCTGAACAGAAGCTCGGGCACGGCCCCGTGTCCAATGGGCACGGCCCCGTGTCCACATCCTTTCTTTCTTCATTTAATGCAGCTTGTCTGTATTAGTTGACCACGCCCCCATGTCTGCTGAGCACGACCCCGTGTGCAGAAGAATCTTTGTACTATGAAGATTTGCCTGGATTTTGCGAATCTTATAGTTGACCACGGCCCCGTGTCCGCTGAGCACGGTCCCGTGGTAGGCAATAGAAGCTTCTACCACTTTGTCTTTTCTGCTGACACTTGGGCACGCCCCCGTGCTGGCTGAGCACGGGGCGTGTTCAGTCTTCTGTCTTCTTGTTTTGCTTGGGAAGATGCTGTCGTGGGGTCGGGCATGTCACGTTTGTTCCTTTTCTTGTATTTATGTTGGATTTTCCTGTCTTTTTGCTTCTTTTGTTAATTTGAGCTCTTTTAATCCTGAAAATACAAAAGGAAGACAAAAGCACACCTTTTCCAACATTAGTACTAAAAAAAGGGTTAGTTTTATGCCACAATTGATGTAATTTATATGTTGCATTTTGCACACATCAATGATCATTACAAGGTTAAGCCATTTCTCAAAGACGGCGTAATAGACTACACTTTATATTGTTTAATAATAATATGCCTATTTTCTAGCTACCCTAGATTATTATGCTCGCTAATTCATAACAATATCGTCAGCTCTTTCTTTTTTATATACCTAGATATCTTACTAGACTTGACCAGTGACCAATAGGCGGTTCTAAAGATAACAAGCAACATACTAATCTTACAGTAAGCGTAATATCTAAAGAACTATGTATTAGATACCCTTTTATCACTTAATAATTTCCCAACTGCATAACCATTTGTTGATGCATTTTACTTTTCCATTCACTAACTGATTTATTTGCACTAACTTCCTTTTTTTCCCAACAGGAACATATTTGACATCTTCTCCCTTTGGAACCTATACCAAAAGTATGTTCTTTTTTTTCCCATCTTGCTTACCTTCCCGTATAATGACTCAATATAAAAACCACTGTTACTTACGCACTATATTCCTCAGGACATAAATGATGCAGCAAATTGTTGATGTTAAACCCAATCAAGTGCCCCTTCCACTACACATAAGAGTCATCAAGAAGTGGAAAACGCAGACGATGGATTATCTGAAATCACAAACAACGGATCAAGATTTGTGCTACCTTTTTGTAGACAAACATGTATGTTAAATAAAGATATATATATATACATATATATATATATATACCATTATGACCATTTATAACACATAATTTAGTTTAACTATGAACTACCCACATGGAGCTGCAATAGAGGCAACTGCCAACCCAAAGAAAGAGGCTGATTTTGATTCAAAGTTAAAAATTGGCTCATGCTACAAGGTAAGTGAATACATTGCAATAAAATCTCGAGAATACATGAAGGTCATCCCACATGATGCAACTCTAAGGCTTGGGCTACAGCAATTTTTGAACCGCTTCACGACGACAACATACCAACTTACTATTACAATTTTGCAACTTATGATATGCTTGCAAGTCGAAAGGCAAATCCAAAACCATTAACAGGTAGTAACAACGCTTTTGTCTTTTGTAAGCATCAGAGCAAAACTAGGCATTTGAATTCGTGATGAAACAAAAATAAAAATTGGGCCTTAGTTTCTTATCATTAGTCAACTGAATAGTATGTACCTGAGATGTCACTTCAAACAGAAATTTGGGTCGTTTCAAGTGTTGAAAAATTGGGATAGATGAGGTTGTTTATACAAGAATAAAACTTGCTGGCAATGGATTACTTTGATGTTTTTTTTTTTTTGCAACAAACACGCCTATTAAATAAATAGATACAGGGGCTGAGCATTTTTCAGAAACCGACCCGATCCGACCCTAAACCGAATAATAAACAGAGATATTCGAGTTTCGGTACGGGTCATTCGGTTAACCCGTAGAGGACGTTCAGGATGTGGGCCATTGTATCTATAAATTCATGAAAAGAATTTCGTCTCCTCCTTTGATTATTTTTTTGTTCCATTTTCTTTTGGCAAAATGATACTAACTTTCTTTAATAAGGCTATCAATGTTGCAAAGCATCAAATTTTCAAGAACCCTAGAAATAATTGTAATAAACAAAGAATAAAAGAATTTATTAAATTAAATATAGGTTTTTTTCTCTGCCAGATTTCAGTTTTACAAATAAATGAATAATATCTTAACGTCTCATAACAAACATTTATACAGATTACATAGGACGTGTGGAAACAGTATCTCCTCCGTTAAGAAGGGCAGGCAAGATTATCAAGAAGGTTAAAATCCAAGATGAATGGTTAGTAGTTCGCATAACTAAAACATAACATTTTCATATTAGACTTAATTACAAATAATATGCTCTATTTTCTTTTATCACATACTTACCGGAACAGGATGAATGAAATTGAGATCACTTTCTGGGCGCAAACGATGTTTCCGTATGAAAAAGAAAATGCATTGGGCCAGCTGCTCGCAGTTACAGCAACCATCGTAACAGTGTTCCAGGGTAAGTTGCAAACCATTACACCTCACCTCCTTTATTATAGAAATTTCGTGTATGTATTAACAACAAACTTGTCCCTTTATAAGAAAATCTCCCGTTAGAATCTACTGATGCAACAACGGCAGTTCTAAACCCACCCATTCCAGAACTACAAAGCTACATTTACAAGTAAGTATTTGCGTCTTAACAACATAATTTCATCCAAGGTGCTTCAAATATAGAAACACTAATGATGTCCTCATTTTCAATTATCAGCTAATACATCAAAAATCAAAGAAGTCCATAACCATTTCATAGCAATATATAGTTTTCAATTTTTCATATGCATGCTTTACCTCAAACAATTAATATTAAATGGTAAACTCACAATTATAGATTTAGCAAATTGGAAAGATCAGAAACAGTTGGACAAAAGAAACCAGTACTTCCAATAGCCGAAATCAAAGCCAAGTACAAGCAAGATACAACGGTACAACTTACTCTCCTTTTACTTTATGCTATTGGTAAATAAATTGTCTGTAACGTACTATATTGAAACACATGGATTGACCAAATACAGCGAACCAAGTTTACCTGCAAGGCAACAGTGACAGAAATCACTGAAGATCGTAAATGGTTTTATGTTACATGTCCAAAGTGCAAAGGCAAAGTCCACTTACAAAGGGCTGACATTCCACGCTTCGTATGCGAAGACGATGGCCATGTTCCTAACCCATCTTTCATGTAAGTCTCCTTGAACTCTCATATAAAAAACACATAATGTATGACTGAAATAACAATTGACCTCCAATCTTTAGGTATTGTGTTAACACAACTATAGAGGATGAAAGTACAAAGCAAAGGCTGTTTTCTTCAACGAAGCAATGGGGCAAATGCTAGATAAATCTTCCTACAACATGGTAGTCAAAGACGGACACACAGATCCGGAAATTATACCTGCAGATATTTATAAGCTCAGGGAAAAACTGCAGTTTTAGACATCTCAATGAAACAAGACAACTCAATGGCCGTAAACAAAGCTGGAATACCACCGGCCATAATTCCAGCAACCCCAGATCCTAAAACAACAACTACCAAAAGAGGCGCACCGGATTCGCCAAGTATATGCAAATATATCCACATTTTTTTAAAAAGTCAAATGCATAAAACTACCTATAAAATCCTTTTACTATTACACAGACGATAAAACACCGGGAAAGCAGGCAAAGAAGTAAAAGGACAACGGGGAAAGTAACATTTTTGTCGGTCCTTGCCGATTTTGCGCCTTCATAAAGGCTCTCTTTTGCAACACACATACAAGAACAACGAATGCTTTGGCTCTAGCACAATATTTTGGCATCAGGACATCTCACTTCACAGAAGACATCAACAACGCTGCAAAACTATGAAAGCAACAAGCAAGGACCATAACTTTAAAACTCAAAATTGTAGTATAATCCTAATGTAACCTACTACCTCTATATGTACTCTTATTTCAGTTTTCTTAATGTTTATACCAGTAATTATCACCTAATGCATATGCGCCGCATCGCGCGCGGGCACAATCCCTAGTTACTATAAAACTTGTATCTTTATTCCATATCCGTCCTCTTCAAATGTCAATGATAATCGTCAAAACGACCACATTAGATTTTATTAATAATTCATAATGTATATTTGGGAAATTAATTGAATACACATTTGTTGTATATAAAACATAAATGATACGAGAAAACGACCCATTGAATTTAACCTTTTACCCAATAATCATGGCAGTTGGGTACAAATCAAATTGTGGTTCTCGTCCCTTTTTACTAACCAATCTCGTTGAATTTTTGTATTTGTTTTCCAAGTTACAACTATATAAAATATGGTTGTATGTAGCAGCGTAAATCGATTGAGCATTTTTTATGCCGGATGAGAATGAAAGCATATGTAGAAAAAGTTATATTCCGACCTCTCAATTAAAAAGGTAGTGATAACATCGTTTCACCCATGGTTATATATGTATAAACGATAAAAATATTTTAATAACATAAAATTAGACCGTGGGGTATGGTGGGGCTTGGGTTGGGGGCATGAGTTGACACGTGGAATTCGAGCCCTCCAACCGCTTAGTGACGTGTCTGTGGGGTATGGCGGGGCGTGGGTGCACCGCGTGGGTTGGCAGGTTATTAATATATATATATATATATAATTTAAAACCCAAGGCGAATAGGAGGCCGCCACATCAAACCCAAGTCCGCCCCACGCCCGGCTTCAAACCCAAGCCCCAAGGGCCACGCCCCAAACCAAGCCCACCCGGGATGGTGGCTTGGGCGTTTTCCCCCAACCCAAGCCCCATACCCCACAGTCTTATGGGGTAGTCTTATTATAATACGTCATTCAACAAAGTAACAAAGATAAGCAAGTTAGTGCATATTCAACAAAGATAAGCAAGTTAGTAGATAATAATATTTATACCCTAGTAGTGTATATATTTTTTTTTGAACCACGACTTTCTTATATTAGGCTACTGTACTTCCTAAATTGGAGAGCCTCGTTGCCCCACTTCAGTTAGACTATGTTGTCTTAATCGGGCTCATGTTGGCTTTAGAGTTTAACTTAGGCGTTCCGTCGGGAAACCATACCGTCGACCGTCACTTGACAGATGTTGTGTCACCACAAGAGCTGAACAATCTTTGACGTAACACACGGTGGAACGAAAACCCGGGTGGGCTCATGATAGAACCGACACCTTTGCAAGGAGACTAGGCTCTATCCATCATTACCTAATCCACCAAAAGAACACAAGTAAAGATTGAACTTGAGCCTTCATTAGAGAACCCAAGCCTTCCTGATATTAGGCCACAAGTGGTGGATCCCTAGTTGTGTGTATATATGAAAACTTATGATAAATTGAATTTGAGTAGCTATATCATAAATGATGGTAGGGTATGATCATCAAATTCATGTGACCCTACATGAAAGTATGATTGGAACATATCCGCATTAATTCCATGAGTTCTATTTCCAACATCCATGACTTATATTTTCAACTTTTAAATGGTTTACGGGTCAAAAAATGCAACAAAGATTTGAAATTAGTGGCAGATTATAGTCAAATATAAATAGATATGTATGCATGTCTATATATTTATATATTACATACTAGGTTATAACCCCGTGTATTACACGGGTCGAATAAATGAATTTTATATACTAAATAATAAAACAATATATCTTTAACAACTTCTTTTATTGCACGAGTTGAATAAATATAAATTTATATATTAAATAATAAAATTTATATCTATAACAACCATATTGTACGGTTTGAATAAATATAATTTTATATACCAAATAAAAAAGCTATATCTTTAAAACCGCTTGTTTTACACGAGTTGAATAAATGTAATATTGTTTACCAAATAATAATATAATACATCTTTAAGAAACCTCATTTATTACACGGGTTGAATAAATGTAATTTTATATACCAAATAATAAAAAAAAGTTACATCTTTAAAAATATGTGTATTACACGGGTTGAATAAATGTAATTTTCGTTACTAAATAATAAAAAAATATTTATCCTTAAAAAACCCCGTGTATTGTACGAATTGAATAAATCTAATTTTATATATCAAATAATAAAAAGTTATAACTTAAAAAACCTCATCTATTACACGGGTCGAATAAATGTAATTTTGTATAGTAAATAATAAAAAGGTATATCTATAAAAAAAACCACGTGTATTACACGGGTTTAATAAATCTAATTTTATATACCAATAATAAAAAAAGTCATATCTTTCAATACACTAATGGATAATACGCGATAGATATGGTGATTGTGAAGATGGTTCTTGAAAAGAAGATATGTTATTCAAGAAGTAAATCAACATCTATTTGAGTGATAAAATGTTGGTACCAATTCCGAAATATTGATTTATAAATGCTTACAATGAATGATAGGTGTTACACATTAATGTTTTATTATATAGTATAGTATAAATATATATTTATACTGATATAAATAGATTATTATATTGTAGTAAAATTTGTTAACAAAGTCACAATAAATTTAACCCTATATTTAAAACTTGTAAATGTAACGAAGTCTCAATAAATTTAACCATTTAGTTAAAACTTGTAAATGTAGAAATGATAAATAATATTAGTTAATTTTATTTTAAGTTTCGTAAAATCTATTTGATACCAAACTAAACAAAACGTTCAAATATATAGTTAATATCAAGAGTAAATTACGATTTTGGCCCCTGTGGTGAATCACTTTTACCCTTTTAGCCAAAAAACGATCTTTTAACATCTGAGCCCACAACGTCTTTTTTTCTAACCCTTTTGCCCCCTACCAAAATTGTTAGAAAAAAAAGACGTTGGGGTCCAAAAGGGTTAGAAAAAAAGAAGTTGAGGGCTCAGATGTTAAAAAATTTCTTTTTGGGCTAAAAGGGTAAAAGTGATATAACCACATGGGCCAAAATCGTAATTTACTCTAATATCAAATTAGATAACTAAGTTTGAATTTGAAGTAAATAGATAAATATAAAAGTAATAATTAAACTAAATAATATTTTGTAGGGGGATTATCTATAATTAATTAGAAGAGATTAAATTAAAATTATAATTATCCATAAGAAATGGCCTAATATGATGACAAGTGTCCTCAAAGTGGTTTCTTTTATTATATGTATAGATTTGCTTTGTTTTTAAAATCAATAATATGTGGAATATCTATGAGAACAATACAAGACATATGCAGGGCCGGCTCAATCAATTGTGAGGCCCAAAACAAACTAAAAATTTGAGGCCCTTGTAAAAAGAAAAAAAATGCTTAAAATAAAGTTTATATAAACATGAAGTTACAATACACGTTACCGGTATCGAGTAAAAAGAAAAAAAGAACGCTTAAAGTAAAGTTTATATAACAGAAGGTTTAGACATCTCTAGGATCCTGTAAATGTCCTTTTTGTTTATCATAAACATCCAACAAAGATTAGACTATTAGTAAGGCTAATGTTGCTGAAACCAAATAAACTTCATGTACCAAATGCTTAAACAATTATATAATGGTCTAGTTAATCTTTTCACTTATGTCAACTAATGAAAAGAAATAAAAAAATCTGTTATATAAATTAACGGGGAAAGATCCACTAAAAAGTGAATTTTGCCTAAGTAACTTAAGAAGGATTGTGATGATGACATGTGGCACTCCTAATAAACAGAAATGAAGGGCATTTTGGCCCTTATAAATAGGAGTGAAAATGACATGTGGCACCTCTTTAAAAAAAATACAACAAAAAATCTATTAGAAAAAATCTAGTACAAAAAATGTAGTACAAAAAAAACCTAGTACAAAAAAATATAGCACGAAAAAATTTAGCAAAAAATGTAGTACAAAAAAATTCAGCACAAAAAAAATTGAGAAAAAAATAATTTAAGACAAAAATCCAGTACAAAAAATTTAGCACAAAAATATAGCATAAAAATCTAGCACAAAAAAATGTTATACAACATAGAAATACAACACATTTTAATGGGGTTTTTTTAGTATCATATTTTATATAGCAATATGGTACTCAAATTAAATATAAAAAGACGCTCGATTTTACGGTGAAATTTTTATGAAAAAATAATGTCGTGTAAAAAAATTATGAACGTTTAAAAATTGAGGGTGGAATATGCATGCACCTTGCATGTGGAGAGAGAAAGTCCATAAATAGGAGTTTCCCAAGATACCCTTGCACTCCTCTTTTCTCCTACACTTTCATCTTAGCCATTGAATTGAAAAATGAATGGTTAAGATTACTTCTCATCCTACTTAGGCATTCTCATCCTACTTAGGCAAAATAAACTTTTTATTTGATCTTACCCCTAAATTAACATCCAACAAGCTTTTAAACATCCAGTTACCCAATAATACGTAAATAAAAGAAAGAGTAAATTTCTGTTTTCGTCCCTGAGGTTTGTCCATTTTAACTAGTTTCGTCCAAAAATCTAATTTATAACAAATCCAGCCCTGAAGTTTGCATTTCTTAACGCTTTTCATCCCTAAGGGTGCTTTTTCATTTAATTCTTAGGGATGAAAAACGTTAAGAAATAGAAACCTTAGTGATGAAAAACGTTAAGAAATGCAAACCTTAGGGATGAAAAACGTTAAGAAATGCAAACCCCAGGGCTGGATTTGTTATAAATTAGATTTTTAGACGAAACTAGTTAAAATGGACAAACCTCAGGGACGAAAACAGTAATTTACTCTAAATAAAATGTAAAAATGGGGGCCTATAATGTGTGGAGGCCCAAAGCAAGAGCCTTGTTTGACTTACCCTTGGGCCGGGCCTGGACATATATATTTTGTGTTTCTTTTTCCAACTAATTATGACTAGTTTTGTAGGGTTTCGCATCTAAGCTTATATATTGCATAGTTTTTTTTTTTTTAATTCATGGTTCGGCATTCAAAAGTCAAAACTAGGTATTTAACAAAGTTAGCCCCCTTGCTTAGACCTGCGACAAAAATCTTACTGAACATGGGGATCGAACACCAATCTATTTGTGATAACAGCAAAGCTTATAACCAAATGGGCTAATCGATAGCTTAATATAATTAGCGACATTTATTTTATTTAACTTAAGTGACGACTTAACTTTATTTTTCTTCCATTTGTTAAAGCATTCACATCCTATCCACAATCTTCATCATCTACTCACAACCACTTTCGGAAAACATTAAAAAAATTATAGGGTGAACAATGTTTTTTTTTCAGTGGCGGAACTAGCCCAAAAAGTTAGGGGTATCCTAATTTTTTTTTTTAGGATCAGGGGTATCCTTTATATAACGGAAACGGAGTTGAGGGGTATTTTTACACTACGGAAATGGAGTTAAGGGGTATTTTTACACTACGGAGACGAGGTTGAGGGATAGCCCGTGCTACCCCTAATAACACTATAAGAGGGTTTTTTTTTTTTCATATTTTCAGATGAGCAATAACATTTTCTCTCTTCTCCACTCGCAAACCCTCATTGTCACACCCCAACCGATGGCGGAAACATCGGAGTGAGACGAAATAGATTGCAAGAGACTTCATAACACTATTTGTGTCACTATTTAAATTAACCATTTTCATTCCAAACATCAATTGTCAACATTACATAGAAATCTCAAATAACAACAAGTTCAACAAAAAGTACATAACCACATAACAAATTGATACAACATTTTAAACCTAAGACGTCTAAATGTGTATTTAGGCATCATTGCATCCTCATTTCATAGCATCATCATCCTTAACCTGTAACATGTTAAAATAAAGTTCAATGCAAAAGTAAAGGCCAGTACACAAGGTTTAAATAGTATAGCATAAGTATAAAGCATTTTACTCGAATCCACATGGCAATTTGTATACAAGGTAACTAGCATGCATGACATTACGTCTAAACCCAAAGTGTCCACTAGTATTTAGCATCCCTCGCCACAAAAGTGACGAGACCGTATAGTATATTGACTTAACAAACCCCCGTCGGGTGGTGTGCTACTCCTATAGCGCTATAATTGTCAAGCGAGGGTATAACATAGTAATGGCATAAAGCATGTATTATCTAGCATAACAAGTAGCATGTATATCGGATTGAGTTCGCAAAGTAAGTTTAAGTGTGTGTAAGTGTAATTGTTGTATGGTAACATGTTACAACCCAAAAGTGATTTAAAATGTAAATGGGTCGAGTGTACTCACGGTTTCTCAAAGTTGTTCCTTTGGTAATCCCGTGAAGAGTTGGAGGTTCAAAGCTTCCTTAGAACACTTTTATTTAGAACTCTTCGAGTTCTCTTCCTTGCTTGGAAGATTTTAAGAGAATTAGAGAGATTAAGAGGAGAAAGGTTAGAACACTTAGTGTTCTTTTAGAATTCTTAGAATTCTTGATTTAGAGAGATTAAGAGAAGATTGAGAGAAGAATGGTGTGAAGAAAATGGTAGAAGGAGGTTGGTATTTATAGGTAGAGAAGGTGGAAAAGGGTGAAATGTGATTGGTTAAAAAAAGTGGAAGAGGATTGATGAGGTGGAAAGATGATTGGAGGAGGTGGAAAAGGTGATTGAAGGAGGTGGAAAAGGTGATTGAAGGAGATGGAATGATGATTGGTATATTTCTTGGTATTTCTTGAGTATATATTATGTAATTGAGTATATAAAAAGTATAAAAGTATAATTCAAGTATTGAGGATGTGCGTATAAGTATTTATACGTAGAATTATGTCGGTTTGTGTATAAATACGTATTTAAATGATCGGTTGTGTGAATAAAAAAAATATGTATAAAATATGAATTTTTATTATGATTAACGCCTCGAATTGTGAGATTGCAATTAAAATACGAATGTAATGTTTCTAAAATTAGAATAAGAATACGAACATTTTTAAAATAGAAATACGAAGATACGAGGCGTTACAGTCTCCCCTACTTTAGGAAATTTCGTCCCGAAATTTATTCAAGAGGAAGACCTTGGAGAAAAGCATTTTTTGGCTAAAAGAATGATTGTCTAACATCGAGACTTGGAAGTTTGAGATGTTTTGAAAAGTATGAAGTTTTGAGGAACGAAAAAGATAGGTTTGTAAAAAGGTTTCGTTTGACCAAAATGAGTTGAGATGTTAAACATAAGTAAAAACACGTATGTGTGTGTATAGACAATCGAGTTTAAACAAGCTTGAATAACTAACGAAGATTTAGTTAAAATATGTTTTCTACGAATGAAAATTTTTGTGCAAAACGGTTCGTAGTGTGGTCACACGGTAGTTCGCATGAAAAGTTTCATTTGTTTTAAAGAGTATCAATAAATCTCAATTATGTAGATGAATTGTTTATCGGTGAGAAACGAGAAGGTTAGGTATTTTTAAATAAAGCGGTTTTGGAAGTAACGGCCAACTAAGTATGTTTGCGCATAAATAAGGAATGGAACATAGTTTTTAAGTGAGAAAGTATTTTAGTATTTGAACGTTTAAACCGATTGATTTGTAAACGAGGTTTGTATAAAAGACAAAGAATGACGAAGAATAAGGTGCGTATAAAAGTAAACGAACGAATGCGAGTTTAAGAATGACATAAGTAGTGCAAAAATAGTGCGTTAAGAATAAGGTCTCGTCGCGGATAATCGGATATAATGTGTTTGTGAGTTGTCTAAAGTTCATGTATTAGGTCTAAGTAGGTCTGCAAAACATCGAATTTCCCATGGCACATTTTAAGAAAGTTTGGTAACATGATGAAAACACTTATATATAGGAAGTACCAGCGGCGTATCCACCATGTTTTGACCATGTGACGTCCATTTCGTTATTCGCTGTCATGTTACGTTCCGTGTCTTACCATACACAGTAGTACACTCTATGGTTCTCATGAGCCAATCACTATAATCCCGTGTGCACCCACGATTATTTTGATCGTCTCATGATTCGCAAATCTTGTACTAGTTGGGTATGAATCAGGGTATACCTAATTAAAAAAAAGAATGTGTACGTATAGAAGTTTAGTATATAAGCAAGTCCGTGCTTAAGTATGTATAGGACTCACGTAAGCAAATTCTTCGGATTCCACTCGCGTACGGGTACGAATGTATGAATCATGAGTATGAATGAAAGTATGAGCATAAATATAAGTTTAGGTATGATTATTCACGTAAGTATGAGCATAGACATAAAACGTATGAGTAGTATGAGTATACGTATAAGCATGAAACGTATGAATATAAGTATAAGCATGAAACGTATGAATATAAATATAAATACGAGCATAAGTATAAAATGTATTGTTATGAGTATGAGTGTGAGTATGAATACTAATGATTGCGTATATAGTATTAATTGAAACATAACAAATTTAGGCATGTAATGGTGTTCAAAAGGTTGGGCATGTAAATACGGACGATAATCGTCTGGGAGGATCTGTTAGTTCTTTAATACATTTCACCTTATCATTTACTCGGTGTGGTCTAACTGGTCGTGCTAACTGATTATGATTCATAAACTTCATATTTATGATCATATATGTATTACTTGTAGGTAAAACACAAAATACAATAGAATGTATGTATTGAACAATTTAATCAAAAAAAAATGTTGATGGTCTATTATGATGTGAACAAGTTTACATTTGAAATAAATCATGTAATGAATCAAATTCAGACTCAGAACTATAAGGTGGTGGAGGTGGTAGAGTCAGTTGCATCCGAGCAGCTAATTGTCTTAGCCTGTCTTCCAACCATTTATTTCTTTCTGTCAGCCCTTTTATTTGTTGAGACAAATTTCGAACCTGATCGTTTAACCTAGTCACTTCAACTCCCATTGAATCTGGAGGTAGATTCATTTGAGGCACCGTACTTGGGCCTGCTATATCAGTTGGTGGCAGTTGTTGTTCTACTTCGTTTAATAGTGACTGGAAAAACTGTGGCTGTAATGGTGGTTGCAAAAATGATTCCGATGCTAACTGTTCTTGGATCATCACGTTTTCATAAGTTTCTTGCATCGTTGAATCCTCCTCGAAAACTAATGGTGAGAAGCTTGGTAAGACGTTCTGTGTTAATGGTTGGGATAGGTTAGTTGTAATATGTTCTTGTATGTATGGCAGCTGTGGTTGCATATCAAATCGATAAAAAGACGGTTGAGGAAGCTGCAACAATGATTGTTGTAAATTTTGTGTGGAGGTACTTTCTAAGATAACTGGAGCTCCCTCCGACTGGAATGGTTGAGTTGGTGTATAAATATGAACAGGGGTTAGCCTAATGGTGTTAAAATTTACAATCCCAGGTGCCTTTGGTGGAGATAATCCTTGGATAATCTGATCACTTAAGACACCTAATGATTTTGCTATTTTTGTAATGTAAGACCCTCCCATGAGACTTCTCAGAGGATTTGTTTGTTGACTAAAAAAATATGCAGCAAGTTCGTGGGCAATATTACAAGGAACTTGCTCAAAAATACTATGCAGATGGAAAAGTTCGGTTGAACTAACCCTTTGTTGATTATACTTGCGCCCCGTGATAGTGTTGGCTAAAACACGGTGCATATATCGATAACGAGGGTCTGTGAAGTTCATAGAATTATTGTTGCCACACCATTCTTTTGATGAATGGCATCGCCAATATTCTGTCATTTCCGCGGAGGAATAAGAGGTTGATGCCTCCGTAAAAATGGGTTGTTTAACTTCTTCATCTGTATATATGCCCAGATGAACTGCGAATTCTGTTAATGACATAGTATGAGGTTGTCCACAAAGTCGAAAATGAATGGATTCATTGGTAAGACTTTTATTATATTTGAAATAGAAAGTGGACAAGAACTCAAATACCAGTTCATCGTATGATGGTTCTAGGAAGTCGAAGAAACGGCGCCAGAGCGTATTATGTGGTAGTAATCTTGCTAGTAAACCACTAGGATCAAACATTCCCATTCGATGCCAATCGATACCGCTAACAGTAAGAACTTCAAGATTCTTGAGTTTTCGATGCCTCTCTCGAGTGGGTAATTCAATAAACCGAAGGAATGGATGAATTTTTGCTGCATTTGAAGATTCAGCATATGCTACTGAGAAATTTGCCATTTGAATATTGGGTTTTGTTGAACTAAGAAAAGTTTGGGTATGGGTTATTTTGGGTATGTGTTGGATTATATCAGAAGTTGTAGTTCTTGTGTAGATTAGCTCGAGTAGTGAGTTTCTCCGATGAGCTTGCTTCTCCGGCGAAGACTCCGGTCTCCGACGAGTGTGTGAGTGATACGAAAAGAATGGAGTTTAAGAGGGTGTTGTGGTGATGTGAGGAAGTAGAACGGTTCAGTTTTTATATCTTTTACAAATCTCGTAAAGTACGGAAATGATTTATGATGAGCTGTATGTGTGCTACCAAAAGTCTAGGTTCATGATTGAGTTAGAGAAGGAAACGCGCTAATCAAATCAATCACCGAAAATCGGTGTGAAAGGAAATAGAGTTTGTCGGCGATTCTGTTCTTGGCGGCAAAGATGAAAACGACATCGAAATTTTTTGCTCATTTAACATTTATAAGATATGATGTTGGAACAATATCAGGATGTTGGTGTAGTGGTTGTTATGCGCGACTTGATCTGGGTAGACTCAGGTTCGATACCTGCTGTCTCCCTTCTTTTTGTTTTTAAACCAATACAACATTCAATTACAACGACGGTCCTTTGACTAACATTAACTTAACTAACTGACGCTGACGGGGTTAAAGTGTAAATATTCAAAAATTGCACAAAAAGGGGGTCTTCTTTAAAGAACCGGCCCTTGTGGGATTCGAACTCGTGACCTCTCGTTTAGAACCGTAACGCCTTAACCAGTTTATCCTCTGTACAGAGCTGTTAGATATTGAAATTTAAATTCATATATACACAGTTAGGGTTTTCAGTTTATATAAGTTTAAAAATAACAGTTTTGGTCCCTACAGTTTAAGTTTAAGAAAATGACCATTTGAACCCTGGACTTTAAAATCACAATCAAATATATTTATTTCTTTTATAAATAAGTTTCAAAAATGATACAAAGGACCCTAAACTTGTAGTTTGCAAAATTACAAACTTAAAACGTAGGTTTGATTAAAACTTGGATTGTTCCAAAATGGAACTTTGACTAAACCGAAATAAATCAAAAGTCCTTTCGAATTAGGGAAACATGCTTTGGCCTATAGGTATTTTGTACTCTCATAGATAGTCCCCAGGTAGGCAAACGGGTCCATTACTTTGGATTTGTACGAATTGCCAGCCTAGACATGACGTCCCGACTACCGGTACTTACCCTTCCAGTTACTACACGTTTCCATTTGATCGAAAATTTGAAACTTTGGCGAGATTGAAAATCGAGGAGTGGAACCAGTCATCAAGGTGTGGATGTCAATCCTAGCTTGACAATTTCATCCCCAAAATGTGGTTTATTGAACGAAACAAGATAAAATCTCAAGTCGTCAACAGAGATCCACTAGAATATGAAGTGGAAATTCCCATCAAGATATGGATGTCACTCCTGGCTTGGTGGCGAATTTCGTGTAAAAGAATAGGTGGGTTGAGAGTCTTTCACCAAATTGTGGGTTTCACGCCTATTTTGGTGAAGTCGTCTCGTTTTTGTATTATAAGTGGATTCGAATTTAGTATAAATGAGTAAAAGACGTATGTTCAAAATAATAATAAGTATAGGCACATAAAGCATTTTAAGAAAATAACACGTAGGAGACATTTCAAGAATAACATGTAAAGATATTTCATAAAAGTAGCATGTGCAACAAGTATGGTCAAATTTTGGTGCTTAACTATAGACTAGGTCAAAAGCATGTCAATTTTCCTAATTCCCTATAGTTATGGCTCTGATACCAATCTGTCACACCCCAACCGATGGCGGAAACATCGAAGTAAGACGAAATAGATTGCAAGAGACTTCATAACACTATTTGTGTCACTATTTAAATTAACCATTTTCATTCCAAACATCAATTGTCAACATTACATAGAAATCTCAAATAACAACAAGTTCAACGAAAAGTACATAACCACATAACAAATTGATACAACATTTTAAACCTAAGACGTCTAAATGTGTATCTAAGCATCATTGCTACCTCATTTCATAGCATCATCATCCTTAACATGTAACATGTTAAAATAAAGTTCAATGCAAAAGCAAAGGCGAGTGCACAAGGTTTAAATAGTATAGCATAAGTATAAAGCATTTTACTCGAATCCACATGGCAATTTGTATACAAGGTAACTAGCATGCATGACATTACGTCTAAACCCAAAGTGTCCACTAGTATTTAGCATCCCTCGCCACAAAAGTGACGAGACCGTATAGTATATTGACTTAACAAACCCCCATCGGGTGGTGTGCTACTCCTATAGCGCTATAATTGTTAAGCGAGGGTATAACATAGTAATGGCATAAAGCATGTATTATCTAGCATAACAAGTAGCATGTATATCGGATTGAGTTCGCAAAGTAAGTTTAAGTGTGTGTAAGTGTAATTGTTGTATGGTAACATGTTACAACCCAAAAGTGGTTTAAAATGTAAATGGGTCGAGTGTACTAACGGTTTCTCAAAGTTGTTCCTTTGGTAATCCCGTGAAGAGTTGGAGGTTCAAAGCTTCCTTAGAACACTTTTATTTAGAACTCTTCGAGTTCTCTTCCTTGCTTGGAAGATTTTAAGAGAATTAGAGAGATTAAGAGGAGAAAGGTTAGAACACTTAGTGTTCTTTTAGAATTCTTAGAATTCTTGATTTAGAGAGATTAAGAGAAGATTGAGAGAAGAATGGTGTGAAGAAAATGGTAGAAGGAGGTTGGTATTTATAGGTAGAGAAGGTGGAAAAGGGTGAAATGTGATTGGTTAAAAAAAGTGGAAGATGATTGATGAGGTGGAAAGATGATTGGAGGAGGTGGAAAAGGTGATTGAAGGAGGTGGAAATGTGATTGAAGGAGATGGAAAGATGATTGGTATATTTCTTGGTATTTCTTGAGTATATATTATGTAACTAGGTTATCACCCGGGATTGCTTCCCGGGCAGCAAAAATTAATTTTAAATACTCAAAGTGTATACTTTAAATAACTTAAATAATGTGACGTATTAGGTAAGTTAATCACAAAGTGCATACCTTGTTTTTGGAGCATTCTATAAGCAAAAAGTTCCGCGGATTCGTGTCGTGGATTCAAAAGTAGATAAACGTCAAATAATAATGTCAAAATTGGACTGCTTCCCGGGCAGGTAAAATTAATTTATATTAATCGAATTATGTCGTTGAATAAAATGAAAAGACATGTTTTCAAACGTTATTAAATAAATTAAACTTCGGTGTCCATACTATGCTACTATGCGGTACCAAAGGCGGACTCAGGATTTTAATTATATTAATCAAATTATTTATATTGTTTTCACTGAATTCAATCAAACTCGTATTGTTTTCACTGAATTCGATAAAACTCGTATGTGCGATTGTCTGCCTTTAACACTTGAAGTATGAGTGTCTCTTAGAGAAATCATATAATTCAAAAAGATATGGTCACTCGTTTCCATGGACAGGTCACACCCCACACTGAATATTCTGAATACAGATACCTCAGTCAATCAAAGCCTCCTTTGAAGCTAAGTTACCATTTTCCGCTCTCCAGCTAAGTAATTCGCCTTCAAAGGAGCCCCCAAACAAACTGCTTAATACCATCAGGCTAGGCTGGTTACCTTACACCCCGATCTCCAACCGTATGTTTTTCGGTGAAAAACCCACCCCCAATTATTACTCCAGGTCTGTTTATCCTTAGCCTCAGCAATCACCATGCCCGCAACACATTCATGAGCGTCTTGGTCTAAGTCCATTCATCAACATTTACAGGGTCTCTAACCCACTATCACTTCTAAGTAAAGTTCCACCAATTCTTTTGAAGCAAGAATCAACCAAGGCCTGTATATTATTAGCTGACGAAAAAAAAACAATTAGAAATTAGGATATTGGAGCATGTTGGATCGTTATCGCAAGTAAAAGAGGATAATCTAAAACAATTTCATTAAAATTAGTAATATTAGCGTACCCATGATGATTGTTGAAAGTAAAAACTGTACCGGAATATACTGAAAACATACTGGCTAGTAAACAATCATGAGATACTAAGAAAACGCAATCGGCGAGTAGAGTATGAGAAAGTGTATGGGAAAAAGTGTTGTAGAAACACTATCACATTCAATCTACACATCAGTAAAAGCCAAAGTTATGCCAAAATTTCATCACCCATCCTTCAAACCAATAAAATAACAATCCCTTGCCTACTAACTCCCCATCCGCATTCATCTTTTCCTTATACATCGAAAAAAAAAAATACTTGAAGAGAACAAACAAATCTGACGAATGACTGGACCATGGGAATTAAACTTATCACTTTCATAGGGACTATGCTTGAGATCTAGGATTATATATTTAGCAAAAGACAGCCCAAATAACACCATTGTCACACAAAGCATTATATAATGGAACAATATTTTTTGAGTTAGGATACATGTAAGATGAGATAAGGCTGGAACATGTGGGTATGCATGACAGTATGATGTGTTGACTTATTTTGCAATCATGTGTAGTAATGTGTAAAAAATAAAAAAGTGGTCAAACCAAAGAAGTATAATTTCATAAGATGTCTTAGAACATATTTTTCTTACTTAATTAACCCTACACCTCCTAGGGGTGGCTTAGCTGGCAAACCAATATAAAATTAACTACACAAACAAAAGAACATTAACCTTTTTTTTTCAGCTGCATTGCTAAATGTTAAATGATCTTCTAGCAAGTCGTCATTCAAATCATCATCCTCTACAAGAAAACAACAAACCCAAATTCAAGGTTACATTTCAAAACAACTTCTATGTAGAAAACAGAGAGTAACTTGGGAAAAAGATACTAAATTTTGTACAAAATATCGAATACCTTCTCAACGAAAAGAAATTGATTGCATAACCAACTCTCACCAACACCTTTTGTTTGTGAAAAGTAACTAAATGGAAAATAGAAGTTATACAAATGTTCATGTGGGTAAAATTTGTTCACAATTTTGTGAAGATTTTTTCTCACCATTCTCACAAAAAATGGAGTGTTCTTGATGAAAAAAGTCTTACCACCAAATGCGAAGTCCATTGAGCCGATCATCAACCAGCAACCCAGTGAGATAGTGATTCAAAGGGGTTTTCGCGGGTCAAGCTATGCCCCAAAGCTAACTAATAGTGGATCAACCTATTGTGGCATGACTAACAGAAATCTAAGTAAAACTACATCAAAAAATTAATTAGATTATTTTAGTCTCCACTACATGTTGGACATATGATTGTCATAGACATTGAATCATAAAAAAAATCTTTTAATCCAGCTTTTTTAAAAAAGCAATTCAGTTTGGAAGTAAAAATAAAATACTTAATAAAGATGGTTTAAAGAAAATAGTTCTTATTTACCTTTCGTCCAAAAGGACCAAATCGACCAACATGATGAATGTAAAGCTATCGGTTACTTGGAGGTCACGATTAATCAGCAGGAAAAACCTGAAACAGAAGATTAAAAAACATATTATATAGTATGCACATGAATTTAATCCTCTCCAACTACAAAAAGATGCAAGTTAAACAAACTTCTACTGAGTTTTTACTTAGCTAGCATAAGTGTTCAACAATATGAAATAACATAATTAAGATAAGTAAGAGTATCTACACAACTTAGTTGTTATGATAATAAAGGCACATTTTGGCATGAACTTGTTTTGACCCATTTACCTAATAAATGTAAACTGATCCATTTCACCACCTCTAAGTTTACGATTTAAAACGTAATAAGATCAAAGATGGCATAAGAAACAAAATGAAAAAACGTATCACCGAGTTCTTTCGCAATACCTTTGATCGACAGTTCCCGGTAGCTATATGAATAGCGGTGCTACCCTTGTTGTCTGTGCGTTTAGAATGAAGTGATCCACAACAAATAAATCATCCACGACAATAGTAGGTTGTCCTTCTAAAGCAATATGAACATACTTACTATGCAACTCCAAGTCAAGGTAGCCAAACTGAAATAAAATGTATTTATATTAACTAAAAAAAGATTGAAACTTTATATCAAGTATATATACTGATTTTGAACATACATATCAAGCAGAACCTTAGAATGATTTATATAAAAACAAAATTTACACAAATTGTATAGATAAAGCCACACCAACTTGGGTTACAATATCATATTCCCATGTAAAACCCCATCCCCCCCCCTTCTATTCACGAAAATTCATTTTAGGTGGTTACAGTGAAAGATCAAAAGCATAGAGTTTTTTTTATTAAGATGAATGGACGACTAAGTGTTATCTGGAATCCTTGCACGATTGATGCCGGCGAGACTTGGCCGAAGTATGAACGATGGTCAAATTCAAACAAAGGAATGTTTTCGACAGGGTTTCAAATTGAGAAAATGCATTTGCGTACACCATAGGGTTTCAAATCAAGAAAATGAGCAATATTGAGAGCGTACCTGATGGTTGAATCAATTGTGTTGTAGAGATTGATGGATTAAAGAGGTTGAAGCAGAAGGAGAATGATGAACAATGGGAAATCTAGGGTTTTCTAAAGGAGGCGTCTGCGATTTAGGTTGGAAGACTGAAACGAATGAGGGATTTAGGTTTTTTTATCAATTATATACTCGGGTCATAACATGCACCGCGGAAGATCCATATAAAAGTAAAAGTGACCCGCTATTTTTCCCGCCCTAACTAAGCCGAGGTTGCACGAGAAGCTGCCACATCAGCCCAAATATTTTTATTTATTATATATACTAGTCTAAGTACCCGTGTGTTACACGGGTGGACCAACAATAATTAATATTATTCAACACCATCTAAGTAAACATCTTAATTAAATAAACGTTGAACTACGAACATCTTTATCAACATTACACGTAATTGAAAACAAACAAAGAAGACAAAGTTCACAATTTGTTAAACACTTCCTTATAAACAACATTTGATGTTTTATCGGTAGGTTTGCCATTCTTGTCTAATATAAGCAATTTGACTCCGTCTCTGGATTTTACCCTTGATAAAGCCACATACAACTGACCATGCGTAAAAATAAATGAAATGATTTACATATTTAAGGAAGTGATTTATATAAATTACTAATACCTTCAAAATTCATTTAAAATCATTGACCAAAATACCGTGATAACTTATAATTTTAGTTTATTTGATTGATATGACATAATTGAATTATTTAGGGCAGTGATTAGAATTGAATAAATTCTTTAAATAACATGCTTAAATACCGCTTTCCATATATTAATATATAGAATTATATAATACTTTAACTTTTTCTGTTATAAATAAAAATTTATAAAATTAAAGTACTATAGAATATCTATCCAAGAGGTCTTTGTCTAAAGACACTGTTTAATCAAAACATAAGCACAATTTTTTAATCCTATTTATATCATTTTTAGAATATGGTTTTAAAGTTTGGATATACAATTCTTTATATTATAAATAATAATAGGAATTCGAATAAAATCATTACCGTGTATTGGCAGTAAATTGTGCTTATGTTTGGATGTAATAACAAATATCATTTAACCAAAACATAATAACTTTTAGATATGTCGGCGCACTGTGTTTTGTGTTGTACTTTTAGGCGCCTGATGTGTATAAACCCTTAAAAAAGGAGCCCATTAGCAAAATGGAGCACATTACCAATTTTAACAATAATTTCATTATAGGAGTTACACGGATATAAGATTTAGACATAAATTACCTTCTAAACAATGCTCGTTCCAGTCCATCATATGCGCAAAACAGCAGTTATATCACAATACTTTCTGATCTTTACGTTAAATGTCTTTAATAACTCAGGAATAGCCTCCAAACTATTTTGTAAGCAACAAACAAAATTCAAAATTAACGCAAGTTAGGATATTATAAAAGGTACTCATCACTTTCTAAGTTCTACCAATGGAATTTAATGTTAACTGCTTCCCGGGCTAAATTAGAAGTCACTCAAGAGGTTTAAGCTGGGTGAGTGGCTTCCCCAAGTCTGACTCAATTTGAAATTAAATGCAAATAATGTTGCAGTGAAAGCAATAACATCTAGTTATAACATGGTAAACAGGAAAAAAACTTGTCTATTCATAATCAAACAACTGTTAACAAAGGTGACATCCTTTAAAACGTAGTACCAAGTAGAAAATAACTAAAAAGAGAGTACATTACAATTGTATATGGGATGCATCTATACATTATACATTATAAATATATATAAGGTAAACAGCAACAATATGAAAGGTGATTATAACATGGTAACAAAGGTTACATCCTTTAAAACGTAGTACCAAGTAGAAAATAACTAAAAAGATAGTACATTACAATTGTATATGGGATGCATCTATACATTATACATTATAAATATATATAAGGTAAACAACAACAATATGAAAGGTGATTATAACATGGTAAACAACCAATAAAAACCATTGCATTTCAAATCAAACACATGTGAAAATTTAAAACAAAAAACATAGTCTATTCATACTCAAAACAACCGTTATCGTGTTGAAAACATAAAGTGACACCCTTCAAAACGTAGTACCTAGTAGAAAATAACTTAAAAACATAGTAGTTTGGAAATAAAAAAGGGATGATACTTCATCTTCACTTGTATCGGTTTTGAAAAAATGGTTATATGACCTCCGAAATTACCAAAACTCCATTGTTCCTTTCATAACGCAGCAAATACGCACGACCACTAACCAAACCAACTTCACGCATAAATCTCTCCCAGCCTCTAAAAGCATACCTTGGTCCACCATGTGCACGCTCAGAATGCATTTCCAAAACTAAAGAAACACCATTCATAGTCTGAACGGTCATCGCTTGAACATCAACTAACGGCACATTCTCAACAAAACGTTGTGGGAAACACTACATCACATTTAAAAAAATAGGTATAAGTGACAATGTAACTGACAATATTCACAATTAAAAATAATCAGTAAAAATCAACTTATGTTAGATTACGACTGACTTACAAATCGGTAAGTAAGGACCCACTCAATCTCATACACTTCGTCAACGGGTAGAGGCGGGTTCCCTTGAACAGGCAGGTCTTCATCGTCAGATACTTGATTGTCAACATTAACATGATTGTCAACATTAACATCTTCAAGCGGAAAGTGATCCTCAGCCATGCCATGTTGTATTCCCTCTTCAATATCATTTTCTGCTTCATATTCTGTTGTAGGTATAGGTTGTTGTTCAGGCACTGGAATTCCCATTTCAGCAACTAACGACCCATCATTGTGTAGACGGAAAACTATGAGATTAAATGTGTAAGTTTCAACTCTATGAAACACAAGAACATCCCACTTAACCAAAGACAAATCAGTTGAAATCTGTGAGAAGTCAAGGATGTAGTAATGATTATTCCACAACTTTTTAATCTTTACAGTCCTTTCTTGAGTAGGACTATAACGAATCGTGACAATATTTTCTAGAAGGTCTTCATTGAAATTATGTTCCATGAATTTTCTTGGCAACCACTGCAAACAATTAAAAAATATCTCAAATAATTGAAACATAAACTACAAAAGTATATAATAAACATAACATAACCAATCAAATATTTAAAAAGTTACCAGATTTTTCGCTTCTGGAAACATCATTATATGATAAAACTTATCTTTCACATCCAAATCACGGTCAATCTTGAAATGGTAGATATCAATTGTGTTATCAGCAAGGACCTCAAAAAAAATAAAATATGTCTCTTCAATTCCAAGATCCGTAAAAATGTTTGACCATCCATCCATGATAAAGCATCCGCTAATCGTCACTTTGATGTAAACATGCCAGAGCTGAGAACCTGTTCTCAACATCACAGGCCCAACAGGATAGCCTAATTTTCCAACACCATCATTGTAAAACGGCGGCAACGGCTGTAATATTTAACGAAACAATAAGTTTTCTAAAAATAACACAAATAAGAATAAATTTAGATAAAAAATTTACCAGACATGACGGTGAAGCATCATAAATAACCTTCACAAACGCTGGAGCCATGACTCTATAAACCATAGAATAAAATTGTTTAGTAATTTTTTAAACATGTATCTAATGCAATCAATACGTAACAGTGATATAAATATTTAAGATACTAAATCTTACACTATGTGGACGTCTATAGATTTATTATGAGATAAGGGAAGTGACCAAGTAAAGGCAACTTCCTATATAAAAGCAATTTCCAACATGTTTATATTTATAAGACTTGTAAATCTGAACAGTTGGCTACGAATAACATATTTAACAAATCACATAAAACAATCACTTAAATATCACATAAACAGAGTGTCTAATACTCAGATTTGAATGTCAGAAATAAAGGCCAAATAAATTCGCTCACAATAAGAAGCTTCATAACAGATTCATATGTTTACGTCTATCATTCAGTCGAATAAGTAAAGATAAGAAAGCCCGGATATAACAGCCCTAAAAATTGATACAAAACAGAAGCTTCACAAAAGATTCATATGTTTACTTATGTTATTCAGTGGAAATCGATACAAAATCAGACATTCATACAAAAACATATTCAAAAAAATCCCTAATTTGATACAACATCAGAATAAGTGAAGATAAAATTTCCCTAATATAAGTGCCCTAAAAATTGATACAAATCAGAAGATTCACAAAATATTCATATGTTTAATTATGTTATTAAGTGGAAATCGAAACAAAATCATACATTGATAAAAAAACATATTAAAAAAAACCCTAAAAATTGATACAACATCAGAATAAGTGAAGATAAAAAAATCCCTAGTATAAGTGCCCTAAAAATTGAAACAAATCAGAAGATTCACAAAAGATTCATATGTTTACTTATGTTATTCAGTGGAATCGAAACAAAATCAGACATTGATACAAAAACATATTAAAAAAAACCCCTACAAATTTATACAGATTAAAGAACAGAGAAATATGCATACAGATTAAAGAATCGTACCTTAGATAATGCTTGACAAATCGGTTGACAACCAAATCGATGAGAAGAAACAGAGGATGATTGATAAATCGATTAACAACCGAATCGATGTGAAGAAAAGACTGAATACGTATGGATTTATAGATCTAGGGTTTATGCAACCAATGATCCTTAAATTTGGGAACTCATTCATATTTTGGAAGATGATCATAGATAAAGATGGAATACGGATCTTGGTACAACTATTTTAGATAATATGAGAGAAGGATGGAAACTTTCATTATTTGAGTGAAAATGAAACTGAAAAAATGGATATCAATAGACATCCAATACATTGCCGCTCAAAACAATATTGAGACATACAATCACATGACACGTGGCATTAAGTTTTTTAAGAATAAGACACGCTATTTTTCCCGCCCTAACTAAGCTGAGGTTGCACGAGAAGCTGCCACATCAGCCCAAATATTTTTATTTATTATATATACTAGTCTAAGTACCCGTGTGTTACACGGGTGGACCAACAATAATTAATATTATTCAACACCATCTAAGTAAACATCTTAATTAAATAAACGTTGAACTATGAACATCTTTATCAACATTACACGTAATTGAAAACAAACAAAGAAGACAAAGTTCACAATTTGTTAAACACTTCCTTATAAACAACATTTGATGTTTTATCGGTAGGTTTGCCATTCTTGTCTAATATAAGCAATTTGACTCCGTCTCTGGATTTTACCCTTGATAAAGCCACATACAACTGACCATGCGTAAAAATAAATGAAATGATTTACATATTTAAGGAAGTGATTTATATAAATTACTAATACCTTCAAAATTCATTTAAAATCATTGACCAAAATACCGTGATAACTTATAATTTTAGTTTATTTGATTGATATGACATAATTGAATTATTTAGGGTAGTGATTAGAATTGAATAAATTCTTTAAATAACATGCTTAAATACCGCTTTCCATATATTAATATATAGAATTATATAATACTTTAACTTTTTCTGTTATAAATAAAAATTTATAAAATTAAAGTACTATAGAATATCTATCCAAGAGGTCTTTGTCTAAAGACACTGTTTAATCAAAACATAAGCACAATTTTTTAATCCTATTTATATCATTTTTAGAATATGGTTTTAAAGTTTGGATATACAATTCTTTATATTATAAATAATAATAGGAATTCGAATAAAATCATTACCGTGTATTGGCAGTAAATTGTGCTTATGTTTGGATGTAATAACAAATATCATTTAACCAAAACATAATAACTTTTAGATATGTCGGCGCACTGTGTTTTGTGTTGTACTTTTAGGCGCCTGATGTGTATAACCCTTAAAAAAGGAGCCCATTAGCAAAATGGAGCACATTACCAATTTTAACAATAATTTCATTATAGGAGTTACACGGATATAAGATTTAGACATAAATTACCTTCTAAACAATGCTCGTTCCAGTCCATCATATGCGCAAAACAGCAGTTATATCACAATACTTTCTGATCTTTACGTTAAATGTCTTTAATAACTCAGGAATAGCCTCCAAACTATTTTGTAAGCAACAAACAAAATTCAAAATTAACGCAAGTTAGGATATTATAAAAGGTACTCATCACTTTCTAAGTTCTACCAATGGAATTTAATGTTAACTGCTTCCCGGGCTAAATTAGAAGTCACTCAAGAGGTTTAAGCCAGGTGAGTGGCTTCCCCAAGTCTGACTCAATTTGAAATTAAATGCAAATAATGTTGCAGTGAAAGCAATAACATCTAGTTATAACATGGTAAACAGGAAAAAAACTTGTCTATTCATAATCAAACAACTGTTAACAAAGGTGACATCCTTTAAAACGTAGTACCAAGTAGAAAATAACTAAAAAGAGAGTACATTACAATTGTATATGGGATGCATCTATACATTATACATTATAAATATATATATAAGGTAAACAGCAACAATATGAAAGGTGATTATAACATGGTAACAAAGGTTACATCCTTTAAAACGTAGTACCAAGTAGAAAATAACTAAAAAGATAGTACATTACAATTGTATATGGGATGCATCTATACATTATACATTATAAATATATATAAGGTAAACAACAACAATATGAAAGGTGATTATAACATGGTAAACAACCAATAAAAACCATTGCATTTCAAATCAAACACATGTGAAAATTTAAAACAAAAAACATAGTCTATTCATACTCAAAACAACCGTTATCGTGTTGAAAACATAAAGTGACACCCTTCAAAACGTAGTACCTAGTAGAAAATAACTTAAAAACATAGTAGTTTGGAAATAAAAAAGGGATGATACTTCATCTTCACTTGTATCGGTTTTGAAAAAATGGTTATATGACCTCCGAAATTACCAAAACTCCATTGTTCCTTTCATAACGCAGCAAATACGCACGACCACTAACCAAACCAACTTCACGCATAAATCTCTCCCAGCCTCTAAAAGCATACCTTGGTCCACCATGTGCACGCTCAGAATGCATTTCCAAAACTAAAGAAACACCATTCATAGTCTGAACGGTCATCGCTTGAACATCAACTAACGGCACATTCTCAACAAAACGTTGTGGGAAACACTACATCACATTTAAAAAAATAGGTATAAGTGACAATGTAACTGACAATATTCACAATTAAAAATAATCAGTAAAAATCAACTTATGTTAGATTACGACTGACTTACAAATCGGTAAGTAAGGACCCACTCAATCTCATACACTTCGTCAACGGGTAGAGGCGGGTTCCCTTGAACAGGCAGGTCTTCATCGTCAGATACTTGATTGTCAACATTAACATGATTGTCAACATTAACATCTTCAAGCGGAAAGTGATCCTCAGCCATGCCATGTTGTATTCCCTCTTCAATATCATTTTCTGCTTCATATTCTGTTGCAGGTATAGGTTGTTGTTCAGGCACTGGAATTCCCATTTCAGCAACTAACGACCCATCATCGTGTAGACGGAAAACTATGAGATTAAATGTGTAAGTTTCAACTCTATGAAACACAAGAACATCCCACTTAACCAAAGACAAATCAGTTGAAATCTGTGAGAAGTCAAGGATGTAGTAATGAATATTCCACAACTTTTTAATCTTTACAGTCCTTTCTTGAGTAGGACTATAACGAATCGTGACAATATTTTCTAGAAGGTCTTCATTGAAATTATGTTCCATGAATTTTCTTGGCAACCACTGCAAACAATTAAAAAATATCTCAAATAATTGAAACATAAACTACAAAAGTATATAATAAACATAACATAACCAATCAAATATTTAAAAAGTTACCAGATTTTTCGCTTCTGGAAACATCATTATATGATAAAACTTATCTTTCACATCCAAATCACGGTCAATCTTGAAATGGTAGATATCAATTGTGTTATCAGCAAGGACCTCAAAAAAAATAAAATATGTCTCTTCAATTCCAAGATCCGTAAAAATGTTTGACCATCCATCCATGATAAAGCATCCGCTAATCGTCACTTTGATGTAAACATGCCAGAGCTGAGAACCTGTTCTCAACATCACAGGCCCAACAGGATAGCCTAATTTTCCAACACCATCATTGTAAAACGGCGGCAACGGCTGTAATATTTAACGAAACAATAAGTTTTCTAAAAATAACACAAATAAGAATAAATTTAGATAAAAAATTTACCAGACATGACGGTGAAGCATCATAAATAACCTTCACAAACGCTGGAGCCATGACTCTATAAACCATAGAATAAAATTGTTTAATAATTTTTTAAATATGTATCTAATGCAATCAATACGTAACAGTGATATAAATATTTAAGATACTAAATCTTACACTATGTGGACGTCTATAGATTTATTATGAGATAAGGGAAGTGACCAAGTAAAGGCAACTTCCTATATAAAAGCAATTTCCAACATGTTTATATTTATAAGACTTGTAAATCTGAACAGTTGGCTACGAATAACATATTTAACAAATCACATAAAACAATCACTTAAATATCACATAAACAGAGTGTCTAATACTCAGATTTGAATGTCAGAAATAAAGGCCAAATAAATTCGCTCATAATAAGAAGCTTCATAACAGATTCATATGTTTACGTCTATCATTCAGTCGAATAAGTAAAGATAAGAAAGCCCGGATATAACAGCCCTAAAAATTGATACAAAACAGAAGCTTCACAAAAGATTCATATGTTTACTTATGTTATCCAGTGGAAATCGATACAAAATCAGACATTCATACAAAAACATATTCAAAAAAATCCCTAATTTGATACAACATCAGAATAAGTGAAGATAAAATTTCCCTAATATAAGTGCCCTAAAAATTGATACAAATCAGAAGATTCACAAAATATTCATATGTTTAATTATGTTATTAAGTGGAAATCGAAACAAAATCATACATTGATAAAAAAACATATTAAAAAAAAAACCCTAAAAATTGATACAACATCAGAATAAGTGAAGATAAAAAAATCCCTAGTATAAGTGCCCTAAAAATTGAAACAAATCAGAAGATTCACAAAAGATTCATATGTTTACTTATGTTATTCAGTGGAATCGAAACAAAATCAGACATTGATACAAAAACATATTAAAAAAAACCCCTACAAATTTATACAGATTAAAGAACAGAGAAATATGCATACAGATTAAAGAATCGTACCTTAGATAATGCTTGACAAATCGGTTGACAACCAAATCGATGAGAAGAAACAGAGGATGATTGATAAATCGATTAACAACCGAATCGATGTGAAGAAAAGACTGAATACGTATGGATTTATAGATCTAGGGTTTATGCAACCAATGATCCTTAAATTTGGGAACTCATTCATATTTTGGAAGATGATCATAGATAAAGATGGAATACGGATCTTGGTACAACTATTTTAGATAATATGAGAGAAGGATGGAAACTTTCATTATTTGAGTGAAAATGAAACTGAAAAAATGGATATCAATAGACATCCAATACATTGCCGCTCAAAACAATATTGAGACATACAATCACATGACACGTGGCATTAAGTTTTTTAAGAATAAGACACGCTATTTTTCCCGCCCTAACTAAGCTGAGGTTGCACGAGAAGCTGCCACATCAGCCCAAATATTTTTATTTATTATATATACTAGTCTAAGTACCCGTGTGTTACACGGGTGGACCAACAATAATTAATATTATTCAACACCATCTAAGTAAACATCTTAATTAAATAAACGTTGAACTATGAACATCTTTATCAACATTACACGTAATTGAAAACAAACAAAGAAGACAAAGTTCACAATTTGTTAAACACTTCCTTATAAACAACATTTGATGTTTTATCGGTAGGTTTGCCATTCTTGTCTAATATAAGCAATTTGACTCCGTCTCTGGATTTTACCCTTGATAAAGCCACATACAACTGACCATGCGTAAAAATAAATGAAATGATTTACATATTTAAGGAAGTGAAAATGAAACTGAAAAGATGGAATACGGATCTTGGTACAACTATTTTAGATAATATGAGAGAAGGATGGAAACTTTCATTATTTGAGTGAAAATGAAACTGAAAAAATGGATATCAATAGACATCCAATACATTGCCGCTCAAAACAATATTGAGACATACAATCACACGCCCCCCGTCGCGGTGTGCGGGGCGCTATCTTTGAATTGGGCGCCATATAAGGCCCCATTACACAAGGTCTAATGGTGAATTAGTTGGGAAGAAAGCTTAAGAACTTATCGGATTCCTTTCTTTGTTTGACTGATTGGAGAGAGAAGACCCCGTTAAATTCTTAATAATTATAATATTTTTTATAAGTTATTGAATAAGTTGTATTTACTCAACAAACAAGCAAGAAAAAAAAAACTATAAACAGACAACAACAAAATTTATTGAAAGAAAGAACAGAATAATAAAGGATAATAAATCGAAACTTGTTCCATATCTGAACATTGATAAGAAAGCTTGAATCAAAATCTAAGGATAACAATGAAAACGGCAAACAATTTTGAGTGATCGAAATTTTAAGCAAACAAACATCGGATATGCAGAGAACACCGAAATTCAGCAATACATGTATGAAAGTAAGAATCCATATATAGTTATTACAAATCCTAAAGAAGGGGACAATAAATTATTACAAACACACCAGTAGCATCTATATCTTCTCTTGTATGAATGATTCGATTTTAAGAGGTACCCTCTATCTGGATATTGGACCTACACCTCTTTGTGAGACCTGCGAGCCAATGTATTAATTAATTTTAGAACAAATGTTAAGACTAATGACTAGGAGATAAGTATAAAATTAATATACACTAAGAAATATATATAGTTCAAATTGTCGCCTGTAATCCATGCATTTTTTCGTGTTTCAAATTATTACTTTTACATACTTGTTAATGAAATTTTATCAGGGGCGGACCCACCCGTTAGCGTGGGTGGGTGGCCGCACCCCTTGAAAAAAAATTGTGTTATTTTTTCGCGTAAAATCCAAACCACACCCCTTGAAAAATCTCGACCGCACCTTTAGAAATTTTCAACCGCCCCCTTGGATATTTTCAACCGCCCACCTTAGAAAAAAATATCTCAGGAATTTATATAAAAAAAAAGAAATTCTAAACACTGATATATTTATTAAAGAGTAAATTGCCAAAATCGTCCCTAAGGTTTAGGTATTTTTGTCATTTTCATCCAAAATAACTTTTTTGTACCATATAGTCCTTCACTTTTGGGATTATTTGTCATTTTCATCCAAACGTCTGACTTTTTTGCCAAAACCGTCCTTGAGATTTGGGATTTTTTTGCCAATTTCATCCAAATGTTTGATAGAAAAAATAAAGCAACTTAGATGTTTGGATGAAAATGACAAAAAATCTCAAAAGTGAAGGACTATATTGTACAAAAAAAGATGTTTTAGATGAAAATAACAAACATGCCTAAACCTTAAGGACGAATTTGGCAATTTACCTTTTATTAAACCCAACCCAATTGCTCAAGCCCAAATATGAATTTAAATATGAATTTAAGTATTAATCTACTCAGGCCCAATTATTATTTATTAAACACTACCCAATCAACTAATACAAAACAACCCAACCCAATTCGTCCCACCATCTCCCGCCTGTGATCTCCCCAGCGAACCCCGGCAGCGACGTCGACAGGCTTATCTCGCCGGATTCGCCAAAATCCGGCCATCACTCCATCCGAAATCTTATAATTAAAAGAGGTACTTTCATTTATTTGAGTTATTTTGATGTTTTATGTGATTTTTTCAAGAGAAGTAGAGTTATATAAATGTTAAAATGGTTTGAAATTTTATGTGTTTTGATTTTTTGGGTTGTTCTAGCCTTTAGTCGGATGATTATGTTGTTTATATGATTTTTGGTTGGTAAACAACAATTACTATGGCTTGAAATTCAAAATTTTAAATTGAAAATTAAGAACTATGGGCTATGGTCGAACACTTGAAGATCCTTGTTTGTTTTGTATGTGATAGGATTAGGAAGGAACCATGAGTAGGGAAGTTATGGCGCGATTTCTCAAGAGGAAAGGGGTTGAATTACTTTTTTTCGCCAGATTTTTCTAATTAAAGACCAATGTATGTTCTAGATAAGTTTTTTTTTTTTTTTGTTCTTTTATTTAATGATTAAGAGAAATAGAAGTGGAGGGTTTGAACTTTGATGTTTTTTTGTTGTTACTTTACTTACTTATGATGATTTTTATGTTGTTTACTTGAAACTTTGTTTGTTAATGTGATACGAAGTTGGGAACTAGGGTTTGATTGTTTAAAAATTGAAATTGACCCGACCCGACTCGATCTGATCCGACCCGCTATGAAACTTTGTTTGTTTATGCTTACTTGTTTTACATGATCCGACCTGATCCGACACGCTATGAACTGAATTTTTATTTATATAGCTAGGGGTCTAAAATCTTTAAAAAATTTCCGCAGCCCAGGAAAAAAATCCTGGGTCCGCTACTGAATTTTATAGTATTATATTTCTTCATATTAATAGAAGTAAATTGATAAAATGTAGGGGCTGTTTGGTAGCCTCTTAATTCATTCAGAGGCTGTCTCTTAATGAAATCATTTGTGGCCCTTATGTCTGAATGAATAAGAGGTAACCTTATGTCTGACTGGATAAGAGGTAACATCTGAATGGTAAACCATCACATGTCACATTCTTCTACATTATCTTTGTTAAACTCTTAAATGATTTCATTAAGAGGTAGCCTCTTAATGTCATTCAGATGCTACCACACATTTTCCTGAATTCTTTAGGAAGATGTCCGCAAGTTGCGGGCATGCACACACTATCGCGCATGCTCATATAGGTCTCAGATTAAAATACAAGTATGAGATTCTCATGTATATTAACTTGTTATCTATAAATAAGTTTAAGGTTTTTTTCACCCACCTATGATGTAAAAGGATTCCCACCCGATTCTTCAAACTGTTTTCGTTTCAAACAAATCACTTTTAGCAATCATATCTCATTCATGTTTGCTTTATTTTAAACACTTATTGTCTGGTCGAAACTCAATTTAAGGAGACCCAAACCCATTAACCAATAAATATCTAAAACTAGTTAAAAATAGTACTTGTTAGCACACGAAACACGCCATCATGTTCATATAAACCCATATTTAAACCACACACAAGCAAACATACATACGAACACAAAAATTCAGTTTAAAACACAAAATTGAGGCCTGGAAACAAAGTTTATATATGGTTAGATGTGTGTTTGTGCATGTATGTGTATTCTCAAAACTTCATGGCATGGTTTTAAAAAACGCTTTAGGCGTGCGCCTCAAGGCGCGCCTCGAGGCAAAACGGCCAAAAAACGAGTCTGAGGCGCGCCTCATGGGGTTTTTACTGCATAGGCGACTCAGAGGGGCTGAGGCGCTAAGAAAGGCTGCGCCTCAGGTGCGCCTCATGGGATTTTCATAATTGTTTTTGATGTTTATAATATATATAATTTTTATATTTATTTATTAATACCGCCTCGGCCTTACGCCTCGAGGCTGTGAGGCGAAGGGAAAACGCCTCGAAACTCGTTTCCGTTCTTTTAAACCTTGCTTCATGGTATCAATACTTAAATTGACAATATTGAGAATGTAACTAAATGTTTTTCAAAAGTTTCTTCAAATTAATCTTAACATGTAAACAAAGAACGTAATAGAAAAGTAAAATAAAGGTCAAGACTTACTATGGAACAGGAGAAAGAGGAAATTTTTAAGCTTGAACCAGATTTCTTCAAGAAAACGATAATATGCAATTCTCCATTGTCTGCTTACAAGCAATGGTGTAAAAACGATCCAGAAGCCAACAACCATGCCAACAAGTGTAAGTATCACTAGGATCCAATCAGTGCCATTAGATTCATCATGTTGGTCGTTAATCCCTTTGGCGTCGCCATTATTTGGTGAACATGCAGGAAGAGGATCCCCACAAAGTGCATTTCCGGTGAAACTGGACTCACTGAATGTTTGAAGCTGGGGGCCTATTGGGATTCTTCCTACAAGATTGTTGTATGATACGTTCAACCAATTCAAAGCGGTTAACTGCGCCAAGCTCAAAGGAATACTTCCGTCAAGATGGTTCTTTGACAGATCTAACGATTCAAGCATTCCAATTTGACTGAACAAGTTTGGAATTCTTCCTGTTAGATTATTGTGTGACAGATTTAGGAACCGTAAGCCCAAAAGTCCGACAACTTCATCAGGAATTGACCCAGAAAACTTGTTATCAGAAAGGTCTAATGAAGTCACTTGATAAAGTATGGTGCTATACGTATAAGTATTTCCCTTTGTCACCAACGATGCCGTTGCTTCATACGAGGAAGTATCTGCCAAGTAGTACAGAACAATCGGCTCTGAGGTCTCTCTTCCAGACATGACAGATAAGTTTGTAAAGCATGCTGGTAGGTTCCCAGACATATCATTATGAGCAAGATCCAAAATCTGAAGAGAAATGAGATGACATATTTCATCTGGGATTTTACCTTCAAATTTGTTAGATCGAAGACTTAGAACTCTCAGACTTGTATTATTTCTTCCTATTGAAGATGGTATTTTTCCCATCAGTTTATTTTCTGCAAGCTCGATGACTATCAGGCTGCTGGAATTCAGTAACCAGTGAGGTAAGTTACCGGATAGCGTGTTAGCATCCATATCCAGTGATAATAAGGAAGAAATATTTCCTAGAGATGATGGGATTATCCCAGAAAATTGGTTTTTCTCTAGGTTCAGAATGACTAGAGATTGAAAATTCATCCAACAATCTGGTATAACACCTGACATGTTATTGTTTGCGAGATTAAGAAATTGTAAAGCTCGTGATTCTTGAATGCCAGAACACAACAAGAACTGTTCTAGAGATCCTGAGACATTATTGTTAGAAAGATCCAGGAAACTCAAGTCTGCTCTACTAAAATTACCATGTAACATGCCATGTAAATGGTTGTTACTTAAATCAAGGCTTGCTCCAGGACCGAAAAAAGTAACATCTCCCAACTTTCCTTGAATGTTGTTATGGGATATATTCAAGTACCGTATACTAGAGAATGTAGTCCAAAGCCAATTCGGGATGGTGTCTGATATGCTTGCGTTGGATATATCTACGTGTTCCAAGTCTGTTTGCGACTGAATCCATGAGGGAAATTGAGGGCCTAAATTGCAAGAACGTGATGTAAACCTTTGGAGTTTGAAAGGCGGAATCCAATAGTTAACATTTAGCTTGAACACCAACTTGTTATCACCAACGCTCAAAATTTTCAAGGACATTAGATTGGTAAAGTTGTTTTCAGTCAGAACACCTGTTAATGAATTGTTATCAAGGTAAAGACTCTTTAGTTTGCTAAGTCGTCCTATGCTTTCAGGAAGACTTCCATTCAACTTGTTGTTCGCAAGATCCAGTTGTTCCAACGATGATAAGCCACCAATCGTATCCGGGATCAATCCTGAGAGCGGAGTTGCATAAATTTCTAACATCTGCAACAGTGACAAACTTCCTATAGAATCTGGTATGGTCCCTGTTAAGTTATTGTCACCAAGCCTAATCTGGATCAGATTTTTCAAGTTTCCTAGTCTTTCTGGCAGTTGACCAAACAGATGATTATGACGAAGAGATAATAACTCAAGTTTAGGCAACTCACATTCACAAAATCTATCAAGAAGCTCCGACACATTACCATAAAATTTGTTGTATTGCAAGTTAAGGGTAGTGATGCTGCAAAGATTACTTAATGATCTGGGTATCTCCTCAACAATCTCATTGTCCGATAAATCAACGTGTTCAATCAAAGACAGGTTCTGTAGGCTGCCTAGAATCGGTGAAGAAATACCACAATAACCAACATCAAGCAGACGGAGACTACTTAGTCTAGACAATCCATTTAATATTGATGGAGTATTCACAAAAGGGTTATCTGTAACACGGAGAGTCCTTAATAAAGGCATGCTATGGAAACCACCATTATTTACTGGATTTGCACTAAATAAGCCATTAAAAAGATCTAATGAAACCAAATTACTTAGGTTGAATATCCACCCAGGCAACATACTCTTAAAAGTGTTATCAAAAAGATCTAAGACAACAAGGGATGTAAAACCAACTGTTGTTGGATTACTAGGTATCCGAGGTAAAGAACACGAAGAAAAATGTATTTCTTGCAAAGAAGTGAGGTTGCTGATTGCTGGAAACCAATCTAAAGCTTCTGCGAGATAGATTTCGCTCATATCCAGGTGTCTCAACGCTATAAGATTCTTTACCCATGCTAAGCTTTTAGAATAAAGTGTGCTGGAAAATTCAATACCATGAAGATCTAAGACACACAATGTTGATATATTTCCAAGTTGGTGAGGAATTTCCCCACTGAAGTTCGAGTATGAGAGGTTAAGATATATAAGATTTTGGAAAGAACCGATGAATCCTGGAATCAAGCTGTTGCCAAAATCGTTGCAGCTCAAGTCGAGGTGTCTGAGTTGTAACAATTTGATCACTGAAGAACTTATAGTTCCTCCTAACATTTGTTTTGATGCTGTCGCGTACCACACCGGAAATTGATTAAAAAAAATTTCATCATCAAGTTCATCATCTGTGAAATTCGACAAAAGGCCAGGAATTCCATTGTCAGGTCCACGAAGGTGGATCTCGTGGACGTGACCGGTGATATTGTCGCAGACCACACCGGACCAACTGCAACAGTCTTTGCCTACCCAAGAAGATAGACGGTTTGACTCGTCAGTGAGATTGCTCTTGAGATCAATAAGAGCCAATCGCTCAGTGGGTATACATGGTACACGATCTGAGTTTTTATTACAAAAACAGATGCTGCAAAGTGACAAAACCAAGAGAAACAACAGGTAAGATGAGGAAAAAGATGAAGGAAGAAATGTGAGAGTCTTCATTGTAGTGATGAAGAATGCAGAGAGGTTCACTTTCGTTTACTCTTTCATAATCGTTGAAGATATGAGATATATGTGGTCCCTTTTTTTCCAAACCTTTCATCAAACTTTAATTTTTATTTTATTAGTTAATTACACACATGGACCGACCCCTGTGATTTATAGTAAGTTTCGTCTTTCGGTAATAACTTTTTTTTTTAACAGGTTGAGGTTATGTGGTTTCATTTTTTTGTAACATACTCGGGTTTTAAGGCCAACGGAGGTTAAATATTCTGTTAAGTTGTGCCTAAATGACCAAAATGCCCTTTAATAACGAGAGGTAGTATTTTTATAATTAACTATATTTCATTACAAGGTTCATTTTTGCTATTTACAAACTTAAAATTAAAATTTAAAATTATAAAAACAAGCCATCTCCATCACCAATCACATAAACTCGTTTAGATCACTCACATAAACTTGATTACGCTTTGTATCCAAGAACCGATCCAAACGACCCTGTTCCTCCTCTGGCCACCGTTTCCGGTGAAAGCTGGACATCCATCCCCGTCGGTTCACAATTGGAAGCGCCATTGCTGCTGCCTGCTGCTAGACAACTGGTGTATAAGTTTTTGTTAGGGCTTTGGATGCTCCGCAAGTTTCAGGCGGTGGAAGTGGTGGGGCGGCAGCGACGATGTCTAGTAAACATAGTCTACCACAAGGGAATAACAAGAAACTGTAAAGAAAAATACCCACCAAACTCTTAAAATAAAGGGGTATTTTCTAAATATGAAACAAAAATGTTTGGTGAAGAGCATTTTAGTCCTTTTGGATGAAACAAGCAAATATGAAACCTTAAGGACGATTTTCGCATTATACTCTTACATATTTATTTTATATTTTTTTATTACCTGTTTTCCTTTTATATAAAACAAGTAATAAATAAAATATGAAACAAAAATGTAAGAGTAACATGTCAAAATCGGCCCTGAGTTTTGATTATATATGCTTGTTCCATTCAAAAGTACGAAAACTGTTAAAGCACCGGATCGATGACGAACATCAAACATTGCACTTGATTCAAGACATGAAGAACAAAATATGAAGAACAAGATAGAAATATGTAGAAGATGAACCCTTTATATTGAATCAGTCATCACAGATTACATACCAAAGGAGTAAACATCATCTACAAGCTGGTTTAGATCACAAAGATCTAAACCCTAGCTTTCTCTCACTAACACATAGTCTCTCTCTCTCTAGAATTCACACAGAAGGATGAACGAGTGGGAGAGGTGCACCAAGCTACAAGAGTTGCCCGCCTCCATGGATGGATGGATGCTTGCCCTAATCCTATACAACACATATATATAGACTAGGACAAAACTCGGACAAACAATCTACACCAAAACCCTGACTTTTGTCCCTAACATAAACCTCAGACACTTTTCCTAGCCATAAAACTTGGACAAATGTCCCTAGGATAAAGTTGGGACTAAGTTTCAAGACTTGTACAATAAAGACCCTCACAATTGGAAAGCATGCACTTATCACCCAAAGTGCACTAACAAACTCCCCCTTGATCAGTGCATGGTCTTTATGTGGTCTTGAATTCTTCATTATCGTTGACTTTAACTTGGACTTCTGCTTTGGTTGACCAGAACTGATAAGCGACAGTTACCCGGCAGGAACTGCACTTACAGTCTCCCCCTTAACTGTTGCATCAGTTCTGTGTGGCATCGATAATCTTCAGTCACCGGATACTGCACTTACAGACTCCCCCTTGACTGATGATATCATGCATGCTTTCAACTTTAGCTGAGACTTGATCTTTTTGGTAGAGCACAGTGATCTTCAACCCTTCTAATAAAAGACTTGCTGACGATCACTTAATGTCGCCTTGAGAAACCCGAAGAATCCAACATCAAACACTGTAGATCCTCCCCCTCAAACTACTCCCGAATCAAGTTAACGCGAACCGACCTACAACCACATGTAGGAATATCGCTCGATACATTAATCTTCAAACCTAACCGGTAGCAGAAAGAAACATTGGATTTCCAATGCCCAGCCTTGAACACTTCGAATTTCGCAAAGACATGAAGCTCAGTTCGATAAGTTAATAACAAACTGAACTTTATAAAAGTACATCCACCATCTTAATCAAAAGTCTTCAACCCTTCATGTATGATCTCATCTCGTCACGTATCCTCATGAATCAGTCTCCTATCTTCACAAATCCGCTAAATCCCCGATGGCTTTCATCTCCGACCTTCCCCTCAAATCAAGAAGCCCCACATTATTTCGAGACCAGAACTAATCTTCTCTACTCTAAATAGCAACTTAATAAGGCTCAATCTTCAACTAGTCATCAATCGAGAATTCAGCTTCATCGTGTCAACACTTGATTAATAACATAAACACACGTGACAAAGACTCCATCACACACGAGCTAATTCACGCATAAGCTTTATCTTTACAAAGAAAACATGAACTTCAAAATTTTTACTCCCCCTTTTTCTTTGTAAACTGTCAACGTTCAAGCCAAGTCACGATAATATCCAAGATTGTCCCAAAACTCTAGTAAGTACCGAATCCGAACTCCGAGAATCTTGAAAAGAATACCGTGGACCACCGTTACCGAGCCTCGTCCCCTCATTTAATCCGGACAACATAAGTTCAATGACCCGAAACTGACTTAAAGTTTCACAAAGAAACTCGGAACAAACAAGAGTCAAAACTCGGAGCATAAAACTCAGATGAGCACTGTTTGACCAAAACTGTAAAGCTCCGAACTTATAGTCGATAAAACTCGGAACAAACGAGTGTTTGAATAAAACTCGGAGCTGAAAGAGTTTAACAAAACTCGGAAAGTTTTGAATAAAAACTCGGACTAAACTTCAGATCAAAGTGCATTAACACCTTGTCCGACTTTCACATAGAAGCGAATTGTTAACTGATCCGTTTGTTAACTTTCGGATGACAAACTCGGACCGTTACAACTCATGATAAACCTCGGAGAACAGACTTTGAAACTCGGAACGGACACAAATGAACAATCTTTTAAAAACTATGAATTCTTTCAAAACTCGGAGTTTCTAATACTCGGAATAACTTGAAACAAGCTCGGAACTGAAACGTCGGAACCATTAACCAAACCAAAACTCGGACCTGACAGCTTAACTGTGTTTGTTGATTCAGGCTCGGAATAACTTAACTGAACTGTTTTAGAAAATTTGGAGCAGTTGACAAAAGCCAAAGCTCGGACTGTTGGAGCAGTTAACATAAAGCCAGAAGCCAGAACAGTTAACATAAAGCCAAAAGCCAAACTCGGACTGTCGGAGCAGTGAAACTCGGAGTATTTAAACAATTTAACAATCGGAACAGTGAACCTCGGAGACCACATAAGAACAGAGAGACATATTGACTGTCAAATACTCGGAACTAATCCATATTATAACTCGGAACAAATCCGTTGAGCAAACAGCCTTCAACAACAAGACTCGGATAAACAGTTGAACAAGAACTCGGAAACTGCTAAAACTCGGAGTATGTTGAAACTCCGACTCACGTAGAAACTGTTTGAAAGTCGGACTCATGTTGAACAGGTTTGAAAGTCGGACTTCATAAAAACTGTTTGAAAGTCGGACATAACTCAAAAAAAATTCGGACATAACTCAGAGTAAAAGTCGGACTATATAAGTGATCATCAAGATTTGTTGAACTATATAAAACTCGGAGTTGTTTCAAAAAAGTGAGAGCCGATGTTTTGATTTAAACATCGGACACAGGTTTTGATTTCAAGGCCGAGGTTTGAAACTCGGACACAAGGGACTCAAGTAAACTCGGAGTATTAGGCTCACAAAGGTTCTAAAACTCTGAATACTTGGATACTTGGACAAAACTCTGAATACTTGGACAAAACTCCGAATACTTGGATACTTGGACAAAACTCAAGTAAACTCGGAGTATTAGGCTCAGAAAGGATTTAAAACTCGGACCTGTGTAGATTGTTAAAACTCGGAACTGTTTAACAGTTTAACAAAAAGTCGGAACTGTTTAACAGTTTCAAAACTCGGAACTGTTTAACAGTTTTTGTGTAGATTGTTAAAACTCGGAACTAATCCACTGACCTAACAGTTTCAACAGATAAAACTCGGAATGTTAAACTTTAAAGACAATCGGAATTTTATGCTCTGAATATATCAATACTCGGACAGCAAAAGTGAAGAAAAACTCGGACAGGTGTTGACTGTTATAAAAGCTCGGACCAAAGCTGTTTTGGTGTTGACTGTCTTAAAAAGAAACTCAGATCAGATCACAACCAATTAAAAGTCAGAACTCGGAACCCCATTTAAAAACTCGGATAGAGGTTTCACAGTCTAGAAACTCAGACAGACCTATGGACAGAGGTTTCACAGTTCAAAACTCGGACGGAACTGTAAAACTCGGACAGAACTGTATCTGGTTTAAAAACTCAGAATGGTTTGATAAAACTTGGACAAAACTCGGAGTTTGTTAATGTACTGATCAAAACTCGGACAGGAGTTTTGTTAATGCACTGACCAAAGGCATGCACTTAAAAGTCGGACAGAGGTTAAATATCGGACTTTGAAAATCGGACAAGATAAAAGTCGGGCTCTATTGTAAACTAAAATTCGGACAAGGTGATGAATAGAAACTCGGCCCTTTGAAAAACTCAAAAAGCTCGGACCTTTGAAAATACTCGGACATGATGAAGCTCAGAAACAAGTCTCCGGACTTTCTCCCTAGTGTGACTTCACACTAGTTCACCAAAAACCCCGGAAACACAAACACAGAGTTTTAAAACTCAGACAAGTTTAACACTAAGAAAAACTCGGACAGAGCAATTTTTGGATCAAACCTCAGATCTGCAACAACTTGGAGAACAAAACAACCACGAACAGCTTCATTTTCTTCAAGTTTTCTCCAGAATCTTCAAGTCTTCAAGATGTTTGGCGGAAACAAACATCAAATCAAGAGCAACGGTGATTCGGAAGGCGGTTAGACCATTCCGAATCGGTAACCATGCTCTGATACCACTGTTAAAGCACCGGATCGATGACGAACATCAAACATTGCACTTGATTCAAGACATGAAGAACAAAATATGAAGAACAAGATAGAAATATGTAGAAGATGAACCCTTTATATTGAATCAGTCATCACAGATTACATACCAAAGGAGTAAACATCATCTACAAGCTGGTTTAGATCACAAAGATCTAAACCCTAGCTTTCTCTCACTAACACATAGTCTCTCTCTCTCTAGAATTCACACAGAAGGATGAACGAGTGGGAGAGCAGCACCAAGCTACAAGAGTTGCCCGCCTCCATGGATGGATGGATGCTTGCCCTAATCCTATACAACACATATATATAGACTAGGACAAAACTCGGACAAACAATCTACACCAAAACCCTGACTTTTGTCCCTAACATAAACCTCAGACACTTTTCCTAGCCATAAAACTTGGACAAATGTCCCTAGGATAAAGTTGGGACTAAGTTTCAAGACTTGTACAATAAAGACCCTCACAATTGGAAAGCATGCACTTATCACCCAAAGTGCACTAACAAACTCCCCCTTGATCAGTGCATGGTCTTTATGTGGTCTTGAATTCTTCATTATCGTTGACTTTAACTTGGACTTCTGCTTTGGTTGACCAGAACTGATAAGCGACAGTTACCCGGCAGGAACTGCACTTACAAAAACGCCCTTCACCTTAACAGAAAAAATAAACCGAGTTAGTGATTTTGATAAAAATGGCAATAAAACGTAAACCTGGAGGACTCAAATGCAAAAAAAAATGGATGGAACAAGCAAATATGAATAGACCTCAGGAATGATTTTAGCATTTTACTATTTTACAATTACACACGTCTTAATAGCTTGACAATGTATGTATATAATACCATCATAAAATTGTTGAAGTTTTGTTTTAGGGGTGTCTTATTCCCACATGGTTAAATCTTATTCCCACATGGTTTTCACTTTATCTCTCTCTAAATCTATGTATATATAGAGAGAGATAGAGTTGAGGGGTGTGGGAATATTAACACCCTTTGTTTTATTTTCATGTGTTAGGCCACAAGTGGTTGATAGCTAGTTGTGTGTATACATGAACACTTATGATAAAACTGAATTTGAGTAGCTATATCATAAATGATGGTAGGGTATGATCATCAAATTCATGTGACCCTACATGAAAGTATGATTGGAACACATCCACATTAATTCCATGAGTTCTATTTTCAACACCCATGACTTAGACCGTGGGGTATGGTGAGACTTAGATTGGGCTTGGGTTGGGGCATGAGTTCACACGTGTAATTTCAAAACTCAATTCAAAAACCCACTTTGGATGGGGTATGGTGGGCGTGGCTTGGCTGGCGTGACCAAGCCACATCAGCTTTTTTTTAATATATATATATATATATATATATTTATAACCATTAAAAACTACATAAACATACAAAATAATTATCAAAATAAAAAACTATCACTCTTCGTCGTCTTCGTCAGTTTCGAACCCAGGAATCGTTGAAACATGATCCACCAAATCAGATCGAAGGTTGTGATGTATATCCCTTGACTTTATCAAAAAATCATTTGCCGCTTATCTTCGTCTGTTACGTTACCTTGTTGGGGGTTATCGTCATCATAGAAGGTAACGACCGCTCTACCTTCATCCTCCAAAATCATGTTGTGAAGAATGATACATGTGTACATCACGTTTCCAATTTGATCCTTGTCCCATAGTCGACAAGGCATTGCCAATATTTGCCACCTTTTCTTCAAAACACCGAAAACGTAACTAATTCTTAATGTACGAAAACGTAACTAATTCTTAATTTATTTTAATTTTAATAACAGGGGCATGATGGTTATTTTTTACATATTTATTTTATATTTTTTTATTACCTGTTTTCCTTTTATATAAAACAAGTAATAAATAAAATATGAAACAAAAATGTAAGAGTAACATGTCAAAATCGGCCCTGAGTTTTGATTATATATGCTTGTTCCATTCAAAAGTACGAAAACGCCCTTCACCTTAACAGAAAAAATAAACCGAGTTAGTGATTTTGATAAAAATGACAATAAAAAGTAAACCTGGAGGACTCAAATGCAAAAAAAAAATGGATGGAACAAGCAAATATGAATAGACCTCAGGGATGATTTTAGCATTTTACTATTTTACAATTACACACGTCTTAATAGCTTGACAATGTATGTATATAATACCATCATAAAATTGTTGAAGTTTTGTTTTAGGGGTGTCTTATTCCCACATGGTTAAATCTTATTCCCACATGGTTTTCACTTTATCTCTCTCTAAATCTATGTATATATAGAGAGAGATAGAGTTAAGGGGTGTGGGAATATTAACACCCTTTGTTTTATTTTCATGTGTTAGGCCACAAGTGGTTGATAGCTAGTTGTGTGTATACATGAACACTTATGATAAAACTAAATTTGAGTAGCTATATCATAAATGATGGTAGGGTATGATCATCAAATTCATGTGACCCTACATGAAAGTATGATTGGAACACATCCACATTAATTCCATGAGTTCTATTTTCAACACCCATGACTTAGACCGTGGGGTATGGTGGGGCTTAGATTGGGCTTGGGTTGGGGCATGAGTTCACACGTGTAATTTCAAAACTCAATTCAAAAACCCACTTTGGATGGGGTATGGTGGGCGTGGCTTGGCTGGCGTGACCAAGCCACATCAGCTTTTTTTTTAATATATATATATATATATATATATATATATATATATAACCATTAAAAACTACATAAACATACAAAATAATTATCAAAATAAAAAACTATCACTCTTCGTCGTCTTCGTCGGTTTCGAACCCAGGAATCGTTGAAACATGATCCACCAAATCAGATCGACGGTTGTGATGTATATCCCTTGACTTTATCAAAAAATCATTTGCCGCTTTATCTTCGTCTGTTACGTTACCTTGTTGGGGGTTATCGTCATCATAGAAGGTAACGACCGCTCTACCTTCATCCTCCAAAATCATGTTGTGAAGAATGATACATGTGTACATCACGTTTCCAATCTGATCCTTGTCCCATAGTCGACAAGGCATTGCCAATATTCGCCACCTTTTCTTCAAAACACCGAATGCTCGCTCGACGTCTTTACGTGCAGCTATCTGGACCCTGTTAAACTTTAATCTCTTTGGATCTGTGGTACCGTGTCTTGTGAACGATTTTACGAAAACCCCCCACTCTGGGTAAATCCCATCAACTAGGTAGTACCCATACACGTACTCAACCCCGTTTACAGAGAAAGTTCCTTTGGGTCCTATACCATTTACCCGATCATTGAAAAGGGGCGAGTGGTTTATGATGGTAATATCATTATGTGAACCTGGCATACCCAAGAACGCATGCCATATCCAAAGATCCTGGGACGCAACCGCTTCAAGCATGATGGATGGCATCCCGTGAAATCCACTAGTGTGAGCACCTTGCCATTGGGTAGGACAAAGTTCCCAAGCCCATTTCATACAATCTAAACTACTTAGCATCCCGGGTAGCCCATGATAATCTGCGTGATGTTCCAATATTTGTTGCATGTCACTGAATGAGGGCTTTCCAATATTTGTTGCATGTCATTGTCTTCGTCTTCCACGATAGCTTTCACCACCGCCGCGATCGTTTGTAAAAATATTTCCGCACCATCGTTAGATGATGATGACGATTCACTATAACTTGAAGAACTCATGGCAAGATTGTGTTTTATGTGTTTGATATTGTGTGAGAAAAATGTTAAATATGGTAAGGTATTTATAAAGGATTTTTTTTTTAAACATGCCCCCAATGGCTAGGCCAACGGCTAGCCCAACGGCTAGTTTGAATTGGCCATTCACAGCCCACCATGTCAGCATGCTTCCCCCGCCCCACGCCCGGCTTGAAACCCAAGCCCCAAGTAGGGATGAGATTTTTTACCGAAATACCGGTACTGTACCGATCATAAACGGTACCGGTATCGGTAATAGATTTTTCGAAATTCGGTATCGGTAAAAAACAGTATCGGTAAAGGTATTTTTCGGTAAATACCGGTATTAATACCGAATTTAATAATGAATTCCAAGGGGTTTTTAGGTTGGATTACGAAGAGTCGAACTAATCTCACTGGCTACTACAATGTACTAGACTAATATATAACAAACCCTTGCCTATTCAACTCATGTTGCAATTCAATGGAACACAGACCGGTTCATAGAATAAACATTAAACCCCACTCACAAGGTTCTTAGTAGTTAGTAGGTATAATATTCATGTTTACTTCTTTTTTCAATGAACTCGTATAGATAATTGTGGGTAACAGTAGCTTTAGATTGGGAGATATTTGATATTCTCAAAAGATCTAATTGTTAGGATGACAAGAATATGAAAAGCTAGATATACTTTTATAATTCAAGGTTTTCTTGTGATTCGCTAATGTGGTTTCTTTCATATAAGGCTACAATACAGTATAGTTGTATCTTTATTTAGTACTATCATTTATGTAAACTGTAAGATTATTGGTCAAAATCTAAAAAATTTGGTTGTCATGTCTACTTACACAAGTTGTTATGTATTTTATTAATATTGATTAGTTGTTATGTATTTTATTAATAATGGATGGATGGGTTGTGCATGATATTTTTTTAGGTGAAACAATGGATGACACCAAAGCGGTAACAATGTGGTAAAGTACCGAAATACCGGTACCGAATCTATAAATACGGTACGGTAATCGGTATCCATATTTCCTCAATTTCGGTAACGGTATTTATGGTATCGGTACTGGTACGGTACCGGTATCGTACCGATCTCATCCCTAGCCCCAAGGGCCACGCCCCAACCCAAACCCCAAACCCCATACCCCATAGTCTTATATTTTCAACTTTTAAATGGTTTACGGGTCAAAAAATGCAACAAAGATTTTAAATGAGTGGCAGATTATAGTCAAATATAAATAGATATGGAGTGGAGAGTTCAAATGAGAAGAATTAAAAATTAAGAATAAAAAGAATAAATGATACAAAGGTAATTTGAACAAATCATTTAATGAATCTATTATTTATTTTTGTTATTCAAATTAATGAACTCTAATAATTTAATATTTAATAAGCTTATCTTATAAAATAGTTGTGAACCTTACACAATAAAAACAAGCTTGCACATGATCTTACATTTTCAACGTTTCCTACACCATTAAAACAATATTTTGGTGTAGGATACAGAATGTGTAGAACTCAAACACTTTTAAATAATTTTGGGACTCATAATAGAATATGTGTAGGACACAAATTTTTAAATAATTTTGTCTTTTCTGTGTAGGAGCCAATACATTAATGATGGTGAAGGAGAAATTTATGGTTGCATTAATAAGAATTGAGTAACTCTTTAAAACATTTATTAATATTTTACATCAAAATGTCTATACTACCCTTAGTAATTAAAGCATTAATTAAAAGTTGACAAAAACGATATCTTGATTCACAACCATTGATAAAAAAATATATGGTCCAGATTAATTCATTTTTTCTTCTTTTAAGAAGATTCTTCTCAAATGAACTTCTACCTTGATATGTATGCATGTATATATATTATATATTTGCTTTGCTTTTAAAATCAATAATATGTGGAATATCTATGAGAACAATACAAGACATATGTATGGTTATTTAATCGTCTGTGTTTCTCTTTCCTACTAATTATGACTAGCTTTGTAGGGTTTCGCATCTAAGCTTATATATTGCATAGTTTTTTAATTCATGTTCCGGCATTCAAAAGTCAAAGCTATGTATTTAACAAAGTTAGCCCCCTTGCTTAGACCTGCGACAAAAATCTTACTGACCATGGGGATCAATCACCAATCTATTTGCGATAATAGCAAAGCTTATAACCAAATGGGCTAATCGATAGCTTAGTATAATTAGCGACATTTATTTCATTTAACTTAAGTGACGACTTAACTTTTTTTTTCTTCCTTTTGTTGATCTCTATTTGGAGTTTTTTTCCTTAATTCAAAACAAAATATATAACTAACCACATTCTTTTAATATCAACAAAATGTTTCAAATTTTGAGCGATTACAATAATGGTACTATCGCCATTCTTACCGAACAACATCCATGCCATTTTCAATTCTATCAAAAGCCTTACCAATATTCATTTTTATTGTTCTCAGTCATTAGAAAATACATATCAACATCTTCTATTGGGTATACAATATTAGTAATATGGCCATTCTTACCTTTGCATTTTGGGTTTCTCAATCGATATCAATTGAATTCCCACCGTATAGAGCGGTTTCATTTTACTAGTTCTTAACATAATCTTGCTTCTAAAAACGTTCTAAAATATATATAGTTCTTAACATAATCTTGCTTCTAAAAAACGTTCTAAAATATATAGTTATATACACAACAACAAAAAAGGACAATGATATAGTTTTGTATTAAAAAGTTCAAATGCAAAACAAAAGCTGGTTTGCCCGAGAGGTTAAGGGGGAAGACTTAAGATCTTCTGCACATAAGTGCGCATGGGTTCGAACCCCATAGCCAGCAGTTTTTTTATTTTTTTAAGTTATTTGCAACCGGCAAAGCCACTTACGGCTTCGGTAATTCGGTTTACAAAATAGGTCCATAAAAATTATTATATGGGGCACTTGCAGTTTCAGTTTTACAAAATAGGTCCATGTACTTTCCAAAATAATTTGATTGATTTCTTTTTGTGGGACAATGATACGAAAAGACTATCACCGTCATGTCATCTCACCTCACCTCACCTTTGTGTATATATATATATATATACTAGGTTATCACCCGGGAATGCTAAACGTAAAATAATTTATACAAATAGATACGTTATAAAGATGCGCAATGTCAAATAATGCCCCTTTTCTGACGCGCGTTAAAACAGGTGTAAAAGGATGTTCCAGATCATGATCATATGTTAAAATTGCTCATATGGATCTAATATTGATCTTAAGCACTAAAACAATAGCAATATCATCACCCCATGTCACTAATGTTTGTGATACGAATCTATAGTGAAGTTAAAATTTTTATTTTGCTGGCATGTGGGGTTTCAAAGTAGCAGTACTGTTGCATATAAGGCTAGTCTTGCGTATTTGATTATAACTTTTAATAAGCGGATCCTGGATGGAACTTCTCCAAAACAAAGTAAGGTTTGTAACGTAACCGTGGCGTACCTGATTTAAAAAGCCAACCTAGATAACATGAGATGCCTGAATCTTTTAGCACGACTATAACCGGAGGTGCCTGATCATAAGAATTTGGTTTTTGAACCTATTTGAACCATTTGACCCGTTTTTTTTAAACAAATGTTCTATTTATCAGTGTCACCCATCAAATATAAAACAATAATCTAACATTTGTCTAGTAAAACTATTTTTTGGAGGTTTTCATGGATTTTAATACACGATGTAGTAATAGGAGGCAATATCCTAGGTTTAAACATGATGAACCATCATATCTGTTCATATCTCTAATGGGTCAATTAGTTAAATTTGCAAGAAAATGCAACGTACAATTCAATTTTTACCAATACATGCAAAAGAAAAAAAATTGTAAAATAGTATTAAGAATAACCCTACATGATGTATTTTCTTTCCACACTACTATTATTAAGGACATATGTCAATCTAATATTACCTTGGTAACTTGATTTGGTTAACACAAAAAATGAGTATCTAAAATTCCCTACACTAACTCCCTTATGTCTTTTGGAGCATGCTTTCCATCATTAAACTTTGCAAAGGTCTCAGCATTTAACTGTATAGCTGCAAAAAAAAAAAAAAATAAGGGACATACATTTTGGTGGCATTTCAGGCACATTCTCAAAATTAGTTCTTAACTTAGTGATATAAGAGTATAAACTTGAATCTTGCGGTAATCGTTTTTTACATAGGCTATGTGAGAGGGATCTGGTGGATCCTCTCAAGAAAAAAAGATGTTGAACGTATAGCTCAAATAAAGATTATCGGATTATATATCAAGGGTTTTAACATCCAGTTCGACATTAGTTGTTCTGAAATATGCCAACATGAGCAATAAGTATACCTGTAGGTTACGCCATTGCGAGTTCTTCCATTGAACACCATTCAGATCACTAATAATCGTACCCATATGCCTGTAATAATTTTTCCACTAATATATTTAAACCACAATATACAAAAAAAGTAAGTAAGTATATTTAAATTTTAAAAGTTAGACCTCTTTACATTCTTGTTCCCGATTCTTTAGTCTCGAACATCATTTGGAACTACATGCCAAGAGATATCTGGTTACTGTAGACTGCTTTATAGTACTTGGCTAATGGAATTACAAATTCTGATGGGCTAGTCCTGTTTTCAAAAAAATTAGCAAAGTGAAATGGATATTTGGGTTTGCTCAAGTGATTTGTAACGATGATAATGCTCAAATATGTAATTATAAAATCTACGATAATTTAAATAGGTCTTATAAAGATCAATAACTACACTAAAACTATAAATTTTCAAATCATTATCATATACCAAAAACAAAGCCATCCATCAGAATATTTTTCCTTTGCCTCATTTAATCTTGAATATAACACCTGGTGATTAAAAGAAAAACGATATAAATTCCTATAAAATTAAAGCTAATTGCATAAAAGATGAAACACATTGACAAAACAAAAGGTTTCAAAACAAATCCCGTACTCTACCATATGCAGCCTGAAGTCCTGAACCATCTAACCCGTACTCTACCATATGCAGCCTGAACCATCTGACCCGTGCTCTACCATATGCAACCTGAACCAAGTAACAAAGCCATTCATATTTATTATTTACTAAAGCTCCGGTTGTTGCACCATATGCAGGTATACCAGTCTATGTAGGGTGGGAGTTGGCTACAAAGTTCATTTTTCCTACAAAGTGTACAAAGTCATAAAACACCACAATTTCATTTATAAAACACACTCAAAACCCACAAATAATAAAGTGAATATTACTAAAACACCAAATTTGTGGGTTTTGTGTTGTGTTTTGGATGATAAGGCTTTGATTTTCAAATGACTAACATTAGTGTGTTTTATGTTGATTATCATGTTGTGTTTTATATTCATAGTTCTACGATGGTGTGTTTGAAGTTTTTATGGACTGTTAGGCTTTGGATATTGTGTTTTAGTGATCTTCACTCTGTTATTTGTGGGTTTTGGGTGTGTTTTATGGCTGAAGTTGTGGTGTTTTATGACTTTGTACACTTTGTAGGAAAAATGGACTTTGTAGCCGAACCCCACCCTACCAGTCATATAATCAATAAATTCAACCTTTTTGACCCATATACAAGTATACAACCCATCAATTTTAACACCTACAGACTGAAAAAAAAAGGTTTCCTTATGCAGTTTTAGCTTTTGAGTATTAATAACAGAGAATAAAAAGCAAACTCCAAAAATAAGGAACACAAGGTATATTTTTTATAGACCACCATGAAAACATGACTATATATAATAATTCTTCTATATATTAAAAAAGGAATGATTTGAACAGTAATAATAATAATATAATATAAGTATAATATAATAAGTATATTAAAAAGGCAAATTAAAAAGGCAATGTTTTGAATAGTAAGATCGTGGGGTATGGTGGGGCAGGGGTTTACGGCATGGGTTGATACGTGGATTTCGAGCCCCCCCACTGGTGAGTGACGTGTCCGTGGGGTATGATGGGGCGTGGCTTGGCCAAGTGGGGCGGGGGTTTACGTCATGGGTTGACACGCGGAGTTCGAGCCCCCCCACTGGTGAGTGACGTGTCCGTGGGGTATGGTGGGGCGTGGCTAGCCCGGCGTGGCTTGGCCAGGTGTATTAAAATAAAAAATGGATCGCTATGCCCTAGCCAACAAGCCAATAAGAGCCGGCCACATTGTATTGCTAGCATGCCCCTGGGCCGGCCTTAAATTCCCACCCAAGGGGCCACGCTCAAACCCAAGCCCACCCGGGGTGGTGACTTGGGCGTTTCTTTCCAACCCACGCCCCAACCTCCGCCCCATACCCCATAGTCTAAGTAGAAAAAGACAATGTTTTGAACCGTAACTAGAAAAGGTTATAATAATAAATATAGTTTTTTTTAATTATTTTTATTATCTTCTTTACTTTTTAAGTTAGATAAATTTATGTTAACTGGTACTGGTATCGTAAATACCAATACGGTTATCGGTACATGAAGGTAAAAACCGATACCAGCCTGGTACATAAAACACCAAAAGTCGGTATCGAATTGATTTTGAAAATCTTTTAGTTCGGAATATTCGGTACTGCTACCCAGTACCATTTGCTCATCCCTGATCACGGGTGTCGTACGAACAACAACGGTATCGTGCAACTTTTTTTGTTGATTTTTTTCAACTTTTAATGATTTCTTTTTTTAGTTTCAGAGGTAGGGATGAGCTCGGTGCCAACCAATACTGAATCGGTACTGGTACCGAAAATACCAGTTACGGTACCGGTATATGAAGGTAAAAAACGGTAGCGAACCGGTAGCAGGAACGCCAAAAGTCGTACCGAATTGGTACTTAAGATCTTTCGATTCAGGAAATTCGGTACCGGTACCCAGTATCATTTGCTCATCTCTGACCACAGGTTTCATACGAACAACATTATTACCATACAACTTTTTTGGTTGATTTTCTTTTGGTTATCTTTTAGTGTTTTTTCCTATATTTTCTTTTTATTCTTGTGAACGGTTTCGTGCGCAACGCGCTTGTAGTGATTTCAAAACACATGTAAACACAGACTAAACAACAAAAGACGTTCTCCGCAACGCGGCGATAGTAAAAAACTAGTTTAAATAACAAATATTCTAGATGAAGAGATGTTATGTACCCAGAATTAAAAAAAATGGCAAATACCAACACCATCTATTGTTTTGTTTTGGTTCCCTTTTCTTTCGGAAGAAGATCTTTTCCCCCAAACTTAAAAATTGCTCTTACATTGCATCTAAAGCTTCTTAAAATATCACAAAAAAAAATTAAAAATACCAAAAACAACACACAGATTGTAAAAACCCTAAAATCGAAGGAAAGAACAACTCACGGAAATCAAAATTTATTACCTATTTTTGACAAAATCCCGAAAGAAAGATTGGGTGTAGCCCCTTAACATGGAAAAATATGCAAAACAAAAAAACGATAAAGGATTATTAAATATGATATCAACTGTAAGAACAAAATCGAAGTAAAGTTACAGTAATAATTGAATATCAAATATACAACAACCAACAACAACCATACCCAGTAAATCCCACAAATAGCAGAGCTACTTATAGGGTCTGGGGAGGGTGGGATGTAGACAGGCCTTGCCTCTATCCCTAGGGATAGAGAGGCTGCTTCCAGAGAGACCCTCGGCTCGAAAACGAACAGCAAACCAACACAGCAAGTCAAAGAACATAGAAAGAGTACAGAAATAAGAAGTCGCCCATTTCCAAGAAAGTGATCAGAGTGTCACAATATAATGTAAATCATGTATCATAGCATACGACATCATTTGGGCATAAACACAATGTAAATCATGTATAATAGCATACAACATCATTTGGGCATAAACAAAAGAAGGCAATCACTGGAGAAGTCCATTAAAGAATACGAAAAACCTACGTCCCAGAAATCCACCTAAGACCTTACTACAATATCTTCTAGGAGTCCTTAACCCTAATCCTACGCCTCCACGAAGTCCTATCGTGGACCATGTCCTCAGAAAGATGCATCTCTAGTAAATCGTGCCTAATCTGCTCATCCCATGTCAGTTTGGGTCTGCCTCTTCCTCTCCTCCCCTGCACAGTAAGAGTTTCCACTACTCTAACTGGTGCCGTCGCTTCCCTCCGCTTCACATGACCAAACCATCTCAATCTCCCCTCCTTAATCTTCTCCGATATACTAGCCACTCCTAGTCTTTCCCTAAAAACCTCATTTCTTATCCGATCTAACCTCGTGTGTCCACACATCCACCTTAGCATCCTCATCTCTGTTACCTCCATCTTGCGCGCTTGTGTCTTCTTGATAGCCCAACAATCCGTTCCATATAGCATGGCTGGCCTAACTGCTACCCTGTAAAATTTCCCCTTTAGTTTAATTGGGAACCTCCTATCGCACAATACCCCACTGGCTGCCCTCCATCTACACCAACCAGCATGTATGCGATGGGTTACATCACTATCAATGTCACCATCTCTTTGGACAAACTACCCTAGATACTTAAATCTAGTTACCTGCGGGACCAATTGATCCTCAATGGAGATTTGGGTTTCATCGTCGATGGCTACACCGCTGAAATCACAGTGTAGATACTCAGTCTTAGATCGACTAATCCTTAGGCCCTTGCCCTCTAAAGCTACTCGCCACTCCTCTATCCTCTCGTTCAGGCACTGTTTAGACTCTGCAATCAACACAATATCGTCTGCAAAAAGCATGCACCACGGAACTGTCTCCAGAATCAACTTGGACAACTCATCCAAGACAACCGCAAAAAGAAAAGGGCTCAACGCAGATCCCTGGTGGAGTCCTATCTCCATAGGAAAGAAGTTTGTATCTCCTACAGGCGCGCGAACAGTAGTCTCTGTTCTATCGTACGTATCCTTAATTAAGTCTATATACTTCCCCGGTAGCCCTCGACCCTCCAAACTATCCCAAATCAGTTGCCGTGGGACAGTGTCATATGCCTTTTCCAGGTCGATAAACACCATATGTAAATCTTGCTTCTTCGCTCTATATTTTTCCATCAGCCTCCTTAGAATATGTATCGCTTCTGTAGTTGACCTCCCTTTCATGAATCCAAATTGGTTTACTGAAACCTGAGTTTCTCTTCTAATTCTAGTTTCAATTACCCTCTCCCAGAGCTTCATAGTGTGACTTAGCAGTTTGATTCCTCTGTAGTTCCCACAACATTGAGCGTCTCCTTTATTCTTGTATATAGGCACCATGACGCTGCTCCTCCACTGATATGGCATTTTCCCAGTCTTGAAAATACAATTGAACAAAAGTGTTAACCATCGGACTCCTTCTGTCACGGCCCATGACCCGGTTTGACCCGTTTCAAGAGCCCCGGCAGAAAATACTGCGGTATTTAATTAATTGAGTTTGACAGCGGAAACAGGATCGTTTAAAGCTAAAATTTTTCCCGATTATTTTATTTCACAATTCGGGATAAAACCTGGTAATTTACAATAGTTTGATTTCACGAAGAAATCTTTTATTTTACAAAACATGTTTCTTTATTTTATACTGAGCCACTTTCTTGAGCTTGTAGTGCTATATGGCACTTTTCCTGATTCATAACAGGTCACCTGAAACATGTTTGAAAAAGGTTTTGTCAGCGGGAAATACTGAGTGAATCATTCTATTTTGCATAATGATGCATAGTTATTAATTACAGCATAAGAGCGATTACAATGGCTTCTATCTTATTTTTATCTGGCATTCTGTCACAATGGTGACATGTCACAATGGTGACGATGGTCATACCACTATTTAGATCAATGAACCTAAATAGTGACGATTATCCCTGTAGGTCAATGAACCCAACAGTGATTATCCCGAGTAGGTCAATGAACCTAACTGGGAGAAAATTAGTAATGTGCACAATACCCCACTAACCAGTAATTCAAGATATCCACGACTTAGTCCCTGTAATTATAACCTTGAAAATAATTTGAGGTATTGTAAAATAGTTGATAAAAAGAGAATGACTCACAAACTGTGAGAAAAGGAGAATGACTCACATTGCAGATTTATACGGGCAGAGTTTGGCCTACTGATTTAGCCTTTTATCCTAAATTTAATAACAAGCACACAAATTGGGGTCAGTAATCAATCCAGCATTTACGATAACTCACGAGATCAAGTTCTCACAATGAACGACAAAGTGTAATACTTCATCCATCGAATTAACGATGATCCGTCGAATTAACAACGAACGACAAAGTATAATACTTTATCCATCGAATTAACGATGATCCGTCAAACTAATGACGAACGATAAAGTATAACCCTAATGTGGGCGGCACTTAAACATTCATTGGATATATTGATCGTCGGACAATGAATCGTAACAGCGATTGAGCTAATACCCTGATTGCGGCTTCAATTAGGGACCTGTGTGTGTTAATTGAAGTATACAGAGCATAACTCAGCGTATTTTTCGAATTTCTTCGTCGTTCTTTTTCCAGAAATCAAGTCCCAACCTCTACTATTTATACTGAAAATTTTACTCAGTCGCGTAGCGCGACTGCCTACCCCTTAGTCGTCGCGCTACGCGACTGCCAACCTATTTTTCATAGGGTAGCCACGTATAGGAGTAGGCTTGCTGAGTTGACGGATTCATGAAATTCGATTTCTACAGATAGTTATGTGGATAATCGTAACTAGGTTTTATCCCCCCCTGAGTTTTAGGGGCCATAATCCTGATTCTGAAAATTCTGAAAATTTTAGGGTTTGTTTAGAATCACTTGGGTGTCTCAATTAGGGTTTCCTATTGGTCAAATTAATTTAATAATTATGACTTTTGATGAGAGTCGTTACACCTTCTTCTCCCAAACACTTCCACGCCTCAATCGGATGAATCTATCAAATAAAAGCAAAACATACCTGGATCTTATCTGGATGAATCTATGACATTCAAAACACAAAAAAGAAAAAAAAATAAGAATGGACACGAAAATAAGGGGAAAACAGAATTAAAGGTATCGAATAACAGTAAACTTACCTAGATTCTGATCAATATCGACTATGGAATCGACATACCTGGAAGTGAATAACCTTGATTTTGGAAAACTTTGTTAAGCCGTTTAATCACAAGCAATTCAGAGAGAATGAGATGCAGGTAGAAGAAGAAGAAGAAGAAGAAGCGTATGATAGTTCAGGTTTCAGGAAAGCATATGGTAGAAGTTCAAGCCAAAGGAAGAGGGAGGCTAGGGTTTCTGTCACACCCCCAAATTACCACCTAGGGCATGTCCCTAATGGAGGTGCAACGATCCAACAAAGAGCCACCAATCATGTCAAACACAAGTAATAATGTATGGAAATACTCAATTGAAAGAAATGTATCGTTTGTAAGTTAAACTAAAACCAAAGTATTGAGCAGAAGCATAAATGTATAAGTGTATAAATGTATCAAAACCAAATCAATGTAATTGTTTATCATGACCACAACCACTCCAGCAGCATCAGACGGCAAGTTCCCAAGTTCCTTCAGTGATTACCTACAAGCATGTAAACAAGTGTGTCAGACTACGCTGGTGAGTTCAAGGTTTTGTTAACGTGTGTAGTTACCAGATATCTGTTAAGTCAAATCATCGTTTCGTTTTGAAATTGTTATTAACGTAGGAGAGTCTTATATACTGGAAGTGTGTCCAATATATACCATGGGAGTGTGCCCAACATAACCTGGGAGTGTGCCCAATATAACCTGGGAGTGTGCCCAATATAACCTGGGAGTGTGCCCAATATAACCTGGGAGTGTGCCCAACCCCAATGCCCCTAACCAAGCATTGGTAATGATGTCCAGGTAACTAGATCACGCCCGTCCTTACGGCCCGGTGTGAGGGTGTCAAACCTAATAGCGCTATCAACTAGTTACCCCATTGCCTTACAAGCAACACGGTAGATGATCGATTCTGTGTTCAATAACCAACATCCCAAATAACAGTTTACCCAGTATTCCCTTTAGAAACGTTTACCAGATGTCCCAAACCACCGGGACGCATGCTTAGAAAAGTGCAGTGAACTCACCTTAGGGTTGCTCGGTATGTTAAGTTAAGTGCTCGCAATTAATCAATCACGTCCTATAGTGTGCACGTATATTAAATCAGTTCACGTTCGAAATGCTTCACATGTATTTAGCGTCACAGTAATATCACAGAGTGTTTGGCAGTTAATCATACATCACACAACAGCTAATCACATGATCACAAATCGTTCAGGTTATACACATATACATATATCATCAAATCGAGTTATGAGCAGTAGCACAACGAGCAGATCTAGTCTGATTGGTTTACATCCGCCTAGTATCATATCCAAGTTAATACATACCATGCTTTGTATCTCCTAAGTAAATTATATCTAACAATATACAATTTATTAGTGATCATCGAAAGACACCCACATCAGAAGACATCATCGTCTTCAGCAGCAATACCCAAAGTCAACATCAGTTTGTGAGGAAACACAATTATAGTCTAATTAAATAAGTAGAATCAGTTGTACATAAGTCAATTGTGAAACACAACATCACTCATAAAGTCATCGATTGACTAGACAACTCCGCAGACTATATCCTATCCTATTAACCCAAAACAATGATGCCTATCACATATTACAAGAGTTTTACACATATGCACATTAACCACTTAATTATCCAACAACTTCCATGCTACTGACACATATCCAACCATTTATATAATCACATGCTGTTGATAATTCTCATGCATACTTATCAAACAATGGCCGACAATCAAGTAACACCTCATGATGATATTGGACCGATTTATATAGCATTTATGTGGTGGATAATTATTTACTATTAACATATTATCATCTCATGTAATACAATACAATGGCCGACCAACCCAATAAATCGATACACCTCAAATTTGATTTCAATACAAGAAGCTTTTCACGTGATGATATGACGACAATTACTGGAATGAAATAGAATGATTGGGGCCATTTAAAAGTAATGATTACATCCACTGATTCACACCAAATTAATAAAATTGACTATTTTGAAATCGATGCATACTAACCATTAATTCATTATGTCAAATAATCAAGTGATTTACATCAAGAAATCATAAGGGGTCGATTACTAACCTACGGAAAAGACAATACTTCAATCGATGTATTGGACTCGGTTGTTCAAGACTGCCGTAGGGTTTCACAAGATAGCGAGGGGAATTGTGAGAGGTGATTAGGGTTTGCTAGTTCTCAAATACACGCACAGAATAAACAAATCCTATATTCATTCGTAACTGGGCCAAGGCCCACTATGATTTCGTTGGCCCTCTAGTGGACGAAAACACATATAGTGTTTTCGGCCATGGAGTGTTTTCGTAAGGCATTTCTCTGGCAAGGTTCCATGTTTATAACTTTACAATTCAACTCAATAATATAAGATATGCATAACACATACACATATAATAAACACATTCGCAATTCAACACTTTATAATGCACATCAAAATAAAAGTCAAACACACCTTGCAAATAAGTACTAAGCTAGGTCGAATAGAAACCTTGGAAACTCGGGTTGTCACATTATCCCCAACTTAAAAGAAATTTCGTCCCGAAATTTAGCATGCGGTTACTGAGGAAGCTAGATGAGTTGTATCGTTTACTGGTTTTCCTGGGGTGTCACATCATCCCCCCGTTGATTTGGAATTTCGTCCCGAAATTCTGTAGTAGCTTCAGCCTCAGTAGTGGTTGCACTGTTTCCGAATAACTGGGGGCACTTGAGTTTCATTTAATCTTCTCGTCCCCAGGTAAACTCTAGGCCACGACGGGAGTTCCAACGAACTCGAACAAGAGGTATTCTGGTGTGCTTGAGGACCTTAACATCCCGGTCCGCGATTTCAATTGGTTCCTCGACGAATGACAACTGATCGTCGATAGTGAGCTCCTTCAAAGGAACTATGAGGGTCTCATCTGACAGACACTTCTTCAGATTCGTCACGTGAAAAACGTTGTGAACTGCACTGAGTTCAGCTGGTAAGTTCAGTCTATAGGCTACTTTACCTATTTTCTCAATGATTTCAAACGGTCCGACATATCGTGGATTGAGCTTGCCTCGTTTGCCAAAACGAACCACGCCCTTCCAGGGTGAAACTTTGAGTAGCACTCGATCCCCAACCTGGAACTCGAGTGGTTTCCTGTCTTTATCTGCGTATGCTTTATGACGGTCACGAGCTGCCGCCATGCGTTTCCGTATCTGTGCTATCTTTTCAGTAGTATCAATTACCAGTTCTGGACCTGTGATCTGACTGTCACCCACCTCTGCCCAACAAAAAGGTGATCGGCATTTACGCCCGTACAATGCCTCAAATGGAGCAGCTTTAATGCTGGTGTGGTAGCTGTTATTGTACGAGAATTCCACAAGTGGCAGATGTTTTTCCCAGCCATTGCCAAAGTCAATTACGCACGCCCGAAGCATGTCTTCTAGAGTTTGAATAGTGCGCTCAGACTGCCCATCTGTCTGAGGATGATAAGCTGTGCTCATGTCTAAACGAGAGCCAAAAGATTTATGCATTGCTTGCCACAGTTCTGAAGTAAAACGTGCATCACGATCAGAGATAATAAAGGTGGGCACCCCGTGCCTTGAGACCACTTCCTTCAAGTATACGTCTGCTAGTGTGGAGAACTTGTCCGTTTCCTTGATAGCCAAGAAGTGAGCAGACTTTGTGAGTCGATCCACGATCACCCAAATAGTATCATTTCCGCGCTGAGATCTAGGTAGGCCTGTAACAAAATCCATGGAAATTTGTTCCCATTTCCATTGTGGTATCTCAGGTTGTTGGAGTGGGCCTGATGGTTTCTGATATTCCGCTTTAACTCTCGCACAAGTCAAGCACTTGCTAACGTAAGTGGCTATGTGAGCTTTCATGCTAGGCCACCAATATGTAGTTCTGAGGTCGTGGTACATCTTATCCGAACCTGAATGTACTGAGTAGCGAGACTTATGAGCTTCATCCATTACAAGCTCGCGTAAGTTGCTATAGAGTGGGACCCAGATGCGTCCTGTTACGTAATAGGCACCGTCTTCCTTTTGTTCTAACCGTTGCTTTGAGCCGCGTAGAGCTTCAGCCCTGACGTTTTCTAGTTTCAATGCTTCTACCTGAGCATCTCGTATCTGTGTAGGAAGACTAGACTGAATAGTGAATTGCAACGCTCGTACACGCCTAGGTGCAGTATCCTTTCGACTGAGGGCATCAGCCACAACATTGGCTTTGCCTGGATGGTACTTGATAGCGCATTCGTAATCATTAAGTAGCTCGGCCCATCGACGTTGCCGCATGTTCAATTCCTTCTACTTGAAAATATGCTCGAGACTCCTGTGATCAGTGTAGATGGTGCACTTAGTGTCATACAGGTAATGTCGCCATATCTTGAGCGCAAAGACAACAGCTCCCAGCTCTAAATCATGTGTTGTGTAATTACGTTCGTGAATCTTAAGTTGGCGCGAAGCATAAGCAATAACTTTATCCCGTTGCATCAACACACATCCAAGACCTTGGATAGATGCGTCGCAGTAGACTACAAAATCGTCCGTGCCTTCAGGCAATGAGAGGATAGATGCGCTACAAGTATATCCCTTAAGTGCTGAAACGCTGTTCCCTGTGTATTACCCCAACGATAAACAACACCTTTCTGTGTCAGTAGTGTAAGTGGTCGTGCGATCTTTGAGAAGTCTTTGATGAACCATCTGTAATAATTCGCCAAACCCATGAACTGGCGTATTTCCGTTGGTGTACGAGGTGCAGGCCAGTTTCTGATCGAATCTACCTTGGATGGATCAACATGAATCCCATCCTTGTTTACCACGTGGCCTAGAAAGTGGACTTCACGAAGCCAGAAGTCGCATTTTGAAAACTTGGCGTATAGCTGTTCCGTTCGAAGAAGTTCCAAAATAAGTCGTAGGTGCTGCTCGTGTTCCTCCTGACTCTTCGAATAGATCAGGATGTCGTCGATGAAAACAATAACAAATTTGTCGAGATAGGGTTTGCACACCCTATTCATAAGATCCATGAAAACCGCAGGCGCGTTCGTTATCCCGAATGGCATGACCAAAAACTCGTAATGGCCGTAGCGTGTTCTGAACGCTGTTTTGGAGACGTCCTCGTCCCGAACTCTCAGTTGATGGTAACCTGACCTTAGGCCAATCTTCGAGTAATAGCTCGACCCTTGCAACTGGTCGAATAAGTCATCGATGCGTGGAAGAGGATAGCGATTCTTCACGGTAACCTTGTTCAGTTCGCGATAATCAATACACATGCGGAAGGTACCGTCTTTCTTCTTCATAAATAATACTGGAGCTCCCCAGGGCGAAGGACTAGGTCGTATGAAACCCTTTTTCCAAGAGTTCTTGCAATTGTTTTGATAGTTCTTCCAGTTCAGTTGGAGCTAAACGATAAGGTGCTCGAGCTATAGGTGCTGCTCCTAGAGCTTGTTACTATGAGTTACCAAAGGTTCTTAACCAGCACGAGGAATGCGGATGATCTTTTCTTTGCAAAGAGTCTCTGCTCGATGTTGAGGTAGCCAATCCACACCAATATCGATGTCGAAAATCATCACAACGTTGGGGTCATTCCTAGTATCACCCTGACCAATCACGAACATTCGACCCCTGGCACCATTGCCGTCGTTATTACCCTCGTTGTTATTCCCGTTGCCCTGATTATTGTTGTTGTTGTTCTGATTCTGGTTTAACCTGAGGGCAGTTTCGCTTAAAGTAGCCTTCAGCACCACACTGAGAGCATCCCATGTTACCTCGTTGTCGTTGCTGGTTCTGTAGAGCTGTTGGTTTGTCACACCCCGATTTTCCACGTGTCACCGGTGGGCCCGGTGGGGGAGTATCGTGACGTGGTTGGCAACATAATAGTCAAACAACACAATATAATAATGCACAGCGGAAGCAAACGATAAATATATTACATTCCGAATATAAGTAATGTCAAAGTATTACAACGGAAGGTAAAGGATCCACAGGCGGATCAATAAAAGAAAACTGTTCAACAGACTTTAGGCATCTAGAACTGGCAAGATTCCCTAGTGACGCCCTGAGCTCCCAGCCAATTACGCATAGTACCTGTCACTTAACCTTTTTGGAAAATACGTCAGTTTACACTGGTAAATACAATTAACTGACTCATTTTGGAAAAAGAGTTTGAAAAGTGATTCGAGTGCAAACGGCACAAAATATCTTGACACATTGATTAAAATGCACAGAGGCAAAATTAATCTTTTATACTTGGGACAATTCTATTAATAAAAATCTTGTATCCGATTTACATGGTTGTCCAACATTTAGGGCCGGTGATTATACAATACAAGCCGGACAAGATTAATCGACACACCACAAATATAATCTCACAAGAAGATACCCTTACGAGTGAGTATACGTTATACATATGCAACAGGAGGTGTTTTGCCTACACCTTGTGCTTACGTCGTGGCCATTCACTTTTTAAAATGAGCCAAGGATATCCAGGACACGGTCATTAACCCCCAATGTTATTTGTTATCAATCAATACAGATTAAAACGGGATTATGCAATTTAATCATCTCCGATTAAAAGGTTTCTACACCCGACCAAGCGGTATTTTTATAATACCGTATCCCAAGCCCGTATAAGGGAAAATAGGTTAAAAGTATTTACCTGAGCTAGCAATACAATTTACACTCAGCCGTATATCTTAATCAGCAAGCACAAGTACTTCTACTGGGGCTCTCAATCTGGAACGAAGGTTTTATTTAACCTATTAGATTCCTAACGGGTCTTATTTAAGTCATAACTTAGACCGGTTAGTTTTAAGGAAGGTTTACGGTTCAAACGCATGATTAAGCGAAGACCGGAATGGAATGTGATTTAGACCCGACAAGTTTGAAGACTTGTATAATATGGGTAAACTAAACACATTCTGGATTTTGAGATAAAACGGATAAGGTTTGACCCGTTTCGGCTAATTTATGCAACTAGTTACATAAACCGAACCGAATGCGCCAGAGGCGTAACGGGTAACCATATGGGTCCTAAACAGGTTTCCTAAGTTAATTATGCTTCCAATATGTTGTGACATCAGTAGGATGTCTTTCATTATGCCCCGAACTAATTTAAACACAAACTATGCCCCGTAGGGGTAGTTTGGTCATTTTAAAGGTTGTAAAAGAGTTTAAATGTTTAACTGAGTTACAGGTCTGATGTAAACAGCAAACATACTCAATTTGATGAGTTATAACAGTAGGGTAAAGTATATATGTGAAATATATCATTTATAACCAAACTATGCACCGAAGGGCATTTTGGTAATTTCACATAAGCCGAAAAGCTCAAAAACGAAGTCTGAGTTAATCAACCTTTGCTTACTGTTAAAATATTATAATTTGCCTCTTATATCAGTAGGTATCAACCCGGGTATGTCCAATATGATTTGAAAACATATTATGCGTTAAAAACGCTAATTAAGGCGATTAAAGGCCATTACCGGGTTCGATACTGAAATCTGACATTTTTATATTTCCAGAAGGCTTAAAATAATTTATTAATCATATGTGATCAGTAGCAAAAGGTTTGGAGTCGTTTAGATAAGTAAAACTCATTTTATGGCCCGTAAGGGCAAAACCGACAATTACCGGATTAAGCCTACGACTACTAGTTATGCTCAGCCTAAAATTAATTAAAAATCTTTAAAAATCCCAAAATAATATATAACATCAGTGGGTAAAAGATTTGATATCAAAAAGTATGTTTAACTAGGCTATACGCTAATTACGCCATTTTATTAACATAAAGCTTTAATTTAGCGACAATGAGCATAACTCTTAATCTACAAGTCAAACTGATGTCAAACTTTGCATACAAGTTTATATATCAGTAACTAAGGTTTCTACACTTTTACATTTTCATAAATCATGATTTAAGGTAATAAGGGCATAATGGTCAACATATGAGCGATTAACGGAAACTTGCATATTAATTGGATAATCAACGAAACAAGTACAGAGACTTATACTATCATGAAACCCTACTCTAATGAAGCACTAAGGCATTTCTGAATCAAACTAAAACGGGTCAGAAGCGAAGTCAAAGCAAAAGTCAAGGTTTTGCGCCTTTCGGTTCCGAACCGGGTTTAAACAGAAATTTGTCGAGTCGGGCAAGCGTAGACAAGTTTTCATACTTATTACCATGTTATATTAAGGTTAAAACAGGTTACACACCTTTCGGATCATTAATTGTGCATTAAATCGCATTTTGTATTTCTGTTGACTTTTTCGGTCAACGTTTGACCCGACAAACGACCTAGTTAGGTCTGGAATTGGTACTTGCCCTTATAAGGGTTTAATACCCATATAATTACCTATCTAACGGTACTTCTAATTTGAGATATGACTGAGCCGTTTATAACTAATCTCTAAGTCAAACGTTAACTACGATATTTTGACTTTTAAGCTAAATACTAAGCTAAACATAATTAGAGAAGGTTAGGCATACTTACAAGTGCTTAATGGATGATTAGGAAGGCTTGGGATTAGCTTGGAAGCTCCTCAAATGGCCAGGGATGAGTTTGAAGTGTGTATGATCAAGTGTTGCACCTTGTGTGCTTTATATAGTGTTCAAGGCACCACAATTGATTGACAAATAAGTCTAGCACACACCACAACAATCCCACAAGTGTCCTACATGTTCTAGGGGTGTTTTAGGGGCCAAATGAAAGAGCAAGATCGATCAAAGTTGCATCCAAGTTCAATGTGCAGACAAAGGATCAAAGAAGATCACATTCTGTCCAGATGTGGCAGTCGCGTAGCGCGACTGCCTGAGCTTATAAGCTCGCGCTACGCGAGCCCTAAGGGTTCTCCAACATATTTTGGTTAAATTGCAGTTTCAGTCCCTGGCTCTTCAAACTTTGTACAGACACTTGTTTATTGCGATATGGACCCTCAATATTGATCTATAAGGGCCTCAAGATATATACCCACTTCGTTAAGTCCCCGGGTAACTTTATTGTTACCCGAAAAGGCCTAATTTTCAACGTTGACACTTTAACCCCTCGCACACGAATTCGATCATAACTTTCTCATACGTTAACGAAACTTTACGAAATTTAAATCGTGCATTCTAGTGAGCATAATTAACATTTACAAAGCTTCGGGTTTGTCAAAAGGTCACCCAGAGGTATATCTTTAAACATGTTGACACATTTAACCCCTATAGTTTGAAATCTCTCACTTTTGGCTTCGTATGATCCATGATTTATTCGTTTGATGTTATAAACATCAAGTAGGGTTATTATGAAGTATGTTTATCCATTGTTGACATTTTGAAATCCTTATTTTCACATACTTTCTATGTTTGTCAGCTTTAGTCCCTCTAAAGTATACTTTCTCACGTTCAAGCTGATGACACGTGTCAATACATTATAGGACGTGAATTTTTGAGGTGTTACATCCTCACCCCCTTAAAAGAAATCTCGGCCCGAGATTTACCGAAATAAAGGAAGTATTCTCTGCCTAATAATGGCAACTTACAGATGATTAGGAATTTGTATGATCTTATTTGTTGTTTCCAATGCAACTTTCAGATCCTGAATATTGGACTTACCAATCTATTGTCCTAACAACAGATGTTTAACATTTCATCTATACAAGGTCTCCAAAGGAGTAGCCTTAATACTTACATATCAATTATTAAAGAAAAGCTTATCTTAAGGTGGTTATTCCAACCATTACTTAACTAATATTAAGGAATAGCTAATCCTTGTCGTTAGTCGAACAATTCGACGATCCTGGGTAGCTGATGGCAAATTCTTAATCGTTGCCTATTTAGGGTTGCGGCATGCATGCATAAGCAATATGAACCGTCTTTCTTATTTATTAATATAACACCCTCAGAATATTGAGTCTGGCTATATGAGCCTACGTCTTAAAATCTACTTACTCAAGGTTTCGTTTATTCCATAATTAATATGGAGTTTTCACAATACTCCAGCCCACGGCGGGCGACAAATCTTAATTCTACCTGCCTTCCAGGAGGTAAGCAGGGATATCTTTTGAGAAGATAATTAAGATACAAGGAGGCTACAGAGATTTTCCATATCTCAGGTTCCAGTTCATCCATCCTTGTCCGTGTCAAATGAGTGACACCTTTATGTTATAAGTCCTCGAATTCCTTAATCGGGAACATTTACTTGGGAAGAAAAATTCCATTTTTTGGATATCTTCTTTGAATACTACTAGTCGACTTTAGTACAATATGATCGTTGGGATATCTTAGGGGTTCCATGTATTAAACCTCCATGCTGATCAGACATGGAAATAATCTATGGGACACACTAGGATATGCCAATCCTCATATGACACTTTCATCAAACATAGTTTGGCATTCGCAGGCGATAGAAAACAATGAGAAAAGAAAAATAATTAAAATAACATATGTTGTCGTACTCTATGCAAAGAAAGAGTGCTCTCAGATTTTCGGAAGGATTCCTTGCCGATACGAGAATAATCGGTTACTAAGGTTTCCTTGGTATTATACCTTATGGATGATAATAAAAATTTTGCTAAGTTTATGGTTCATGAAGATTTATTATTGCCTGTATTAAAACAGGATACTTAGCAGAAATTAGTATTGATCAATGATAAGGAAGTTTATTGTACAAGTGCTTATAATTAATTAATAATGGAAGTTTCACAAACTAGGCACCTAGCTCAGTTGGCTAGGCGCGCGAAAGGGTGCGGCCTAGACCCGGGTTCGAATCCGGGGACGGCCATTTCCACCATTTTTTTTTTTTACTTGTTAAACTTATAGTTTACGAAGGATTTACTGGTATCCGAACCAAAATAAAACTCTTAGCATTTAAATTACTGATAAAATGCCAATGAATGTACCTGATGTCATTATTTATGGGCTAGCTTAGGCATTTTAGGCGCTTTCAACTTTAGGCTTTACTTCCTCTGTCGCATTTCCTTTGACATACTTAGGGCACGTAGTCTTGATGTGGCCTTTCTCCTTACAGCCGAAACAAACTGCATTCTTCATATCCTTACAGTCCAACGTTTTATGTCCCTTAGACTTGCAGATCCCACAAGCTCTGGGCTGCGATTTGGATTTTGGTTCGAACCTGCATTTCCCTTAATGGCGCTTCTTGCAGGTCTCACATACTGGTTTCTGGTCGGACTTTTGTTTGTTCTTTTTCTTAGAACTCTGGGAGTTATCTACCTCCCTTTTCCTTTTTAGTTCATCCTTTGCATCAGAGGCATGAACGAGATCCTTCTTATGAGTAAGGAAATGTGGTCCTAGATAAAATTTGGACTGAACAGCATGGGTCTCCTTTAACTTTTTCACAGCTCTCTTCACAGCTTTTCCAACGGCTGCGTCTATCATAGTTTGAAGAACATCTTTGGAAATTCTAAGGTTTACAATTTCAGCATCATTAGAATGCGTCGCGTCATCAATGGCGCGATCGACTGTTGTCTTATCCGAGTTTGCCATTACTTTCTATTGGTTCCTAACACCAATAAAAACAATTTCTTAGTTGAAATCCAACAACTACTATATTTTTATTCTGATGGCCTTAATATATACTAGCCATGGTGTCAATAACCTATACAGGCTATTATAACACTAACATTCTTAATGAACGTTATTTAAAATATATTAATATTACTTAGCCTAGGTCGCAAAAGACCATCAATGGCATTAAAGATTTGGACCTAGTCCGTCACTTTTCTGACAGAGGATCAAAACGTCACATCTGTCTTTATTATATTAAAGAATTTAGGTAGCTTGAAAGCTTGCCATAGGGATATCAGAAAAGAGTGATTCCTATTAGATATAAAATATCCATCTAAGGTTTGTTGGAGCATTTTCTCTAAAGTATTATCGGTCAATTTATATCTCGTATTAAATGACCGAAGTCCTACTAAGACGGAGACAACGGTTCTCACCAGTGATCGTTCATTATTGAATCACATGTGTCAGCATCAAATGAATTTCTGCATAAACTGCTTGATAAGGAAAAGTACCTGTTATATAGTTATCCTTCTGCACCATCTCCTGGCGTTCCTCCAGAAGACTCATGCGTTTGTTTTCCTGTTCTCTCCAGGCTTCTTTATAAGCTTTGGACAGTTGGTTTTGATGTGCCCTTCCTCGTTACAATTGTAACATGTGGCGTTTTTCATCCCCTTGCAATCTAAGGTTTTGTGACCCTTGGTCTTGCAAATTCCACACAGTTTAGCGCGTGGGTCTATTGTACATTTTCCAAAATGTTGCTTTTTGCAGTTATTGCATTTGGGTCTGTTATCAGACTGACTCGAGTTCTTCCTAAACTCGGAATCCTTCCCGCGCTCCGAGCTTCCCTTCTTCTTCTTGTTAGTTTGATGAGAGTTTTCCTCCTCTCTTTCACTTCTTCTCTCGCCAGAAGCCTTAACAGACTTAATTCTGATTGCGTCTAAGGTTAGAGATAAGGATAAGTCAACCGCGGACCTATATGTGGTTGGCCTAGATGCTTTAACATTCCCTTTTATCTCTGGTGCTAGGCCTCCAATGAAACGCGCTATGCGTTTAGGTTCAGGGGTGACTAGATAAGGAACCAGGCGGGACATAGTGTTGAAACTTGTCACATATGCCTGACAATCCAAATTCTCCATGACCAGAGTCAAGAAGTCTGATTCTATCTTTTCTACTTCATGCTGAGGGCAATAGTTTTCCTTGACTAATGCAACAAATTGACCCCAAGATAAGTTGTAGAGTAGAACTTTCCCCGTGGCTTGGAGCAGTGATCTCCACCATGCCAACGCTTCTCCTTTAAATGATTGTGAAACAAATTTCACAATATCTTGCTCCGCACAACCGCTGATGTCAACAACAGCGTCCATCTCATCGAGCCATGTCATGCAATCGATGGCTCCTTCTTCTCCTGTGAAGTCTCTGGGCTTGCAGGAGACAAAATATTTATATGAACAGGTCTTAACTGGTGCCTCTTGATGAAACACAACTTGTCTAGACGGAATACTCCTTTGATTTGACAAGTCATGAACATCGTCCTCCTTTGACTCATGTGTTTTAAGAGGGGGCTTACAACTAGCCGCAGATAGAGTCTTAGAGTGGGTATCATTTGACTCATCATACTGTCGATCAAGTGCTCGAGCAACTGCATAATCTATTATTGCCTGTAGTTCTGCTCCGGTTACATTAATTCTGGTAGTATCATTGCTCTCTTTCAAGTGACTGTTAACTTCATCAAATCCAGCCATGTAGCTTGATTGCTACATAAATATTAACAATGATTTATTCAGAGATTATTATGGAATCATCATCTTTGATGATTTATCAACCATGGTAATATAAACCATATTGGTTAACTTGTTAGTTATATTAAATTAGTATTTTCCATTATAATTTATCCTAGTTATAAAACATTAAGGATATTAAAGTGGCGCATAAGGCCTAGTCACAAGGACAGTTCTAAATTTTATAAGCCATGATTTCAGAGAATCTAGGCATTAAGGTTTGAATCACGTTCATTACCTTCTCTTGACAGGGAGTTGTAGACTTCAACTGTCTTTTGTCTTTTAGGACAATAGATATAGCCCGTGGGCATTTCCCTTCTGAGGGATGGTTATAATATGATCATCTTCTCAGATGCTATTAGTCGAGGTCGTATGGATCCTACCGACTATTATGCTTGGACCTGGTCCAACATTTTTGGACAGGAGGTCAAAGACCACTACTGTCGTTGCCTTTTCGGACAACAAGTTTAGCCCGTAGGCACTTCATCACTACTGGATGTTTATAATGTGATCATCTTATAGGATGACACAAGCCATGATTTCTAAATCAATAGACTAAATAAGGAAATTGGAAGAATCTAATATAAGGATGACTGTTGTGATTTTATCGAATCACATTTGTCAGGAGTGCTAACACGTTCTTAGGTGTTAACAAGGATTTGAATCTCTTGAGTAGGTTTCACCATCTTGGCCGCATAGGCTAGATTTCACCTTTAAGATTCTTTTTAAAATGCCTACTGGCAGGGCAGGAAGGATATTTATTTTATTCAGGATTTTTATCATAAATCCTAATTTATAATTTTAATAATAGCACAAATGGCCTAGTCGCGTAGACAAGTTTAATTTATAAGCCAAGATTTCAGAGAATCCGGGCAATTTATGAATTTGTAATGGCACAAAAGGCCTAGTCACGTGGACAAGTTTAATTTATAAGCCATGATCGTCTGGGATCGAGGCATTTAGTAATAGCACAAAAGGCTTAGTCATGTGGACAAGTTTAATTTATAAGCCATGATCGTCTGGGATCGAGGCATTTAGGTGTGAATCAAAGTTCATTACCTTTTCTTGACAGGGAGCTGTAGGCTACCACCGTCTTTAGTCTCAGAGGACGTTAATTATAGCACGTAGGCACTTCCCTTCTAAGGGATGTTATTTTCCATTCATTTCCTATTTCATGTTTAGAATGAAAACTTAATTTAATCAATCCATCATATGAAAATAGAAGTACAGAGTTGCCCTAAGCGGGTCTTTGAAAGGATAATGTGTCCTTAAAGGGACTGAAAGATAAATATGTCCTTATAAGGACTAATAAGGAAACGATCTTCTGTAAAAAGAGTTTCTTCTTCATTTTATTTCTGAATGCTCTCTCCTTGGATGCTCGTTTCATCCTGGCCGCGGTACGAAGCTCAGTATTTCAGGGCTCCAGATTGTGGAGAATTTCTAATACAGCTTCTTCTTCGCTTGGCGACGTATCCAAAAATTTGGAAGTAAGGATTTCCAGATTAGAATTGAGAGTATTCCTATGTTAAGTCTAGACTCAGAAGATTAGATTGTGCAATTGTGTAACTGAGATTAAACACAAAAGGCTTGTGTTTAATTCACTCAGTGTTGGCTCTGATACCAACCTGTCACACCCCGATTTTCCACGTGTCACCGGTGGGCCCGGTGGGGGAGTATCGTGACGTGGTTGGCAACATAATAGTCAAACAACACAATATAATAATGCACAGCGGAAGCAAACGATAAATATATTACATTCCGAATATAAGTAATGTCAAAGTATTACAACGGAAGGTAAAGGATCCACAGGCGGATCAATAAAAGAAAACTGTTCAACAGACTTTAGGCATCTAGAACTGGCAAGATTCCCTAGTGACGCCCTGAGCTCCCAGCCAATTACGCATAGTACCTGTCACTTAACCTTTTTGGAAAATACGTCAGTTTACACTGGTAAATACAATTAACTGACTCATTTTGGAAAAAGAGTTTGAAAAGTGATTCGAGTGCAAACGGCACAAAATATCTTGACACATTGATTAAAATGCACAGAGGCAAAATTAATCTTTTATACTTGGGACAATTCTATTAATAAAAATCTTGTATCCGATTTACATGGTTGTCCAACATTTAGGGCCGGTGATTATACAATACAAGCCGGACAAGATTAATCGACACACCACAAATATAATCTCACAAGAAGATACCCTTATGAGTGAGTATACGTTATACATATGCAACAGGAGGTGTTTTGCCTACACCTTGTGCTTACGTCGTGGCCATTCACTTTTTAAAATGAGCCAAGGATATCCAGGACACGGTCATTAACCCCCAATGTTATTTGTTATCAATCAATACAGATTAAAACGGGATTATGCAATTTAATCATCTCCGATTAAAAGGTTTCTACACCCGACCAAGCGGTATTTTAATAATACCGTATCCCAAGCCCGTATAAGGGAAAATAAGTTAAAAGTATTTACCTGAGCTAGCAATGCAATTTACACTCAGCCGTATATCTTAATCAGCAAGCACAAGTACTTCTACTGGGGCTCTCAATCTGGAACGAAGGTTTTATTTAACCTATTAGATTCCTAACGGGTCTTATTTAAGTCGTAACTTAGACCGGTTAGTTTTAAGGAAGGTTTACGGTTCAAACGCATGATTAAGCGAAGACCGGAATGGAATGTGATTTAGACCCGACAAGTTTGAAGACTTGTATAATATGGGTAAACTAAACACATTCTGGATTTTGAGATAAAACGGATAAGGTTTGACCCGTTTCGGCTAATTTATGCAACTAGTTACATAAACCGAACCGAATGCGCCAGAGGCGTAACGGGTAACCATATGGGTCCTAAACAGGTTTCCTAAGTTAATTATGCTTCCAATATGTTGTGACATCAGTAGGATGTCTTTCATTATGCCCCGAACTAATTTAAACACAAACTATGCCCCGTAGGGGTAGTTTGGTCATTTTAAAGGTTGTAAAAGAGTTTAAATGTTTAACTGAGTTACAGGTCTGATGTAAACAGCAAACATACTCAATTTGATGAGTTATAACAGTAGGGTAAAGTATATATGTGAAATATATCATTTATAACCAAACTATGCACCGAAGGGCATTTTGGTAATTTCACATAAGCCGAAAAGCTCAAAAACGAAGTCTGAGTTAATCAACCTTTGCTTACTGTTAAAATATTATAATTTGCCTCTTATATCAGTAGGTATCAACCCGGGTATGTCCAATATGATTTGAAAACATATTATGCGTTAAAAACGCTAATTAAGGCGATTAAAGGCCATTACCGGGTTCGATACTGAAATCTGACATTTTTATATTTCCAGAAGGCTTAAAATAATTTATTAATCATATGTGATCAGTAGCAAAAGGTTTGGAGTCGTTTAGATAAGTAAAACTCATTTTATGGCCCGTAAGGGCAAAACCGACAATTACCGGATTAAGCCTACGACTACTAGTTATGCTCAGCCTAAAATTAATTAAAAATCTTTAAAAATCCCAAAATAATATATAACATCAGCGGGTAAAAGATTTGATATCAAAAAGTATGTTTAACTAGGCTATACGCTAATTACGCCATTTTATTAACATAAAGCTTTAATTTAGCGACAATGAGCATAACTCTTAATCTACAAGTCAAACTGATGTCAAACTTTGCATACAAGTTTATATATCAGTAACTAAGGTTTCTACACTTTTACATTTTCATAAATCATGATTTAAGGTAATAAGGTCATAATGGTCAACATATGAGCGATTAACGGAAACTTGCATATTAATTGGATAATCAACGAAACAAGTACAGAGACTTATACTATCATGCAACCCTACTCTAATGAAGCACTAAGGCATTTCTGAATCAAACTAAAACGGGTCAGAAGCGAAGTCAAAGCAAAAGTCAAGGTTTTGCGCCTTTCGGTTCCGAACCGGGTTTAAACAGAAATTTGTCGAGTCGGGCAAGCGTAGACAAGTTTTCATACTTATTACCATGTTATATTAAGGTTAAAACAGGTTACACACCTTTCGGATCATTAATTGTGCATTAAATCGCATTTTGTATTTCTGTTGACTTTTTCGGTCAACGTTTGACCCGACAAACGACCTAGTTAGGTCTGGAATTGGTACTTGCCCTTATAAGGGTTTAATACCCATATAATTACCTATCTAACGGTACTTCTAATTTGAGATATGACTGAGCCGTTTATAACTAATCTCTAAGTCAAACGTTAACTACGATATTTTGACTTTTAAGCTAAATACTAAGCTAAACATAATTAGAGAAGGTTAGGCATACTTACAAGTGCTTAATGGATGATTAGGAAGGCTTGGGATTAGCTTGGAAGCTCCTCAAATGGCCAGGGATGAGTTTGAAGTGTGTATGATCAAGTGTTGCACCTTGTGTGCTTTATATAGTGTTCAAGGCACCACAATTGATTGACAAATAAGTCTAGCACACACCACAACAATCCCACAAGTGTCCTACATGTTCTAGGGGTGTTTTAGGGGCCAAATGAAAGAGCAAGATCGATCAAAGTTGCATCCAAGTTCAATGTGCAGACAAAGGATCAAAGAAGATCACATTCTGTCCAGATGTGGCAGTCGCGTAGCGCGACTGCCTGAGCTTATAAGCTCGCGCTACGCGAGCCCTAAGGGTTCTCCAACATATTTTGGTTAAATTGCAGTTTCAGTCCCTGGCTCTTCAAACTTTGTACAGACACTTGTTTATTGCGATATGGACCCTCAATATTGATCTATAAGGGCCTCAAGATATATACCCACTTCGTTAAGTCCCCGGGTAACTTTATTGTTACCCGAAAAGGCCTAATTTTCAACGTTGACACTTTAACCCCTCGCACACGAATTCGATCATAACTTTCTCATACGTTAACGAAACTTTACGAAATTTAAATCGTGCATTCTAGTGAGCATAATTAACATTTACAAAGCTTCGGGTTTGTCAAAAGGTCACCCAGAGGTATATCTTTAAACATGTTGACACATTTAACCCCTATAGTTTGAAATCTCTCACTTTTGGCTTCGTATGATCCATGATTTATTCGTTTGATGTTATAAACATCAAGTAGGGTTATTATGAAGTATGTTTATCCATTGTTGACATTTTGAAATCCTTATTTTCACATACTTTCTATGTTTGTCAGCTTTAGTCCCTCTAAAGTATACTTTCTCACGTTCAAGCTGATGACACGTGTCAATACATTATAGGACGTGAATTTTCGAGGTGTTACATGGTTGTTGTTGTTGGTTCTGATTCGCAGGTCGCGAACTCCTGCAATCCTTAGCTTCATGACCCATCTTGAGACACCTTTGGCAACGACCCTTGTTGCACTGACCACTGTGGTGCCTGTTGCATGTGTTGCACTTTGGGTGGTTTCCTCGATGTCCACCCTGCCCTTGACTACCAGACGACTGCTGACTGGGGCTCTGGTAGTTATCTGTCTTTCGCTGCTGTGCCTGGGACTGAACCGAAGTTGAACCTTTGCTGGAGGTTCCATCCCATTTTCGCTTGTTATCACTGGGAATAGCAGAGGTAGTAATAGTAGTAGTAGTACCGATACGCGTAGGCAGCCTGTTCTGCTCCACTGCCTGGTCTGTGAGACGATGAGCAAGACGAGTAACATCCTGGATAGTAGCAAGGCTAGCAGAAGTCACATGACTCTGAATCTCTAATACCATGCCTTTGAGGTACAACTCAATATGTTTGATGGGAGGATCCACCATAGTTGGACATGGCACTGCCAGTTCGTTGGATCGTTTCGTGTACGCTTCTATCTCTGACCCCGTCATCTTCAGGTTAAAGAACTCCACTTCCAGCTTGTGGATGTCATCACAACTACAATATTCACGTTTGATTAGTTTCCTTAAAATCATTCCATGGGGTGGCATTAGCAGCCGCCAGCCCCAGCATCTGAACTTGCGCTTTCCACCAAGTTAGCGTAGTGCCTTCGAGAGTAACAGTGGCGCACTTCACCCTAGGAGCCTCAGAGCATTCACACATTTCGAAGACCGAATCGAGCTTCTCGAACCTGTGGAGGAGTCCAACGGCCCCTTCAGTGCCACTAAAAGTAGTAGGACGACAGTCCATGAAAGTTTAGAACGTGCACACAGGTGGCTGAGCGTGTTGACCTGTCGTGTGCGTAGGAGTAAACATACTTAAGCACGAGCGTTGGTCGACGAGAGTAGGATCTAAAGAATCCTAGAGTAAGTTACGACTGCAGGATATACCTCCTGCCTGGGTAGCTGCGAGTGCTGTAGTAACTTGTTCAGTGATCGAAGCCGCCAACTGGGCTTGAGTTAGGTTAACGCGTCCACTCATGATTCTATAATAGAAGAAAGGGGACGGATTTAGGAGTCGAGAACAAGAAATGTGTTCAGGTTTATCACGTTAGGAACGATTAACCACCATGTACATACACAAACAGGGAAGAACCCCTCTTACACTCGTTAAGCCTCATTGGGATTTGCATGCACCACGCGTTATTATTATGTGTGCACCCATGATAATAAGGCGGTTTGCATGCTTCTCTCGATGCTTCTTAACTCATGTTTGAAGTTTCTCCCACCCACAAAATATGCACTACCAACAAGATTAGGATTTACTAGGTGCAAGAGTTATGTTACACTATCAATGTGTCATGACATCTACCATGTCGTGTCGTGCATGCTATAAACATAGATACGTTTACCAGACATGTAATGCATAAACTAACGAGGAACGAACCTTGCAATCTGAAGCTGAGTGTCATGGTCATCGTTTGGATCAATTCGGTTATAGTCTGGTTTTATGAAAACATTTTAAAACCGAGTTCTCTATAACCAGTGGCTCTGATACCAAACTGTCACACCCCCAAATTACCACCTAGGGCATGTCCCTAATGGAGGTGCAACGATCCAACAAAGAGCCACCAATCATGTCAAACACAAGTAATAATGTATGGAAATACTCAATTGAAAGAAATGTATCGTTTGTAAGTTAAACTAAAACCAAAGTATTGAGCGGAAGCATAAATGTATAAGTGTATAAATGTATCAAAACCAAATCAATGTAATTGTTTATCATGACCACAACCACTCCAGCAGCATCAGACGGCAAGTTCCCAAGTTCCTTCAGTGATTACCTACAAGCATGTAAACAAGTGTGTCAGACTACGCTGGTGAGTTCAAGGTTTTGTTAACGTGTGTAGTTACCAGATATCTGTTAAGTCAAATCATCGTTTCGTTTTGAAATTGTTATTAACGTAGGAGAGTCTTATATACTGGAAGTGTGTCCAATATATACCATGGGAGTGTGCCCAACATAACCTGGGAGTGTGCCCAATATAACCTGGGAGTGTGCCCAACCCCAATGCCCCTAACCAAGCATTGGTAATGATGTCCAGGTAACTAGATCACGCCCGTCCTTACGGCCCGGTGTGAGGGTGTCAAACCTAATAGCGCTATCAACTAGTTACCCCATTGCCTTACAAGCAACACGGTAGATGATCGATTTTGTGTTCAATAACCAACATCCCAAATAATAGTTTACCCAGTATTCCCTTTAGAAACGTTTACCAGATGTCCCAAACCACCGGGACGCATGCTTAGAAAAGTGCAGTGAACTCACCTTAGGGTTGCTCGGTATGTTAAGTTAAGTGCTCGCAATTAATCAATCACGTCCTATAGTGTGCACGTATATTAAATCAGTTCACGTTCGAAATGCTTCACATGTATTTAGCGTCACAGTAATATCACAGAGTGTTTGGCAGTTAATCATACATCACACAACAGCTAATCACATGATCACAAATCGTTCAGGTTATACACATATACATATATCATCAAATCGAGTTATGAGCAGTAGCACAACGAGCAGATCTAGTCTGATTGGTTTACATCCGCCTAGTATCATATCCAAGTTAATACATACCATGCTTTGTATCTCCTAAGTAAATTATATCTAACAATATACAATTTATTAGTGATCATCGAAAGACACCCACATCAGAAGACATCATCGTCTTCAGCAGCAATACCCAAAGTCAACATCAGTTTGTGAGGAAACACAATTATAGTCTAATTAAATAAGTAGAATCAGTTGTACATAAGTCAATTGTGAAACACAACATCACTCATAAAGTCATCGATTGACTAGACAACTCCGCAGACTATATCCTATCCTATTAACCCAAAACAATGATGCCTATCACATATTACAAGAGTTTTACACATATGCACATTAACCACTTAATTATCCAACAACTTCCATGCTACTGACACATATCCAACCATTTATATAATCACATGCTGTTGATAATTCTCATGCATACTTATCAAACAATGGCCGACAATCAAGTAACACCTCATGATGATATTGGACCGATTTATATAACATTTATGTGGTGGATAATTATTTACTATTAACATATTATCATCTCATGTAATACAATACAATGGCCGACCAACCCAATAAATCGATACACCTCAAATTTGATTTCAATACAAGAAGCTTTTCACGTGATGATATGACGACAATTACTGGAATGAAATAGAATGATTGGGGCCATTTAAAAGTAATGATTACATCCACTGATTCACACCAAATTAATAAAATTGACTATTTTGAAATCGATGCATACTAACCATTAATTCATTATGTCAAATAATCAAGTGATTTACATCAAGAAATCATAAGGGGTCGATTACTAACCTACGGAAAAGACAATACTTCAATCGATGTATTGGACTCGGTTGTTCATGACTGCCGTAGGGTTTCACAAGATAGCGAGGGGAATTGTGAGAGGTGATTAGGGTTTGCTAGTTCTCAAATACACGCACAGAATAAACAAATCCTATATTCATTCGTAACTGGGCCAAAGCCCACTATGATTTCGTTGGCCCTCTAGTGGACGAAAACACATATAGTGTTTTCGGCCATGGAGTGTTTTCGTAAGGCATTTCTCTGGCAAGGTTCCATGTTTATAACTTTACAATTCAACTCAATAATATAAGATATGCATAACACATACACATATAATAAACACATTCGCAATTCAACACTTTATAATGCACATCAAAATAAAAGTCAAACACACCTTGCAAATAAGTACTAAGCTAGGTCGAATAGAAACCTTGGAAACTCGGGTTGTCACAGTTTCGCTGTGAAGCAGTGAAGGAAAAGAATGAGCAACAGGGGGGATTTAGGTTTTTAGGTGACTTATATACCGGGTCATAAAACGGGTCGAATCATATTAAATCAGGGATCCGCGTTGAAATTTAATGCCCACATCATTTTCCCGCCAAAATGAATTCTAAGAAGCCCTAAGAAGCTGCCACATCAGCCCAAATTTTCTTATTTATTATATATGATGATATATATATATATATGCTTGTATAACCAATCAAACATGCAAAGTAAATCAAATTAAAATGGTTAAAAACCCAAAAAAAAAAATATATATATATACTTTTTCATTTATCTTATAAAAAAGTCTTTCAACAATCTTTTACTTTCATTTATCTCAAAGTCCCTCAACAATTTTTTTCACATAACAAACTAGCATACTTTCATTATTAATGATAATGTCATAACATTATATATATTATATATATATATATATATATATTTATATATAGTAGTATAGATATTCAAGACCTAATGAATTTCACATAATCTTCATTTAGTTACAAAAAAAGTCACCACTGAATTTTTGTATATGTTGTGTAAGATTAAATATTTATTTATATGTATTTAATCTAGTAGCCATCATTATCATTTATATAATATGGATCAAAATATATTAAAACCTTATAATATAATTAGTTGGTAAATGTTGATGGACCATATTACCCTTATTAACTAATTGGGTTCTCTGCTAGCTAGTCTGCTGTATCATATATTATTTACATGTTTTTCATTATATTTAAAACAGAACTGATCAACATGTTGTAGATCCGACATCATTACCCTTAAAAAACCATAGTTTAAGGTTAGAGACTAATAAGTATAATTTTTATATAAGTTATGACAAATAATTTTTCTTTCATAATCGACCGAATATTTTATTAAAGGCAAAGGTTACTCCTATTATACTTTACACCAATAATGTTACATTACTCTCTTATTCGGGTTTTTGAACATGGCCTCCCATCAAAGAGGCACAATTGACAGGATTATGCATTTATGTGATTAATTTGCGATGCTAACAATGTCTTAAACCCTTAACTAGAGCTGGCAAAATGAATGGGTTGGGTCGGGCGGGTAGACGGGTTAAGATGGGTTTAAGTCAGGATGGGTTTGGGTCAGGATGGGTTATTTTAAAAACAGGTCAGAATGGTTTAGGTCAGGATGGGTTTTGACAAATCCAAGTGCAGGTCAGAGTGGGTCAATTTAAGAAAAAAAAAGGAAGAAGAAAACCCCCAGGAAGAGAGCATCAACCAAATTCAATCCAAAATCAGAATTTGTGGATAGAATCGTTACACATTTATACAAATCTCAAATTTCGAAACCATAATTCATGAATTAACACCAAAACTCAAATCACAACACTTGAAATTAAAATTCATTACCTCGATGTAATCAAAACTCTCGATGAATCAGAACCAAAACTCATAAAATTAGAATACATTATTACATCGATGAAATTAGAAGCCAAAATCAATGAATTAGAAACAAAACTAAAAACCCAAAATTGATGAATCAGGCTAAAAATTTTGATTAAACCAATGAAATCAAAAAACATTGTAATCGATTAAATCAATGAAATTAGAAAAAAAAATGAAATCGATTAATACAGTTCAACGTCTTCTTCATCCACAGATCTTCTCCGACTCATGAATCGATGGGGAACGTTTTTCCACAATGAGATTTGAGTGTGTGAGCGATGTTTTGGGTGTTTGACTGAGAACACTGGTGGTGGTAATGATAGTAGGAACCCACAGTTCTATTTTTTGAATGACCCATCCTGACCCATTCTATTTTTTGTAATGGCCCATCTTGACCCATAGTTTTCAATTTATTATTTTTAACTTACCCATTTAAACCCCATTGAAAATAAGACTATACCCAGAAAAACCCATAAGCTTATATTTAAAACCCAAAACAACCCAAATTTAAGTGGTTGGGCCAAGATTGCCAGGTCTACCCTTAACATATAATCTGAAATAAAAACTTCTAGATTGCTAATTGTTATTTACAGAATAAACGGGTCAAGCCCAAAGTTATACAACTGGTCCAAGTGATGAAAAAAAAAACCCACTTGGGCTTATGAGATCCATACTAACCGGGTCAAATATCGGATCAAAACTGCTCGATTGCTAATCGTTATTTACTGAATAAATGGGTCAAGCCCAAAGTTATACAACTGGCCCAAGTGATGAAACAAAAAACAAGAAAAAAAAGAACAAACCCACTTGTGAGATCCATACTAAATTACTAACCGGGTCAAATATCGGATCAAACCTGCTCGATTGCTAATTGTTATTTACTGAATTAAAGGGTCAAGCCCAAAGTTATACAACTGGCCCAAGTGATAAACAAAAACCACAAACTGACTTGGGCTTATGAGATCCATACTAACCGGGTCAAATATCGGATCAAAACTGCTCGATTGCTAATCGTTATTACTGAATAAATAAATGGGTCAAGCCCAAAGTTATACAACTGGCCCAAGTGATGAAAAACAAAAAAAACCCAAACCCACTTGGGCTTATGAGATCCACACCAACCGGGTCAAGTATCGGATCTCAAGTTATATTGTTGTTCAAGAAATCACTCTCTCATACATTCAACCTTTTGTCTGTTAAATCAAACGCATTAACGATCTGTTCTACACTTCTCGATCAAAAGGTATAATCTCCAATTGATTATTCACTTGTAGTTGCTTTTCAGTCTGATTATATGTCAGTAATTATATGCATTATACAGAATTTGATCAGAATCATGTGTTAATAGTTAGGGTTTTGTTACGAAATTTACTTTTTGTTGTCTTGTTCGCTACGAAATCCTTTTTGTTTACATGAATTATAGATTTTGGTGCTGAGTGTTTGTTGATTTGTAACAGCTTTAAATAGATGTTTAAATTCAACTTGTTAGTTGTATGCATCATTTGGAATTTGATGATTAGTATCATGTGTTAACTGTTTGTTGAGTGGATTGTTTCTTCCTATGAGAAGAATGTGTTTGTGTACGATGGTTTGACTTTTGAAGTTTTCGTTGTAGTATTTTGAGAACATGGAAGTATCCCTATCCATCAAGTCGGTCGATCGGATGGCTGGTCGTGCGGATGACAATCCGTTCGGATGGTCATTCGGTCGGACAGTTGTCCGGTCGGACGACGACTTAGTGATGAGGTTACTTACTGAAAGCAAGTTCACAACAGAAGTGTCATTCGATCGGATGGCAACCATGTCATTGAACATGTTGAAAATTGTTTAAGTCTTTAAAGTCTTAGTATCTCATGATCCGAAGAGTAATCCAGTCAGATGGTCGTCCGATCGGATTGCAATTCGTTCGATACTCAAACTTTAGCTAAGATTGTTTTAAAAGGTGGGACCCAAGTGTGATCCGTTCGGATGACCTATCCGATCGGACAGCAATCCGGTCGGACAGCAATCCGTTTTGATTGTTTCGTTCGTCCAACACTTGATCGTTTTGATGGTTTGTCGTTATGTCGAGACACTTTGACAACGTGTCAGCCAACAGAACCCTTCGTTCGACCCAGATGACCAACCCGACCAGGAATCACCCTAGTCCGGCCGGTTACCGGCTCGAGGCGGTTGGTCTTGGTTAACCCGACATCAGTAGTCTCGTGAGTAGAATCCAGACCTTGAGCTAGTACAACACTACAATCGTGTAGAAGACTAAATCAGGGTCGGTTCCTATCGGTTTTGGGTACTCGGAGTGCAAAAGAGTTGAAAGAAAGTTTAAACCATCTTTCAATCCCTTTTTCACCACTCTTGTGTCGAGATCTTTACAAGATCTTTGTATGTTTGCGTGGAAATCGGTTAGATCTCGGTTGTTCTTGGTGGATTGAAGTCAAAACATGAAGTTCTTGAAGAACGCATGATGACGTCACCCTAGAACACCCGAAATCTAGTGATTTCACGGTTAAAAGTTAAGATTTAAAAGAAAGAAAGGTGTAGGAGTGCGTGTAGATCAAGAAAGTACAAGATTTAGGGCGAGATCTTACCTGGATTGAGAGAAATCGAAGAAAAGGTGAGGAGCACGAATGGTTCAGACAGAGGGTTTCCAGAAATGGAAAGAATGACAATGACATGGGTATTTATAGGATTCCAAAAGAGGAAAGGGTTATCCGATCGGATGACATCCTGGTCGGATGACTCTTGTTTTATAGCGCAGTGGCTATCCGGTCGGATGGCTATCCGGCTTGATTGTCTGACGCAACGATTTTTGATGTTTCGATTTCGATTGCGAGCGGCTCGTCACGATAGGATTTCCTAGTCAAATTACTTTTAGTCCCAACTACTAATTATCATAGTTTGATTTTTCGATTCGGGTTCGAGTTCGATTGCGTTTCGAGTTTCGATCGAGTTCGATTTATTTCCTCAACATTTATATATACATATAACACGCACAAGTAATACATAAGGCACACACACACGTATAATTAACCAGATTAAGTCGAGTTGCGGTTCGTATCACGATTCGATGTCGAGTAGCATAGCTTGATTATCGATTAGTTAACTTTATCGCATTGTTACTTCCTATAATTCAAAGTCGTAAGTCGATTAGATATCGATTAACACATTTCGATTTTAGCAATTAACAACACTTACTCCACATAATACAATTAAGATAAGGAAATCACTATAAGTCAAATTCGTACAATCGGTCGTTGACTTTGACCTTGACTTTGACTTTGACTTCCGAAAACACGGGGTGTTACAGTATATATGTTGTTTTTTGCCGTTAATTTGTTCCTTTTGTACATTTAAGTTTTTTTTAATCCTGAAAATCAAAAGTATACAAAGAAACACATTTGAGAAAACATTTGAGAAAACCAACGTTTAGTACTAAAATGGTTGATTTTACACCTTATTTGATATGATTTATATGTTACATTTTGTGCATATCAATGTCATTCAGCTATACTTAACAAACATTTGAGAAAACCAACGTTTACTGACATACAAAAAAAATTGGAGGCTCATGAAGATCAACATAGTTTCCGAGGGATGATCGATATTATAGATTGTACGAAATGGGAGTGAGAAGTTTCTCGCAGCCAACAGACGAGTGTATATTATAAAAAAATGACCATGATGTTTGAAGCAGTTGCATCACAAGATCTTTGGTTTTAGCATCCATTCTTTGGTGTGGTCGCTTCACATAACAAATTAAATATTCTTAATTAATCACCAAATTTCAACGACTATATAAACTAGGACCTAAAGCTTATTTTTTTTTTGTAAACCAGGTGAAGTACAAGTACGGTTATTATATAACGGATGGAACTTACCCTGAATATGATGTGTTTGTAAAACCATTTACATGAGGTACAACGTTTATATGTAAACAAAGGTCGAATCGAGCCCGAGCTCTCATAAGTTAATCAAGCCCGAGCCTGGTTGAGCTCGGGCTTGACTCGATTTGTTTACGACACTAGTAATAGTAACAATAATAGTAATTTGTTATAATAGTGACCACATATCAACTTTCCTTAACACACATCTATTATCTTTTCTCCTTGACAAAAGTGTGAATTAATCATGTAATATCCTTTTTACATGTTTCTTAATTACTATTAGTTTACTCTCTTTGGCTAAATTTCATTTATGTTGTCATCATTTAAAATGTTTTAGATTTTAACTGACAGAAAGCAACATCATAATGAAACATTATAATTCTTTTGCCGGCATGTTAAAAATAAAGAAACGTGGTCAATTTCAAAATGATTTAGTGCATAAAGGTTTGCCTTTTGACTTTTAGTTTTACCATGTCAAGTTTATTATGAATAGAGAAAATGTCATCTTTATAGGTAAAATTTAAAACTTATGGCCTATGGTACAAGAGAATGTGGTAAAAGAATTAAAATTTAGAATACCTGTGGTTATTTTATGTATCATCTTTATTTTAACTATTACATATATAGGTAGATGTTAGTTTCAAGAGTTTATGGATTGATAAGTTAAACTTTTACACAAATTGCATGACCCATTTATTTAAATGATCAAATGCGTTATGCAAGTCAAAATGAATTAATGAATACTGAATATTATAATAAATTTATAAGTAAATGGATCGTGAGCGTGTTACCATGTTGTAAAAGATAAATTTATAAGTACATTGATCGTGAGCATATTGCCATGTTGTAAAAGATAAATTTATAAGTAGATAGATCGTGAGCGTGTTGTCATGTTGTAAAAGATAAAAAAATTTATAAGCAAATGGATTGTGAGCGTGTTGTCATGTTGTACAAAGTTAGATGGATCGTAAATAGGTTGGCATGTTAAATGTTTACATTATAATCTCTTAAAAAATTTATCAAGTTTTATAAGAGTCCATCTATTTATTATTTAATGTTAGTACATTCTAAACAAAGAATGTTCATAGTATAATTTAGACCCTAGGTGAAGAGTTTGAGCCCAAGCCATTCCGGGTTTTAGTCCACTGTGCGTTACACCAAAGAGATTCTCTCTTGTGCAGTGGCGGATCTAGGATTCACGCCAAGCCGTAACGTTTTATAAATAAGCCGTAACGAAATCGAAAAAACATCAAATTTTTCCAAAATTTACACTAAAAACGACAAATTTTTCCGAGCCAAGCCGTAGCGGAGGTTACCCCCCGGTATACACTAGGTCCGCCCCTGCTCTTGTGGCTGCGCAAGCCCTTGCCACTGGCAATGGGTGGTATGGTTTCCCGGGGAACGCCGATAGCCAAACTCTGACGCAAGCGTGAACCCAGTTAAGACAACATAGTCTAGCCAGAGTAGGGTTAGGGCCCTCTGTTCAGATGGGTGTGTGATCTCTCTCACAACAAGTTAAAGATTCTCACCGTTCAAAAAAAAGTATAATTTAGACATGTCAACACAAACATGACTTCTTTATTAAATGAGTTAAATTTATTAACCTACAACAGCCTGGTTATCTTCTTATGTATGTGTTTTGTTTGTGAATAGGGGCAGAGCTAGCATATAATTAGGGGTAGCTTGGGCTACCCCTCAAGTTTGTCGCGAAATGCAAAAACTTATTTTCCTCTTCATTTTATATATCGTATACTCCTTAATAAATATTAGGATACCCTGAATACAAAAAAAGAAAAGTATTTAGAATACCTTAAAATTTTTCTTTTAAATCACCCTCTTTTTGTGGCGATCTCAAATTGTCACCCTTGTATAGTTATTCACGTATACTGTATTTTATTAAGTTGTACGGATAAAACTCAATAATACATGCGAGAGAAATTAAATGAGTGAGACAAAGAGTAAATAATAAAGAAAATATCAGTGACCTCCAAATCTGATATTTTCTGGTACAAATGTTTATAGCCACATGAAGTTATTTTTGTAGTCAATCAAAAATCAAAAATACAAAATAAAAAAATAAAAATTGCTTTCTTATGGTCAACCTTTGCTGCATTAATTATGCCAATGAAAATGGAACAGTATATATTATCGAACACCTACCATCTTAACGTACACCTACAAATTTTTAGTACAAAATAATTAGGTTTTTGGCCCCCACTTCCCTAAAAGCTTATATTCCTATTACTTTTGCTTTTAATTCAAAATGAATACTTAGTGATTTTTTTTAAGTAAACTTTTGTTACTAAAGACGTGTGTTTAGTGTTTGCGTTAGGAAAAATCACAAGTTTTGTCCTTTATCTTAATACCACTTATTAGACGGTGTCAATTTTAACGAATTTTGACAAGTTTTGCCCTTTACAAGGAATTTTGTTGCACGCTTTGTCTTTTAGACTTAACCCAGTTAGATTTTCTTGTTAAATCTTGTCACCGAAAGGTATTTTAGTCTTTAACTCATTTATTTCAAAAGTCAACCCAAAAATATTTTGTTTTATTCTTTTAAATAATATTAAATAAATGGGTAAAAAGACTAAAATACCCTTGGGTGACAAGATTTAACAAGAAAATCTAACTAAGTTAAGCCTAAAGGACAAAACGTGTAACAAAATTCCTTGTAAAGAGCAAAACTTGTCAAAATTCTTTAAAAAAAGACACCGCCTGATAAATGGTATTAAGATAAAGGACAAAACTTGTAATTTTTCTGTTTACGTGTTATTAAAACACGTATTAGAAAAAAAAACATATGCAAAATAGACTAAAGATTTTCATTTTATATTTGGGAAACCTAACATTTAGTTAGAACGACACAACTTTTTGTGTAAGAATATGTCAGCTGACAATTAAAATGGTTTGGAGTTATTCAATTATGTTATTAGTAACTCGGTTACCAATAAGGCTAGAGGGTATAATATGCGGTGAGTTATGCGGGGAGTTATAGTCACCGATCGGTGACTATACCCGGTTGATGAAGATGAGCGGTGAGTTGGAGAGATGGAATGATAATCGGTGTGTAGTCACCGAATGTGAGTGATGGAGTGATGAGGAGAGAGAGAGAGGAGAGAAAAGAGAATTAACCAATCAATTTTTTTTATTTTTTAACCTACTCAAACACCCTAGATTGATTAACCATACCCCCTGATTGAGTGCAAAATGGGGAGTGGAATGGGGAGTTGACATGGCATAATATTATTGGGTAGGATTTCACTCAAACACCCTAGGATGATTGACCATACCCTCCGCCCTAATGGCCTAGTCAGTGATGATCGCAATGTATACAAATCATAGTTGTTGCTGATGGCCCAAGTTGCATTAACTCACGGTTTCTAATTCTAATGATGATTAGCTGATATTATTAAGAGTAAACTTCCGTTTTGCTCCCTGTGGTTTGGTCACTTTAACGGTTTTGCCCCAAACCTTTAAAAATAGCCATTTTACTCCCTGATGTTTTGGTATTGTTGCCAATTTGCTCCCTGCGGGGAGCAAAATGGAAAAACAAACAATTTGTATGGAGTTAGAGGCGGAGAGCAAACTGGCAAAAAAACCGAAACATCAGGGAGTAAAATGCCTATTTTTAAAGGTTTGGAGCAAAATCGTTAAAGTGACCAAACCACAGGGAGCAAAATGGAAGTTTATGTAACACCCTGGTTATTTAATATGTAAATACCAACGATTAGATGTGTAGTTAAGACTACACATGCTATAAAAATACGGGTTTATTAAAACTTTTATAAATCATAGGTTATTCTACAAAACATGGTCGAATTCGTTGATTAAAATCTACAACGTTGCAATGTGCGGAAGCGTGTATCTTTGTCGTGTTCGGTTCTTCGCTGAGCTTGATCGTCTCCCGGCATCCCAGAAAGTACCTACATTTCATAAACATGAAATGCTTTAGTCATACGGTATATAAAACGCATTTAAACGAGTCCGGAAAACAAACTGATCAAAATATACATTTTTGTACGGGGTCCACCGTAAATTACGGTGGACACCGTAATTTACGGTGGTCCTTATTTTGACTTGTTTTCACCGTAAATCAGAAGAGATCCACCGTAGCATTTCTCAACTCCACCGTAAATTACGGTGGACACCGTAATTTACGGTGGCACCTGCATTCAGCTTCTCCATTTTGCCGTAACTTGACACGAAATCTTTCGTATCTTTCAAACCGCTTATCCGTTTGACCTACCGTTTCTTCCTACATGTTTGTAATTTGATTCTCCATCATATGGAGTTAAAATCCGACATCCGGCTTGATAAAATTCAAGACTATTAAGTCTTCGGCTTATTACTCTTTTACCAAAATTTGACCCGTTCGTGATTTTATCAAACATACAAGTTTGTTTGACCCTTATTTCTCATAAACCTATTAAATTCAAGGATATCTAACATTTTGGGTTCCAATTATAGAATTATATACATTCTTTAGCCCATTTTCACCCATATGCTTATTTGACCCGTTTGAGGTATTCAAGCATATTTTAGCACCATTTGCTTTCATTCATTTCAAAATATATATATCCATATTTCTTAACAAAGGATCTTCCACCACAACTATATTTGTGGTGGATTCGATGTGATGATTTATGTGTACCAGAATTTACCCTTCAAATAGTTATTTTACGGCAAAGACTCAAATAGAGCCATTTGACTAACGTTTTACCTCTTTCAACTTCTATACTCTTCCTAAGTAATTATTTAATTGAAAAACTCATTTTCAAACAACCTTTAAGGGTTGTTTGTTCAATTTGACCTACAAGGGCGTTTTGGTCAATCTTAGTCCTTCATTTACGACGAAGGACAATTAGTGCTTGTTTGAACCCCAAAGTCCGACCTTTTAACCATATTCTTGTTTAGAAACCAATATGTTTCTAAACACCATAATCATAACTCAAATTATTCGCTTTACCTAAAAGATAACCGAATGGCTTATTTTAACTTTGTCTAACTGTCATAAAACTCCAAATTCTACATGATGAGTTGTATTACTATACGTACCTGGCTCGGATCAATATATTGACCCGTTTCAATACCTTCCTTAGTAGCTATGTAAGCATCCATGTGCTATTTATTTCCTAAATTCATGCAACTTGACAACCCATTAGCCGATATTGTCAAAGGGTGATAATTTCACCTTTTGACCCGTTTGGTCTATATGACCAATTACCATTGTCAAATTGTCAAAATTACCATTTTGCCCTTAATGGTTATTATAATTTAACTTATATGATAACCATTAAAAGTACATGCTTCATTCGTCATAATATGATCGAATTACCGGTTTAACTCATTTTTAGCCATCATTATGTTTTCTTGTCATATTTGATTATCTTGTTCCGTACGACCACATGTCGGAACATCATATCTCAATTAGGTATTTTTCTTTATTCGTAACTAATACGACGAAAGAATATTATAAATAAATAACTAGTGTAAGATATACTTACCTTGCATCCCGAATACGCTTTTCCTTTATGCTTGCTTCGTTTGACCCGCTTCCTTTCCAAGCCTCCACCTAGCTTGTCAAGCATCAAACTATCATCATAATTCGTAAGACGGTTATATTAGTCATCATTAATTATGACTATTCCATCTTACATATTTTCTATCACAAATACTATTCGATCTTATTAATGGTCGGTTTGACTACTAAAAGTCAAACGCCCCTTAGCATATAAATGCACATTCAAGTTCTATCTATCAATTAGTAGCTAACATGATCTTATACACTTAGTTACATGAACATGGCTACCAATTTCATCATAACATTCAAACCCATTTCAATCATGTATGAACAAGTTCCCAAATCACTTAATTTGTTTGAGTGCCTTGTTTCTATTATCAAATATGATGATTTTAAACATAACTTATCATCATCTTTACTATTACATAAAAACCCACTTCCTAGTTTACTTGTTAATCACATACAAGTGATATTACTTCAAGTTCTTCATGATTTCATCATATCTAACAAAACCCACTTCTAGTTACTTATGAACTCTTAACAAAATCTCTAATTTGTTCAAGTAGTTCATTCATATGAATTAGTGTGATGTTTATAAACACCATTAGAACATCAATTTCATCAATTCTACCAAAACCCACTTAGCTCATAATAGGGTAATTATCAAATCCCTAGTTTGACAACAATTTATCAAGATTTCTACTAGGGTTTGTTCCTAAACCAAGATATAATCACAATGTCACTCATAGATTCAACATTCATTCCAAAATTTCGATTATGATTGTTCATCATAATCTCAAAGTATCACCAAAACTGAAAATTCGACATACCTTGTGATCCCCTCGACTAGGTGATCATTAATACGTATTCATGCATTCGATTCTGGCTGGATTCGACCTTCAATTTTGTTGATTTGTTGAAGCTAGGGCTAAAGCTCCATGGGAGCTTTCTCCTGACCTTAACCACGCACGCACACACACACTTGTGTGTGTGTTGTGCTTATTTTTAAGTTTTTAGATTTCAATATCAAGTTACCCGGCTTTGGTCCCTCGTGTTTGGTTAGTTATTAATTAGATCACAACCTAATTATTTTCAATAACATTCCCACTTATTAACTAGGTTTAATATTCCTAGTGAACTTAGCGGGTTCGGGAATATTTATGACTAAGTTTATTTTAGGTCCCGTTAACTCGGGCCTTTTATCCTTTTTATTTCCTTAAAAGCTTTTATTCACCTTTTAGTAAGTATTAGGATTATTTATTTAAGTCCTAATATTCACCGGGTTAAATTTTACCACTAACGGTATTTTCCCCGTCTTTAGTATTAACGGGGTTTAATTACCAAACCCATTTTCGGGGTGTTACAAGTCTACCCCCCTTAAAGAGGTTTCGTCCTCGAAACCTTGCTTACATAGTTCATTGAGTTTCTAAACTCAATGCGTTTGACTTGAGTAATCTCTTAAGCATTACTCATACTTTAACCGATTGTTAGTATTACCAAAAAGGTATGGTAATATCCTTTTGGTTATTAATCATCCACTTGTCTTACTTGACATAATGCGACTTTAAATAACATAATCTTGTTATTTCCACTAGTTTAATTAACTTAGCAATATCCACCACTTTCATATACTATCGAATCCTTTATGAATCCGTTATTTTGACTCGTTTAAAGGCCTTTAGTGAAATCCTTTCACTTTTAGCAGCAAATTTCTTTTGTCTTCAAATTTATTTATTCGGTTCAGTCATACCGAACATACCGCTTACAAGCAAACCAAATTTATTTAAATGACCTTGACCGGTCTCACTACTTAGACTTATTAGTCCAGTTACTTTTTGCCGATTTGCTTGATCATAATGTGATTCTACTTCACATTACCTCTCTTGACCGTGGTCATGTCACATCATGTTTTAATTTATATCAACCTTTTCATTTTCGAAAATATCACTTTTCGAATATTTCGTCTTGCGCCTATCAGTGTCAAGACTTGTATCTTTCATGCTTACTATTTAAATACCTATCAGAATTTATGTTTGTAAAAAAAAAAAACATTATTTCTTACTAAAACCGAAGCTTTAGTTTTAGGATCTTCTCTCTAACTTTTGTCAATTATCCATACCGGGATATTGACAGTCTGTAATTTTATTCTTTTACAGTTTTAGTTTTATGCGGGGATTTTCAACTGGTTCTATCGCTTTGTTAAGTAACCCGTAGGTTCCTTCACGTAGCCTCGTAGGCTATTTCCTTAGGTCTTCACCCCTTTTTACTGAAAACACTAAGGTTTATTTCCTTTTTCCTTTCGTGACCCAAGGGTCATCCTGGTCCCGTAGACCTTAACACTGTGTTTAATCCCGTAAGTTATGATGATCCCGTAATTCATCTTTTATTTGTATCTACATTCAAATGTATATATATATATATAGCTTCAAAGCATGTCTTGCTATGTTTAAAATCGTATATTTTCGCTTATGAGCTTTAGTTGACCTTGACCGTAGTCTAAGGCTTCATTTGTTTATTTCCGGGCGAAATTTTCTGACTTTGTCCTTACGTTTGACGTTTTACAAAAACGACCCGTTAAGGGACATATTCGCATCTTCCGGGTTCGAGTGTAAGTACACTACCTCCCAATGCTTGTCTAAATCATTTTACCTTCTTGCGTTTTCTGGGTTCGAGTGTAAGTACACTCCCTCCCAATACTTGTTTAACATGCTTGCGTTTTCTGGGTTCGAGTGCAAGTACACTCCCTCCCAATACTTGTTTAACATGCTTGCGTTTTCTGGGTTCGAGTGCAAGTACACTCCCTCCCAATACTTGTTTAACATGCTTGCGTTTTCTGGGTTCGAGTGCAAGTACACTCCCTCCCAATACTTGTTTAACATGCTTGCGTTTTCTGGGTTCGAGTGCAAGTACACTCCCTCCCAATACTTGTTTAACATGCTTGCGTTTTCTGGGTTCGAGTGCAAGTACACTCCCTCCCAATACTTGTTTAACATGCTTGCGTTTTCTGGGTTCGAGTGCAAGTACACTCCCTCCCAATACTTGTTTAACATGCTTGCGTTTTCTGTTTCATTTGGGTACTTTTTAATTAGTCCCATTCACCCCGCCATTACCACATCGGACATAACTGCGCTCATTATAAGAAGCTCACGCTATCATGTGTTCACTACTTACTTGGCCAGAGTAAGCGATCAACACGTGGTACGCGTGACCTTATTATAATTACCACATCACGTCCCATGTAAGTAACTCCTCAAATTGTCTCCATGTTTATGGTTTCATTTGGTAAAACTCTATTTAATTGTTAGTTAACAATTATTAGTTTTAATCGTTTATCCTTGAACATGTACAATGTCCTTTTTTATGAACATTTATTCGCATTCATTGATGTGATCATAAATTTTCTCAATAGGATTTGTATTGAGAATACTTGCTTGGATGATCACTCTCGTCCAAGTTTCTATATAAACAAGTCTTGTTATTCATTTGTTATTCATCATTGTGAATAACACATTTCCTATTAAATTTCTCTTGGAAATCAGGTTTTCCAAGTTCTGTCATATGTGTATGCAACCGTTATTACTTACGTTTTTGTTGCATATAACGACTCGTGCGATTTAATTTAAAAGTGTGCACCTGGTGATGCTTGCCCTAACGGGCTTCTCTTGTCATTAGTCTTGTTCGCGACCGTTACGCGATTTTGGTCCTTAATGAGTATGCTCTTTCTGTCGTACCCCGGACCGTTCCATCATCATGTCCATAATTTATTTGACTCTCGTCATCTTCAAACGCGAGTGTCCTTCATTTAAAACATTCATAAAAGTTAGTAAAGTCGACTTCAATAATCGCCCGTATTATAATACAAGGCATTTTCTACTATACACGTCAACGCGCGTATTTTCGTCAACCCTAACAATCATTTAAATTGGGGTAACGTATACCACACGATAGCTCTATGTGTTGTTTACAACACTTGAGCATACTAACTAATAACGTACTTGTACTTACCGGATTTGCGATCAAGCTTCGAACCGAACACTATTCTTTGTCAAGAGCATAAGGTTTAAGTCCAAGCATGGTTCCTCCCAACCATACTCGAATCTCTTAAACCAAGGCTCTGATACCAACTTGTAACACCCTGGTTATTTAATATGTAAATACCAACGATTAGATGTGTAGTTAAGACTACACATGCTATAAAAATACGGGTTTATTAAAACTTTTATAAATCATAGGTTATTCTACAAAACATGGTCGAATTCGTTGATTAAAATCTACAACGTTGCAATGTGCGGAAGCGTGTATCTTTGTCGTGTTCGGTTCTTCGCTGAGCTTGATCGTCTCCCGGCATCCCAGAAAGTACCTACATTTCATAAACATGAAATGCTTTAGTCATACGGTATATAAAACGCATTTAAACGAGTCCGGAAAACAAACTGATCAAAATATACATTTTTGTACGGGGTCCACCGTAAATTACGGTGGACACCGTAATTTACGGTGGTCCTTATTTTGACTTGTTTTCACCGTAAATCAGAAGAGATCCACCGTAGCATTTCTCAACTCCACCGTAAATTACGGTGGACACCGTAATTTACGGTGGCACCTGCATTCAGCTTCTCCATTTTGCCGTAGCTTGACACGAAATCTTTCGTATCTTTCAAACCGCTTATCCGTTTGACCTACCGTTTCTTCCTACATGTTTGTAATTTGATTCTCCATCATATGGAGTTAAAATCCGACATCCGGCTTGATAAAATTCAAGACTATTAAGTCTTCGGCTTATTACTCTTTTACCAAAATTTGACCCGTTCGTGATTTTATCAAACATACAAGTTTGTTTGACCCTTATTTCTCATAAACCTATTAAATTCAAGGATATCTAACATTTTGGGTTCCAATTATAGAATTATATACATTCTTTAGCCCATTTTCACCCATATGCTTATTTGACCCGTTTGAGGTATTCAAGCATATTTTAGCACCATTTGCTTTCATTCATTTCAAAATATATATATCCATATTTCTTAACAAAGGATCTTCCACCACAACTATATTTGTGGTGGATTCGATGTGATGATTTATGTGTACCAGAATTTACCCTTCAAATAGTTATTTTACGGCAAAGACTCAAATAGAGCCATTTGACTAACGTTTTACCTCTTTCAACTTCTATACTCTTCCTAAGTAATTATTTAATTGAAAAACTCATTTTCAAACAACCTTTAAGGGTTGTTTGTTCAATTTGACCTACAAGGGCGTTTTGGTCAATCTTAGTCCTTCATTTACGACGAAGGACAATTAGTGCTTGTTTGAACCCCAAAGTCCGACCTTTTAACCATATTCTTGTTTAGAAACCAATATGTTTCTAAACACCATAATCATAACTCAAATTATTCGCTTTACCTAAAAGATAACCGAATGGCTTATTTTAACTTTGTCTAACTGTCATAAAACTCCAAATTCTACATGATGAGTTGTATTACTATACGTACCTGGCTCGGATCAATATATTGACCCGTTTCAATACCTTCCTTAGTAGCTATGTAAGCATCCATGTGCTATTTATTTCCTAAATTCATGCAACTTGACAACCCATTAGCCGATATTGTCAAAGGGTGATAATTTCACCTTTTGACCCGTTTGGTCTATATGACCAATTACCATTGTCAAATTGTCAAAATTACCATTTTGCCCTTAATGGTTATTATAATTTAACTTATATGATAACCATTAAAAGTACATGCTTCATTCGTCATAATATGATCGAATTACCAGTTTAACTCATTTTTAGCCATCATTATGTTTTCTTGTCATATTTGATTATCTTGTTCCGTACGACCACATGTCGGAACATCATATCTCAATTAGGTATTTTTCTTTATTCGTAACTAATACGACGAAAGAATATTATAAATAAATAACTAGTGTAAGATATACTTACCTTGCATCCCGAATACGCTTTTCCTTTATGCTTGCTTCGTTTGACCCGCTTCCTTTCCAAGCCTCCACCTAGCTTGTCAAGCGTCAAACTATCATCATAATTCGTAAGACGGTTATATTAGTCATCATTAATTATGACTATTCCATCTTACATATTTTCTATCACAAATACTATTCGATCTTATTAATGGTCGGTTTGACTACTAAAAGTCAAACGCCCCTTAGCATATAAATGCACATTCAAGTTCTATCTATCAATTAGTAGCTAACATGATCTTATACACTTAGTTACATGAACATGGCTACCAATTTCATCATAACATTCAAACCCATTTCAATCATGTATGAACAAGTTCCCAAATCACTTAATTTGTTTGAGTGCCTTGTTTCTATTATCAAATATGATGATTTTAAACATAACTTATCATCATCTTTACTATTACATAAAAACCCACTTCCTAGTTTACTTGTTAATCACATACAAGTGATATTACTTCAAGTTCTTCATGATTTCATCATATCTAACAAAACCCACTTCTAGTTACTTATGAACTCTTAACAAAATCTCTAATTTGTTCAAGTAGTTCATTCATATGAATTAGTGTGATGTTTATAAACACCATTAGAACATCAATTTCATCAATTCTACCAAAACCCACTTAGCTCATAATAGGGTAATTATCAAATCCCTAGTTTGACAACAATTTATCAAGATTTCTACTAGGGTTTGTTCCTAAACCAAGATATAATCACAATGTCACTCATAGATTCAACATTCATTCCAAAATTTCGATTATGATTGTTCATCATAATCTCAAAGTATCACCAAAACTGAAAATTCGACATACCTTGTGATCCCCTCGACTAGGTGATCATTAATACGTATTCATGCATTCGATTCTGGCTGGATTCGACCTTCAATTTTGTTGATTTGTTGAAGCTAGGGCTAAAGCTCCATGGGAGCTTTCTCCTGACCTTAACCACGCACGCACACACACACTTGTGTGTGTGTTGTGCTTATTTTTAAGTTTTTAGATTTCAATATCAAGTTACCCGGCTTTGGTCCCTCGTGTTTGGTTAGTTATTAATTAGATCACAACCTAATTATTTTCAATAACATTCCCACTTATTAACTAGGTTTAATATTCCTAGTGAACTTAGCGGGTTCGGGAATATTTATGACTACGTTTATTTTAGGTCCCGTTAACTCGGGCCTTTTATCCTTTTTATTTCCTTAAAAGCTTTTATTCACCTTTTAGTAAGTATTAGGATTATTTATTTAAGTCCTAATATTCACCGGGTTAAATTTTACCACTAACGGTATTTTCCCCGTCTTTAGTATTAACGGGGTTTAATTACCAAACCCATTTTCGGGGTGTTACAGTTTACTCTATTATTAACTATGGAAATCGAAACTTCTACCACGAGGTTTTTATGCACTCTACGTATCTAACACATATACTTATAACTAAATTATTTGTAAACGTTTTAAGTCATGTGATACATGACCCTTAAAAAGTATGCACTCCACGTATCTAACACATATACTTATAACTACGTTGTCTTAATCGGGACCACGTTGGCTTCAGAGTTTTACTTAGGCGTTCCATCGTGAAACCATATCGTCGACTGTCACTTGACAGATGTTGTACCACCACAATAGCTGAACACTCTCTGACGTAAGACACGGTGGAACGAAAACCCGGGTGAGCTCATGATAGAACCTGACATCTTTGCAAGGAGACTAGGTTCTATCCATCATAACCTAATCCACCAAAATAACACAAGTAAAGATTGAACTTGGATCTTCATTAGAGAACCCATGCCTTCGTCACATTAGGCCACGAGTGATGGATACCTAGTTGTGTGTATATAACTATATATGAAAACTTACGATAAACTGAATTTGAGTAGCTATATCATAAATGATGGTAGGGTATGATCATCAAATTCATGTGACCCTACATGAAAGTATGATTGGAACACATCCACATTAATTCAATGAGTTCTATTTCCAACACCCATGACTTGTATTTTCAACTTTTAAATGGTTTACGGGTCAAAAAATGCAACAAAGATTTGAAATTAGTGGCAGATTATAGTCAAATATAAATAGATATGTGTTGGTGCATTCATCTGTCGTCTTCGTCTTAGGTCGAGTCTCGGGTTCGTTGCAGATCTAAACAAGCATGACATCACACATGACATCATATATGACATCGTGAAGACAAAACAAGTTTGAGTTAGTTGACCGTTTGAATTGTAATTGTTTGAATTAGTCAACCGTTTGAATGTAAAGTTTGAACATATCGTTTGAGGGTTCCGTTTGAAAGTTTCATGTCACTTTCAAACGGAAGGGTCTAGCCTATATATACCCTTCAAACGAGTTCAGTTGTAATGTTCTAGTTTCCGACGCCGAGGTGCTGTCAAAGTGTCTCCAGTCCTGTAAACGTTCAGAGATTAATAAACGAGACAATTAATAGTGAATACAAGCTAAACGAAGACCGAATCAATGAATTCCGCCTCTGATTCGGTCTGAGCACTCTTCTGATCGACTCGTTAGGTCATTTCACGATCCTACAAGTGGTATCAGAGCTCAGGAGGAAGAGTTCTTACCATTTAGCTCGTTTTCGCTGGAATATTCTATTTTCTACACCTTCTTTTCAAAACTGAACAAGTTTTCACGGATAAAATCGGCTAAAATTTTCACAAAATGTGCGTAATGGTGTTTTAACAAACCCTTGAGAATATCGGACCTAAATTCGAAGTAAAACCGGTAAAAAAGGACTGAAATATGGGTTCCGTTTGAACGAAGCATAGGTGTTCCGTTTGAAAACTGCTGTCAATCGTTTGAATCTGGTCCCATCGTTTGAAAACTGATGTCAATCGTTTGAATCTGGTCCCATCGTTTGAAAATGATGTAATTTCAAACGTGCAGGTCTGTTACGTTTGAACCTATCGTTTGAAACATAATCTGACTGTTTGAAATTCAACTTATCGTTTGAAACATGGTTTTTGTTTGAAAGTGTTTCAGTTTTCACGTGATAGTGCTTTGGTTTGTGTGATTCTTTAATCGAAGTGGTCTCGTGAATTGAAATAATCAGATTGCATGTGATTTCATTTTGTGAGTATCAAGATAACGTGAGCTGTAAACAGTTGTCGGCAAATTGCTTTTAATAATATCAGTTAGCATGTGACTTGTGTAGTTATTCAATAAAAGATAAAGTTTACATGTAAAGAAATTAATAGAATGTCGGCCATTATGTTTGAATTCATGTGATAGTAGTTTTAAAGATTGTGTGAAGTGATACTTTTGTGTGATCAAATTAAAAGTAATCATTAAAAGTTGTTGTTGGCTTTTGAGTCTTGACTAAAATAGTGTATTGGGTTTATAAATACTTTCCATGTGATCTGATCAGTCAAGAGGTCCAATCATTTTTCAATTGCTAAAGTTGTTGTTGACCAAATGCATGTTTGAGATTGTTACCCATGTGCTTTTCAGTTAAATAAATAAAAAACAACAAGTTGTAAGCCATACTAATTTTCAAACATTTGCATGTGATTATATGTGATAAAGCAAAAATTGTCGGTTCAATATAATAAAAACAAAGCATAAATCTGCTCGTCCCAATCTGGTTTGTTGAACAATCAAAGTTGTCGAAATTGTATTTTTTAATTCAGATTACTTGTAAAGGGTCCGGCCCATTTGAGCATATATTGTAGCAGCCCATTGATTTCTCCGATTTACAAATTTCGACCCATTGCATTATTGTCAGTCCACTGTTTTCATCGACCCAATCAGTGAAGGCTCTAATTTTGGATTGACAGTGTTTGTTACTGAAACATGGAAACTGAAGAAGATATTGCATTGTATTACTATGGATCTCAACAAGAGAGTTATAATGTGATTAAAGAAGAACCAGTTTTTGAAGAATCAATTTCAAAAGAACCAGTTTCAGTAAAAATGGATTCAGAAACTGATCTAGATAAGTTTGAAAATAATTTGGAAGTTGTTTCGGAGAAAGTACCAGTGTTTGATAACTCATCAGATGAAGAGAGTGATGATGACAGTAAAGAAATTAGTCAACTTGAATTTTATAGAATTTTGATGGCACCTGATTTGTTTAATATGCTTGTTGCAGCAAAAATGGAGTTACTCAAAACAAAACGAGCTGCAAAAATGAAGGATCCAAATGTAGAAAATGTGGAAGAAAATGTTCAAGTGATGAAAGAACAGGTTGAAGAGATTCCAGCTCTCAAGACTGAGAAGAAAGCTGAAGTTGAAAAGATGCCTGGGAAATGCTTAGAATGTGATCAATCTAGAGCAGAAAATGTCAAACTCTTAAAACAAGCAGAGAGTTTGACATTGGAAAACAAGATTTTGAAAGAAAAAGAAAAAGAATTTGAAAGCAAAAAGAAATCTTCAGAAGATGAAGATTTCTGGATAAAGCTTGAAAACAAGAATTTGAAAGCAAATGAAACAAAATTTCAAGAACAGTTAAAAGTTTTGGAAAATGAAAAATCTATTCTTGAAAACCTTAAAATTGAAAACGAAAAAACAATCAAGTCTCATCTTAAACGAATTTCTCAGCTTGAAAACGAAGCTGAGAATTCAAGAAACAAGATTGATGAACTTGAAAGGAAATTGAAAGGTTTTGTGACTTCCTCAGATAGTTATGAATTTTCCTTGCCCAAAACCTTTAAATTCTGTTCCAATAAGTGACGATGTCACAAACTTTGACAATGTCAAAGTTGAAGATTGTGATGAGAAATCTGATGATGAAAACAATAAAATTGAAAAACAAAAATTGTTTTTGAAATTAAAAGAAAAGTTTCAAGAAACTGTTCCACAATCGATTGAAAAGGGAGAATGCTCTAAGCAAAAACCTTTGAAGAAGAAAGTTGAACAAAAACAAAAAGAGAAAATTTTGAAAAATGTTCAAAAAGATAATAAAAGCTCATCAGATCGATCATCCAATCGCAATGAAAAATTACAAAAATTGAAAAATGAAAACTCAAATATTGTTGGTAATAAGTGGTGCAGGTTTGACCACAGTGCTCAAAAGCCAAATCCAGCATACAAGAGGAGCAAGGATTATCACCAAGCCAAACAGTGCTATGATCTGAATGTTTGGACTGAAAATGGTGATTGGTACGATAACAGAGTGTGTTACCGATGTGGTTATCAAGGACACATTGCTGTTAACTGCCAAGGTTGGAGGTTTGAGTCAAGAAGATGCTTTAACTGCAACATCATTGGCCATATTGCTAGAGATTGCTCAAAGAGATCAATGAGTAGATCGAGGGCTGAATCTCAGAAGCAGGTAAAGAAACCAGTCTCTGTCAAGCCCAAAGAACAGAAGTTTCAAGAACCTAAAGTTCAAGAAACGAAAGTGAAGCTTTCACAGGGGCAAAAAGACAGACTGAGGAAGAAGAGGAAGAAGGCCAGAGAGTATCTGGAAAAGATTTTGTCCTCGGGTTCACCCGATAGATCGAATAAGAGTTCTGATAAATCGTCTTGCTCTCCAAAGAATGACAAATCAAGCAAAACGCATTCATCAGATACAAATCTGAGGACGAAAGAGAGAAAGAAGAAGAAGAAAATGGTCGGCGATGAATCTGACATGTCGAAGTCAGACAAGCCACCATCAGGCAATGAATCTGACAGATCAAAGTCAGACAAGCCATGTACAGGCAATGATTCTGGTTCGACAAAGCCAGAAGAGCCTGTTGTTGAGGTAAAATCTAAGAATTCAAGTCTAACAATGGATGAGGCAAACTTTCCACCATTGTTGAACAAGAATTCAAAATCACCCAAGGACAGTCAGGCTTGGGTGAATCTGTTTAAATGAAAAACCTGACTTGCCGGAGTTCCCAGGTTGGTAAGCGTGGAACATGAATCGGCACATTTCTTGAGAAATTCACGAAAGTGATATTTCGACTTACAAGTGGTAAATCAGGGACATTAAGTTGTACTTGATTTTCTACAAGTGGTTGTGTTGAAAAATCGATAAATGTTAAATCTTACAAGTGGTTAAAAGAACAAAGTGATGGATGAAACCCCGAATTTGTGAAAAGACACACAAAACTTATTTTCCGGAAAAACCATTTTGATTAAAACAAACTTAAGTGTTTTGAGATCACTATGGGAAAATAGTTTGTTGTGTGGGGGAGTTCTGATTGTTTATGCCAGGTGGATGGAGAATTGAAGTGATTCTCATCATGTTGTCACATTTCTTGTACAGCTTGTTTTCAAATTTTCCCAGAAAATCAAAATTGAGACATATTTTGATTTTAGGGGGAGTAAAATTTTAAAAAAATTAGAAAATTTGAAAATGTCAAAAACATTGAAAAATGAAAAAAATGAGTTTTGTTGCATAAAAGAGGAAATGATAGTAGATCAGTTAGACTGTCACAGCATGCTAAAGAAATGGAGAGATAAAATGTGATAAGCGATCTCACTAAAGATGTGACGGTAGGCTCAGCTAGACTAGTAGATTTGCGATAACGATACAAACCTAAAATGAAAAAGCCTAGTTCTAGTGGGAAACATGATTGAAAGCATAGTACTTAGTTTTGTCCTTCTTGATTGTGTGCCTACTCGGTAATCGCTGATTGTCGAAAGACATAAAACTGGTTAAGTTTGTGAACTTTCACAACTTTGCTGAAAAGTCGCTGTGATTGTGCATTTTATTTTGCAAAGATTTAAACTTGTTTTATTTCTTTATTTTGTTTAAGCATCGGACATCCTCTGCGTATACGTGAGTATCGACCTGGATGTTGTTGCCTAAACGTTCTGCTTTATTTTCTTTGGTGTTTCGTTTAAGCTTTGGATCACCTCTGCGTATACGGGAGTATCGACCTGGTGGTTAAAGCCTAAACAACTTCAACTTGTTTTATTTTTCTTATTTTGTTTAAACATTGGACTTTCTCTGCGTATACGGAAGTATCGACCTGATTGTTAATGTTTAAACATTCTGCTTTGTTTTCGCACAAATCACAGTTGATAAAGTTTAAAGGCATTACTTGAGTCAGTGTATTGCATGATGAGGGGATATGCTGAGATCGTGGGGTCCATAAGAACTTAGTGCTATCTTAATATATCTTAAAGTATCGGTAAGCAGATTGAAAGTTTTTAGATTGAGCTTAAGAGGACAAACATATCGTCAATCAACGTGAATCGTTTAGAGCTTAAAATGTTTAAAGCTTAACGGTGCTAGTGATTGGTCACAAAAACTGATATGATCCTCTTTCACAAACTCACAAAAATATTGTTTGTAAATATTTCTTTACTGCATTTCATTCTATTTCAAAAATCCAAAAAGATTTTCAGTGTGTTTTAGCATAAATTTTGAAAAATACAAAAAGATTTTCGACAACTGATGTTGGAAAGCTGATATTCAAAATTTCAAGTGCTGAACTGGTTTGGGAATGTGTGTGCGTTTAAAAGAAGAAATTTGTTTTGTAAAAAGAAAAGTTTGATTAGTTAATCAGGGTCATTAATTTGAACTTGATGTAACTATTTCCAGTAAGTTTTTATTATTGATTTAAGTAAAAACTTATGTGTTTGTGAGATAATGTGTGCAGGAAATGAGCTTAAACAGAGATAAAGCCAGGGATTGATCTCTAGGTGATAGCTAATTCCAGACAGCGATCCCATCATGATGAGAGGGGGAGTCCGACGAGGTTAGAGCCAAAGAGAAGATCCTGGTATATGCTAAGAAAGAAAAGAGACTGATAAAGACTGAAGATGCAAAGACTCGACACTTAAGACTCGTCAACATCTGAGGGGGAGTCTGTTGGTGCATTCATCTGTCGTCTTCGTCTTAGGTCGAGTCTCGGGTTCGTTGCAGATCTAAACAAGCATGACATCACACATGACATCATATATGTGATATCATAAGTGACATCACATATATGACATCATATATGACATCATGAAGACAAAACAAGTTTGAGTTAGTTGACCGTTTGAATTGTAATTGTTTGAATTAGTCAACCGTTTGAATGTAAAGTTTGAACATATCGTTTGAGGGTTCCGTTTGAAAGTTTCATGTCACTTTCAAACGGAAGGGTCTAGCCTATATATACCCTTCAAACGAGTTCAGTTGTAATGTTCTAGTTTCCGACGCCGAGGTGCTGTCGAAGTGTCTCCAGTCCTGTAAACGTTCAGAGATTAATAAACGAGACAATTAATAGTGAATACAAGCTAAACGAAGACCGAATCAATGAATTCCGCCTCTGATTCGGTCTGAGCACTCTTCTGATCGACTCGTTAGGTCATTTCACGATCCTACAATATGTATGCATGTATATATATATATATTTATATATTACATATTTGCTTTGCTTTTAAAATCAATAATATGTGAAATATCTATGAGAACAATACAAGACATATGCAGGGCGGCTCAATCAAATGTGAGGCCCAAAGCGAACTAAAAATTTGAGGCCCTTGTAAAAAGAAAAAAAAGAACGCTTAAAGTAAAGTTTATATAAACATGAAGTTACAATACACGTTACCGGTATCGAGTATTTGCTAACTTTATCACTAACAGATGGTTTAGATATCTCTAGGATCCTGTAAATGTCCTTTCTGTTTATCATAAACATCCAACAAAGGTTAGACTATTAGTAAGGCTAATGTTGCTGAAACCAAATGAACTTCATGTACCAAATGCTTAAACAATTATATAATGGTCTAGTTAATCTTTTCACTTATGTCAACTAATGAAAAGAAATAAAAAATATCTGTTATATAAATTAACATCCAGCAAGCTTTTAAACATGACCCTTGGGCCTAATAATATGTAAATAAAATGTAGAAATGGGGGCCTTTAATGTGTGGAGGCCCAAAGCAAGAGCCTTGTTTGACTTACCCTTGGCCGGGTCTGGAAATAAGTATTTTGTGTTTCTCTTTCATACTAATTATGACTAGTTTTGTAGGGTTTCGCATCTAAGCTTATATATTGCATAGTTTTTTAATTCATGGTTCGGCATTCAAAGTCAAAACTAGGTATTTAACAAAGTTAGCCCCCTTGCTTAGACCTGCGACAAAAATCTTACTGATCATGGGGATCGAACACCAATCTATTTGTGATAATAGCAAAGCTTATAACCAAATGGGTTAATCGATAGCTTAATATAATTAGCGACATTTATTTTATTTAACTTAAGTGACGACTTAACTTTATTTTTCTTCCTTTTGTTAAAGCATTCACATCATATCCATCATCTTCATCATCTACTCACAACCACTTTCGGAAAACATTAAAAAAATTATAGGGTGAACAATGTTTTTTTTCATATTTTCAGACGAACAATAACATTTTCTCTCTTCTCCACTCACAAACCCTCGTAACCACTATCTATAATATAGAGGAGCCTCTCACAGAATTTGATGAACAAGATGTGAATGCTCTTAATCTTTGTTTGGAGTTTTTTTTCCTTAATTCAAAACAAAATATATAACTAAACACATTATTTTAGTATTAACAAATGTTTCAAATTTTGAGCGGTTACAATATCGGTACTATGGCCATTCTTACCGAACAACATCCTCAAAAGCCTTACGGATATTCGTTTTCGTTATTCTCATTTGCTGTAAAATACATATCGACATCTTCTATTGGGTATACAATATCGATGCTATGGCCATTCTTACCTTTTCATTTTGGGTTTTGTCAACCTATATCAATTAAACACCCACCCTGTAGCGCGATTTCACTTTATTAGTTCTTAACATAATATTGAGACCAGCGGACCTGCTCGTCTTTGGCTGGGCGGGAGGGAAACATGCTTGTGTAGATCTCACAGGAGTCTCTCCCTTAGTTGGGTTAAGGGAAAATGGGTTTATAGCAGGACACGCGGTAAAGAAAGCAGAATCTATAAAGGTGGACAAACACGCTAAAGCATGTGCTGATAACCAACATGCATTTGTCCCCTTCGCCTTCGACGCCTTTGGATCCCTGGCTCCAGAAGCTATCCGTTTGCTGACTAGGGTCCAACAGGTTGTCCACAACAGTGGCTCATCAAAAAAACGTTCTAAAACATATATGGTTATATGCTACAGAACAAAAAAAGGAAAACGATATAGTTTTGTATTAAAAAGTTCAAATGCAAAACAAAAGCTGGTTTGCCCGAGAGGTTAAGGGGGAAGACTTAAGATCTTCTGCACATAAGTGCGCATGGGTTCGAACCCCATAGCCAGCAGTTTTTTTTTTTTTAAAGTTATTTCGGTACTTTATTTCTATATTTTCAGTTTTACAAAATAGGTCCCTGTACTTTCTAAAATAATTTGACTGATTTCTTTTTGTGGAACAATGATGCGAAAAGACTATCACTGTCATCTCACCTCAGCTTTGTATATATGCTTGTATAAACAATCAAACATGCAAAGTAAATAAAAATTGAACAAAATTATGACCAAAACTTTTTTAAAACAACTATTTTGAAAACTTTTTTAAAACAACTATTTTGAAAATAAAATGGTCAAAAAAAAAAAAAAAAAAAACCTAACATACTTTTTCATTTATCTCATAAAAATCTCTCAAGAATTTTTTGAACATTAAAGTCTCTTCGTATGTTAAATTTGAACAAAATTATGACCAAAACTTTTTTAAAACAACTATTTTGAAAATTTATAGGTCATTGTTACGGAACTGAAAACGATTAGAACTCAAAATTGAACAAAAATGGGATTAAACGCGAACCAAACAAAATGAATCCAATTTATATGTTGTCCGATAAACCGAATAACCAAGGTAAACCATACTTCAAAATTTAGTTGAAAAAAACCCAATAATATGAATTTGCTGTATTCGGTTGAAACCGAGAACCAAGCCGAATTCGAACACGGCTTGTGATTTAGTTTTGAAGTACTTAAATTTCGTATGGTTTGGTTAGATTTTTGTTTAATTCAACAATTTTCAAAACAGATAAATCAAACCAAATAACTGAATAAACCGAAAAGAACCGATGAACACCTTTAACGTTTCCAAGTTGTTTTAAATTTTTTGTTATAATTTTGTTCAAATTTAACATGTGAAGGGATTTTAATGTTCAAAAAATTGTTGAGGGACTTTTATGAGACAAAATAGAAAATTGTTTTGTTCTCATCCTCACACGACTGAACTAATGGTGAATTAGTTGGGAAGAAAGCTTAAGAACTTAACGGATTCCTTTCTTTGTTTGTCTGATTGGAGAGAGAAGGTCCCGTTAAATTCTTAATAATTATAATATTTTTTATATGTTCATTGAATAAGTTCTATTTACTCAACAAACGTGCAAGAAAAAAATAACTATAAACAGACAACAACAAAATTTATTGAAAGAAAGAACAGAATAATAAAAGATAATAAATCGAAACTTGTTCCAAATCTAAACATTGATAAGAAAGCTTGAATCAAAATCGAAGGATAACAATGAAAATGGCAAACAATTTTGAGTGATCGAAATTTTAAGCAAACAAATATCGGATATGCAGAGAACACCGAAACACACCACTAGTGAATAAACAAAAGTAACATATATTCACCAATACATGTATGAAAGAATCCATATATAGTTATTACAAATCCTAAAGAAGGGGACAATAAATTATTACAAACACACCAGTAGCATCTATATCTTCTCTTGTATGAATGATTCGATTTTAAGAGGTACCCCTCTATCTAGATATTGGACCTACACCTCTTTGTGAGACCTGCGAGCCAATGTATTAATTAATTGTAGAACAAATGTTAAGACTAATGACTAGGAGATAAGTATAAAATAAATATACACTAAGAAATATATATAGTTCAAATTGTCGCCTGTAATCCATGCATTTTTTCTTGTTTCAAATTATTACTTTTACATACTTGTTAATGAAATTTTATCAGGGGCGGACCCATCCTTTAGCGTGGGTGGGTGGCCGCACCCCTTGAAAAAAAATTGTGTTATTTTTCGCGTAAAATCCAAACCACACCCCTTGGAAAATCTCGACCGCACTCTTTAGAAATTTTCAACCGCCCTCTTGGATATTTTCAACCGCCCACCTTAGAAAAAAAAAATCTCAGGAATTTATATAAAAAAAGAAATTCTAAACACTGATATATTTATTAAAGAGTAAATTGCCAAAATCGTCCCTGAGGTTTAGGTATGTTTGTCATTTTCATCCAAAATAACTTTTTTGTACCATATAGTCCTTCACTTTTGGGATTTTTTGTCATTTTCATCCAAACGTCTGACTTTTTTGCCAAAACCGTCCTTGAGATTTGGGATTTTTTTTGCCATTTTCATCCAAATGTTTGATAGAAAAAATAAAGCAAATTAGATGTTTGGATGAAATTGACAAAAAATTCTCAAAAATAAAGGACTATATTGTACAAAAAAAAGTTGTTTTGGATGAAAATGATAAACATGCCTAAACTTAAGGACGATTTTGGCAATTTACTTTTTATTAAACCCAACCCAATTACTCAAGCCCAAATATGAATTTAAGTATTAATCTACTCAAGCCCAATTATTATTTATTAAACACTACCCAATCAACTCATACAAAACAACCCAACCCAATTCGTCCCACCATCTCCCGCCTGTGATCTCCCCAGCGAACCCCGGCAGCGACGTCGACAGGCTTATCTCGCCGGATTCGCCAAAATCCGGCCATCACTCCATCCGAAATCTTATAATTAAAAGAGGTACTTTCATTTATTTGTGTTATTTTGATGTTTTATGTGATTTTTTTCAAGAGAAATAGAGTTATATAAATGTTAAAATGGTTTGAAATTTTATGTGTTTTGATTTTTTTTTTGGGTTGTTCTAGTCTTTAGTCGGATGATTATGTTGTTTATATATTTTTGGTTGGTAAACAACAATTACTAGGGCTTGAAATTCAAAATTTTAATTTGAAAATTAAGAAATATGGGCTATGGTTGAACACTTGAAGATCCTTGTTTGTTTTGTATGTGATAGGATTAGGAGGGAAGTCAAGGAAGGAACCATGAGTAGGGAAGTTATGGCGTGATTTCTCAAGAGGAAAGGGGTTGAATCACTTTTTTTCGCCGGATTCTTCTAATTAAAGACCGAGGTATGTTTTAGATAAGTTTTTTTTTTGTTCTTTTATTTAATGATTAAGAGAAATAGAAGTGGGGAGGGTTTGAACTTTGATGTTTTTTTGTTGTTACTTTACTTACTTATGATGATTTTTATGTTGTTTACTTGAAACTTTGTTTGTTAATGTGATAGGAAGTTGGGAACTAGGGTTTGATTGTTTAAAAATTGAAATTGACCCGACCCGACTCGATCTGATCCGACCCGCTATGAAACTTTATTTGTTTATGCTTAGTTGTTTTACATTACCTGACCCGATATAGCCCGCTATGAACTGAACTTTTATTTATATAGCTAGGGGTCTAAATTCTAAAATCTTTAAAAAATTTCCGCACCCCAGGAAAAAAATCCTGGGTCCGCCACTGAATTTTATAGTATCATATTTCTTCAGAGGGGCTGAGGCGCTAAGAAAGGCTGCGCCTCATTGGATTTTCATAGCATTTCATGTCTTTTTTATGTCAATTTCAAGCATTTCATGTTATTTTTATGTATGTTTTTGATGATTGTGATGATGAAATTAGTTAGTATTATTATTTTTATAATATATATAATTTTTATATTTATTTTTTAATACCGCCTCGGCCTTACGCCTCGTTTCGCCTCGAGGCTTACGCCTCGTGAGGCGAAGGGAAAACGCCTCGAAACTCGTTTCCGTTCTTTTAAACCTTGCTTCATGGTATCAATACTTAAACTGACAATATTGAGAATGTAACTAAATGTTTTTCAAAAGTTTCTTCAAATTAATCTTAACATGTAAACAAAGAACGTAATAGAAAAGTAAAATAAAGGTCAAGACTTACTATGGAACAGGAGAAAGAGGAAATTTTTAAGCTTGAACCAGATTTCTTCAAGAAAACGATAATATGCAATTCTCCATTGTCTGCTTACAAGCAATGGTGTAAAAACGATCCAGAAGCCAACAACCATGCCAACAAGTGTAAGTATCACTAGGATCCAATCAGTGCCATTAGATTCATCATGTTGGTCGGTAATCCCTTTGGCGTCGCCATTATTTGGTGAACATGCAGGAAGAGGATCCCCACAAAGTGCATTTCCGGTGAAACTGGCCTCACTGAATGTTTGAAGCTGGGGGCCTATTGGGATTCTTCCTACAAGATTGTTGTATGACACGTTCAACCAACTCAAAGCCGTTAACTGTGCCAAGCTCAAAGGAATGCTTCCGTCAAGATGGTTCTTTGACAGATCTAACGATTCAAGCATTCCAATTTGATTGAACAAGTTTGGAATTCTTCCTGTTAGATTATTGTGTGAAAGATTTAGGAACCGTAAGCCCAAAAGTCCGATAACTTCATCAGGAATTGACCCAGAAAACTTGTTATCAGAAAGGTCTAATGAAGTCACTTGATAAAGTATGGTGCTATACGTATAAGTATTTCCCTTTGTCACCAACGATGCCGTTGCTTCATACGAGGAAGTATCTGCGAAGTAGTACCGAACAATCGGCTTTGAGGAAGTATCTGCGAAGAAGTACAGAACAATCGGCTCCGAGGTCTCTCTTCCAGACATGACAGATAAGTTTGTAAAGCATGCTGGTAGGTTCCCAGACATATCATTATGAGCAAGATCCAAAATCTGAAGAGAAATGAGATGACATATTTCATCTGGGATTTTACCTTCAAATTTGTTAGATCGAAGACTTAGAACTCTCAGACTTGTATTATTTCTTCCTATTGAAGATGGTATTTTTCCCATCAGTTTATTTTCTGCAAGCTCGATGACTATCAGGCTGCTGGAATTCAGTAACCAGTGAGGTAAGTTACCGGATAGCTTGTTAGCATCCATTTCCAGTGATAATAAGGAAGAAATATTTCCTAGAGATGATGGGATTATCCCAGAAAATTGGTTTTTCTCTAGGTTCAGAATGGCTAGAGATTGAAAATTCATCCAACAATCTGGTATAACACCTGACATGTTATTGTTTGCTAGATTAAGAAGTTGTAAACCTCGTGATTCTTGAATGCCAGAACACAACAAGAACTGTTCCAGAGATCCTGAGACATTATTGTTAGAAAGATCCAGGAACTTCAAGTCTGCTCTACTAAAATTACCATGTAACATGCCATGTAAATGGTTGTTACTTAAATCAAGGCTTGCTCCAGGACCAAAAAAAGTAACATCTCCCAACTTTCCTCGAATGTTGTTATGGGATATATTCAAGTACTGTATACTAGAGAATGTAGTCCAAAGCCAATTCGGGATGGTGTCTGATATGCTTGCGTTGGATATATCTACGTGTTCCAAGTCTGTTTGCGACTGAATCCATGAGGGAAATTGAGGGCCTAAATTGCAAGAACCTGATGTAAACCATTGGAGTTTGAAAGGCGGAATCCAATTGTTAACATTTAGCTTGAACACCAACTTGTTATCACCAACGCTCAAAGTTTTCAAAGACATTAGATTGGCAAAGTTGTTTTCAGTCAGCACACCTGTTAATGAATTGTTATCAAGGTGAAGACTCTTTAGTTTACTAAGTCGTCCTATACTTTCAGGAAGACTTCCATTCAACTTGTTGGATGAAAGATCCAGTTGTTCCAACGATGATAAGCCACCAATCGTATCCGGGATCAATCCTGAGAGCTGAGTTGCATAAGTTTCTAATATCTGCAACAGTGACAAACTTCCTATAGAATCTGGTATGGTCCCTGTTAAGTTATTGACATCAAGCCTAATCTGGATCAGATTTTTCAAGTTTCCTAGTCTTTCTGGCAGTTGACCAAACAGATGATTATAACGAAGAGATAATAACTCAAGTTTAGGCAACTCACATTCACAAAATCTATCAAGAAGCTCCGACACATTACCATAAAATTTGTTGTATTGCAACTGAAGGGTAGTGATGCTGCAAAGATTACTTAATGATCTGGGTATCTCCTCAACAATCTCATTGACCGATAAATCAACATGTTCAATCAAAGACAGGTTCTGTAGGCTGCCTAGAATCGGTGAAGAAATACCACAATAACCAACATCAAGCAGACGGAGACTACTTAGTCTAGACAATCCATTTAATATTGATGGAGTATTCACAAAAGGGTTACCAGGAACACGGAGAGTCCTTAATAAAGGCATGCTATGGAAACCACCATTATTTACTGGATTTACACTAAATAAGCCATTAGAAAGATCTAATGAAACCAAATTACTTAGGTTGAATATCCACCCAGGCAACATACTCTTAAAAGTGTTATCAAAAAGATCTAAGACAACAAGGGATGTAAAACCTACTGTTGTTGGATTACTAGGTATCCGAGGTAACAAACACGAAGAAAAATGTATTTCTTGCAAAGAAGTGAGGTTGCTGATTGCTGGAAACCAATCTAAAGCTTCTGCGAGATAGATTTCGCTCATATCCAGGTGTCTCAACGCTATAAGATTCTTTACCCATGCTAAGCTTTTAGAATAAAGTGTACCGAAAAATTCAATATCATGAAGATCTAAGACACACAATGTTGATATATTTCCAAGTTGGTGAGGAATTTCCCCGCTGAAGTTCGAGTATGAGAGGTTAAGATATATAAGATTTTGGAAAGAACCGATGAATCCTGGAATCAAGCTGTTGCCAAAATTGTTGCAGCTCAAGTCGAGGTGTCTGAGTTGTAACAATTTGATCACTGAAGAACTTATAGTTCCTCCTAACATTTGTTTTGATGCTGCCGCGTACCACACCGGAAATTGATGAAAAAAAAATTCATCATCTGTGAGATTCGAAAAAAGGCCAGGAATTCCATTGTCAGGTCCACGAAGGTGGATCTCGTGGACGTGACCGGTGATATTGTCGCAGACCACGCCGGACCAACTGCAACAGTCTTTGCCTACCCAAGAAGATAGACGGTTTGCCTCGTCAGTGAGATTGCTCTTGAGATCAATAAGAGCCAATCGCTCAGTGGGTATACATGGTACACGATCTGAGTTTTTATTACAAAAACAGATGCTGCAAAGTGACAAAACCAAGAGAAACAATAGGTAAGATGAGGAAAAAGATGAAGGAAGAAATGTGAGAGTCTTCATTGTAGTGATGAAGAATGCAGAGAGGTTCACTTTCGTTTACTCTTTCATAATGGTTGAAGATATGAGATATATGTGGTCCCTTTTTTTCCAAACCTTTCATCAAACTTTAATTTTTATTTTATTAGTTAAATGCCCGGATAGTCCCTATGGTTTGGCCTTTTTTCACCTTTAGTCTCTAACTTTCTAAAATTACCTCTATAGTCCCCAACTTTTCAATTTTCGTTCTCGGATAGTCCTTGAAACGGATGGGGGTTAGCTTTTGGTGTTAAGTGCGTGTAAAATTACAAAAATACCCTTAGTGTTAAATTAATACTAAAAAGTTAAAAGAGATATACTTAGAGATTTATGTGGGACCCACCCACTTCATCATCTTCACATTCACCATCTCCACTTGAAACCAACCTGCTACCCATACACCACCATCTGAAACCAACCTGACACACAACCCGTCTCCTTCCCACCTTCTCACATCTGACACACCTCACCACCTTCCCTCACCATCAGCCACCATTCCACCTTCACTTCCGACACACCTCACCACCCACCTCCGACACACCACTCATCCCCTTTCACCTTCGACAAACCTCACCACCCACCTCCGATGCACCAACCACTTCCAACCACCGCAAACCTCCACGTTTACCATATTCTCCACCCTAACAACAATCCATGACCATCATCACCACCTGTTTCCATCATCATCTACCATCATAACCAACCTGCCATCAACACCGACCCGGCACCATCACTGCTACACCTGGAGCAAATCGAACCAAACGGCATAACCCCTAATCATAGTTGTCGATAGCGAATAGCGACAAATAGCGACAAGGCATGGCTAGGCTACGTAGCGAATAGCGACAAATAGCGACGGCTATTTTATAAATAGCGATTACACTAGAAAAAGATTTTTGAAAATTTTATATGTATATTACATCAAAATACCCTTGTATATATGCTATTTTACATGTATATTTAACAAAAACTAATAGTTAGCAGCAAAGGACTTATATGTTGGGTGTGTGAATGAAAGTCTCAAAAGGTGGTAAATACTTTGTCCCACATCGGTGTGTGCACAAAGTTAGTGGTTGTTTATAAGGTAAAGTCTTTACTACTCTATGGTGAGTGGGGCAGTGGTTGGTGAGTTGTGCAGTAGCATTTGCACCTGTGGTGGTTGATGTGGGTACGCCTGTTAGAGCCAAGACTTCTGGTTGATGTGGCTGCCTTCACAGGAGCGTATCTACTATCTTCTAGAAACTTGATAAATTTCTCTTGGGCAGGGACAACTCTAGCTGGGTTTGTCAAAATCTCAAATGTAGGCTCAGGCTCAGCCTTTTTCTCCTTCTCGGCAGCAGGACCATCCACCTGTCAGATCCATAAATAACGAAATATAGTCAATTTTTAGTGTGCAGTTTTAAACATAAGCTTACCTTTTATCTATATGCACATTCACTCGGATTAAGTGGTGGTTGATTGGCTGAAGAGGCGATGACTGGAGGCGGTAGGCGGTGGTGGTGGTTCTCCGGTGGAGGGTAGTGGTGGGTGTAGTTGATGTTAGTGGGTATAGTGAACGGGAGAGAGAAAGGAGGGATACGTTTATAATAAACCATGTGGGCCCCACCTGAACTAATATATTAATTATTTTATTTTAATGACTTAATAGTTATTTTTTATATTAAGGGCATTATAGTCATTTTACACCAACTTAACTGATAAAACTAACCCCTATCCGTTTCAGGGACTATCCAGGAACGAAAATTGAAAAGTTGGGGACTATAGAGGTAATTTTAGAAAGTTAGGGACTAAAGGTGAAAAAAGGTCAAACCACAGGGACTATCAGGGCATTTAACTCTAATTTTTATTAGTTAATTACACACATGGACCGGCCTGTGATTTATACTAAGTTTCGTCTTTCGGTACTAACTTTTTTTAACAGGTTGAGGTTATGTGGTTTCATTTTTGTAACATATTGGGTATTAAGGCCAATGGAGGTTAAATATTCTGTTAAGTTGTGCCTAAATGTCCTTTAATAACTAGAGGTACCATTATATTATACTTCTATTAAATTTAGAACTTTGTGAACAGTTAATATCGCCACGTGTCAGTACCTGATTTGCTCTTTTTTCCTCTTACCCAATGATCTTATTGCATATATATCTTTTATTTTCATATTTGATAAGATTGTGTGTTTATTAAGGTGGTTTGTATGTTGTCCTTGTACCCCAGTGGCGCCAGTTCGAGCCCCACTTGGTCCCTTTTTTTACTTCTTTTGGTACATATTTTTTCTACTTCCTCAATCCTTGATACACGAAAGAGAAAGATCAGGATATCAAGATTAGTTTTGGGGGTTTCGTTCAAACACCTGCTACAACTCTAAGAAATCGCCAAATCAAGAAGAAATTTATGAGTCGTTCAAGCAACCTAAGCAGTGTGTTTCTCATAAGGATGTTGTTCAGAGATGAAGAATCGATGTTAGAAGGATGTCAGAGATGAACAATTGGATCTGGTTACATTTCTTGCTTTAAGGGTTTTTGAGGTACTTCATTTTTACGAAAGAAGGTTGGGTTTTTCATCTCCGATGATGATGATGATGGTAGGTATTTTCGGTCGGGAAAAAATTCGTATGCAAGTTGGTTTTTTCACACTTAAAAAGATTATGAAAAAATATTTTTGAGTCAAATCTGCAATACTTTTGTTTTGTGGTTAGTTTTATTCTGTTCGTCGTCTGATTACTCTTTTTGCATTAACCTCTTCACTCAATTGCAGAGGATAAGTTAAATCGTTTGGAAGAAGTAAACAACAATTCAAATCATGGGTCGATAAATGTTTTGTTTTTCTATTTGTATTTCTGGAGAATTTTAGGACAGTTCATTGTTTTCTTAACATTTTTTTTGTTATTTTGTTGATTTCGTGGGTCAAAATTCAGAATGGGCCATTTGCATGTCCAACTTTTTGTTATTTGGTTGTATTGTTATCGATTGTAGGCTGGTAATTGCTTCATTTAGAATTATAGTGGATTAAAATTTAGATTTGAAAAACAACTTCAGTCCCGTTTCAACAGTTTGCTCAGAAATTAGCCAATAACATAACATCTAAGCTATAAATTGTACATATCTTGTAACAGTTCAAAACAATTTACATCAAACCATCCTATAACATAATTTGAACTCCACTCAAGTGAAACTCACATGTCAGGCCCCATTTTGAATGGAAACAACATGATTCACTGTCTAAAAATGTTACTGGGAGGCCTTAGGTAAATAGTTGTTATGTGCTTTTTGACTTTGTAGTATTTCAAGGAGATGTTTCATATCTACACTATTTGCAGGTCCGTTCTATCTTTGTATACATCTTTGATGCTGCTATGTGAAAGTCTCACAGACTATGAAATACTTTTCTTTGGTTACATGTTTAGTTCCCGGATGGTTTATTTAAATTTGCTAACCATACGATGAATTCGGACCTACCTTGTAACAAGGGGTAACCTCTGGTGCCCCTTGACGCTCTGACGGCAGTGTAAATTTTGGAAAAAAATTGACGTTTTTTCGATTTCGTTACCCATTTCTTGAAACGTTGTCCCTATAAAGATTTTCTAAATCTGCTGGTCGGTGATTTAATGTTATCGGGAGTTTTTGGGTGAGATTACAAACTTTATTTTGCAGTTTTGTTTGTTGTTATATACTTTATTTTAAAGTTTTGTTTGCCGCACATAAGTGATGGTTTCAATATTCAACTGCAGGACTTGGGGAGAGCACTTTTGAGTCGAGAGACAGACTCCCACCCACCCGGGGTAACCCAGCGCAATGCGCCGGTTTTCATACCACTAGTTTTTATAGTCAACTATATTGCATTACAAGGTTCATTTTTGCCATTTACAAACTTAAAAATTAAAATTTAAAATTATAAAAACAAGCCATCTCCATCACCAATCACATAAACTCGTTCAGATCACTCACATAAACTTGATTACGCTTTGTATCCAAGAACCGATCCAAACGACCTTGTTCCTCCTCCGGCCACCGTTTCCGGTGAAAACTGGACATTCGTCCCCGTCGGTTCACAATCGGAAGTGCCATTGCCGCTGCCTGCTGCTGGACAACTGGTGTATAAGTTTTTGTTAGGGCTTTGGATGCTCCGCAAGTTTCAGACGGTGGAAGTGGTGGTGCGGCGACGACGATGCCTAGTAAACATAAACTATAAAGAAAAATACCCATCAAACTCTTAAAACAAAGGGGTATTTTCTAAATATGAAACAAAAATGTTTGGTGAAGAGCATTTTTGTCCTTTCGGATGAAACAAGCAAATATAAAACCTGAGGGACGATTTTGGCATCATACTCTTACATTTTTCTTTTACATTTTTTTTATTACCCGTTTTCCTTTTTATATAAAACAAGTAATAAATAAAATATGAAACAAAAATGTAAGAGTAAAATGTCAAAATTGGCCTTGAGTTTTGGTTATATATGCTTGTTCCATTCAAAAGTACGAAAATGCCCTTCACCTTAACAGAAAAAATAAACCGAGTTAGTGATTTTGATAAAAATGGCAATAAAACGTAAACCTGGAGGACTCAAATGCCAAAAAACAAAAAAATTTATTTTGGATGGAACAAGCAAATATGACTAGACCTCAGGGATGATTTTAGCATTTTATTATTTTACAATTACACGTCTTAATAGCTTGACAATGTATGTATATAATACCATCATAAAATTGTTGAAGTTTTGTTTTATTTTCATGTGTTTTCATTTCATTAAATTATAGTGGTTTCATGTTGTTTTAATATTTTCAATACGGTAGGTAGGTACAAATATGATTTGACAATTGATGAAGCTGCTGAATTGGCTAGAAGAGCCATTTATCATGCAACATTCCGTGATGGGGCTAGTGTCGGTGTTGCTATGGGTACACCCCTTTTTTTCCGGTGTCAAGTTATCTGTACTAGATGTGGTTAAATGCACCAGTTGATTACTTGGTTAATGGGTTAAAATCTGTTTAACTTCTTTTATACATAATTAGTGTTAAATATGATAACAACGTTATGTTATTTCAGCAACGATATATTTTTTTCAAAATAGAATTATGGATCAATGTATAAGTAGGCCACCCAAAAATGTTATTTACGTTTATTTTTCTTTTCCATTTTACGTTATTGACCAATTAGTGAAAATATAACCTTTATGGGTAGGGATCCTAAAACAAAAGCATTTTAGATCACACATTTTCTCCAAACTAATTTTTTAACGTCTAATTGCACTTTTTTTTTTTTTTTAATATATACACTTATGTATGTTGTCAATTCTTAAATTATACATATGTACACTAGAAAAAACATATTTATAAACCATAATCTTCCTTTATATACATATATCTACAATCATTTTATAAATATTTGTACGTATTTGTACATTGTCAAACATAGTTGTACAATACTTATATTTCAATTTTAAACACATATATACATAGATGAAGGTTAACGTACATTACGGCTTAACGTACTTCACGTACGACAAGTAATTACGCAAGTTCATTTTAAAATCACGCACGTTATAACTCAAAAATCCAAAATCACACATGTTGAAACACAATAATTACGCATATTGAAAACATTAATCACGCATGTTATAGAACAAATCACGCACGTTGTTGTATGTGAAGTACGTTCAGGCGTAATGTACGATATACTTTTTCTATATACATATATGTATACTTAAAGACTGGCAATATACACATTTGTATAACTAACTATACGTATATCGTCACCCATGACATCCTGAGAGATACCTAAACTGAAGCTTGGTTGGCTCAGCACGTCAACCATGGGTCCTATTTTTTCTAGTAAAAAAGCAGGATCAAATTTTTAAACATGGACCGTAAAAAACACAATGAGATTAAATGAGGTTTTTTTTCCCCTTCTTTTACCCACCAGGGTCTAAACCAACTTTTGATCCACCCGACATGCGTCCGATGGAATAACCACTATCAATCGCATACTCCTCATCTGCTTGCCCTATGCCCACACATTCCCACATGAGGGTTGGGTCAGGACGGCGGAAAATTGGTTTTTGTTTCAAAAGTATATATAAAAAAATAAAAAAAAATAAAAAAAGAAGTCGCTGACCTGCTCGCCCCCTCCCCCCAGAAACCGCGTCCTCTACTGTGCGCCGCGTCCTTTCAAGTTCTGCAAAAGTATCATGAGGATTTCATAATTTTATATCTTATCACGTGGGGGTTTTACTAGATAAACTGGGTACCAATTTACCTACTACCCTCGCAGCAATCAAACTTTTTGTCCATCGCACCACGGGGCCGACAGACGCAGGTGCGATCAACGACGGGAGACCTGTGGGAGGACCCCGACTTGGCGCGTACAGTGTGCACACAACGCGAGGCCAAATGTCTACACCTGAAGACGGCGACACCCTGTAGGTCCCCGTGTTCGGATACGGATCTAACCGCCTACTTCCTTGTATACGAACCGATCTTGTTGTGCGGAATCCAACAAGATCAGCAAACCGAGATCGAGACGAAAACAAGTAAAGATAACACACGCGGTATCAACGATTAACACATCTTGCATTAAACGCGGAATCAGTTACAGAACAATGTTTACAAACGTAATATGTAAACTCTCTCAACCTCTCGTGTGCTCTCTGTGTTTACAATATGCTCTCACACTTGTCTAGTGTTCATCGCCTACTGAAATGAACACACAACATGGATATTTATACCCAGCACAGATCAGCTTGTCGAAGGATCATGTGGACTGCCCGAAAGATGATCTGTCGATCATGAATCCATCGAAGGATCCACAAACACTTCGAAGGATGGCATATCCTTCGAAGTCCATCAGTATCCTTCGTGTGATATCTTTCGAGCTTATCCTTCGATAGAAACAATCTTTCGATTTCCCAACCTTCGACACAGACGTATAACATGTGAGTGGTCTGATCCAACCAATAAGTCTTCTGCCTTGTGCGGTTGGGGTTGGGTTCGGCCCAATGTGAGTAGAAGCCCAAACCTTTTGATTGGACCAAAAGACCATGTGAGATGATTGGACCAACAGCATGCACGTTCATATTTGTTCACATATGCAGATTGTAGATATTAGCCACATATGACATCATCATGACATCACAAAGGTGATGTCATGGTGATGTGTCGACGGGAAAGGCCGCGGCGCTTCGTGCTTCGCGTGTCGAACTCTGGGACGCACGACGGAGGAATGTCGTGACGTCGGGCTTGAGCCGAACCTAACCGGGTCGAACCGAACCAAGTCGCGTCGAGTCGAGTCGCGTCCACATACATGTATCAACAAACTCCCCCTTGGACGCTACTCGCGAGATTCGCCTTTCATGTCTTCTATGTCGGAGGATCTTCAATGTCTTCACGTCTTGAAAGCAGAAAGTGTATCAACAAACTACCCGTATCATGTAGGAAGTGTGTTGACAAACTCCCCCTTAACATAAGCTCTCCCTTGAGTTATGCTCGTGAATGTCTTGATCTTTACAACTTGAGATCCTTGTGGTGTTGAAGGTCAGCGGCAACTCCATCATCTTTGTCTTTTGAGTGCCTTCACGTCGTGTCTTCATTCCGAAGCTTGTCATCGATCATGTTCTCCTAGCCTTTAGAATCTGCACATGCAAGAAATCTAAACGCGTAATGAGAACAACCGCTTGGAATATAGTAAACATAAACAAACGACACACGTGTGACCATTGTTTAAGCAAACACCGTCCGACAGTTTGAAAGTTTAACAAATTTTATCAATTTCAATTTTAACTTTCAAAACTTGCAAATTTCGACCGTTTATGAAGATTTAGTCGTTTTCGGTTTCCGTTCAGGTTTCAGGTAACGAAGACTCGAGCTCCAACATCGTACGATCGAAAATAAAATAGAAATAAAATCTTTTTGACTTTTATAAAGTTTATATTAAAACACACTTAAAATCTTTTTGGTATTTTTGAATATTTCAAATTTAAAGACTGAAAGCAGTAAATAAATAAATATATATAGACCTTCTTTTTGCGAGTTTCGAGGGTAAGAGAATCATATCAGTGTACGGTCATGCCAAAACGCTCTCTTTGTTCAATTAATTAACATTAAGATAAGCATCCTATAACAATTATCGGTATTGTTGTCCACATAAGCTCAACTTATCAGATGTAATCATGGCGAGGGGATACGTTAAGGTATGATTTATACTTACCGACCGGTGTTCATCCACATCACGACACATTCCCGTATCAAGGTATGCACGAGGGTTCATCTTACCGGTGAGTATACCGATTATCATCTGTTTGACCGTATATGATGTGAGATTCTCACTTATTTTGATTTGAAAACAAGCCCTATGTGATAGAATCACTTATTGATGAGGAACTTGATTTTCGATGCATGAAGGCACAGGAGCAAGTCCGTGAACAGGTCAGTACTTTCGTACAGCAGAGAGACGAACTTGACACCCGGAAAGAATTTGTGATATATTATCACTTATTTTGTTTGGACATGTGATTGTTTATCACTTATTGAGGTCGAATGCAATATGTACACGTATGTATAGTATCATGGAAGATCTAGACTTGCGTCCCCGTTATTTTTCGGTAAAAGATACAACCATGATACCCAGATGATAAGCAGCATAAAGACCGAATATCTCAGAACCTCGGCAATCTCTCAAACGAAATTTCGGTACTAAGACCATATGCCAATGAATGGTTCCCACCCAGTCTTCAGTCGATTTAAGTTTATATCACCCTGCACACTTTAAAATGATTGTGAGCCTACCGATACATCTTATATAGAGCTGCTTATCGCTTTTCATTTAAGGTTTAAAGAGGTTTGGACAGACCACTGATGTACTATCATTTTCTCTTTTGCTCGCCAGGAAACTCATTTTTGTTTTTCTATTGTTTTTGTGTTTTTGAAATTTTTCAAGGTTTTTGGATTTTCAAATTTTGGATTTACTCCCCCTAAAATCAATAAACTAAGACAAATTTAAAACACAAAGGTATTTACAAAAATGATTTTCCGATGTGGATTACTCTTGCTTGACCTTAATGCCGTTTACCAATAATAAATAGTCAAATCTTGATTTGTCAAAAGCTTTGGTAAAAAGGTCGGCACGTTGGTCATCGGTGTGGACGTAAGCAACATCGATTAGTCTTTTCTCAAAGCAATCACGTATGAAGTGATACTTAATTTCGATGTGCTTAGTCTTTGAATGCTGCACAGGATTTTTAGTGATCTGTAAGGCGGCAGAATTATCAACGTAAATAGGAGTAGTTAGGAATTCAAAACCGTAATCACGCATTTGTTGTTGGATCCACAGGACTTGAGAGCAACAACTTGATGCAGCAATGTATTCAGCTTCGCATGTTGATGTAGCGACACACGTCTGCTTCTTGCACTGCCATGTGACTAGGCGATTTCCCAAAAACTGACATCCAGCCGTTGTGGATTTGCCGTCGATTTTGCATCCGCCAAAATCAGAATCACTGAATGCGATCAAGTCAAAGTTATTATCCCTAGGGTACCATAGACCGGTGTCAGGGTAACCCTTCAAATAACGAAAAATCCTTTTTACAGCTGCAAGATGTGAGGCCTTCGGGTTGACTTGATATCTGGCAAGCAGGCACGTTGGGTACATTATATCTGGTCTTGATGCTGTGAGGTACATAAGGGATCCAATCATCGCGCGGTAGTATGAGGGGCTAACATCTTGACCCTTCAAGTCTGGAGTAATTCCGTGATTTTGTGGCAATGGGGTACCAATGGGCGTTGCATCTGACATCTGGAACCGGCTCAAGATGTCACCAACATATTTAGTCTGATGGATGAATATCCCAGACTCTGTTTGTTGTACTTGTAGGCCCAAAAAGAAAGTCATTTCCCCCATAGCACTCATCTCGAATTTATCCTGCATAACACGCTCGAAATCCCTACACAAAACATCATTAGTAGAACCAAAAATAATATCATCAACGTATACCTGTACCAGTAGAAGATCTCCATCTTGTTCTTTGATGAAGAGAGTGCAGTCGATAAGACCTCTGCGAAAACCGTTCTCCAGCAGATAATTAGATAAGGTTGCGTACCAAGCTCGCGGTGCTTGATGAAGACCATAGAGAGCTTTGTTGAGCAACCAAACCCGTTCGGGATGGATAGGATCTTCAAAACCTGGAGGCTGTTCGACGTACACCTCTTCTTCCACCACACCATGTAAGAATGCACTTTTCACGTCCATCTGGTATACCTTGAAACCTTTGAATGAGGCATAAGCCAGAAAGATCCGAATTGCTTCTAGACGTGCAACAGGTGCATAGACTTCGTTGTAGTCGATTCCTTCAATCTGACGAAAACCTTGAACGACTAGCCTTGCTTTGTTCCGGATAACGATCCCACGGTCGTCCTTTTTGCATTTAAACACCCAACGGGTACCAATCTTCTTGTAACCAGCAGGTTTCTCTACCAGTTTCCAGACACCAAGCTTCTGGAATTGTTGCAGTTCTTCCTGCATTGCCTCAACCCATGAGCTATCTTTCAAAGCATCTTTCCAAGTTCTTGGCTCTTCCTGTGAGACATAACACGCGAAAGACCAATCATTCTGTTGACCAGATTCTCGGATAGTTGCATACAAGCCTGCATTGTTGTTGTTTCGCAACATGTTTCTTGTTTGAACGCCACTCTGTACATTTCCGATGATGTTTTGTTGAGGATGGGTATTGTGAATCCTTGTTTCTGGATTATCTTGAACTGGAATATTTGTACCCAAATTGTTGAGATTGAGATCAACAATCAATTCAAGGCCCGGAATTGACGAAGAGGATGATGCAGAAGTTTCAGCTGTTCGAGGGACAACCACTGGAGGAGTACCCTCTGAAATACCATGAACTGCTGTTGGAGCTTCTTGATCTGCATCTAGAAATTCATCATCCTCTGAAGATTCGTTCAATTCGGAAGCATCATGAAAATCCTCATTGTCGAGAGCATTATTGTTCACTGAAGATGGTTCTTGATTGACAATAATGGGACGAACCAACGGTGAATCTGTTGCATTGTCGCTCTCGAAAAACATCCTTGCCGCAGCACTTTCTTCAACGTCTTCAACATTGATCGAATTGAAAAAGTCATCGTACTCAAACATCCAAGGCTGACCAGGATTTCTAACTGGTAAAGTGTGCCTTTGTACTCTGACTTCAGACCATTCCTCGACCCTTTTAGTCTCTAGATTCCAGACTCTTAAGTTTGGGGTGGAATACCCAAGAAAGTATCCCTCAATGGCTCTAGCCCCAAACTTTCCATTAGGATCGATAATTGTGCAAGGAGCTCCAAACGGTTCAAGATAAGACAAGTCTGGTTTCCGTTTGTTGATAAGCTCAAAGCAGGTCTTGTTGTGCCTTTTGACTGTAAGGACTCGGTTCAACGTGTAGCATGCAGAGGACACAGCTTCAGTCCAGAATGGAATGGGCAGCTGCGACTCTACTAACATAGTCCTAGCAGTCTCGATCAATGTGCGGTTCTTACGTTCAGCGACGCCATTCTGTTGAGGAGTATAAGCTGCACTAAATTCGTGAAGAATACCTTTTTCCGTGCAAAACTCCGCCATGGCATGATTTTTGAATTCAGTACCATTGTCGCTGCGTATCCGCCTAACCTTCAACTTATAAAGATTCTCAATCTGAATGATCAAGTTTTTGATAATACCGAAGGTTTCACTCTTATGTGCCATGAACGCCACCCAAGAAAATCTTGAATAATCATCAGTAATCACGAGGCAGTATTGATGATTCCTAATACTTTTGTGCTTGACAGGACCGAACAAATCCATGTGCAAACGTTCAAGAGGAACAGCCACCGTGTTGACTTTCTTTGTAGGGTGTCGCTTCTTTGTTTGTTTTCCTTTCTGGCACGAGACACAGACGTCTTGAAGATGGAAATTTTTAAGAGGAACACCATTCACCAATTCATTTGACACCAAATGATTCATTTTGCGTAAGTGAATGTGACCCATTCGTCTGTGCCAAGAGATTGTGTCTTTTTCTGTGGCTTTGGAAACGAAACAAGTTGCTTGTGCAGACGTAGTAATAGCTTGGCTCATATCAAGGACATACAAATCATTTATCCTTGGAGCCGACAAGAGAATCCATTCTTTTGGAATTTTGAAGCCGGGTTTCAGCACATAACATCCATTTGCATCAAAGTGTACTGAGAACTGCTTATCACAAATTTGAGAAACGCTAAGAAGATTGTGATCAAGTTGTTGTACGAAGTTGATCTTGTCAAAACTAACAACCCCGTTGGAAATCATTCCTTCACCCGTAATGTATCCGCCCTTATCTCCAGCAAAAGCAACATAACCTCCTCTAATAGATTTGACGTCGTAGAGAAGCTTCATGTCGCCTGTCATGTGCCTGGATGCCCCACTATCAACAATCCAATGACTACTGATAGTTCCTCCTGGAACACCCTGCACATGAACTCACACAATTAGTTGGAGATGGGAACCCAAGCCATTGTGGTCTTGGGTCTTCCATTTTCATCAATCACAATAACCTCTATTCTTTGATGATTCGAGAATTGAGATGGTCCCCCTGACTCAGTAACCGTTTTTGGTTTCCAGGTCTGTTGAGTTTTACCAGTTTGATTGTTTGAAGTTTTTGAAAACTTTGAATTATCTGGTTTAACTGAAACAGATGGTTTGTGAATCACATCGGTTTTAATTGCCTTTTCAATTTTCTTGACCTGTTGGCGTTTCTGTTTCTTTTCCCTTTCTCTTATGAGTCGGGGATCTTGTTTTGATGAAACAGATCGCTTGCGGTCAATGTGGTCACGGGGAACATCAACTATGCCTTTTTGTTTATGAAGATACGGGCAATTTCGAACGATATGCCCAATTGTACCACATTCAAAACATGATCTTCGTTCAACAAACCCCGAAGTATCATGTGGTCGTCTTGCCGATGATGAACTTTGTGATCCCGAGGTACTAGGTTTTGAACTACTTGATTCATTCCTTTTCATCACAGTTGCTTTTTGGACAAAATCTAAATTAGATTGATTTTCAAACTTTGCAATTTTGTCCGTTCCCTTCGATTTCACAAAGTTCACATTCTTCTTCTTCTTCTGATTCGGCTTCTTTTGATTCTGAGTCGGTGCTTTACCTTTGGGTTTGGCATGATTTTGCTGTTTTTCCACTGTTGGTAATTTCTTGTTCCCAAATTGTTTTCTAACTTCAGCCTTTGGGATAGGAGGACACTGTGTGACTGTAACATGTGGTCCTGTCTTTCCCAAAAACTTACTTGTAGAATTTTCAAAGACTTTACTGATTAAAGATTGATTAACATTTTTAATAGGAAAATCTTTGTCTGAATAGACTTTATCATCACCAACAAGAGTGTACAGCAGATCCACACTCTCCGACTCTTTAGCTGATGTGGACTCGGTTGGAACAGTCTTAGCAGGTTTTACGGGAGGATCACATAAAATATGATTCTCAAGAGGTATGTCCTCTTCTTTGATTATCGCATCAGACTTTTCCGAATCAGAATCATCGGACTCATCATCAGAAGAATCAGAAGCCTCACTGTATATCACAACTGGAGGATTCTGTTTCAGTTCAGCAGATGACACACATGTATCTGCTGACACATCTGAATCTGATGATTCCTCTTTCTTGTATCCGAGTCCAGCTGCAAATTCTGTTGCAAATTCCTTAACATCTAGAGGGACAGATGGTTCAAAATGAGTTCTATACTCCTCATCAGGCAGTGCATCATAGTTGTGTCTGACAGGTGGTGGACATTGCTTATAACCTATGCATGTGACATCCTTTTTCTCTTTCTGAACATCAATGATGTGATCCAACACATAGCTAGAGCTCAAATAACTGTCTAACTTAAGTCGGATTGCCTCACTTTCGGTTTTAACACAAGCCATTTCTTTTTGCATCACCTCAAGACGAGTGATATACAAATTAATGTCAGTTTGTTTTCTGGAAACCATTTTAGTCAGTTCTGTTTTATCTTTCTTTAATGTTTCAATCATCCTTTTAAATTCCTTTTCATGGTTTTCATAAAACATATTGGCTTCAGTGCACTTTGAAAGATCAACTGTCAATTTCTGATTATGAATAAAAGTCACATCATATTTCTCTTGCAAAGCCTCATGCTTGCTTTGCAATTCACACCACTTATCATTCACTAAAACATGTTTGTCTTGCAATTCAAACAAACTAGCTTGTAATGCATCGTGTTTGCCTTGCAACTCAGACATGTTTGCAACCAAATCAGCACATCTAACATTCAAACTATCACAATTATCACAGCTAACAGAAGTGGGTTCGTCGACACATACCTGACTTGATGAACTGTCGACATTCGCCATAAAGGCAGAATGGAGAGAAGACAAAGAATAAGCAGCTTGATCCACCAGAATAGATCTTCTTTCAATTCCTGCTGCAGCTTCATCCAATAGTTCATCAATAACTGCATCGACTGACACACTTGATGTGTCATCTTCCTGATCATTCCCTGAACCCGAGGATTCTTCATCCGAACTACCACTATAACCTGAGCTGTTTTCATCCTCAGAAGATTCACCACCATTGGCGGAAGATTCTCCACCACTGGCGTGATTTAGATCTTTGACAATCTCAGCAAAACATGCTGTTCCATCCGGAGCATCATTTCCCAACTGGATTGACCAATCACAGCCTTCATCTACTTGAACCACAAGTGCCTGGTTGGCATTTGATGGTCCTGCTTGAGTCTGGTTGTTGACAGGCACCAATGTGCGAACATTGTTCCTGTTCTGGTTCTGTTGGTTGCCTTGGCCTCTAAAAGGATTCTGGTTTCCATGTTGAGATGGCCTCGTACACTCACGCTTGAAATGACCACGTTCACCACAATTGAAGCATCTAACGGCCTGTTTATCAAACCCATACTTGGTGTCTTTCTTGCCTTCCAAGCTGGTTCTGCCAGTTCTTTCCATGAAATCCTTTGCTCGCCTAACAGCACTGGCAAGGGCCCACTTGATGTCCATCATCTCCATCTCCTCTTTATCAATCTGCTGATAGTCTTCTTGTGTCAGATTAATATTACCAATCTGACCTTCCACTAATCCACAGTATGCGCTCACCACAGTGTTTAGCAGCTCCATGTGTTCCTTAGCTACTTCCACACTGACTTTAGAAAAGCTTGAGGTGTCGAGCCGTACTGTATTTGGCTTTGATTGCTGACCAGCAGATGATGTGCTTCCATAACATGCTTGCTGTTGAGGAGGAAGCGGATTCCCGTACATGTCTGTTGTTGGTAAAGGATTTCCGAACATATCAGTTGGTCTGAGAGGTCGTTGCTGTTGTGGTGCTGATTGAGGAACTGGATCAAGCAGATTTCCATACATGTCTGTTGTTGGTAAAGGATTTCCGAACATATCAGTTGGTCTGGGAGGTCGTTGGCTTTGCTGTTGCTGTTGAGGAACTGGTTCCAGTAGATTTCCATACATGTCTGTCTTTGGAGGCACCGGAACTTGGATAGTATTGCCATACATGTCTGTGCTAGTCACAAAGGCTGTTTGAATTGGGGCATGTGAAGACGGTTTTGTAGAAGTGCTAGAAGTTCCAAAATACATTTCAGGATTTTGAGGCACAGGAATTCTTTTTGCCTTCAGAGTTTCTTCTTGATTCTTGTTTTCCAGGATTTGAACAAAGTCGTTGAAGCTCGTTGTAGCTAAAGTACCATTGTACTTCATGATTTCCAAGAAGGTGTTCCATTGAGGTGGCAACGAATCTGCAAACCTTTTCACAATCTCTGCAGGAGTTGTAACTACCCCAAAATTTGTCAATTCAGTCAACAAATGATTAAATCGACTTGTCAAATCACCTAACGACTCATTCTCCATACAAGTAAAACCATCAAACTCTTTCTTCAGCAGTTCTTTTCTTAATTGACGTGTCGCTTCATTTCCCACGCCCCTTGTCTTCAACGCATCCCACAACCTTTTTGTCGTCTTGTGACTAACAAACTGATGATAGATATCTTTACTTAAGGCCTGAGTGAGAATGGCGTATGCCTTCTTTTCTAGATCATAGACTTTCTTCTGATCTTCCGTGAGATCTGCAAACGTAGCAGCAGATGATGCGGCAACCTCTATAGTTTGATCGAAATCTGTGATGAACCGCAACCACAATTCTGTATTTTGACCAAGAACGTATGTATGAAATCTATCAATCCATCCTGGATACTCATACAAATGCATCAACTTTGGAGGTCTATTCAAACTTCCAGTTTCGCTTTCGCTTAAAAGAATGCTTTGAACACTTGGAACTTGATTTGATACAAATGCCCATTGACCGGTAGAAATTGCATTAGCTTGAGAAGATACCGGTGCGGAAGACGACGGAGTACCAAAATACATATCGGTATTTACCAAAGTATTCCACCTTGGATTCATTTTTGATCAGCCGAAGGATCCAAGCTCGAAGAACAAGACAAACAGAAACTTGTTAAAATTAAACAGAAGAGATTTTCAAAAGATCAATATTTTCGAAGGATCAATATTTCGAAATATCAATATTTCAAAAGATTAATAATTTGAAAGATCAAAATTTCGAAAGATTAATAATTTGAAAGATCAAAATTTCGAAAGATTAATAATTTGAAAGATCAATATTTTCGAAAGATTAATAATTTGAAGGATCAAAATTTCGAAAGATTGATAATTTGAAAGATCAATATTTGAAAATATCCTTATCTTTCGAAGCTTGTTCGAAAGATCAGCAAATTTGAGAGATTCACAACTTGTTCGAAAGATAGTGATCTGACACATTGACTTTGAAACCACCTGACACAATACTCCCACTTTCGGCTCAAAGTATGATCAATTTACCAACCATTTGTACTATTATAATCCAATAACAATTTTCAATGCATTAACACCTTGATATCAACACTATGCAGATCAAATACACAAGCAGACAAGAACAGTTTGAAGAACTTCATGAACCGTTTGAAGATAAGAGGTTTCTGGAAATGACTATGCTTATATCTTCAACCCAAAAAAAAAAAAAAAAATTCTATCAAACTAACATGCACTAAAACAAGATCTCCAGCAACACTTTTAGCAAAAACAACAGGTTTTATCAGATTCTTTTAGCAAAACATGCAGATTTTCGAAGTTTTAAAACAGAAAATTTCCAGAAAATACAAGCTTTTAAAACCCGAAAAACAACCCGAAAACGCTCGGTTTTAACAAGGAGAAGAGCCAAAGCTCTGATACCACTTGTAGGTCCCCGTGTTCGGATACGGATCTAACCGCCTACTTCCTTGTATACGAACCGATCTTGTTGTGCGGAATCCAACAAGATCAGCAAACCGAGATCGAGACGAAAACAAGTAAAGATAACACACGCGGTATCAACGATTAACACATCTTGCATTAAACGCGGAATCAGTTACAGAACAATGTTTACAAACGTAATATGTAAACTCTCTCAACCTCTCGTGTGCTCTCTGTGTTTACAATATGCTCTCACACTTGTCTAGTGTTCATCGCCTACTGAAATGAACACACAACATGGATATTTATACCCAGCACAGATCAGCTTGTCGAAGGATCATGTGGACTGCCCGAAAGATGATCTGTCGATCATGAATCCATCGAAGGATCCACAAACACTTCGAAGGATGGCATATCCTTCGAAGTCCATCAGTATCCTTCGTGTGATATCTTTCGAGCTTATCCTTCGATAGAAACAATCTTTCGATTTCCCAACCTTCGACACAGACGTATAACATGTGAGTGGTCTGATCCAACCAATAAGTCTTCTGCCTTGTGCGGTTGGGGTTGGGTTCGGCCCAATGTGAGTAGAAGCCCAAACCTTTTGATTGGACCAAAAGACCATGTGAGATGATTGGACCAACAGCATGCACGTTCATATTTGTTCACATATGCAGATTGTAGATATTAGCCACATATGACATCATCATGACATCACAAAGGTGATGTCATGGTGATGTGTCGACGGGAAAGGCCGCGGCGCTTCGTGCTTCGCGTGTCGAACTCTGGGACGCACGACGGAGGAATGTCGTGACGTCGGGCTTGAGCCGAACCTAACCGGGTCGAACCGAACCAAGTCGCGTCGAGTCGAGTCGCGTCCACATACATGTATCAACACACCCCCACCTGTGAAGTTTCATCGTTTGACATTTCACCCCCCCCCCTCTTCACACGACCAACAGAAAGTCAACGTGGCATTGAAGGTCGTCTCATGTGGGCGTTCTAAGATAAGGCGCACCGTACACATCAATTATACCTTTATAAAAAACATTGAGAAACATAAGCTTAAAAAAAATTTGTAAACATACTGGTCTTTTTAAAAAAAAAAAGGTAAAGTATAGGAATTGTACCGCGACAAAAATGCTCCAAGATGTCTCGCGTTGTTTTCTCCGCCATTTTTATATACTCGTCGTTGATGTCGGTAGTGTTTCCATAAGGCAGGATTCGTAACGCCAACGTACACTTTTGGATATCGGTAAATCCAAGTGACCCTCTCGCATCCGCTTTTTGTTTAAAATAATCGTAGTTGGCTTCCAAGTCGTCGACTATGCGTAGAAACAACCGCTTACTCATTCGGAAACGACGCCTAAACAATTCGTTCGAAAATGTCGGCGCCTCATCAAAATAATCTTTCATCAAACGATCGTGTGCCGCGCGTCGGTCTCATTCAATATAACCTCTTTTATTTTTTTCTCCTTGGGGGCGACGACAATGCTTGACATATCTCACCGCTAGTTGACAAGCACTCGTAACCGCCTGTTGCTCAACCTCCTCATCGGTGGAACCATCGCCATCCGCAAAATACTCGTTGTAGTAAAAATTTACCATGGATGAAGAACTAGGAGAATCCATCAACTTTTTTATAAAATGGTTGTATTTTTTAGAGAGTTTTTGAGATAGTTTTGGTTGAAAATGAATGAGTTTATATATATTTATAGGTAAAAGGTTTAAAAAATAAATAAATAAAAAAAGTAGCCGTTACATACTAGTCGTTGGAGCAATTTGATTGGCCGGTCAAATGGAGCAAAGCGTTTTAATTAAAACGCCATTTTGATTTTTTTCGAAAATAACGCCCGGAAACGCCGGGTGTAATGGGGTGAGGGGCGTTTTCCGGCGTTTTTTTTTGAATTTTTTTTAAAAACCACGCCCCACTACGGGTGGTCTTAGGGGAGTGACATCTCTTACAAAAAACCAATCAGCACGCGCCACGTCAACTCCCCCTTAACTCCCCCCACACCCTCAATTTGATGGCGGCACTCCTCTCTTAGGTGTGTACAAGTATGTAAGCCCAAGGTACATGTTGCCCAATGAAATCTTGTGCGGTAAATACCCCCCGCTCCCACTCCCCGATTACCTTCCCCGAATTGATGGCGGCGGTGTTCCCGCTCGGGGACTTGGCTCACCGCTAGCCTCCCCGCTAAGTGCCCCGGACACCCTAATATTTTTTTATATGTTCATTGAATAAGTTCTATTTACTCAACAAACGAGCAAGAAAAAAAATATAACTATAAACAGACAACAAAATTTATTGAAAGAAAGAACAGAATAATAAAAGATAATAAATCGAAACTTGTTCCAAATCTAAACATTGATAAGAAAGCTTGAATCCAAATCGAAGGATAACAATGAAAACGGCAAACAATTTTGAGTGATCGAAATTTTAAGCAAACAAACATCGGATATGCAGAGAACACCGAAACACACCACTAGTGAATAAACAAAAGTAACATATATTCACCAATACATGTATGAAAGAATCCATATATAGTTATTACAAATCCTAAAGAAGGGGACAGTAAATTATTACAAACACACCACTAGTGAATAAACAAAAGTAACATATATTCAGCAATACATGTATGAAAGTAAGAATCCATATATAGTTATTACAAATCCTAAAGAAGGGGACGATAAATTATTACAAACACACCAGTAGCATCCATATCTTCTCTTGTATGAATGATTCGATTTTAAGAGGTACCCCTCTATCTAGATATTGGACCTACACCTCTTTGTGAGACCTGCGAGCCAATGTATTAATTAATTGTAGAACAAATGTTAAGACTAATGACTAGGAGATAAGTATAAAATTAATATACACTAAGAAATATATATAGTTCAAATTGTCGCCTGTAATCCATGCATTTTTTCGTGTTTCAAATTATTACTTTTACATACTTGTTAATGAAATTTTATCAGGGGCGGACCCACCCTTTAGCGTGGGTGGGTGGCCGCACCCCTTGAAAAAAAATTGTGTTATTTTTTCGCGTAAAATCCAAACCACACCCCTTGGAAAATCTTGACTGCACCCTTTAGAAATTTTCAACCGCCCCCTTGGATATTTTCAACCGCCCACCTTAGAAAAAAAAATCTCAGGAATTTATATAAAAAAAAAGAAATTTTAAACACTGATATATTTATTAAAGAGTAAATTGCCAGAATCGTCCCTGAGGTTTAGGTATGTTTGTCATTTTCATCTAAAATAACTTTTTTGTACCATATAGTCCTTCACTTTTGGGATTTTTTGTCATTTTCATCCAAACGTCTGACTTTTTTGCCAAAACCGTCCTTGAGATTTGGGATTTTTTTTGCCATTTTCATCCAAATGTTTGATAGAAAAAATAAAGCAAATTAGATGTTTGGATGAAATTGACAAAAAATTCTCAAAAATGAAGGACTATATTGTAAAAAAAAAGTTGTTTTGGATGAAAATGATAAACATGCCTAAACTTAAGGACGATTTTGGCAATTTACTTTTTATTAAACCCAACCCAATTACCCAAGCCCAAATATGAATTTAAGTATTAATCTACTCAAGCCCAATTATTATTTATTAAACACTACCCAATCAACTAATACAAAACAACCCAACCCAATTCGTCCCACCATCTCCCGCCTGTGATCTCCCCAGCGAACCTCCCGCCGGATTCGCCAAAATCCGGCCATCACTCCATCCGAAATCTTATAATTAAAAGAGGTACTTTCATTTATTTGAGTTATTTTGATGTTTTATGTGGTTTTTTCAAGAGAAATCTTATAGTTAAAAAGGTTTGAAATTGGATGTGTTTTTATTTTTTTTGAGTTGTTCTAGTCTTTATAGGGTGATTATGTTGTTTATATGATTTTTGGTTGGTAAACAACAATTACTATGGCTTGAAATTCAAAATTTTAAATTGAAAATTAAGAAATATGGGCTATGGTCGAACACTTGAAGATCCTTGTTTGTTTTGTATGTGATAGGATTAGGAGGGAAGTCAAGGAACCATGAGTAGGGAAGTTATGCCGCGATTTCTCAAGAGGAAAGGTGTTGAATCACTTTTTTCGCTGGATTCTTCTAATTAAAGACCAAGGTATGTTCTAGATACGTTTTTTTTTTTTTTTTTTTTTCTTTTATTTAATGATTAAGAGAAATAGAAGCAGGGAGGGTTTGAACTTTGATGTTTTTTTGTTGTTACTTTACTTATGATGATTTTTATGTTGTTTACTTGAAACTTTGTTTGTTAATGTGATAGGAAGTTGGGAAGTAGGGTTTGATTGTTTAAAAATTGAAATTGACCCGACCCGACTCGATCTGATCCGACCCGCTATGAAACTTTGTTTGTTTATGCTTACTTGTTTTACATGACCCGACCTGATCCGACACGCTATGAACTGAATTTTTATTTTTATTTATATAGCTAGGGGTCTAAAATCTTTAAAAAATTTCCGTACCCCAGGAAAAAAAATCCCGTGTCCGCCACTGAATTTTATAGTATTATATTTCTTCATATTAATAGAAGTAACTTGATAAAAATGTACACATTTTCCTGAATTCTTTAGGAAGATGTCTGCAAGTTGCGGGCATGCACACACTATTGCGCATGCTCATATAGGTCTCAGATTAAAATACAAGTATGAGATTCTCATGTATATTAACTTGTTATCTATAAATAAGTTTAAGGTTTTTTCACCCACCTATGATGTAAAAGGATTCCCACCCGATTCTTGAAACTGTTTTCGTTTCAAACAAATGACTTTTAGCAAACATATCTCATTCATGTTTGCTTTATTTTAAACACTTATTGTCTGGTCGAAACTCAATTTAAGGAGACCCAAACCCATTAACCAATAAATATCTAAAAATAGTTAAAAATAGTACTTGTTCCACTAAATTATTTAGCACACGAAACACGCCATCATGTTCATATAAACCCATATTTAAACCACACACAAGCAAACATACATACGAACACAAAAATTCAGTTTAAAACACAAAATTGAGGCCTGGAAACAAGGTTTATATATGGTTAGATGTGTGTTTGTGCATGTATGTATATTCTCAAAACTTCATGGCATGGTTTTAAAAAACGCTTTAGGCGTGCGCCTCAAGGCGCGCCTCGAGGCAAAACGGCCAAAAAACGAGTCTGAGGCGCGCCTCATGGGGTTTTTGCTGCATATGCGCCTCAGAGGGGCTGAGGCGCTAAGAAAGGTTGCGCCTCAAGTGCGCCTCAGGTGCGCCTCATTGGATTTTCATAATTGTTTTTGATGTTTTTGACTTTTTGTGCCAATTTCAAGCATTTCATGTCTTTTTTATGTATGTTTTTGATGATTTTGATGAATCTGATGATGAAATTAGTTAGTATTATTATTTTTATAATATATATAATTTTTATATTTATTTATTAATACCGCCTCGGCCTTACGCCTCGTTTCGCCTCGAGGCTTACGCCTCGTGAGGCGAAGGGAAAACGCCTCGAAACTCGTTTCCGTTCTTTTAAACTTTGCTTCATGGTATCAATACTTAAATTGACAATATTGAGAATGTAACTAAATGTTTTTCAAAAGTTTCTTCAAATTAATCTTAACATGTAAACAAAGAACGTTAATGAAAAGTAAAATAAAGGTCAAGACTTACTATGGAACAGGAGAAAGAGGAAATTTTTAAGCTTGAACCAGATTTCTTCAAGAAAACGATAATATGCAATTCTCCATTGTCTGCTTACAAGCAATGGTGTAAAAACGATCCAGAAGCCAACAACCATGCCAACAAGTGTAAGTATCACTAGGATCCAATCAGTGCCATTAGATTCATCATGTTGGTCATTAATCCCTTTGGCGTCGCCATTATTTGGTGAACATGCAGGAAGAGGATCCCCACAAAGTGCATTTCCGGTGAAACTGGACTCACTGAATGTTTGAAGTTGGGGGCCTATTGGGATTCTTCCTACAAGATTGTTGTATGACACGTTCAACCAACTCAAAGCGGTTAACTGTGCCAAGCTCAAAGGAATACTTCCGTCAAGATGGTTCTTTGACAGATCTAACGATTCAAGCATTCCAATTTGATTGAACAAGTTTGGAATTCTTCCTGTTAGATTATTGTGTGAAAGATTTAGGAACCGTAAGCCCAAAAGTCCGATAACTTCATCAGGAATTGACCCAGAAAACTTGTTATCAGAAAGGTCTAATGAAGTCACTTGATAAAGTATGGTGCTATACGTATAAGTATTTCCCTTTGTCACCAACGATGCCGTTGCTTCATACAAGGAAGTATCTGCGAAGTTGTACGTCAGAACAATCGGCTCTGAGGTCTCTCTTCCAGACATGACAGATAAGTTTGTAAAGCATGCTGGTAGGTTCCCAGACATATCATTATGAGCAAGATCCAAAATCTGAAGAGAAATGAGATGACATATTTCATCTGGGATTTTACCTTCAAATTTGTTAGATCGAAGACTTAGAACTCTCAGACTTGTATTATTTCTTCCTATTGAAGATGGTATTTTTCCCATCAGTTTATTTTCTGCAAGCTCGATGACTATCAGGCTGCTGGAATTCAGTAACCAGTGAGGTAAGTTACCGGATAGCTTGTTAGCATCCATATCCAGTGATAATAAGGAAGGAATATTTCCTAGAGATGATGGGATTATCCCAGAAAATTGGTTTTTCTCTAGGTTCAGAATGACTAGAGATTGAAAATTCATCCAACAATCTGGTATAACACCTGACATGTTATTGTTTGCTAGATTAAGAAGTTGTAAAGCTCGTGATTCTTGAAGGCCAGAACACAACAAGAACTGTTCTAGAGATCCTGAGACATTATTGTTAGAAAGATCCAGGAAACTCAAGTCTGCTCTACTAAAATTACCATGTAACATGCCATGTAAATGGTTGTTACTTAAATCAAGGCTTGCTCCAGGACCGAAAAAAGTAACATCTCCCAACTTTCCTTGAATGTTGTTATGGGATATATTCAAGTACCGTATACTAGAGAATGTAGTCCAAAGCCAATTCGGGATGGTGTCTGATATGCTTGCGTTGGATATATCTACGTGTTCCAAGTCTGTTTGCGACTGAATCCATGAGGGAAATTGAGGGCCTAAATTGCAAGAACGTGATGTAAACCATTGGAGTTTGAAAGGCGGAATCCAATTGTTAACATTTAGCTTGAACACCAACTTGTTATCACCAACGCTCAAAGTTTTCAAAGACGTTAGATTGGTAAAGTTGTTTTCAGTCAGAACACCTGTTAATGAATTGTTATCAAGGTAAAGACTCTTTAGTTTGCTAAGTCGTCCTATGCTTTCAGGAAGACTTCCATTCAACTTGTTGTTCGCAAGATTCAGTTGTTCCAACAGTGACAAACTTCCTATAGAATCTGGTATGGTCCCTGTTAAGTTATTGTCACCAAGACTAATCTGGATCAGATTTTTCAAGTTTCCTAGTCTTTCTGGCAGTTGACCAAACAGATGATTATCACTAAGAGATAATAACTCAAGTTTAGGCAACTCACATTCACAAAATCTATCAAGAAGCTCCGACACATTACCATAAAATTTGTTGTATTGCAACTGAAGGGTAGTGATGCTGCAAAGATTACTTAATGATCTGGGTATCTCCTCAACAATCTCATTTTCCGATAAATCAACGTGTTCAATCAAAGACAGGTTCTGTAGGCTGCCTAGAATCGGTGAAGAAATACCACATAAACCAACATCAAGCAGACGGAGACTACTTAGTCTAGACAATCCATTTAATATTGATGGAGTATTCACAAAAGGGTTACTAGGAACACGGAGAGTCCTTAATAAAGGCATGCTATGGAAACCACCATTATTTACTGGATTTACACTAAATAAGCCATTAAAAAGATCTAATGAAACCAAATTGCTTAGGTTGAATATCCACCCAGGCAACATACTGTTAAAAGTGTTATCAAAAAGATCTAAGACAACAAGGGATGTAAAACCAACAGTTGTTGGATTACTAGGTATCCGAGGTAAAAAACACGAAGAAAAATGTATTTCTAGCAAAGAAGTGAGGTTGCTGATTGCTGGAAACCAATCTAAAGCTTCTGCGAGATAGATTTCGCTCATATCCAGGTGTCTCAACGCTATAAGATTCTTTACCCATGCTAAGCTTTTAGAATAAAGTGTGCCGGAAAATTCAATACCATGAAGATCTAAGACACACAATGTTGATATATTTCCAAGTTGGTGAGGAATTTCCCCACTGAAGTTCGAGTATGAGAGGTTAAGATATATAAGATTTTGGAAAGAACCAATGAATCCTGGAATCAAGCTGTTGCCAAAATTGTTGCAGCTCAAGTCGAGGTGTCTGAGTTGTAACAATTTGATCACTGAAGAACTTATAGTTCCTCCTAACATTTGTTTTGATGCTGTCGCGTACCACACCGGAAATTGATCAGAAAAAAGTTCATCATCTATGCGATTCGAAAAAAGGCCAGGAATTCCATTGTCAGGTCCACGAAGGTGGATCTCGTGGACGTGACCGGTGATATTGTCGCAGACCACACCGGACCAACTGCAACAGTCTTTGCCTACCCAAGAAGATAGACGGTTTGCCTCGTCAGTGAGATTGCCCTTGAGATCAATAAGAGCCAATCGCTCAGTGGGTATACATGGTACACGATCTGAGTTTTTATTACAAAAACAGATGCTGCAAAGTGACAAAACCAAGAGAAACAACAGGTAAGATGAGGAAAAAGATGAAGGAAGAAATGTGAGAGTCTTCATTGTAGTGATGAAGAATGCAGAGAGGTTCACTTTCGTTTACTCTTTCATAATGGTTGAAGATATGAGATATATGTGGTCCCTTTTTTTTTCCAAACCTTTCATCAAACTTTAATTATTATTTTATTTTATGAGATAATTACACACATGGACCGGCCCTCTGATTTACAGTAAGTTTCGTCTTTCGGTACTAACTTTTTTTTTAACATGTTGAGATTATGTGGTTTCATTTTTGTAACATATTGGGGTATTAAGGCCAACAGAGGTTAAATATTCTGTTAAGTTGTGCCTAAATGACCAAAATGCCCTTTAATAACGAGAGGTAGTATTTTTATAATTAACTATATTTCATTACAAGGTTCATTTTTGCCATTTACAAACTTAAAAATTAAAATTAACTATATTTCATTACAAGGTTCATTTTTGCCTAAATGACCAAAATGCCCTTTAATAACCGAGTTGATGATTTGGATAAAAATGGCAATAAAACGCAAACCTGGAGGACTCAAATGCACACAAAAAAATCATTTTGGATGGAAAAAGCAAATATGACTAGACCAGGGATGATTTTAGCATTTTACTATTTTACAATTACACACGTCTTAATAGCTTCACAATGTATATAATACCATCATAAAATTGTTGAAGTTTTGTTTTGTTTTATTTTCATGTGTTTTCATTTCATTAAATTAACTTGTCTTGTTCTTGTACTAATTCTAACATAAACCTTATCGTAGCTTTTACAGTTTCTTAGTTAATTTGATAACATAAACCTTATTGTAGCTTTTACAATTTCTTAGTTAAGTCGAGATTCATTGTTATTTATTCTTGTTTTGATTCTCTTTAATATAAACTATATTTCAGTTTATGGTTAAGTTGAGATTTGTTGTTGTTGCTCGTCTTAAAATTATGACATAAATCATATTTTCGTTCATACAGTGGCGGATCTAGGATTCCGACCAAGCAGGAACGTTTTATAAATAAGCGGTAACGAAATCGAAAAAACGTCAAATTTTTCCAAAATTTACACTAAAAACGTTAAAAATTTTCCGACCAAGCAGTAGCGGAGGCTACCCCTTGGTCTAATATATATCCGCCCCTGCGTTCATACAAAATTTAAGTTAAGATTTATTGTTGTTAGCTTGTTATGAGATGTGGAAATCAAAGATTATTCATATATTTCTCACTGTGATTTCATTTGCTTTAGAAAAGCATACACAAAAAGGATGCATGTCAAAAATAAAATGGATGAAGCATGTATTTATATTTAAAAAAAAAGCCAACTTGAATTTATGTTTTATGTACACTTTAATCTGCAGTTATGGATTGATATCATTCCATTTCACATTGATTTATTAATACAATTATAGTGGTTTCATGTTGTTTTAGTTTTTTCAATATGGTAGGTAGGTACAAATATGATTTGACAATTGATGAAGCTGCTGAATTGGCTAGAAGAGCCATTTATCATGCAACATTCCGTGATGGGGCTAGTGTCGGTGTTGCTATGGGTACACCCGGTGTCAAGTTACCTGTACTAGATGTGGTTAAATGCACGAGTTGATTATTTTTTCTTTTTTCGAACCGCAAGATTCTATGATTATAGAATAGGGCCAGCATATGCTGTAAAAACCCGAACAAAAGTATAGAAAAACAAGAAAAACGACCGACACAAACAACCCCCACCGCCCAAATCAAAGAATAACGTCTCTAACATTGAAATCCACCCATCTTCCCCAATCTAAATTATCAAATTTCGATCTACTCTTAAGCCATAAAAATGAGTCAGCCTTGATATTCTCTACCACCATGTTCCCCGAATGAAACGCCCTCACACGTAATAACTTAAAAACGACGCAGCGGAAAAAGAGCCTTAAAAATTTCTCTCTCTATTAGACATATTTCTTACATGAAGGCTCAAATACGGAATGTCAAACATTCACTAAAAGAAATATACAACATTCATTTTCAATTAACACTTTAAGGCGTTACATAATTAAAGCTATGTGACCGTTCTTTTCCGTACAATCCTTGTTCTCGACTCGATTTATGTCCGCTTCTCTTCGTTTGTGGTAGAAGAAATCTGTATAGTACCTGTGGACATCACATACAACTTAACCATTAGTCGTTAACAACATCATACGGCATTATTCTCATGTAATTTAATATCAAATATCATTCAACTATCCTCTCGTATTTTCTCGTTCCGAGTTCGACTTCGATACCTCATGAACCCGATGTTCTTTTACCTGCATTACATTTCAACTTCAAGGCACACCATTAGCAAACGTCAATGCCCAAACATAATGAAACCATTCCTTCATACATTTATAACATCTCGCATTTATATATGTATACTAATTCCTATGTGCATTCATAGCATATTACAACCATACAGGCATACATTCATAAATCATACATGTATACAAACATATACACATACATATATATATGCACACATTCGTACACGCACACATACATACGTACAAGCTCTTACATACCACTTACATTCCCATATAATTTTATTAACATATCCTAGTCACCAGTGGCGGAGCCACACTTTGAACAACGGTGTCGCCCGACACCATTGAATTTTGTGTAGCAAATACAACATATTATAGGAAAAATTCAAGCGACACCATTGTTTTTTTTACGAGCGACACCATTATTTTTTATGAGCGACACCATTGTATTTTTACAAACAACCCCATTGTTTTGTTTTCTTCTAAAAGAATTAGATAATAAACAAATTTATAGTTCAAAAACTAAGCCCAGATACTTGAATTTAATTAGTATACTTTAAATCATTAGAGGTCCATGCTTAATTTTTTTTCTAATCTAGTAAGCATTATAGGTCCATGTCTAATTGGTTTTGTTTCAATTGTTTAGTAAGCATAAAAGGCCTATGTCTAATTGGTTTTGTTTCGGTTGTTTAACCTAACCGGAACCAGATGTTTGATGATCATCTGAATGATGCTTGCACTTGTTTGTTATAATGAAAAAAGGTTTTTTTATCTTTATTATTATTATTATTATTATTTTTTTTTTTTTTGCAAGTTGCCATTCTACACTAAAATAATTCAAAATGTGAATAGTAATAAATCTATGTTTGGTCATTTAATAGTTTAATTCATAATTATAAGGCTATAATATTATTGTCTTTTTTTATAATTAATTTACGTTTCTAACCCTAAACATTAATAAAGTTATCACACAAACTCTAAACTATAATATTTTTTTGATAAACGATTTACATATACCCTTGAACTTTAATAGATTTACCATAGGTAAGTTTAATAATAATTATATTTTTTATAAGCGATTTATGTTTCGACCCCCAAACTTTAATAGAGTTATTATACGGTTCTTAAAGTTTAATAAAGTTTATTAACTTATGTTTTTTCTTTTTTAACAAATATATGTTCCTTTATCCTTTTTAGTTCTTTTATTAAAGCTTACTTTTAACTCTAGACATGGTTATTTAATCATGTTGCTTTTTAACCCTTTAATATAAAATATACAAGATAATAAATATTATCATTTTTTATTTACCTTATTATAGTTAAATGGATCTTTTAACTCTAAATTGATTACTTAACTGTGTTGATTGCTTAATTTTACCGTCATGAAATATATACATCCTCGCGATCAACCTCTACGACCTCGCCACGAAGCGTGGTTCCAATCTTCACCATCAACCTCCTACGACCCGCCGCGAATCGCATGCTCGAATACTAGTTGAAAACATATGAATTGTTTTCAAAACATGAAAATGCACACAGAGCAACTATTAAATGAAAATTTTTATATTTATTCATTGACATTGTACTCTTACTATGATATTTGCTTTTATTATGTGATTCGACCAGACTAGATCTGAACCGATCCAAAAAGCTCGACTCTGGGTTACTATAAACCGGGGTATCCATAAAAAATGACACCATAAGAAAAAGTTTCTGGCTCCTCCACTGCTAGTCACAAACATCCATATAAATAAGTCCCATACGTACAAACTTACGTGCATGTTCATTTCTATTCATGCTTACCTATGGATTCCGTCACTAACATGTAGGTAGATCTATACACATACATATCTCCAAACTTAATTCTTTCCCTACACATACTTTGAGTGAACGTTCATGCTCATGAGTGAACATTTCAACTGTTGAGTGAACATTCTTGCTGACGAGTGAACGTTCTAACTGTTGAGTGAATATTCTTGCTGACGAGTGAACGTTCCAACTGTTGAGTGAACATTCTTGCTGTTCCAACTGTTGAGTGAACATTCTTGCTGACGAGTGAACGTTCCAACTGTTGAATGAACATTCTTGCTGAAACGAACTAAAAAAAAAGGTTTGCCAGCTAACTGGCTCTCGCGGGGCGCGACAGCCCCTGCCCCGGGCGGTCGCGGGGCGCAACATCTGTCGCGTTGCGCGACGGTGAAACTGAATTGCTGTTGCGTAGCGTGACAACCCTATTTCGACAGAATACTTCCCTTTGCTGCTGCATAAAGTGCCCATCTATGTTTTCAACCAAAACTCAACTTGAAACTTACATAACTTTTGAGCTAAGCGTCCGTTTTGTGTAATTCTTGTTTCTGCGCGTCCGTAATTTAATTACGGATTTGTTTACCATCCTAACTCACATCAAAAGCTGAATTATAAGAAAAAGGCTTAAAGACCCTTCATGCCATTATTCGACCCGTTCGATTCCACCATTTTATTTCCGACGTAACTAGCTACTTTCAACCCCGACAATCATTCCTACCTTAGCATTTCCATTTACTAATTAATCATACATGACCTTCTCACATTTATAAACATTAAATAACTCCCTAGACATACTAATAAGTGCGTCGGAAGTCACTTACCTTATGCGTGCGTATTAGAGCTTACTTCCTTCCTCATCTCCCCGCGCTAGCCCTCCGTGCTTGAGTCAATTGATACGATTCCTTTCCTTACATGTCATCACGTTCGTATCAAAGTTAGCATATATGATCATACATACAAACATTCATTTCCTTTTATTTACACATTATTTGACTTCCATTAGTCACACTTTCGCATACATGAGACACATATCAATGGTTACCTTATTCAAGTCTCACACAATCCGATTACCATCATACATAGCACATAAATCATCTAGTACATGACACACTAATTCTCTACTCTAACATTTGTGTTCAAAAGTCCATCCATTACATTCATACACTGTTGACTTTCAAAAGTCAACGATCTAACTTACATGTATACCTTCATATTGTTATTCTTAATAAGGTAGACCATAGTAATAACATCGTGTGCATTTCATACTCATGTGGTGATGCACATACCACATGGTCACCTAGTTATATCCACATATAATCACGTAGTAAATCCTATATATGCGAATTCTTCATGATCATACCAATTGACCAACACATTCTAAATTAACCCATTTACATAACTCCACCTTCTTTACTCGCTAGTAAGTTCACACGCTTAATATTTAGTACATGATTATTTACTAGTTATGATCAAACACCTAATCCCACATACGGTGTGCATCACACCCTCAAAGCATGTAGTACAACTTTCTAATGCAAGTATCTTACCGTATCATCTTATCACACTAATTTCCCACTTGTAATCCATCTAAAACACATTCCTTTTGCAAACCTATTATCTATTACATCACTATCACATTCTACATATAATTATCCATTGCTAGCATACAAATTTCACTTATCATTTTCACCTAAGCATTTTATCGAACACTTGGCGTGCATACCACTTTCTAAGCATAATGTACAAGTTTTTTGAGCATGTTTTTCCCAACTTCATCTCATGAACCACCACATTCAAACAAGACCTCATAATCATCAATTTCACATCAAGTTTGTCTATCAAAATCTATCATATAATACCTTGCTCATCACAAAATCACAATATAACATTTACAATTTCTTCATGATCATCCTCTTCATATTCATGGATGGGTTTCATTCTAATTCATCCAAATAACTAAAATTTAACCATGATTCAACTTCAACATATTAGCATTAACAAGTATTCATTCTAATTTCAACCAATTTCACGGATTAAACATAACCCACTACATACAAGGCCACCAATCTAAGTTTTAGAACATACCTCATGATCCCCTTGTGAAGGTGATCATTAATCAATGCTCGGTTATGAATTGAAGCTTCATCTAGCATTTCAATTTGATGATCTTTCATGATTAGGGTTTGGCTCTTTAGAGCTCCTGAACATTCACGAACACACATGAAGTGTGTGTTTGTGTGTGTGTTGATTTCTTTTAAGTTGATATTACAACTTTCATTTTATCCCAGTTTAGTCCCTCGTGTTTGCCACTAAAGCATATTTGGCACAACTTTCCTCATTTAATACTTTTGACCACACACTTAACTAGGTTAAATAGCCTAGTTATTTATTTCATGCTATGTCATATAGGAACATACGGCAAATATAAACATTCGGGTTTTGGGGTGTTACACCGAAAGTTGGACGCCATTAACTCCTTCTCATTCTGAGCCTTCCAGATGTGCCGAATCGTCGTCTGAAAAATCATGTTTAAAACCTTCTTCCAAACCTTGGAGCCAATTCTAACTTCAATAAACTCTAAAACCTCCAAACACGAACCAAATACCACCGAAGCCAGAACCTTTACCCAAGCTAAAATATTCCACCAAATAGATTTCGAAAAAGAACATCTGCATACCAAATGCTCTACAGATTCAACCTGTTCATCACACCTCAAGCATATAGAATTCTGAATGGCAACCCCTCTTTTTAACAACTCTTCTTTAACCGGGATACGACTCAAACCACATCTCCATGTAAACAAATTTACTTTCGGTGGAACCCATCGATTCCAATACTTCCATTCATCTTCGACACACCGCAAGCACGAGTTGATTACTTGGTTAATGGGTTAAAATCTGTTAAACTTCTTTTATACATAATTAGTGTCAAATATGATAACAACGTTATGTTATTTCAGCAATGAAGGGGTAAGGTCCCAAAAACCTTGCTTTAAGTGTTTAGGACCATACCATAACCTCGTCAGTAAATCCTCTTTAGACCTTGCGCGACCGCGCACTGGTCCTACAAAGAGAACTTAGAAAGAAAATAATGATCAACACCTGCGCGCCAAAAGGAGACTAACAAATCCTTGCGCTTATCTCCATAGCAGACAGGATAAAAATCCTAGCTAAACACTTCCGCATAAATAAAATCCAGACTTGGATAAAAATAGCTTCCCTGTTTCCACGGAGGTAACGTGAGGAAGAGTCACACAGGATTACAGTTGTATTCCTTCTAGAAGACTCTACCATACACCACCATTCGGTTATAATCGAATGGCCACGTGGCATCATCCCATACTCCCTCAGGGTCACGATGATGGCACGAAAATAAAAGGAGATCTACACTTGTCCACTTTCCACGTGGCAATACCCTAACCGTTGATCTAGATCACGATCCGTGTTCTCACACACTCGTTAGTGATTAACGGAAAGAAAGAATAACCTCTTACGGAAAAGTATCTTCCGTTAAGTTTTCACCAACAGGTTTTCCCGCCCAAACTTCAGCTATAAATAGAAGGATAATTCATGTATAATTCTAAAGTTACATTCACTTCACTTTCACTTCTTCTTCTTCTTCTTCTTCTTCTTCATAAAACCCTGTACTTAATCTCACGCCGGAGGGTGGTCACGGAGAGAACCCCCATTCTCCCCGAGACGAGTCTAACGGTGGTTTTTTTGCAGTTATTGTGAGAAGGAGAAGATCACTCACCCACGAGTCGGACGAGAAGATTTAACCCCTTTATGCAGATTCAAACCCCCTGGTTCAGTTGATTCCGGCCAATTAAACCAGTGTTTCTTCATTGGCGCCCACCGATTTCTCAGTTTTATTCATTTCTTCTCGTTTCGATTCACTTTTTATCTCCGTTTTTTCCAAATGGAAGAAACTCCGACGAACCGTCAAACCGGCCCTCGGCCAAATTTCGCCCACAATACCCAAGTCGAAGGGATTGTGGAAGAAGCTTCGGATGATAACGAAGTTCAATACAATGATAATCATCCAAAAGATCCTGTCACTCCAGGATTGCAGCCTGAAATTCCAATAAGCTCAATTTTACCTCCCGAAAAAACCCCTATCTCCTGGTATGTCAGATCTCAAGGAGCAATAAATGCTGTATATGCACAACTCTGTGCACAAACTGCTCTTCCCACTCAGTCACGAAGACCTGCATCTCGCACATGAGCACCATCAGTGCCTCATGTTTCCCATCATGAAGCACCATCACGAGTTCAGGTAGAAGACACAGAAGTTTACTCTAGATCTCCAGCAAGGTATGAGTCTACCCACTCCGAAAATCGATGAAGAGAGTATAATGATGAATCTCATTCCCACCGAAGGCAATCGGTTTACTCCAGGTTGGGCCCGCATTCTTACCAGAGGCGGGACACCCACACCAATGAGTATGACAGAACATACCACGAGGGAGACAGTACAAGTGTGATAAATTGGTTGCAACCAAATTACAAAAGTTGTAAACCTCGCGCAGTTTATAATCCAGAAGCAGAGCACAATTACCATTTAATCTACCGTCAGGCGGAGGCTGCAGAGAATTCCAAGTTCATCAGTGAGATTGCTTTGGCTCCCTTGGAGAAAGCAAAACTCCCATCTAATGTCAGCAAGTTCAATGGCATGACAGATCCGGATGACCATCTTCGGGTCTTCATTAGTGCAGGTCTGGTAGGAGGATGTACCTTACCAATGTGGTGCCATCTATTCATCCAGACTCTCACAGGTGCCGCGCGACTATGGTTCGATAACCTGCCTGTTGGGAAGATAACATCATGGGTAGACCTGCGAGAAAAATTTTTAGTACACTTCAGCCAACAGAGGAGGTCTATCCGAGATACTGCAGACGTGAGGAATATTTGGCGACACGATGACGAGAGCTTAGAAGATTTTATCACGCACTACAACAAAGAAGTGCTTGAGATAGGAGATGTTAATGAGCACTTGATCAGAGCGCAATTTAAGTATGTCGTCCGCTGTGACGACATGATCAAGGTTTTGTCCGGAACGGAGGGGCTACCAAAGAGCTGGGAGAAGCTAATGGCGGCAGCCAAAGTGTACGCCCAGACAGAGAAAAACGTCAGCACTAATAGACCACCACCACCACACAGTCGCCTAACAGATATGAGCGCGGGCAGCGGAAAAAGTTCAAAAAGAATTGGCGCAACTCGAATTCTGGGAACTACTCATCTGAAGACACGCGAGCTACCATAAACAAGCTCGCTGCGCAAAGAGAGACAAAGCAGGAAAATAGAGAGAGGCAGTGGACCCCCCTGACCAAAACCTCGACGGAGGTGCTTAGCATGGAAGACTACCAGTTCAAGACCCCTCCGCCAATGAAGAATAAGAGGGGCCAAGATCCGAATCAATACCGTGACTATCACAAAGATAAGGGTCACACTACCAACAACTGTATCTCTCTCCGCACTGAGATTGAAAAAGCGCTCAAAAGTGGTGAGCTCACCCACTTATTGCAGAATGTGCGGAAGGATATAAAGCAAATTACTCGCGGCGAGGAGGGCCCGAGTAAGAAGGCGAAGAACTAAGAAGCATACAATAGTCTCCTCACATGTTGGTCAAGTTCTGTAGCTTACCAATCCATGGCGAGGACTATAGTATGAGTAAATTAAGTTTCATGTAATTATCCTAAATAGACGACTTTGTACCACGGCCTCTGTGCCCTATCATGAATCAAAACAAAGTTTCTATTATCTCCGTGTTTATTACAAAATGCATGCATTTCCTTTTGGTAAGCGCAAAAACATTATGGTAGATATATTACAAGTCTCATGAGCGGTCAGCGATCACACACATCGCGCAAGACCTTACGTTCACACATGAGCTTTATACCACATTTATTCGCCTTACCTAATCAAAGCAATTGTATTCATGCAAAATATTGTACCCTAAAGCACATTTCATACTAGTTACTGGCGCGCCACACGCCTTACCAAAAAACTACAAACATACACGGCAATGTATCAACCAAAAGTTACTTGCGCAACAGCGCATTAACAAATCAGGATCCACATCCCAAAACCTACAAGTTAATTGTTCATACAACCACAAAGAAAAACCTAAGCTAAGTCTTCATCCTTATCTTCTTCTCTGTCTGGGAAGATTTCTTTCAACTGCGCCACATGGTCTTCAGACTCCAACGCGACATTGATAAGATCCATAACGGGAAGTTGCAAATTATTAAACTGCGTCTTCGCGGCAGCAAGAGCAGCCTCCGTATTAACACCATGGGTAGCAGACTTGCTAGTATCCTAGTCAACCTTTAAAGCATTAACCACATGGTGAGAACATTACGCGTACCCTTGGGCATAGCCATCATTCCGCGCAGCAACCAACAAGTGCGCCACGGTTTTATCTAGTTCTTCAGAGTAAAGAACTGATTCAGCAACCTGCACAAAAAAGAACAGCAAAGTAAGAGGACGCGCAAAACATCTTCGGGAATTACAAAAGAGAAAAAACTTACACTTGCAATTCCGAGTTCTTTCAGCCATAACATATCACTTTTCAGTGGCTTAAGATCACTCTCCGCCGTTGCCCGCACAGTTTCAGAATTTTCTAACTTTTCTTCAGTTTCGGTAAGGCAACGGGAAGTTTCAGCCTTCTCGGTCCGCTCAAGCTCCAAATCTTTCTTAGCAGACTCAACTTTCGCCTTAAGTTGTTCCTGCTCAGATAGTAAAGCAATCTATCTCCTTATCTCTAAGGGTAAGAGTAGCGCAGGTATGTACCTCTCGTTGTTCACTTCTTTCACTATGAGAACGCGCTTCATCCCGCGCGGCTTCAGCATCAGCTTTTTCCTTCTTCAAATTTTCGATCTCCGCATCCTGTTTTTCAACCTTTCAACTTCAGCTTTAAGATTGTTGATAACGTTGCGGAGACCCATCTTCTCAGCATTATCCTTCTCGCAAATCTCTTTCCAATTTTTGCGCTCCTTGGAAAGAAGGGCCGCTTCAGCTTCCGCCTTTCTCTTCCATCCCGCAACTGACCATTCCTCAGTCTTTCGATCATTTTCAAATTTGGCCTGATCAGCTTCTAATTTAGCCCTCAACTGGGCAGCTCGGGCCTCATCCTCAGCAGCCTTCTTCTTGGATGCCTTAAAAGCATCCCATTCCTTATGCATGCTATGCCACTCGCGCACTATGCGGTGCGTAGTAGATGTATAAGTAGCAGCCACTTCAAGATAGGCATGATAGGTGATGCGTTGTCGAGTGTTATATATATTAGGTGTATATTTTTAGCCCCCTTAACACTTTTTAGTCAAGTATTAAATTTATAAAACACGATATTTACTAACACTAGACACACATATGGGCAAGTGCACCCATCGTGAGCGTAGTATAGTGTTGGTAAGATACCGAGGTCGTCCAAGGACACAAGAGTTTTTAGTACCGGTTTATCCTCAACGTCTAATCAAATCAAAAAGTTTAGAAAAATGTTTTAAGAAAAATAAAAACTAACTAAAATGCTGAAAAATAAAAATAAAAAGAAAAACAGATAGACAAGATGAATCACTTAGTTCCGACTCGTATCTAGTGTAACATTTGATTATTTCCGCACTTTTGCACTATTTTAAAAGATTATCTTAGTTATTGTAGTAGGCCCCTCTTTTGAAGGTGACGTTACCCTCACCCCAGTAGTTTGAGTCAGCAAGGATACAATTCTAAAAGGGTGGATTATTGGAAGATAATTAATTAAGTTATTAATGCAAATTATGGTAGGCCCCTCTTTTGGAGGTGACGTTACCCTCGACTAAGTAGTCTGAGTCAGCAGGGATACAATCCTAAATAGCCGGGTTATAGTATTAATAATAGTTAACTTATGAGGGGATCAAAGAGTTTGGACCCCCGCCATCCAATACCGTTAAGTATTGAAGGAGGTCCTACTAAATTTGACCCAGGTCCATTGTAGGACCTCTAAACGCTGAACAATGGCAAGACCTTTACCAAACCGTTCCCTTAACCCCCGACCAGGTAGCCAACATACCTCCATATAGACCGTGGAGATATGAATGGTGAAAATCTTTTATTTTATATAGACAGTAAAATAATGCCAAGACACCACAGACAAACGATAAAGAAAGATCACCTTCAACATAAGCAACTAGTTATTAAAGTCATTAATACGAAACCAAATAAAAAGTGCGAAAAGATTAGAAATAAAAAGTATTACACTAGACACTTTGTCTTCACCAAGTGATGTAAAAGACTTAGGCAAACATGGCCTTGATTGTCAAGAACTCTTACGATCAATCTTGGATCCCGAGACGACTCACACACTCTATGATGGACAATGGATGATGGTGGTGGATGATGGTGTTATGATGATGGTGGGTGGTGGGTGAAGTGTGAGAGAGGTGGTGTGCCAAGGGATGGTTTGAGCTTGAGCCAAGCACTCCTATTTATAGGCTGAACAGAAGCTCGGGCACGGCCCCGTGTCCCGTGTCCACATCCTCTCTTTCTTCATTTAATGCAGCTTTGTCTTATTAGTTGACCACGCCCCCGTGTCTGCTGAGCACGACCCCGTGTGCAGAAGAATCTTTGTACTATGAAGATTTGCCTGGATTGTGCGAATCTTATAGTTGACCACGGCCCCGTGTCCGCTGAGCACGGCCCCGTGGTGGGCAATAGAAGCTTCTACCACTTTGTCTTTTCTGCTGACACTTGGGCACGCCCCCGTGCTGGCTGAGCACGGGGCGTGTTCAGTCTTCTGATGTCTTGTTTTGCTTGGGAAGATGCTGTCGTGGGGTCGGGCATGTCACGTCTTGTTCCTTTTCTTGTATTTATGTTAGATTTTGATGTCTTTTTGCTTCTTTTGTTAATTTGAGCTCATTTAATCCTGAAAATACAAAAGGAACACAAAAACACACTTTTTCCAACATTAGTACTAAAAAAAGGTTAGTTTTATGTCACAATTGATGAAATTTATATGTTGCATTTTGAACACATCAAATACCCCCACACTTGAATCTTTGCTTGTCCTCAAGCAAAACTCTTTAATATGTGGCTATTACACTCCCAAATGGAATGGGTAGAAAAGAAGGTTTTGGGCTTGTCATAGAGTGTCGGGATTTCCAAGATTCTTTATTTAGTTTTATTTTTATTAATTTACAATCCTATTCGTCATGATTTATTTAAAACTTTTCATAAGATAAATTACTTATTAGGGCATAACATGCCTTTGTAAAATTCTATTTATATACAAGTTCACATACCTCACGGGGATCACTTAACACTCGGCCGAAAATGTATTTTTGTGGATCACTCGAGAGCGGCATGGAACTTACTCCTACCATAAGCTTGCCAAGCAATCAATCCTCCTCCTTTTTAACTTATATACCTTTGTAAATATCAAGAGGACTTTTTGGATGAAGGGTTAGGCTTGGGTTAAAGGTAGGTGGTTGGGTTGGTGGTTAGTGGTTAGTGGAAAAAGGGCTAAAAAGCGTAACAAGTGTCGGTTTTCGTAAGACTTTCTATTTTTGTAACTTTTATTTTGATGAAGCTATTATTCAAACAAAGTTATTTTTGATGAACTTGTTTGTTTATTTTCTTATGCTTCATCATCAACACAAAAATATTTTTTTTTTGAATAGTCATACGAAGAAATGAACTTGTTACTAAAACAAAGGGTTAAAAAAAATAAAAAGGTTTTGGTGGTTAAAAGGGTGTTTGGTTTGGGTTATGAAATGAAAAGGTTTAGGCTCAAAGGGGCTAACTAGGGGGATTTTGGGTAGGTGGTAAAAAAAAAAAGAAAAATAATGGTGTAGAAATAAAAAAAAGGGTTAGTCCTAATGCAAGAAACGAGTTTAAGTTGGTAAGGACCGAGAATGTATCGTCATTTACTTACTCGGGTTTAAGTTGGTAAGGACCGGGAATGTATCGTCATGGCAAGTTCTAGAGTCGTAAGAACCAAGCGGCTATTCACACAAGAAACGAAAATGAGCATTTAGTTCTAATGATATGTAATTGTATGCTCAATAAAGGCCCAAAACTCACTTTTGTGGGAATGAGTTTTTATGTGATCAAGTATATATAATCAAATTTTAACTAAGCTTGTCATGCCTTTTCATAATTTTCTTATGTTGGTTCTTTTTATCACGACGCTATCGGTTGTAAATTTGTAAAAATATAACCTTTTTGAGAACTTGAATTTCCCGAGTTAAACCTAGACAAGTAAAAAAAATTGAAAATTTTTGAAAAAATTTGGGGTGACTAGCGGTTCCAATAGAGTTTTGTGTAAGGCTTGTATTTAGGACTTGCAAGATTCAAGGTTTTAGCATCCCCCCACACTTAAATTACACATTGTCCTCAATGTGTCCCAAAAATAAGTTTTTAGGTTGAATGTGTAAAAAAATGTAAAAAGCAAAATTTTTGTGTTACTGGTTACCTGGGCACGACCCCGTGTTGAGTGGACACGACCCCGTGCTCGGGTGCCAGTAACGAAAACTTACAGAAGGTGAACACGGGGGCGTGTTGGTTGGACACGTCCCCGTGTCTGTCAAGGTCTGCAGAATTAAAACAATCAGCAGGTTCAGGGGAGTGGGCATGGGGGCGTGTCGGATGGACACGACCCCGTGTGGACAGTCTGCAAAGTTGAAAAACAGGTTTCTTTCGTCGGTTTTCCTGTCCCGGCTTTAGTAGTACTAATGTTTAGCACTCTAAGCCTCGTATGTACCTGCTTAATCAATAAACACCATACCATACCATAGCAAACATCCTACTTTTACCAATATTCAACATCCATGTCAAAGTTAAAAGAAAAAATGCAGAAAATAAAAGAAGTTAAGGAAAATAAATTGTTCAACACTTGGCACGCAGGCCATCAATTGTTCAAGATTAAAAAGGGTTAACCTGGGAAGTCATCAACCAACCGCTTCCTCTTCCTCCGCTCCTCCCGCCTATTCCATGGCATCGGCATCGTCATCATCATCATCATCATCATCATCATCCCCTCCATGGCGTGCAATGTGGTCTCGAATATATCCAATATCATCTTGGATATCGGATATGTTTCTTTCGATAGCTCCGACCCGGTGGTAGGTGTTGCTCGCCATGTTATAGGTGTTCCTGGTGCACATAAGGTTTTCCTGTAACAAATCATGCAAACTTTGAAAGTTAGGAAAACCGCCTCAAGTTTAGGCATGTTATAGGTGTTCCTGGATCAGATTTTTCAAGTTTCCTAGTCTTTCTGGCAGTTGACCAAACAGATGATTATAACGAAGAGATAATAACTCAAGTTTAGGCAACTCACATTCACAAAATCTATCAAGAAGCTCCGACACATTACCATAAAATTTGTTGGTTTGCAACCGAAGGGTAGTGATGCTGCAAAGATTACTTAATGATCTGGGTATCTCCTCAACAATCTCATTGTCCGATAAATCAACATGTTCAATCAAAGACAGGTTCTGTAGGCTGCCTAGAATCGGTGAAGAAATACCACAAGAACCAACATTAAGAAGACGGAGACTACTTAATCTAGACAATCCATTTAATATTGATGGAGTATTCACAAAAGGGTTACTAGGAACACGGAGAGTCCTTAATAAAGGCATGCTATGGAAACCACCATTATTTACTGGATTTGCACTAAATAAGCCAGTAGAAAGATCTAATGAAACCAAATTACTTAGGTTGAATATCCACCCAGGCAACGTACTGTTAAAGGTGTTATCAAAAAGATCTAAGACAACAAGGGATGTAAAACCAACTGTTGTTGGATTACTAGGTATCCGAGGTAAAAAATGTAACAACTCTCATCAAAAGTCATATCTATTAAATTAATTTGACCAATTGGAAACCCTAATTGAGACACCCAAGTGATTTTGCACAAACCCTAAAATTTTCAGAATTTTCAGAATCAGGATTAGGTCCCCTAAAACTCAGGGGGGGTTAAACCCTTGTTACGATTATCTAAATAACTCTTTGTCAGTAACGAATTTAAGAAATCCGTCAACTCAGCATGCCTACTCATACACGTGGCAACCCTATGGAAATAAGTAAGCCGTCGCGTAGCGCGACGACTATAGGTGTGACCAGTCGCGCTACGCGACTGGGTCAAAATTCCAGTATAAATAGAGGATGTTGGGACTTGAATCTGGGCACTGAAACGACGAAAAAATTCCAAATACACGCTGAGATATCGTAATTTTACTATCAAAACACACACGGATCACTAATCGATGCCGCAATCAGGGTAATAACTCGATCGCTATTACGATTCATTTTCCGATCGATCAATGTACTCAATGGATGTTTAAGTGCTGCCCACAGTAGGGTGATGCTTTGTCATTAGTCGTTAATTCGATGGATGTTTAAGCATAGCACTTTGTCATTCGTTGTGAGGGTTGATCTCGTGAGTTATCGTAAATGCTGTATTAAGTTACTAACTGAATTGTGTGCCTGTTATTAAATTTAGGTTAAAGGGCTAATCAGTAGGCTAGGCTCTGCTTCAATTAAATCTGCAATGTGAGTCATTCTCTTTTTATCAAATTACTTTCAAAAGCATGTTTATTTTCAAAGATTATAATTACAGTGATTAAGTTTATGTAATCACCAAGTTACAGCCGGTATGTGGGGTTTTGTATACATTACTTGATAACCGTCACTATTGGACAATGAGTTAGCCAATGAGTGATATGACCATAGTCACAGACACCATCGGGCAAAGAGGCTACCGATGGATGTTCGAGTGACAAATACTGTGGGTAGTTGGTTTGATATCTGGAAACATTGTAATCTCTCTTAATACTGTAAATTATAACAAAAGAGTCGTTTTCATAAATAGAATGATTCACTCAGTATTTTCCGCTGACAAAACCTTTTTCAAACATGTTTCAGGTGATCTGTTGTGATCCAGGAAAAGTGCCGAGAAGCACTACAAGCTTGAGGAAATGGCTCAGTATAAAATAAAGAAACATGTTTTGTAAAATAAAAGATTTCTTCGTGAAATCTCAAGATTGTAAATTACCGGGTTTTATCCCGAGTTGTGAAATAAAATAATCGGGAAAAAAATTTCAGTTTTAAAAGATCCTAAAGAAACTTCCGCTGTTAATTAAATACCACGGGATTTCTGTTCCGCGACTCCTGAAATGGGTCAAACCGGGTCGGGGGACGTGACAGAAAAAGGTGGTATCAGAGCCACTGATTTAAGCCAATTAAGTATTGAGAAAATACTTAATTTTTATTAATTTTTTTGATTATGTGTTTTATTATCTGATTAATTGTGTACAGTATGGGCAGATTTTTATATGCTAGAAACCTTATTTAGTAAATAAATAAGTAAACCTTAGTATGTTTCAATTTTCAGTTGTCTTGGTAGTTACCCAGTATGAAATAATATTTAAGGGTTTTCTATGAAATTTTGTTATAAATTTTAAATTAGTAACTATGTGCATTTTGCATAACAGCATGAGTGACTTGTCTGAAGCCCTTCAGAATTTCAATCTCTATCCGGTAAGAATAGAAGTTTCCAGAGATTTCAATAGGTATATACCAGACATAGAAGAACCTATAGAATTCAACGCTTCACCTCTCGAGAAACCCAATCCTAAGAAAATGGAAATTGGGGAAAGCTCTAGGCAAATTAAGGGGTTACCATCTCAGGAAGAGCTAGATCTGATATTGACAAACTATGATACTATTAAGCCGATTAATGAAAATGATTTTATTCATTCTCTTGAAACACAACTATCAATGAATTTAGAACCAGCTATGCCAAACTCTTCAATCCACTCACAAATAGACGAATGGTTGACTAATGAAATACAGTTACAAAACCATCCCTATAAGCTTTTTCCTCAGTGCAATCCAGAACCTTTACCAAATCCACCAATGAGTAACGAGAATGTGGCTGAACTCCGCCATTCCGGCAAAGAACTAATGGATGCTTGGAATAGGATCCAAGAGATTTTTGGGACAGATCTCCTGGAATTACGATAAGAAGGAACGCCGTTATTAGACAATCAACTGACAAAAGATAGAGGGTTTATGAAACTGTAGTGGTGTAATAGTAATAATTAAAATCAGTCTGTAAAATAATTACAAATAAAACTTTGTAAGATAATAGTGTGTATTGATGCATACTATTAAATATAAAGGGAAATTGAGAATCGATAGTTTTGGCTATATTGGTGTTATGAATTCTGTATAATTGTTTTGTGTAATTGTTATTTATTTGATACTAATAAATTATATATATATTATCAGATGGAAAACGCAAATAACGAACCAGTAAATGAGGTTAATCAATCTGAACGACAACCGGGGGATCAATATATGACTAGGCAGGATATAGAAAATATCGTTGCTCAAGGGATAGCCAATGCTATTCCAGCATTCGTTGCTGCTGTTAAAAATCCAATAGAACCGCAACAAATCGTTCCTAGCAAACGTATTTCTGAAGATAACTTCAATAATAGTGTAAACGGAGGCAATGATCATGTTAATCATGATAATGAACCAAGGCAAGCTCCGCTCCCTAAGAAAATAAAAGCTGCAACACCTGGTTGCACTTATAAAGAATTTCTTGCTTGTAAACCCACTGAGTTTGCAGGCAATGAAGGAGCAATTGCTGCACTGCGTTGGTTAGAGAAAACCGAGGCAGTAATTGCCATAAGTAAATGTGTTCAGGATGATCAGGTCATGTACGCGTCAAATCTTTTCAAAGAAGGGGCGCTAGAATGGTGGAACATGGTGCTACAGGCTAAAGGAAGAAATAGGGCTTATGCCATTAACTGGGAAGAACTTAAGAGTCTTGTAGAAAGAAAATTCTGTCCCGAATATGAAAAAGATCAAATGGCAAATAAGTTTTTAAACCATAGAATGATGGGTGTAGATTGTCGCGGTTATACTTCGACATTCTTTGAATATGCTAGGGTGGTACCAACACTGGCTTCGCCAGAACCGGTACTCATTTCTCGTTATATTTGGGGACTGATTAGTGAAATCCGTAACATCGTTAAAGCTGTGAGACCTCGTACTATTGACGATGCGGTGGAATTAGCCAATACCCTAACCAACGAACTGGTACGCACGCAAGATGAAAACAGGAAGAAGGAACTGGCTCAGAAAATTACGCAAGGATTTCAGGTAGGTAATAATAGCAACTTCAAGAAAAGAGGAACAGGGCAATCTTCAAATCCGCCGTTTTGCAGGAATTGCAGAAAGAAACATTTTGGAAGATGTAATGTAACCTGCAATTTTTGTAAAATGGTAGGACATCGTGAAGAGGAATGCAGAAAGAAAACAAGAGTCTGCTATAATTGCGGAGAAACATGACATTTTAAGCCAGAATGCCCTAAATTAATCAAACCAGCAGACAACAAAACCAAGACAGCCGACGGAACTGCTAAGAAGAATGTCCGAGCCTTTCAGTTAACTACTCAGGAAGCCGAGATGATTCCAGATGTGATAGCTGGTACGTTCCTAGTTCATAACGTATACGCAAAAGTATTATTTGACTCTGGTGCGAACCAAAGTTTTATCAATACTTCATTTTGCCAAGCTCTTAATATACCCTTAACCAACATTAGGCAGATTTTTACAGTCGAAACAGCTGATGGAAATTCAGTTAAAATAGATAAGGTTTTGCAAAATATAGAAATAGGACTTTCAGGTCATAAATTTGCTGCAAATCTGTTACCTATGAAATTAGCTGAATTCGATGTTGTGTTAGGAATGGATTGGTTAATAGCTAACCATGCTCGAATTCTTTGTGATAAGAATTCCATAGAAATTCAAACAACCACCGGAGAAGTCATTATGATTACAGGAGATAAACCACGTAAGCCCATGAAGTTCATATCAGTAATTAAAGTTGCTAGTTATGAACGAAAGCAAGGAATAGTATATATGATTTCGGTAATCATTAGTACTAAGGGAAAAGAACTTAAGGAGATTCCTGTAGTCTCGGAATACCCAGATATATTCCCAGAAGAGTTACCAGGGTTACCACCAGATAGGGAAGTAGAGTTTAGGATTCATCTAATTCCAGGAACTATACCGATAGCTAAGGCACCTTATCGGTTAGCACCCACATAAATGTTAGAACTTAAAAAGCAATTAGATGAATTACTAAGTAAAGGTTTCATACAACCTAGTTCATCCCCGTGGGGAGCACCTGTGTTGTTTGTTAAGAAAAAGGATGGTTCAATGAGAATGTGTATTGATTATAGAGAATTGAATAAAGTTACAATTAAGAATCGATACCCATTACCTAGGATTGATGATCTTTTCGATCAACTTCAAGGAGCTAGATATTTTTCTAAGATAGATTTACGCTCCGGATATCATCAATTGAAGGTACAAGAAGAAGACATACCTAAAACTGCTTTCAGAACTAGGTATGGTCATTACGAGTTTACAGTCATGCCCTTTGGGTTAACGAATGCACCTGCAGCATTCATGGACATGATGAATAGGATCTGTAAACCGTATTTGGATAAATTTGTAATTGTTTTTATAGACGATATACTTATTTATTCAAAAAGTCAGGATGAACATTGTCAGCACTTGCATGCACTCTTAACTTTGTTAAGAAAAGAAAAGCTTTACGCCAAATTCTCAAAGTGTAAATTTTGGTTGCAAGAAGTGCAATTCTTAGGACACATGGTGAATCACGAAGGTATTCATGTAGATCCTGCTAAGATAGAGGCAATTACCAATTGGAAGGTTCCACAAACTGCAATGGAAATTAGAAGTTTTATAGGTTTAGCTGGCTATTATAGACGGTTTATTAAGGATTTTTCCAAGATAGCCGTACCATTAACTAAGCTAACCTGTAAAGCCATTAAGTTTGAATGGGGACCTAAGCAAGAAGAAGCCTTTAGAATATTGAAGCAGAAATTAACAAATGCTCAAATCCTAGCTTTACCGGAAGGGACTGAAGATTTTGAAGTATATTGTGATGCTTCAAAACTAGGATTTGGATGTGTGTTAATGCAGCGCAAGAAGGTAATTGCGTATGCTTCAAGACAATTGAAAAAGCACGAAGAAAATTATACGACTCATGATTTAGAGTTAGGAGCTGTAATTTTTGCCCTTAAGATTTGGAGACATTATCTGTATGGAAGTAAATTTACTATCTATACAGATCATAAGAGTTTAAGATATATATTCGGGCAAAAAGAGTTAAACATGAGGCAAAGGAGATGGATGGAAATCTTAAGTGATTACGACTGTGATATTCAGTATCACGAAGGAAAGGCAAATGTAGTTGCAGATGCTTTAAGTCGTAAGTATCATGAGAACCAAAGACGAGTTCGTGCTCTCAGATTAAATCTACAATTAGATTTAATGGAACAACTAAAGAATTTTCAAGAAACAGCAATAGAGGATATTGCTGAAGAAATGAAAGGAAGAATAAAAGAATTAGAACAAGGATCTGATGGAATTTGGAGATTCCACCAAAGAAGAATTTGGGTACCAAAGCAGGGAGAATTAAGAAATAAAATTTTAGAAGAAGCTCATAAATCTAGGTATACCATACACTCTGGAAACAATAAAATGTACCAAGATTTAAGAAATAATTTCTGGTGGATAGGCATGAAGAAGGATATAGCTAGATATGTATCAAAGTGTCTTACTTGTTCACAAGTTAAGGCAGAACATCAGAAACCTTCAGGTCTACTACAACAATTAGAAATGCCAGTATGGAAATGGGAGCTTATAACAATGGATTTTGTTACTAAGTTACCCAAGACCAGAAAAGGTAATGATGCGATTTGGGTAATTGTGGATCGATTAACCAAATCTGCTCACTTTCTACCTATGAAAGAAACCCTTAGCATGGAAAGATTGGCAAAGTTGTATGTAGATGAAGTCGTATCTTTACATGGAGTTCCACTCTCCATTGTTTCGGATAGGGATAGTCGTTTCACTTCTCATTTCTGGAAAAGTTTCCAGCTAGCCATGGGAACTCGACTAAACCTAAGTACTGCATATCATCCTCAAACAGATGGACAAAGTGAAAGGACAATCCAAACTCTAGAAGACATGCTCCGAGCATGTGTAATAGATTTTGGTGGAAACTGGGATGATCATTTACCTTTAATTGAATTCTCCTATAACAATAGTTATCATTCAAGTATAGAAACTGCCCCATTTGAAGCACTGTATGGAAGAAAGTGCAGAACTCCAGTTTGTTGGGCAGAAATAGGAGAAAATCAATTATCAGGTCCTGAGATTGTGCAAGAGACGACTGATAAGATTACACAAATCAAGGAAAGGCTGAAAACGGCTCGAGATCGCCAGAAGAGTTATGCAGACAATAGATGCAAGCCATTAGAATTCCAAGTTGGAGACAGAGTAATGTTGAAAGTTTCTCCTTGGAAAGGAGTTGTTAGATTTGGTAAGAAAGGAAAGCTAAGTCCAAGGTACGTAGGACCATTTCCAGTAATCCAACGTATAGGACCAGTTGCTTATCGTTTACAACTACCTGAAGAGTTAGCTGGAGTACATGATGTATTTCATGTATCCAATCTCAAGAAATGTCTAGAAGACGAATCTTTGGTAGTACCTCTCCAAGATATAGAGGTAAACAAAAAGTTAAAATTTGTAGAGAAACCTCTTCAGATAGAAGACAGAAAAGTGAAGTTTCTCAAGCACAAACGACTAGTGTTAGTTAAAGTCAAGTGGGATTCAAAGAGAGGAGCTGAATACACTTAGGAACTGGAATTAGAAATGAAGAGAAAGTATCCTCAATTATTCCAGTAAATCTCGAGGACGAGATTTTTATTAAGGTAGGGAGAATGTAACAACTCTCATCAAAAGTCATATCTATTAAATTAATTTGACCAATAGGAAACCCTAATTGAGACACCCAAGTGATTTTGCACAAACCCTAAAATTTTCAGAATTTTCAGAATCAGGATTAGGGCCCCTAAAACTCAGGGGGGCTTAAACCCTAGTTACGATTATCTAAATAACTCTTTGTCAGTAACGAATTTAAGAAATCCGTCAACTCAGCATGCCTACTCATACACGTGGCAACCCTATGGAAATAAGTAAGCCGTCGCGTAGCGCGACGACTATAGGTGTGACCAGTCGCGCTACGCGACTGGGTCAAAATTCCAGTATAAATAGAGGATGTTGGGACTTGAATCTGGGCACTGAAACGACGAAAAAATTCCAAATACACGCTGAGATATCGTAATTTTACTATCAAAACACACACGGATCACTAATCGACGCCGCAATCAGGGTAATAACTCGATCGCTATTACGATTCATTTTCCGATCGATCAATGTACTCAATGGATGTTTAAGTGCTGCCCGCAGTAGGGTGATGCTTTGTCATTAGTCGTTAATTCGATGGATGTTTAAGCATAGCACTTTGTCATTCGTTGTGAGGGTTGATCTCGTGAGTTATCGTAAATGCTGTATTAAGTTACTAACTGAATTGTGTGCCTGTTATTAAATTTAGGTTAAAGGGCTAATCAGTAGGCTAGGCTCTGCTTCAATTAAATCTGCAATGTGAGTCATTCTCTTTTTATCAAATTACTTTCAAAAGCATGTTTATTTTCAAAGATTATAATTACAGTGATTAAGTTTATGTAATCACCAAGTTACAGCCGGTATGTGGGGTTTTGTATACATTACTTGATAACCGTCACTATTGGACAATGAGTTAGCCAATGAGTGATATGACCATAGTCACAGACACCATCGGGCAAAGAGGCTACTGATGGATGTTCGAGTGACAAATACTGTGGGTAGTTGGTTTGATATCTGGAAACATTGTAATCTCTCTTAATACTGTAAATTATAACAAAAGAGTCGTTTTCATAAATAGAATGATTCACTCAGTATTTTCTGCTGACAAAACCTTTTTCAAACATGTTTCAGGTGATCTGTTGTGATCCAGGAAAATTGCCGAGAAGCACTACAAGCTTGAGGAAGTGGCTCAGTATAAAATAAAGAAACATGTTTTGTAAAATAAAAGATTTCTTCGTGAAATCTCAAGATTGTAAATTACCGGGTTTTATCCCGGGTTGTGAAATAAAATAATCGGGAAAAAAATTTCAGTTTTAAAAGATCCTGAAGAAACTTCCGCTGTTAATTAAATACCACGGGATTTCTGTTCCGCGACTCCTGAAACGGGTCAAACCGGGTCGGGGGACGTGACAAAAAATACGAAGAAAAATGTATTTCTAGCAAAGAAGTGAGGTTGCTGATTGCTGGAAACCAATCTAAAGCTTCTGTGAGATAGATTTCGCTCATATCCAGGTGTCTCAACGCTATAAGATTCTTTACCCATGCTAAGCTTTTAGAATAAAGTGTGAAGGAAAATTCAATACCATGAAGATCTAAGACACACAATGTTGATATATTTCCAAGTTGGTGAGGAATTTCCCCACTGAAGTTTGAGTATGAGAGGTTAAGATATATAAGATTTTGGAAAGAACCGATGAATCCTGGAATCAAGCTGTTGCCAAAATCGTTGCAGCTCAAGTCGAGGTGTCTGAGTTGTAACAATTTGATCACTGAAGAACTTATAGTTCCTCCTAACATTTGTTTTGATGCTGTCGCGTACCACACCGGAAATTGATTAAAAAAAAGTTCATCATCACGTTCATCATCTATGAAATTCGAAAAAAGGCCAGGAATTCCATTGTCAGGTCCACGAAGGTGGATCTCGTGGACGTGACCGGTGATATTGTCGCAGACCACACCGGACCAACTGCAACAGTCTTTGCCTACCCAAGAAGATAGACGGTTTGCCTCGTCAGTGAGATTGCTCTTGAGATCAATAAGAGCCAATCGCTCAGTGGGTATATGTAACGCCTCGTATTTTCATATTTGTATTTTACTTTTCGAGGCGTTAATCATAATGGTAATACATTTTTTTATCACATTGTTAATGGTTAAACACAAGATTTTTATAAGAAACCGAAAAACTATACAAAGAAAAATTATTAGAAAAATTATTTTTCTAATAATTTTTACACAAAAGAATTTTTATTAATTTTTAGAAATTTTTTTTACATAGGTTCCTTTTATAAAAAGTGCTTGTTTTAATCCATATTATTAAAAAAAAAAAAAAAACTGCACGTGAATAGTACCCTGCAGGGTACTATTCCTTTAACAGCTAAAATTGACGAAAATGCAACATTTTTCTCCATCTTGCAGCCATTTGACCCATTTAAATCACCACCTACCACTTCCATCTATAAATACAAGATCTCTAGCCTTCATTACAATTGCCAAACACCTAAAAATCCTCCCATAACTCTCTCAAATTCGTAGCTGAAAGTGCTGGTTCGGACAGATTCACTACCTCTTACAAAAGTGAGCATAACTTGCTCATTTCTCAACCAAATCACTTGATTCTTTTTCCTACTTGCTTGTATAATCATCGGGTATGATTCCTTGACTTCTCTTGGGAGAAATCAGACCTGGAATTGCCCCGAAATTGTCCATAAACTTTATGTTTTGTTTTAAACTTTCTTAAACTCTTGCATACTTCAAACAAACTTGTGTTCTTATGCTTCTAGTCTATTGTATGATTAGTAAAGCCAAACCAAGGTTGTTTTACACTTAATAAGAGTGTCTAAACATTCTAAACTTTCTGTTTTAATAGAGTTTTTAACTCACAAGTGATGCCAAGTCTTGAACTTGAAGTTGGTGTGACTACTTGGTTAGCATAGGCTAACTTACATACAAGTCCACACATCACTTGATGTTTTGTTTAGTATAAATGTACCTTATTTCTTAAACATACTTATGGGGTTCCTAAGTGGAAGGTTCACCTCCCGCCTCTTACATAACTGTAACACCCTAAATTTAAACCCATGATATTTATAATAGTTTGTACCATTTCTAATAAAATTGATTACAAAACCTGTTTTACATGTCAAAGTTCATAATTTCCATCTAGCTTAATTGCTAATAACTTAGTTGAAAACATAGAAAAGATGTTCAACAATGTGATTACAACCCATATACAAGGACTACAAAAGTTTTAAAATATAGCGGAAGCTTCATTTATCGTGTTCGGTTCTTGACACTGCTTGACCACCGTCCGTAAGATCCATCTAGCCACCTAGGGTCAAAACCATTAGAACATTAGTTTTGACTTTGGGAAAATAAGATTAAACATATGTTACACATTAGTTTAAATAAAAAAATATAAAATTTCCTGTCTCCACCGTAAATTACGGTATTACCGTAATTTACGGTGACATCTGGGAATTTCTGGTTCCACCGTAAACCAGTAGGATCCCACCGTAACAGATTTGCAGGTCACCGTAAATTACGGTTCCACCGTAATTTACGGTGAGTCCTGCACAAAACTCCCTTGTTTCAAATGCAGTTTTGCTGATTCTTTTATGCATCAAAACAACTTGATTTCACATAATTTGTTAAGCGACTGGTCTAATTTCTCCATACCTGTATTTTACTTATGATAATACTCAACTATTCTCATGCGGGCATGTCTACGGAATTAACTTACAAACTAAATTACGAGGCTTTTTAGTTAGTCGTTTGTACTATTGTTATGCATCAAATCTAAACCTTAACTCTTATATTAAAAAAAACAAAGTTTCTTAATTTGCTTATGATGTTCGCTACACGGCTTACACATCATGTAATTCACGCATTATATAATAGTGTCTTGCTTCGTGCTTATTACCACAACTTGTTTGACCCGTTTGGGTGCTAAATTTACACACCAATAAGGATATGCAAGATTTCATGCTTTTCGCTTGTTTTGACCCGTTTACTTGTTTAAGAAACACAATCACTTTCGTGACACATTGTTCTATCATATTTATCATGCTTTTCACTATAACATAAGAACGATAGTTAACCTAAATGTAACGAAGCAATAGTTTCGTACCTTTAGAGCACGCCTTTCCCTCGTGAATTTCCTCCGGCTTGTCCGCTTGATGATCCGGACTCCTTGCCTAGAAATTTAGTTTTACAACTTGTTTAGAACTCTTTCCCATGACCATATTCATATCATAGTGAAACATGATCAAATCTGCGTTCTCATCAAATTTAACATCAAAAATCCTCACTTAGGCATTTCTACAAACACCTAACGGGTCAGATTTTCCTACCATCATTTCCAAGTTCATGACTTGCAATTTAAACCTCAAACTTCACTTTAATTAGTAACCTTGCACACATTTTAACATCAATATCACAGGAATTACCTCCTATGATGAAATTTATGCTAGAATTATCATTCAAATCCTAGTGTTCATCATCATCTTATAAAACCCATAACCTAGCTTCCATGGATTCATAGAATTCTCTGAATTTGGGCATGATTTCTCAAATAGTTAACTAGGTTGTACTTCTAAACACCTATTCAACTTCAATCTAACCAAGTAACAAACATGCAAGCATCTAATTTCAGATTTCCAAAATCATGAGAATTTCAAACAAGGATTTAACACGAATTTTTACATACCTTATGATCCTCTTGTGATGAGGATCGATAATCTAAACTCGGATTTCGTTTTGGATCAGAATTTCATCTTCAATTTAAGAGATTTGTGAGATTAGGGTTCTTGGGTTGGGGGTGTCGCCCCCCCTGCTTCTCTCTGATCGACCAACACCTCTAATTGAGGTGTTTGGTTTTTTTTTTTTTTTTTATTTGTTCTAATTAGTTAAGTTTCCAATTTAAACAACTATGGTCCCTCAACTTTGTTCAACATATAGTTTGGTAGCTTTTAATCAAGTTATAAGCTATTTCTAGACTAGTTTTAACTAACTAGGTTAAAACTCTTAGTTAGTAAACTCCCATTTATTTAGGCTTTATAATTCTGATATAATGTTTTATATTTTCGGGATGTTACAAGTCCATCCCCCTTAAAAGGGTTTCGTCCCCGAAACCAAAGTACGTACCAAATAACGTAGGGTGAAGACGTCGCATCTCCTCTTCGGACTCCCATGTAGTGTCCGAACCTTTCCTATGCTCCCATTTGACTTTGACTTGGTCAATTTGTTTATTTCGTAAACGTTTGACCTTTCTGTCTAAAATTTCAACCGGTCTCACCACATAATTTAGACTATTATCCACTTCGATATCGTCGTAATGGATATATGTCGTTTCGTCTGCTAGGCACTTTCTTAATTGCGATACATGAAACGTGCCATGGATCCCACTCAGCTCCTCCGGTAATTCAAGACGGTAAGCTACCTTGCCAACTCTTCCGATGATTTTAAATGGCCCGATAAACCTTGGGCTTAACTTCCCCTTCTTTCTAAATCTAATAACACCTTTCCATGGGGACACTTTTAGCATGACCATGTCACCGACTTGAAATTCAATTGGCCTTTTCCTTTTGTCAACATACGCCTTTTGCCTGTCTTGAGCCGCTTTCAGGTGTGCCCGAACTTTATCGATCTTTTCGTTCGTGGCTCGTACTATGTCTTGGTGGGCAAGTTCACGTGGACCCACTTCACCCCAACAAACCGGGGTTCGACACTTCCTACCGTAAAGCAGTTCGTATGGTGCCATTTTAATACTAGATTGGTAACTGTTGTTATACGAAAACTCGACCAACGGTAGGTGAACATCCCAACTGCCTCCAAAGTCGATTATACATGCCCGTAGCATGTCACCCAATATTTGTATCGTTCTTTCACTTTGTCCATCCGTTTGGGGATGGTACGCAGTGCTAATGTACAACTTGGTCCCCATTTGTTCTTGGAAATCACGCCAGAAATTCGAAGTAAACCGGGTATCCCTATCAGACACAATGGACACCGGCACTCCATGACGTGCTATGATTTCATTGGTATAGACTTCTGACATCTTTTCTGACGTATAAGTCTCACGAATCGGAATGAAGTGAGCACTTTTCGTCAATCTATCCACCACTACCCATATGGCATCAAAACCACGATTCGTCTTAGGCAGTTTGGTTAACAGGTCCATTGTAATATGTTCCCATTTCCAAACCGGAATTTCTAACGGTTGGAGTTTACCGTATGGTTTCTGGTGCTCCGCCTTGACTTGTAAACATGTCAAGCATTTTTCCACATATTTCGCCACATCCCTCTTCATTCCGGGCCACCAATAATTTTGTTTCAAATCATTGTACATCTTGGTCGCACCCGGATGAATCGAATAACGGGATTTATGAGCTTCATCAAGTAGAAGCGCCTTTACTCCACAGGTATGTGGGACCCATATCCTTCCGGATCGAGTCTTCAACCCATGATTCCCATCCGTCAAATCTTTCAATTGACCAATTATCCTTTCTCTCTTCCAATTCTCTTCTTTTACTGCTTCTAACTGCGCCTCTCGAATACGTTCAAGTATACCCGAGGTCACCACGAGTTGCATTGACCTCACTCGTATTGGGACATAGTCCGCTTTTCGACTTAGAGCGTCCGCTACCACGTTTGCCTTTCCGGGGTGATAATGTATCTCACAGTCGTAGTCCTTCACCGTCTCTAGCCATCGCCTTTGCCGCATATTCAACTCCTTCTGATCGAAGAAGTATTTCAAACTTTTGTGATCGGTGAATATGGTGCACTTTACCCCATACAAGTAATGTCTCCATATTTTTAATGCAAACACTACCGCTGCCAATTCGAGATCGTGCGTGGGGTATTTCTTCTCGTGCATCTTTAATTGTCTCGAAGCATAGGCTATTACCTTGCCCCGTTGCATCAACACGCAACCGAGCCCCGATAACGAAGCATCCGAATAGACCACCATGTCTTCAACTCCGTCCGGCAATGTCAGTACCGGAGCTTGAGTTAGTCTTTCTTTTAGCGTCCGAAACGCTTTTTCTTGATCGACTCCCCAAACAAACTTTGCTTTCTTTTGGGTTAGCTTTGTTAGCGGCGATGCAATCTTGGAGAAATCTTGAATGAATCTCCTATAATATCCAGCAAGCCCCAAAAAGCTTCTAATTTCAGAAGGGTTCTTCGGGGGATTCCATTTTGACACCGCCTCTATCTTTGACGGATCCACCAAAACTCCATCGGCACTTATGACATGACCGAGAAATTGTACCTCTCGTAACCAAAAGGCACATTTAGAAAATTTTGCATAAAGCTTCTCTCGTCTAAGTGTCTCTAACACTTCTTGCAAGTGGTGTGCGTGTTCAGCTTCGCTTTTCGAATACACCAAGATATCATCGATAAACACGATGACCGACTTATCCAACATTGGCTTGCAAACCCGGTTCATGAGGTCCATGAATGCCGCGGGCGCATTTGTCAGCCCAAATGACATCACGAGAAATTCGTAATGTCCGTATCTTGTGCGAAAAGCCGTCTTCGGCACATCTTCTTCCTTGACCTTTAGTTGGTGATACCCCGACCTAAGGTCAATTTTTGAAAACCAACTCGCGCCTTGTAGTTGATCAAATAAGTCATCTATCCTCGGGAGCGGGTATCGGTTCTTTATCGTGAGTTTGTTTAACTCCCGATAATCGATACACATGCGCATGCTCCCGTCCTTCTTTCTCACAAACAACACCGGTGCGCCCCAAGGAGACACACTCGGCCTTATGAATCCCTTGTCAAGCAAATCTTGAATTTGGGACATCAGCTCTTGTAATTCCGACGGTGCAAGTCGGTACGGGGCTTTTGCTACAGGTTTCGCGCCCGGAATTAATTCAATCCCGAACTCTACTTCCCGTTCAGGCGGTATCCCCGGTAAATCTTCCGGAAAAACATCTTCATAGTCTCGTACTACCGGTACATCTCCAATCTTTCGTGATTCTTTCTCGGCCTCATTTGCGTAAATTATGAATGCCTTGCATCCTCGCTTCATGAGCTTGTGAGCTTTCAACATCGAACATACTATGGGGTTGCCTCGTTTTTCGCCATAAATGGTGACGTGTTTTCCGCTCGGAGATGTTAGTTTTATCTCTTTGCGAAAACACACGACCTTTGCATGGTATTGAGATAGCCAATCCATTCCCACGACTACTTGAAATTCTCCCATCGACATCGGGATTAGATTTATCAAGTATTCTTCATCATCGATGCCCAGTTTACAATTTTCACATACATCACAAACAATAAAGCTTTTGTTATTACCTATCTCTACTTCTAAAGGCACAGGTAATTTTGTTAGAATAAATGAAGGATGTCGAATAAACCCATATGAAACAAAGGATTTATTCGCACCCGTATCAAATAACACGTGCGCGGGAATTGAATTTACAGCAAATATACCTGAGACCACGTCAGGTTCAACCTTCGCTTCTGCAGCAGTTAGTTGGAAAGATCTTGCCTTTGCTTTCGGAGCTTCACCTTTCGGTTCTTGCCCATCCTTCTTTCCAACCAGTTCCGGGCACTCCGACTTCTTGTGACCCGTTCGATAACAGTTGTAACAAACCGTCACTTTCTCCGGGCATGACATAGCCATATGTCCCTTTTTCTTGCATATGGGACATGGCTTATCTTTGTAACGACATTCGCCCTTATGATTCTTCCCACAAATTTTGCAACCTGATGTACTACCTCTAGCGTCGGATTTCTTTGCGGATTCACTCGTTCTTGCTTTCTTGGCAGGGCTTGGATTCACATCTTGTGCCCTTCGTTCGCCCCGTTCTATACTCTTCTTCAATTCAATCTCCCTTTCCCGAGCAGCGTTAACAATCTCGGTAAGGGTCTCGTACTTTGAAGGGGTTATGAACTCTCTATATTCCGCACTTAGCATATTATGATAATAATAGACCTTTTGCTCTTCGTTCGTTATCAAATCATCACAGAACTTCATCTTGTCCATAAACATTCCCGTGATCTTGTCTATGGATTCACCTTTGTGTCTGAGTTGCATGAACTCTTCCTTGATCTTGTTTATGACCGCTTTGGGGCTATGGTGTTTAAGAAACGGCGTCTTAAACTCCTCCCAAGACATGGCCTTAGCCGCTTCACTTCCAATCTCCTTCTTTTTGTTGTCCCACCAATCTTTCGCTTGATTCCTTAGTTGACCCGTACCAAAGGCTACGTAGTCTTCTTCGTCACAATGGGTTCTCTCGAATACCCCTTCGATGTCACTTAGCCATCGTTGGCACACTATTGGGTCAACCTCCCCATTGTATACTGGTGGTTTACAAGCCATGAATTCCTTGTATGAACAAGGCTTTCGTCCTCCACGCTTTTCCTTTACTACATTTGAATCATCTTCCAGTTTCTTGATTCTATCTTCTACTATTGATAAAACCGTGTCTTGGATTTTATCAATAAAGTCCGACAAACTGTTTTCGATCGCCTTTCCAACCTCTTCGGCAATCACTTCCCTCACTTGTTCGGTGACTCTTGGCACCGCATTATCATTGTCTCCATCAGCCATCTCGATTTCTGAAATGTTTACATAGATTGTTAAACATTCTATTTATAACACATGCTTTACTTGTTTTGATTTAATCAAGTTCGTAACTTGATTTAATCATTCTTGTTTTAACTCAATCAAGTTCGTAACTTGATTTAATAATTCTTGTTTCTATCCAATCAAGTCCATAACTTGATTTGATCATTCATGTTTCTATTTAATCAAGTCCATAACTTGATTTGATCATTCATGTTTCTATTTAATCAAGTCCATAACTTGATTTGATCATTCATGTTTCTATTTAATCAAGTCCATAACTTGATTTGATCATTCATGTTTCTATTTAATCAAGTCCATAACTTGATTTGATAGTTCATGTTTCATGCATTTCTTGCTTTTTGAGTGAGCTTACACACTCTTTTCATGCATATTGTCCATTTCTCATTTTATACATAGTACATAATTTATTAACAAAACAAGTTAATTCTTACCGGACGATCGATCAAGCTTGAACCGAACACTTATTGACAACCTTGAGCTCTGATTACCAACTTGTAACACCCTAAATTTAAACCCATGATATTTATAATAGTTTGTACCATTTCTAATAAATTGATTACAAAACCTGTTTTACATGTCAAAGTTCATAATTTCCATCTAGCTTAATTGCTAATAACTTAGTTGAAAACATAGAAAAGATGTTCAACAATGTGATTACAACCCATATACAAGGACTACAAAAGTTTTAAAATATAGCGGAAGCTTCATTTATCGTGTTCGGTTCTTGACACTGCTTGACCACCGTCCGTAAGATCCATCTAGCCACCTAGGGTCAAAACCATTATAACATTAGTTTTGACTTTGGGAAAATAAGATTAAACATATGTTACACATTAGTTTAAATAAAAAAAATATAAAATTTCCTGTCTCCACCGTAAATTACGGTATTACCGTAATTTACGGTGACATCTGGGAATTTCTGGTTCCACCGTAAACCAGTAGGATCCCACCGTAACAGATTTGCAGGTCACCGTAAATTACGGTTCCACCGTAATTTACGGTGAGTCCTGCACAAAACTCCCTTGTTTCAAATGCAGTTTTGCTGATTCTTTTATGCATCAAAACAACTTGATTTCACATAATTTGTTAAGCGACTGGTCTAATTTCTCCATACCTGTATTTTACTTATGATAATACTCAACTATTCTCATGCGGGCATGTCTACGGAATTAACTTACAAACTAAATTACGAGGCTTTTTAGTTAGTCGTTTGTACTATTGTTATGCATCAAATCTAAACCTTAACTCTTATATTAAAAAAACAAAGTTTCTTAATTTGCTTATGATGTTCGCTACACGGCTTACACATCATGTAATTCACGCATTATATAATAGTGTCTTGCTTCGTGCTTATTACCACAACTTGTTTGACCCGTTTGGGTGCTAAATTTACACACCAATAAGGATATGCAAGATTTCATGCTTTTCGCTTGTTTTGACCCGTTTACTTGTTTAAGAAACACAATCACTTTCGTGACACATTGTTCTATCATATTTATCATGCTTTTCACTATAACATAAGAACGATAGTTAACCTAAATGTAACGAAGCAATAGTTTCGTACCTTTAGAGCACGCCTTTCCCTCGTGAATTTCCTCCGGCTTGTCCGCTTGATGATCCGGACTCCTTGCCTAGAAATTTAGTTTTACAACTTGTTTAGAACTCTTTCCCATGACCATATTCATATCATAGTGAAACATGATCAAATCTGCGTTCTCATCAAATTTAACATCAAAAATCCTCACTTAGGCATTTCTACAAACACCTAACGGGTCAGATTTTCCTACCATCATTTCCAAGTTCATGACTTGCAATTTAAACCTCAAACTTCACTTTAATTAGTAACCTTGCACACATTTTAACATCAATATCACAGGAATTACCTCCTATGATGAAATTTATGCTAGAATTATCATTCAAATCCTAGTGTTCATCATCATCTTATAAAACCCATAACCTAGCTTCCATGGATTCATAGAATTCTCTGAATTTGGGCATGATTTCTCAAATAGTTAACTAGGTTGTACTTCTAAACACCTATTCAACTTCAATCTAACCAAGTAACAAACATGCAAGCATCTAATTTCAGATTTCCAAAATCATGAGAATTTCAAACAAGGATTTAACACGAATTTTTACATACCTTATGATCCTCTTGTGATGAGGATCGATAATCTAAACTCGGATTTCGTTTTGGATCAGAATTTCATCTTCAATTTAAGAGATTTGTGAGATTAGGGTTCTTGGGTTGGGAGTGTCGCCCCCCCCTGCTTCTCTCTGATCGACCAACACCTCTAATTGAGGTGTTTGGTTTATTTTTTTTTTTATTTGTTCTAATTAGTTAAGTTTCCAATTTAAACAACTATGGTCCCTCAACTTTGTTCAACATATAGTTTGGTAGCTTTTAATCAAGTTATAAGCTATTTCTAGACTAGTTTTAACTAACTAGGTTAAAACTCTTAGTTAGTAAACTCCCATTTATTTAGGCTTTATAATTCTGATATAATGTTTTATATTTTCGGGATGTTACAATAACCTATATATATTAACATAATAATCGAGGTAACCAAGTGGAAGGTTTAACCTCCCGCCTCCTACATAACTCATATGGCACCAAGAGGTAAACAAGTGGAAGGTTTGACCTCCCACCTCCTACGTGGCTAACTATATTATTAATATGTATATATTATTATTATGTATATAGTATAATTATGTATATATTATAAACCGAACCCTTGATAGTGATTATATAAATCTACTACCAAGTTAATAAGTTTCTCACTAAGTGTGTAGTTCCTTGTCACGATTCTAATAGGTTTTGAACCTATGAAATCACATATAATCCTTAAGGATTACCATAGTGTCAAGACAAGTGCTAATACCATAGTGAATATTTTCCTAATACATACTTTGTCATTCTGTGAATCTAAGTCCGAATATCGACTCTAAACATACTTGAACCTTAGCCCCTACACATTCAACCGTCTAAACTCGTCTACTTCCTCACATTGGATAATCGGAAAGTATATGCAATATGGTGAGTATACTCGAACCCATTTTACTTTTAAACACTTTGGGTGCAACATGTATTCTATATCAAAGCACTTGACACTTGAAACTTATTTGAAACATACTCTATTCATTTAAACATGAAACATGAAACTTGTGATACTTATCTTGTGCTATGTGAACGTTTAATCCCTGTGAGGAGTCCGCTCTAACAATTGGTAGTACTATGCATATGCTATAGGATTCGTGCACCTCCCCCATTTGTATTCGAGGGGTATTGTTAGGGTATCATTTGAAACTCCCGTTAAAACTTTGGGAGAGACACTTTAACGCATGTGGAAAACTTGGGCTATCACTTGGACTGCGTAAACTAGCATGGCTGAAACTATTTTTATAATGTTTATGTTGGATATGAGTTTTTATTCTATTATGCTATGTAAACAAACTTGTATACTCGCCAACTTTTTGTTGATTTTATTTTAATACATGTTGCAGGTTGATAGACAAGATTATGAAGGAATCAAGTTAGGATGGACTAGATACACACCTTTAATTTATTTATCTTTTGATGTTATGTTGAAATTTGAACAATGTTGTTATTTCTATTTTAAATGTTATATGACAATTTAGCACTTGCAATGAAATTTGAATTTAATTAAATATTGTCACATAGTGTTATGAAGTCTCGAGCAATCTATACACACTTCGTCTCATCCCGATGTTTCCGCCATCGGTTGGGGTGTGACAGTATACATGGTACACGATCTGAGTTTTTATTACAAAAACAGATGCTGCAAAGTGACGAAACCAAGAGAAACAACAGGTAAGATGAGGAAAAAGATAAAGGAAGAAATGTGAGAGTCTTCATTGTAGTGATGAAGAATGCAGAGAGGTTCACTTTCGTTTACTCTTTCATAATTCTTACCTTTCATTTATTTGAGTTATTTTGATGTTTTATGTGATTTTTTCAAGAGAAATAGAGTTATATAAATGTTAAAATGGTTTGAAATTTTATGTGTTTTGATTTTTTTTTTGGGTTGTTCTAGTCTTTAGTCGGATGATTATGTTGTTTATATGATTTTTGGTTGGTAAACAACAATTACTAGGGCTTGAAATTCAAAATTTTAAATTGAAAATTAAGAAATATGGGCTATGGTCGAACACTTGAAGATCCTTGTTTGTTTTGTATGTGATAGGATTAGGAAGGAACCATGAGTAGGGAAGTTATGCTGCGATTTCTCAAGAGGAATGGTGTTGAATCACTTTTTTTCGCCGGATTATTCTAATCAAAGACCAAGGTATGTTCTAGATAAGTTTTTGGGTAAATTACTTTTTGAGTCCCTGTGTTTTAGTGGTTTTAACTAGTTGAGTCCAAAAGCAAAAAGTTTAACGACCTGAGTCCCTATAAGCATTTTCATTAACCATTTGAGTCCTTTTGGGTCCAAATTTTAACCTTTTGAGTCCAAATTTTTGGACTCAAATCGTTATAAAATGAACAAAATTGGACTCAAAACGTTATAAAATAAATGGCTAGGGACTCAGGGCGTTAAAATTTTTGATTTTGGACTCAAGTGGTTAAAACCACTAAAACACAGGGACTCAAAAAGTAATTTACTCTAAGTTTTTTTTGTTCTTTTATTTAGTGATTAAGAGAAATAGAAGTAGGGAGGGTTTGAACTTTGATGTTTTTTTTTGTTACTTCACTTACGATGATTTTTATGTTGTTTACTTGAAACTTTGTTTGTTAATGTGATAGGAAGTTGGGAACTAGGGTTTGATTGTTTAAAAATTGAAATTGACCCGACCCGCTCCGACCCGCTATGAACTGAATTTTTATTTATATAGCTAGGGGTCAAAAATCTTTAAAAAATTTCCGCGCCCCAGGAAAAAAATCCTGTGTCCGCCACTGAATTTTATAGTATTATATTTCTTCATATTAATAGAAGTAACTTGATAAAAATGTACACATTTTCCTGAATTCTTTAGGAAGAGGTCCGCAAGTTGCGGGCATGCACACACTATCGCGCATGCTCATATAGGTCTCAGATTAAAATACAAGTATGAGATTCTCATGTATATTAACTTGTTATCTATAAATAAGTTTAAGGTTTTTTTCACCCACCTATGATGTAAAAGGATTCCCACCCGATTCTTGAAACTGTTTTCGTTTCAAACAAATCACTTTTAGCAAACATATCTCATTCATGTTTGCTTTATTTGAAACACTTATTGTCTGGTCGAAACTCAATTTAAGGAGACCCAAACCCATTAACCAATAAATATCTAAAAATAGTTAAAAATAGTACTTGTTAGCACACGAAACACGCCATCATGTTCATATAAACCCATATTTAAACCACACACAAGCAAACATACACACGAACACAAAAATTCAGTTTAAAACACAAAATTGAGGCCTGGAAACAAAGTTTATATATGGTTAGATGTGTGTTTGTGCATGTATGTATATTCTCAAAACTTCATGGCATGGTTTTAAAAAACGCTTGAGGTGTGCGCCTCAAGGCGCGCCTCGAGGCGAAACGGCCAAAAAACGAGTCTGAGGCGCACCTCATGGGGTTTTTTCTGCATATGCGCCTCAGAGGGGCTGAGGCGCTAAGAAAGCCTAATCTGGATCAGATTTTTCAAGTTTCCTATAGAATCTGGTATAAATTTCTAACATCTGCAACAGTGACAAACTTCCTATAGAATCTGGTATGGTCCCTGTTAAGTTATTGACACCAAGCCTAATCTGGATCAGATTTTTCAAGTTTCCTAGTCTTTCTGGCAGTTGACCAAACAGATGATTATCACGAAGAGATAATAACTCAAGTTTAGGCAACTCACATTCACAAAATCTATCAAGAAGCTCCGACACATTACCATAAAATTTGTTGTATTGCAAGTTAAGGGTAGTGATGCTGCAAAGATTACCTAATGATCTGGGTATCTCCTCAACAATCTCATTGTCCGATAAATCAACGTGTTCAATCAAAGACAGGTTCTGTAGGCTGCCTAGAATCGGTGAAGAAATACCACAAGCACCAACATCAAGCAGACGGAGACTACTTAATCTAGACAATCCATTTAATATTGATGGAGTATTCACAAAAGGGTTACTAGGAACACGGAGAGTCCTTAATAAAGGCATGCTATGGAAACCACCATTATTTACTGGATTTGCACTAAATAAGCCATTAAAAAGATCTAATGAAACCAAATTACTTAGGTTGAATATCCACCCAGCCAACGTACTGTTAAAAGTGTTACCAAAAAGATCTAAGACAACAAGGGATGTAAAACCAACTGTTGTTGGATTACTAGGTATCCGAGGTAAAAAACACGAAGAAAAATGTATTTCTAGCAAAGAAGTGAGGTTGCTGATTGCTGGAAACCAATCTAAAGCTTCTGCGAGATAGATTTCGCTCATATCCAGGTGTCTCAACGCTATAAGATTCTTTACCCATGCTAAGCTTTTAGAATAAAATGTGAAGGAAAATTCAATACCATGAAGATCTAAGACACACAATGTTGATATATTTCCAAGTTGGTGAGGAATTTCCCCACTGAAGTTTGAGTATGAGAGGTTAAGATATATAAGATTTTGGAAAGAACCGATGAATCCTGGAATCAAGCTGTTGCCAAAATTGTTGCAGCTCAAGTCGAGGTGTCTGAGTTGTAACAATTTGATCACTGAAGAACTTATAGTTCCTCCTAACATTTGTTTTGATGCTGTCGCGTACCACACCGGAAATTCAGTAAAAAAAAATTCATCATCTGTGAGATTGTTCTGATATATCGAAAAAAGGCCAGGAATTCCATTGTCAGGTCCACGAAGGTGGATCTCGTGGACGTGACCGGTGATATTGTCGCAGACCACACCGGACCAACTGCAACAGTCTTTGCCTACCCAAGAAGATAGACGGTTTGCCTCGTCAGTGAGATTGCTCTTGAGATCAATAAGAGCCAATCGCTCAGTGGGTATACATGGTACACGATCTGAGTTTTTATTACAAAAACAGATGCTGCAAAGTGACAAAACCAAGAGAAACAACAGGTAAGATGAGGAAAAAGATGAAGGAAGAAATGTGAGAGTCTTCATTGTAGTGATGAAGAATGCAGAGAGGTTCACTTTCGTTTACTCTTTCATAATGGTTGAAGATATGAGATATATGTGGTCCCTTTTTTTCCAAACCTTTCATCAAACTTTAATTTTTATTTTATTAGTTAATTACACACATGGACCGGCCCTGTGATTAATAGTAAGTTTCGTCTTTCGGTAATAACTTTTTTTTAACAGGTTGAGGTTATGTGGTTTCATTTTTGTAACATATAGGGGTATTAAGGCCAACGGAGGTTAAATATTCTGTTAAGTTGTGCCTAAATGACCAAAATGCCCTTTAATAACTAGAGGTACTATTTTTATAATTAACTATATTTCATTACAAGGTTCATTTTTGCCATTTACAAACGTAAAAATTAAAATTTAAAATTATAAAAACAAGCCATCTCCATCACCAATCAGGCAATCACATAAACTCTTTCAGATCACTCACATAAACTTGATTACGCTTTGTATCCAAGAATTGATCCAAACGACCCTGTTCCTCCTCCGGCCACCGTTTCCGGTGAAAGCTGGACATTCGTCCCCGTCGGTTCACAATCGGAAGCGCCATTGCCGCTGCCTGCTGCTGGACAACTGGTGTATAAGTTTTTGTTAGGGCTTTGGATGCTCCGCAAGTTTCAGGCGGTGGTGCGTCGACGATGCCTAGTAAACATAGTCTACCACAAGGGAATGACAAGAAACTGTAAAGAAAAATACCCACCAAACTCTTAAAACAAAGGGGTATTTTCTAAATATGAAACAAAAATGTTTGGTGAAGAGCATTTTTGTTCTTTTGGATGAAATAAGCAAATATGAAACCCTAGGGACGATTATGGTATTATACTCTTACAATTTTGTTTTATATTTTTGTATTACCTGTTTTCCTTTTATATAAAACAAGTAATAAATAAAATATGAAACAAAAATTAAGAGTAAAATGTCAAAATCGGCCCCGAGTTTTGGTTATATATGCTTGTTCCATTCAAAAGTACGAAAATGCCCTTCACCTTAACAGAAAAAATAAACCGAGTTAGTGATTTGGATAAAAATGGTAATAAAATGCAAACCTGGAGGACTCAAATGCACACAAAAACAAATCATTTTGGATGGAAAAAGCAAATATGACTAGACCTCAGGGAATGATTTTAGCATTTTACTATTTTACAATAACACACGTCTTAATAGCTTGACAATGTATGTATATAATACCATCATAAATCATAAAATTGTTGAAGTTTTGTTTTATTTTCATGTGTTTTCATTTCATTAAATTATAGTAGGTACAAATATGATTTGACAATTGATGAAGCTGCTGAATTGGCTAGAAGAGCCATTTATCATGCAACCTTTCGTGATGGGGCTAGTGTCGGTGTTGCTATGGGTATACCCTTTTTTTCCGGTGTCAAGTTATCTGTACTAGATGTGGTTAAATGCACGAGTTGATTACTTGGTTAATGGGTTAAAATCTCTTAAACTTCTTTTATACATAACTAGGTTAGAACCCCGTGTAATACACGGGTTGAATTAATGTAATTTTATATACCAAATAATAAAAATATATATCTTTAAAAACCTCGTTTATTACACAGGTTGAATAAATGTATTTTTATATACCAAATAATAAAACAGTATATCTTTAAAAATCTCGTTTATTACATGAGTTGAATAAATTTAATTATATATATTAAATAATAAAAAGTTATATCTTTAAGAACCCCGTGTATTGTACGGGTTGATTAAATTTAATTTTAAATATTAAATAATGGAAAAAGTTACATTTTTAAGAACCTCATGTATTGTATGGGTTGAGCACATGTAATTTTATATACCAATCAATAAGAAGTTATATCTTGCTATATCTTTATAAACCATGCGTATTATACGGATTGAATAAATCTAATTTTATATACCACATAATAAAGAAAGTTATATTTTTATTCTTAAAAACCCAGTGTATTACACGAGTTGCATAAATGTAATTTTGTATAGTAAATAATAAAAATATTATATCTTTAAAAAACCTCGTTTATTACACGAGTTGAACGAATCTAATAAAAAATTATATCTTTAAAAAAACTAACGAATATACTCGATATACGATGGATGGAATGATTGCGTTGATGGTTCTTATAAATGTCACGTAAACATAGTGAATACCGTATTTGAGTTGAGAGTTGAATACGAAAATAAAAGTATAGTTACAATAAACATTGATTAATGTTTTTGTTTACCTCTTATAAACATTTTTTAAATAGATTCTACCCTTTACTACTTTAGTTTAATAAAATACATAAATCATTTAAATTATATTAAATTATATTTAGTATACGTCTTTTGTTAATTTCAGGATAAATAGTTTTGAAATCTAATAAATATTTCAAAATATTATATTATCTCCTATACGAATTGTTTAAATTTATATTAAATTTAATTTTATAATTATCTTATAATTATCTTTTAATTAATACTAATTATCTATAATTAAGTAGGATAAAGAGAAAAAAAACTAAAAAATAGATGGCTCCAATGAATGACACGTGTCCTCTCATTGGTTTCTTTTATTATATAGTACTAGCGGTAAGACCCGTGTGCAAACACGGGTCGTTTCTTAGAAAACCATGCATAACAAATATAAGTAATGAATATGGTTATATTTATATAGACTTATAAATAAATAAGTCAGTCGGTAAATACTTAAAGTTTAGAGTATAAAAAATACAAAAATACACAACTTATTAATCTTTTGTAAACGAAATAACATTTGCATTCAAGCATGTTCCTTCAACCTCCACAACAAATACATTTAACCCAACAGTGGTTTCAAACATTTGTTTTCATCCAACAGATGTATCAACTACTGTTTTATTTTCAAACATCTGTTCACAACAACAGAGCTTTCATCATTTAAACTCTCAAACCTAAATATTCATTTAATTAATTTAAATAACAAACATCGTTAATAATTTTAACACAATTAATTATATAAAATATAAAAGTGTCAAACAGATGTAACTATATAATAAACAAACTTTAAAACAGCACACAACATTCAATAAAATACAACTTTAACTTCAACCTTAAATACTTAAAGTTTAGAGTATAAAAAATACAAAAATATACAATTTATTAATCTTTTGTAAACAAAATAACATTTGCATTCAAGCATGTTCCTTCTCTAAAAAAACAATATTTTAACCCAACAGTCGTTTCAATCCCCTTCAACCTCCACAAAACACTATTTTAACCCAACAGTGGTTTTAAACCACCGTTTTAACCAAACAACGGTTTTAACCACAGTTTTCTCCACAACACTCTACTTTATCCCAACAGTAGTTCCAAACATCTGTTTTCATCCATCTGTTGACCAAAGTCAACAGATGTATCAACCACTGTTTTATTTTCAAACATCTGTTCACAATAACAGAGCTTTGATAATTTAAACAGACCTTTGCCAATACTACAAGCATCCATCTGTTGACCAAAGTCAACAGATGTATTAACCACTGTTTTATTTTCAAATGTCTGATCACAATAACAAAGCTTTGATCATTTAAACAGACCTTTGCTAATATTACAAGCTTTTACACTCTCAAACCTAAATATTCATTTAGTTAATTTAAATAACAAACATGGTTAATAATTTTAACACAACTAATTATATAAAAACTACAAGTGTAAAACAGAGGTAACTATATAATAAACAAAGTTCAAAACAGCAAACAGCATTCAATAGAATACAACATACTAATTCCTAATCAACGGGCGAAACAGCATACAAAGTTCATCCATCTGTTGACCAAAGTCAACAGATGTATCAACTACTGTTTTATTTTCAAACATCTGTTCACAATAACAGAGCTTTGATCATTTAAACAGACCTTTGCCAATATTACAAGCTTTTACACTCTCAAACATAAATATTCATTTAGTTAATTTAAATAACAAACATGGTTAATAATTTTAACACAACTAATTATATAAAAACTACAAGTGTCAAACAGAGGTAACTATATAATAAACAAATTTTAAAACAGCAAACAACATTCAGTAAAATACAGCATGCTAATTCCTAATCAATGGGCGAAATAGTAGTCTCAATAAGTAAAGCTCCTTTCGGACCATTGTAGTTGTCAACATGTTGGAGGTATTTCAAAAGTTCGTTGCTCAGATCAACTTCAACCATATCCCCCCAGATGCTTGTTATCAGCTACTTGTTGTTTTCAATTATATTAGTCCTTCGGCGCCTATCTACATAATCAACTACACGAGGATTATTGAAAGCAAACACCTTCATCCAGCCTTCTTCTTCATATCTGAGCAAATCAATAGTTAGCTCAGCAGACTTTCCAATAACAATCAAATGCAGCCTCTTTGCGATGGTCAAAAAATGCCCTTGGCAAGGATTGACTACAATACTCTTTGGAAAACGAAGCATTCTGAAAGTCTCACTCAGTACATCAAAAGCAACGATGTTCCTCTCACCTAGTGGATACCAATAATTTGAAACAATAAAATATATGATTTTATCAGCATAAACTCCTGTAGACCATGAATAACCACTTGAACCATAATTATTTACGCTACCGAAATTTATTGTTCTCCATGACTCACGACGTCGTGAGTAAACACGAGCAGTAGCTACATTACGGTAACATCTGATGTTCAGCACTTTCAGATCATTGAATTGATCAAAATAAATTCCACCAGTATCATAGTTTCGATCATGGTTGTAATTTAAGTAGTCATCACATAAAACCTTATAGCGCCTGGTAGTTGGATTCCAAAGAATCAGCTCACAACAAATGCCTTCATTGCAAACTAACAACAATCCATTAAATGACGATAGAATACGTAAGAAGCTAGGGTGGACGTTGTTAGGAAAACTTAAGGTTTTGCTTCTAACAACATCCAAATTACCAGCAACTACGTCGTTAACGACAATTGACGTGTCTTTAAAGGAGAGTAGTTTCTTTTGTAGTGAATCTCCACTTAGGAGAGCATGCATCATCTGAAATCCATGACTTGACAGTTCCCTATAAAAATTCTTGGAAAGACATTTCAAACGACCAATATCTTCTGCAGAGAGCCTTGTGAAAATTTCATCAATAATCACTTGAAACCCAATGTTTTTCATTTTGCAGTGAACCAATGCGTCTTTGAAAATAAAAGAAATTGTAATGATATTGATAAACAAAAAACTTTTGAAGATGATTAAGTAGATGGATGAAAACGGTAATGATGAAAACCTCCGCCCAATGTATTTTATATACCCAATGAAGGCGGTTATGACTAAATACATTGTCAGACGAAAGAATATGATGCGACACTCGTTAGACTTTTAATGCATTTCCGTGGGAAAAGTATAAAATTAAACACGTTATTGTAATTACAATTAACCTCTTCATTTACCATAAGACGCCTTTACCATAAGACAGAACTGAGTGAGTGACGTGCATTAATTGCAAAGTACATATCCCCAGGCATTAATTGCAAAGTACATATCCCCAGGCATTAATTGCAAAGTACATAAAGCAGTGGTTTGAAATTAAATGTATTTTAACTCAGATAAAAAATCGCTTCATTTGCAATCATCATTTAGTCATAACTCAGATAAAAAATCTATTCATTTAAAGACCAGTAATACTATACATACATATTAAACAAATGCTTCTGCAACTCCAGCAGACAAAGATATTGCGAACATCTGTTAGCCAACAACAGATATTGCCAACAGTAGCAAGTCAAACAGCCGTTAGATTAGCAGAAGATCACCACTAAAGAAATGTTCTCTTTGGGCAGACTTTACCTTTGACAGAGAGTTAAAGTAACAGATGCATCAGTATTTACAATTGAGAGGAAGAAATTCTTCGAAAAGCTCTATTAGGCAACAACAGATGTTGGCAACAGTAGCAAGTCAAACAGCCGTTAGATCAGCAGATGATGATTTAGAGCAGATGTTCTCTTTTGGCAAACTTTAACTTTGACATATTTATTCACTAACAGAAATTGATACAACATCAACATAATCTAATTAAACTCAGAGACAATTTCACTTCTACATCAAAAGTACCGATCTGCAATAATCAGATGATTTTAAAAATTACATAATAATACTTATTCACCTTTATGAGGATTAAATGCTCCACAAACATTATGAGGAATAACAGATCAACAATTACATCGAGTACTGAACAACGAAACTTTAAAATCTAACAACAAAAATTTAGTGCTTTTAGCTTAAACTCCATCGAGTACCAAACTTCTCAATGTATATCTTCGACAATTAACGCATGAACTCCACGGAAGTACTGAATGCATCACCATCAGGTTTCTGGAAACCTGGTCTCTCGTGAACATACCAAGATGCAGTACATGAAAACATATCTTCAGCTGTTGAAGAATAGCCCTATCCTTAATCCTTAACTTGCTTCATAAAGAGCTGCTTTAAACCAAACTTTATGCTTCTTTTAATACAAAAAAGGCAGGAAAGAACATTGCTCTAGGTAGATAAAATCTTATCTTATAGCAATAGCAGATCCTTTCTTGCGTTTAGTAGGAACTACTGTGGGTTCTACATCATCATCATCATCTGCCCAAAGTCATATATAATCATCATTTAGTCATAAACAAAAATTATTTTAAATGTACATTTAATAATCTTTCTTTGTGTTTAATTTAACTTTATGCTTCTTTTAATACAAACCTATAATAACCCGCAGATGATTGTATGAATTTCAAACAACTGTGATTAGACTGAAATATAAAACGAGAATTAGAGTATATCACTTCAAAATTAAAAATTAAAAATTTCCAAAATTAGAGTAGCAAAAAAAAAAAAAAAAAAAAAAAACTTTAAACGATGTTGGAACAATGATGCTGGAAACAACCGTAGAACAATCATCGTCATCATCTGCTCAGATCATTTACAATCATCATTTAGTCATAACTCAGATAAAAAAACTTTAGTAAAAATAAAAATAAAAAACAAACATAATCATATATATCACATTACCATCATCAAGGCAAACCACATATCCCCAAAATTTGTTCTGAAAGTGGGTCAGAGAGAGCTTCTGTTTTCTCTTATCCTTTATGAACAAATGTCGAGTATTGAGAAGAAGGGATTTGAGGGAGAGATACATTAGAAATGTGGTTTGAAAATACAAAAGAAGATAACACGAGAATGTAAATATGAAGAGTGAAATGAGAATATAAATCAGTTTATATAAGAAAATAATTGACAGAAGTTAGTGAGTGACATGTATTAATTGGAAATTACATATCCCCATGCATTTTGAATTTCAAATTACCCGCAATTTCAAAACATCTGCTAACGTATACGTTTGCCAAAGGAACCATCTGCTACTTTCTTGTAGATGGACAGTGTTTTGCCCTTTGAAATGTGGGCCAGACCTTTAAAATTTGAATACATAAGGCAATGCTTTGAAATTAAATTAAATTAAATGTATTTTAAAGTGATTTATATATTCAGGTTTATGATGTAAAAATGACATAAGAAAAGCCTTGTTGGACAGCCTCTCCGCTGACACATCAGCTTTTCTTATGTCACTCAGATTTCTCCTTTTATAGAAAGTATAGATAGATTAGTGTCAAATATGATAACAACGTTATGTTATTTCAGCAACAATATATTTTTTTCAAAATAGAATTATGGATCAATGTATAAGTAGGCCACACAAAATGTTATTTACGTTTATTTTTCTTTTCCATTTTACATTATTGACCAATTAGTGAAAGAGTAAATTACAAAACTCGTCCTTTATGTATGCTACTTGTTGCAAACTGTATCCTTTATCTTTAATAAGTACAAAAAACTGGACTCGATGTTTGCAAACCCTTGCACATTATGTCCTTTAGCCCTAACTCTGTTATTTTTCATAGTTAAATCAGACCAAGGGTACCCCACATGGGGGTATTTTGGACATTTTACCATTTATTTATATAAAACAATATACCTCCTCTCCTCCACCAGACACACACTCTCTCTCTCTGTACCATTACCTCCACCAGCCACTACCATTACCTCCACCAGACACCCCCACCAGCCACCACCACGACCACCACCAGACACCCACACCAGCCACCATTCTAACACAATCCAGATATCAAAACATTAAAGCCAAAATCCATAATCAGGAATTGAAACCCAGAAGCAGAAATCAAGACATTATAATCAAATCTAGACATGAATCACTAGAACCAAAATCCAGAAGCAGAAACATAAATCGAAACACTAAAACTAAAATCCAGAAGCAAAAATCAAAACATTACAACCAAAATCCAGAAGCAGCAATCGAACGGTAGCAAAATCCAGACCTTCTGTGACTCGATCTGACTCGCCGGAGACTTTATAACTCCGGCCATGACCCGTCTTTGTCATCCTCCCACCACACCCTCACCTGAACCCCACACCGAACACCCAAAATCAACAACCAGCAGCCGCCTCCTTCCAGATCTAAGAGATGAATGACCACCACCCGCCTACCACCACACCCCACCTTCAACCACACCTTACCTGCAACCACTAACACCACCATCCACCAACACCCACCTGCCACCACACCCCACCTGCAACCACCAACACCACCTCCACCATCGTCAACACCTCCACCACCGCACCTCCACTCCTGCTACAAAACCCCCCACCACCGCGGCACAAACCTAATCACCGCACCTCCACTCCTGCTGCAAAACCCCCACCACCGCTGCATAAATAGTGGCTGTTGATTGTAGCTGATAATCTGCTTAGATTTCGATTGGTTTTTGTTTGAGCTGTTATTCATCGGGTGTAGGTTGAGTTGTGTATCTTGCTTCCGAGAATTTCGAATCTGATAGTGCTAGAATTAGATCTGAAAGATAAGAAAGAATGAACAGGTCTTCATTATTTTCTTTATTAGAGATATTTTTAATAATTAGTAAATTACCAAAATACCCTCATGTGGGGTACCCTTGGTCTGATTTAACTATAAAAAATAACAGAGTTAGGCCTAAAGGACATAATGTGCAAGGGTTTGCAAACATCGAGTACAGTTTTTGTACTTATTAAAGATAAAGGACACAGTTTGCAATAAGTAGCATACATAAAGGACGAGTTTTGTAATTTACTCTTAGTGAAAATATAACCTTCATGGGTAGGGATCCTAAAAGAAAAGCATTCTAGATCACACATTTTCTCCAAACCAATTTTTTAACGTCTAATTGCACGTTTTAAAGAGGTTTTTTTAATATATACACTTATGTATGTTTTCAATTCTTAAACTATACGTATGTACACTAGAAAAAACATATTTAGAAACCATAATCTTCCTTTATATACATATATCTACAATCATTTTATACATATTTGTACATTATCAAACATAGATGCACAATACTTATATTTCAATTTTAAACACATATATACATATATGTATAGTTAAAGATTGGCAATATACACATTTGTATAACTAACTATACGTATATCGTCACCCATGACACCCTGGGAGATACCTAAACTGAAGCTTGGTTGGCTCGGCACGTCAACCATGGGTCCTATTTTTTCTTTTAAAAAAGCAGGAACAAATTTTTAAACATGGACCGTAAAAAAACACAATGAAATTAAATGAGGTTTTTTTTTTCCTTCTTTTACCCACCAGGGTCTAAACCAACTTTTGATCCACCCGACAAGCGTCCGATGGAATAACCACTATCAACCGCATGCTCCTCATCTGCTTACCCTATGCCCACACATTCCCACATGAGGGTTGGGTCAGGAAGGCGGAAAATTGGTTTTTGTTTCAAAAGTATATATATAAAGTCACTGACCTGCTCCCCCCCCCCCCAAGAAACTACGTCCCCTACTGTGCGCCGCGTCCTTTCAAGTTCTGCAAAAGTATCACGAGGATTTCATAATTTTATATCTTATCACGTGGGGGTTTTACTAGATAAACTATGTACCAATTTACCTGCTACCCTCGCAACAATCAAACTTTTTGTCCATCGCACCACGGGGTCGACAAACGCAGGTGCGATCAACGACAGGAGACCTGTGGGAGGACCCCGACTTGGCGCGTACAGTGCGCACGCAACGCGAGGCCAAATGTCTACACCCGAAGACGGCGACACCCCCAGCTGTGATGTTTCATCGTTTGACATTTCACCCCCCCCTGCACACGACCAACAGAAACTCAACGTGGCATTGTTAACGTAACGGAGTAATAAACAATTTTTTAATACCTGTATTTAGAAGCTCTTCGATCCCATCAAAAACACGCATAATAGCTGACGTGTCGTTCTTGGCATTTAGCCCGTCTTGCTCTAAATCAACATGTCCTGTTTTTTATCCCGTTGCCAAATGTTAGAAATAATACGCACATATATATACAACAACATGTTGGCTGTTAACACTAAGACATTTTTTTTTTAATTTTCGTCGTAACCGTACCTTGGTCCCAAGTAGACGGCGCATCCGAAGCGTCCCTCAATACCAAATCCACGTTTTCAACCGCACTGTCTCGACGTCCATCATCCTGCGCCTCAACTCCCGCTACTTCATTCAAATTTCCCATACTCACCTCCACGTTCGGTGTACAGATGTTATCTGTCATATGGCACACGGGGACATCAGAAATGGGTTCCACACGTGGAGCAATAGGTGTACAGACACCTAAATCAACCGCGTCTCCATCGTCGTCGTCCACCGTAACTGCTTCCAAACTATTCATAATCTGACCCCCTTTGACGCCTGGTCACGATTTAAGGTTAACAATAAAATAACAGGATACAGATCTACGAGGGGTGCGGACAAAAAGTAAGATTTTTAAAAAAAAGGCCCACCACTTAGTCGTTTGCTCGATCTCTTCTTTTTGTGTGTGCATACCGAATATGCATTCAACTCAATCAGTATCTGTGTTATGCTCTTCGAAGCGGCTGCGTCTGAAATCATGTCTTTCACATTTTCAGATACATATTCTGTGGAAAAAAAAGTTGGGGGTGGTGCTTTGCGATACCTGCGCTTACGTCCGGGGTGGGTGCTTGTCGACACCCACTTGAACATTTGTCCCTCTTCAAAGTTGTCCAACGCTTCGGTGGGCCAAATTGGCACCTCATTCAACACATCAATGTACCTAGGCTTTAGCCCATGGAGGCCCTTGTTGTTTGGGTCCTCGGCTAAACGGGCACCTAAGTGCGTTTCGATCTTAACCCGAACGTCACCGAACCTATCTACCCACTTCTCAACGCTGTCAACAAACTCCTATTACAAGAACAAAAGAAACATAAGGCTTTAAAAAGTACGACGCAAAGGGCTTACATTCAAAAATACACGCGTGTTCGCAAATGTCTCATCATCTACATCAACACCTGCTTGCACCAACACTTATCGCTTTCAACTTGCCATGCCCAAACCCGCCATTCTTGATCTCTTAATCTTGTCGACGTGCCAACATGTCTTTAGTCCAGAACTGAATGGCCCAAATGTCAGCCCTCGTGCTTCGCGCGGCCAGCTCAGAGTTGTCGACATACAACAACTACACAAAAAAGGTATGTCGTTAACCACATGAATCTTTTTTTCCCAAATCACAAGGAATTTTGAGGACGTACCGTCAAGATAGTCAGGGGCCCAACCCACCAACTGTTTGGGTCCCTTGGCTTCCATTTCTTCTTGCACTTACGTAAACAATCCACGATGTAAGCGCACCAGTCGTACTCTTCAAAGCGTGTATCAGCCGTTAAACGCTTTAAAATTTTGTCATTCACATACCCATTCGTCTGTGATGAAGCCATCGTCGTAAGGAAAAGCAACAAAAAATCAATGCGAAAAAATCATCATAAGTGTCTTGTTGGATCTCCGTGGATATTAAAGTTGGGGATATGTAAAAGCCTGGGGGTACCTAGCACGCCATCCTTTCAACGATGGGTGTAGTGTCTTGGACGGAAGAATCACGCCAAAGCTCAAACCTCCTTCACGGATACCCAACAGTTTGCTGATCAAAGTTGCGGTGACGACCAGTTGGGTGTTTCCAAGATTCAATGTCAAATTATCAGCGTCAAATTGTTCAACAACATGAAAGGCGAGTTTTTCAGGAATGCCGTCGACGACAAATCCCAACAGCCACCGAAACCCATTTCCTTTACAGCTTCCTCCTGCCTCTGTGACATGTATGATATTGCATTGTATAGCTATTAGGAACGCGTCTTTAGGCTGGATATTTCCTTTGGTTTCACGCCCCTTCGTTTCTTTTCGTTCCCCGTAGACCCATCAGAAGTGTTCAAAATCTCTCTGTGCTTCTTCGTCGAAGACCGTGTAGCAATAACTCGCTTCGTACTGTGGCTATCGTCTACGGATTCTAATAGACGACGGCCATCCGTTTCGTTATGCCTCTTTCTCGTCCGTTGCCCTTCATTTTCTACAAGCCGTGAAAACCATTACGACCACCAGAATACCAAATAATCAAAGCACATGTTAAGGGATCCACATTTTACCTGAGCTGAGATATATCACGCTTGGAGTCTGATCGATCTTCTGTTTACCGTGGCTAGACCCACAGGTTGTTGCAACCATGTTTCCTTTCCTACAAAGACACCAACAAACACTATGTAAATAATTTCTAAGCTAGGCTCCAACGTGCAACCACTCCAAAATAACATCAAATATTAAAAATCCTATAACATAAAATGCTAACCCATTCCCCCCGCCCTCATCACGGGAAACCCTAGACTTTTTCATAGAACCCCCACACCCACATGATATGTCAGTTGATTCAAACGATTATCATGACTTGATGGCTCAAAAATCAACTGACATATCATGTGTTATATAAGTTGTGTTTGAATATGGAGCCATGCTTAATACATGCTCGGTTTTAATACATGAAAACTACAGTTAAACTTTTACATAATCACCTTACATATCGTCTTGAATCTACATGTATAAATGTTTATGTGGTTCTCCCATTTCTTTACTTTAAATTAATTTTATATCCAAGGTACCTTTTAAATTATATACCAAATACTTTAATAATGCACAATCCATAATTTTTATTTTGTATGATTAGGTCTCTTGGTGGCATGTTAACTTGTTGCTCTTTTAAGGGTTAAGGGTCATGTCTACAAGTAATTTGTTATAAGTATTTTAATATTTTTCAAGACATTGATACATTACTATAAAACTTGTATCTTTATTCCATATCCGTCTTCTTCAAATGTCAATGATAATTGTCAAAACGAGCGCATTAGATTTTATTAATAATTCATAATGTATATTTGGGAAATTAATTGAATACACATTTGTTGTATATAAAACATAAATGATACGAGAAAACGACCCATTGAATTTAACCTTTTACCCAATAATCATGACAGTTGTGTACAAATCAAATTGTGGTTCTCGTCCCTTTTTACCAACCAATCTCGTTGAATTTTTGTATTTGTTTTCCAAGTTACAACTATATAAAATATGGTTATACGTAGCAGCGTAAATCGATTGAGCATTTTTTATGCCGGATGAGAATGAAAGTATACGTAGAAAAAGTTATATTCCGACCTCTCAATTAAAAAGGTAGTGCTAACATCGTTTCACCCATGGTTATATATGTATAAACGGTAAAAATATTTTAATAACATAAACTTATGGGGTAGTCTTATTATAAAACGTCATTCAACAAAGTAACAAAGATAAGCAAGTTAGTGCATATTCAACAAAGATAAGCAAGTTAGTAGATCACAATATTTATACCCTAGTTGTGTATATTTTTTTTTAACCACGACTTTTTTGTATTAGGCTACTGTACTTTCTAAATTGAAGAGTCTCGTTGTTCCACTCCAGTCAGACTATATTGTCTTAACCGGACTCACGTTGGTTTCAGAGCTTGGCTTAGGCGTTCCCTAGGAAAGCATACCGTCGACTGTCACTTGACAGATGTGTCACCACAAGAGCTGAACACTCTCTGGCGTAACACACGGTGGAACGAAAACCCGGATGGGCTCATGATAGAACCTGGCACCTTTGCAAGGAGACTAGGCTCCATCCATCATTACCTAATCCACCAAAATAACACAAGTAAAGATTGAACTTAAGCCTTCATTAGAGAACCCAAGTCTTCCTGACATTAAGCCACAAGTGGTGCATACCTAGTTTTGTGTATATATGAAAACTTATGATAAACTGAATTTGAGTAGCTATATCATAAATGATGGTAGGGTATGATCATCAAATTCATGTGACCCTACATGAAAGTATGATTGGAACACATCCACATTAATTCCATGAGTTCTATTTCCAACATCCATGACTTATATTTTCAACTTTTAAATGGTTTACGGGTCAAAAAATGCAACAAAGATTTGAAATTAGTGGCAGATTATAGTCAAATATAAATAGATATGTATGCATGTCTATATATTTGCTTTGCTTTTAAAATCAATAATATGTGGAATATCTATGAGAACAATACAAGACATATGCAGGGCCGGCTCAATCAAATGTGAGGTCCAAAGCAAACTAAAAATTTGAGCCCTTGTAAAAGAAAAAAAAGAACGCTTAAAGTAAAGTTTATATAAACATGAAGTTACAATACACGTTACCGGTATCGAGTATTTGCTAACTTTATCACTAACAGATGGTTTAGGCATCTCTAGACTAGGATCCTGTAAATGTCCTCCTTTTTGTTTATCATAAACACCCAATAAAGATTAGACTATTAATAAGGCTAATGTTACTGAATCCAAATGAACTTCATGTACCAAATGCTTAAACAATTATATAATGGTCTAGTTAATCTTTTCACTTATGTCAACTAATGAAAAGAAATAAAAAAAAATCTGTTATATAAATTAACATCCAGCAAGCTTTTAAACATCCAGTTACCCTTGTGCCTAATAATATGTAAATAAAATGTAAAAATGGGGGCCTTTAATGTGTGGAGGCCCAAAGCAAGAGCCTTGTTTGACTTACCCTTGGGCCGGGCCTGGACATATGTATTTTGTGTTTCTCTTTCCTACTAATTATGACTAGTTTTATAGGGTTTCGCATCTAAGCTTATATATTGCAGAGTTTTTTAATTCATGGTTCGGCATTCAAAATTCAAAACTAGGTATTTAACAAAGTTAGCCCCCTTGCTTAGACCTGCGACAAAAATCTTACTGACCATGGGGATCGAACACCAATCTATTTGTGATAATAGCAAAGCTTATAACCAAATTGGCTAATCGATAGTTTAATATAATTAGCGACATTTATTTTATTTAACTTAAGTGACAACTTAACTTTATTTTTCTTCCTTTTGTTAAAGCATTCACATCCTATCCACCATCTTCATCATCTACTCACAACCACTTTCGAAATGTTTTTTTTTTTTCTTCATATTTTCAGATGAGCAATAACATTTTCTCTCTTCTCCACTCACAAACCCTAACACTATCTATAATATGGAGGAGCCTCTCACATAATTTGATGAACAAGACGTGAATGCTCTTAATCTTTGTTTGGAGTTTTTTTTTCCTTAATTCAAAACAAAATATATAACCAAACACATTATTTTAGTATTAACAAATTGTAGGTCCCCGTGTCCGGTTACGGATCTATACGCCTACTTCCTTGTATATGAACCAATCTTGTTGTGCGGAATCCAACAAGATAAGCAAACCGAGATAGAGACGAAAACAAGTAAAGATAACACACGCGGTATCAACGATTAACACATCTTGTATTAAACGCGGAATCAGTTACAGAACAATGTTTACAAACGTAATATGTAAACTCTCTCAACCTCTCGTGTGCTCTCTGTGTTTACAGTATGCTCTCACACTTGTCTAGTGTTCATCTCTCGTCCTAAAATGAACACATAACTTGGAATTATATACCCACCACAGATCAGCTTGTCGAAGGATCATGTGGACTGCCCGAAAGATGATCTGTCGATCATGAATCCATCGAAGGATCCACAAACACTTCGAAGGATGGCATATCCTTCGAAGTCCATCAGTATCCTTCGTGTGATATCTTTCGAGCTTATCCTTCGATAGAAACAATCTTTCGATTTCCCAACCTTCGACACAGACGTATAACATGTGAGTGGTCTGATCCAACCAATAAGTCTTCTGCCTTGTGCGGTTGGGGTTGGGTTCGGCCCAATGTGAGTAGAAGCCCAAACCTTTTGATTGGACCAAAAGACCATGTGAGATGATTGGACCAACAGCATGCACGTTCATATTTGTTCACATATGCAGATTGTAGATATTAGCCACATATGACATCATCATGACATCACAAAGGTGATGTCATGGTGATGTGTCGACGGGAAAGGCCGCGGCGCTTCGTGCTTCGCGTGTCGAACTCTGGGACGCACGACGGAGGAATGTCGTGACGTCGGGCTTGAGCCGAACCTAACCGGGTCGAACCGAACCAAGTCGCGTCGAGTCGAGTCGCGTCCACATACATGTATCAACAAACTCCCCCTTGGACGCTACTCGCGAGATTCGCCTTTCATGTCTTCTATGTCGGAGGATCTTCAATGTCTTCACGTCTTGAAAGCAGAAAGTGTACCAACAAACTCCCCGTTTCATGTAGGAAGTGTGTTGACAAACTCCCCCTTAACATAAGCTCTCCCTTGAGTTATGCTCGTGAATGTCTTGATCTTTACAACTTGAGATCCTTGTGGTGTTGAAGGTCAGCGGCAACTCCATCATCTTTGTCTTTTGAGTGCCTTCACGTCGTGTCTTCATTCCGAGGCTTTGTCATCGACCATGTTCTCCTTGCCTTTAGAATCTGCACATGCAAGAAATCTAAACGCGTAATGAGAACAACTGCTTGGAATATCATAAGCAAACGACACACATGTGACCATTGCTCAATCAAACACCGTCCGACAGTTTGAAAGTTTAAAATATTTTATCAATTTCAATTTAACTTTCAAAACATTGCAAATATCGACCGTTTATGAAGTTTTAGTCATTTTCGGTTTTCGTACAGGTTTCAGGTAACGAAGACTTGAGCTCCAACATCGTACGATCGAAAATAAGATAGAAATAAAATCTTTTTGGCTTTTATAAGGTTTATATTAAAACACACATAAAATCTTTTTGGTATTTTTGAATATTTCAAATTTAAAGACTGAAAGCAGTAAATAAATATTTACAGACATTCTTTTTTGTGAGTTTCGAGGGTAAGAGAATCATATCAGTGTACGGTCATGACAAAACGCTCTTGTTGTTCTATTAGTTAACATTAAGATAAGCATCCTATAACAATTATCGGTATTGTTGTCCACATAAGCTCAACTTATCATTTGTAATCATGGCGAGGGGATACGTTAAGGTATGATTTATACTTACCGACCGGTGTTCATCCACATCACGACACATTCCCGTATCAAGGTATGCACGAGGGTTCATCTTACCGGTGAGTATACCGATTATCATCTGTTTGACCGTATATGATGTGAGATTCTCACTTATTTTGTTTGAAAACAAGCCCTATGTGATAGAATCACTTATTGATGAGGAACTTGATTTTCGATGCATGAGGGCACAGGAGCAAGTCCGTGAACAGGTCAGTACTTTCGTACAGCAGAGAGACGAACTTGACACCCGGAAAGAATTTGTGATATATTATCACTTATTTGTTTGGACATGTGATTGTTGATCACTTATTGAGGTCGAATGCAATATGTACACGTATGTATAGTATCATGGAAGATCTAGACTTGCGTCCCCGTTATTTTTCGGTAAAAGATACAACCATGATACCCAGATGATAAGCAGCATAAAGACCGAATATCTCAGAACCTCGGCAATCTCTCAAACGAAATTTCGGTACTAAGACCATATGCCAATGAATGGTTCCCACCCAGTCTTCAGTCGATTTAAGTTTATATCACCCTGCACACTTTAAAATGATTGTGAGCCTACCGATACATCTTATATAGAGCTGCTTATCGCTTTTCATTTAAGGTTTAAAGAGGTTTGGACAGACCACTGATGTACTATCATTTTCTCTTTTGCTCGCCAGGAAACTCATTTTTGTTTTTCTATTGTTTTTGTGTTTTTGAAATTTTTCGATGTTTTTGGATTTTCAAATTTTGGATTTACTCCCCCTAAAATCAACAAACTAAGATAAATTTAAAACACAAAGGTATATACAAAAATGATTTTCCGATGTTGGTTTTACTCTTGTTTTACCTCAATGCCGTTTACCAAAATTAATTTTGAATCAGAAATGATTTATCGAATTTTGGAAAAATCAGTTGGCACGTCGGTAAGCGGTGCGGACCATGACAACATTGACGAGTTTCATAGTGAAACAATCACGTGTGAGGTGATATTCGAGATCAACATGTCTGGTCAAAGAGTGCTGTACGAGAGGATAATAAATTATAAAGCAGCTTAAATATCGACAAGTATAGGAGAGATTAGAAATTTAAAACCGTATCCTGCAACTGCTTCGTGCATTGCCAGGAATCTGAGTGCTCTCCCAAACTGGATATCCACCCGGTGTGAATTTCAAAGTCGATTTTGTAGCTACTGAAATCCCTTCACAGCAACAAGATCATAAACCTCTGGGTCCGGCTGGTCTTCCACATTGTACCAGCGAAGGTCTTTGTCTTTCTCTTGAGAAGTAGTGTGCGGTTTGTTCAATCCACGCCAAGGCATCCGCACACCCGGTTGGTTTGTTCAACTAACACATTTTCTTCAATCACACCGCGAAGAAAAGTACCCTACACGTTCATCTTGTGGACTTTGAACTTCTTGTGGAAGAAAAATCCATGAATCTTCGAAAAGCTTCAGACGTGCTGCAGTCGCGTACTTTTCATTTGAATCTTTCCTGAGGACCCGATCAAAAACCATAACAACCAAATTTTGGTACATATCTCATCATGTCGAATTTTGCAATTTCATTCAACCACATTCTTTCACCATCATTCCTTCATCGGAATGTTTGTCTTCTTGTCTTTTTCCTTTCTTTTCTCATTTCTCTCCATCAAAGGCAACAACTCCTAGGTATAATGATGTTTCGGAGTCTTATGTCGCCGATCTTGTGCATGGACGCTCCACTATCAACAATCCTAAGACTATCAATAGTTCCTCCTGGAACATCCTGCACTCTTATTCAGAGATTAGTTGGAGAGGGGGACCCAAGCCTTCACAGACTTGGGTCGTCCGTCCTCATCGAGGATTGTGACATCCATTTCCCGATGATTCGGAATTGATGTAGCTCCCCCTGAAACAATTTCCAATTTTGGTTTCCAAATCTGTTTTTGGTTTTCAAGTTTAACATTTGATTCAACAGATTTTGTTTGGACAACGTCCGGTTTTAAAACCTTTTCAACATTTTTCCGTTGTTTCTTTCTTTGTTTCACTTCTTGTTGTTTAACAAGACGAGGGTCCTGTTTTGGTGAAACAAATCTTTTATGGTAATTGTTACCATGGGGGGCATCAACTTTTGCTTTTTGTTTATGAAGATATGGACAATTTCGAATTATGTGTCCAATTGTACCACATTCAAAACACATTCTCCGCTCTACAAACCTCGGAGCATCATGTGATTGCCTAGCCGATGATGAACTTTGTGATCCCGAAGTACTAGGTTTTGAACTGTTTAGTTCATTTCTTTTCCTCACTGTTGCTTTCTGGACAAAATCTAAGTTAGATTGATTTGCAAATTTTTCAATTTTGTCCGTTCCCTTCGATGTCACAAAGTTCACATTCTTCTTCTTCTTCTGATTCGGCTTCCTTTGATTCTGAGTCGGTGTCTTACCTTTCAAATTGGTATGATTTTGCTGGGTTTTCACTGTCGGTAATTTCTTGTTCCCAAATTGTTTTCTAACTTCAGCCTTTGGGATAGGAGGACACTGTGTGACTGTAACATGTGGTCCTGTCTTTCCCAAAAACTTACTTGTAGAATTTTCAAAGACTTTACTGATTAAGGATTGATTAACATTCTTAATGGGAAAATCTTTGTCTGAGTAAATTTTATCATCACCAACAAGAGTGTACAGCAAATCCACACTCTCCGACTCTTTTGCAGACACAGGCTCGATAGCAACAGTCTCAGCAGGTTTTGCAGGAGGATCACATAGAATATGATTCTCAAGAGGTATGTCCTCATCTTTTATCACTGCCTCAGACTTTGCTGAATCAGTATCATCAGACTCATCATCAGAAGAATCAGAATCCTCACTGTATATCACAACTGGAGGAGCCTGATTCGGTTCAGCAGAGGACACAAATGTATCTGCTGACACATCTGAATCTGATGATGCTTCTTTCTTATATCCGAGTCCTGTTGCACATTCTGCTGCAAATTCCTTAACATCTAGAGGAACAGATGGTTCAAAGAACGTTCTGTTCTCCTCGTCAGGCATGGCATCATAATTTTGTCTCACAGGGGGTGGACATTTCTTGTAGCCTATGCATGTGACATCCTTTTTCTCTTTCTGCACATCAATGATGTGATCCAACACATAGCTAGAACTCAAATAACTATCCAACTTGAGTCGGATCGCCTCACTTTCAGTTTTAACACAAGCCATTTCTTTTTGCATCACCTCAAGACGAGTGATATACAAATTAATGTCAGTTTGTTTTCTGGAAACCATTTTAGTCAGCTCAGTTTTATCTTTCTTTAATGTTTCAATCATTGACTTAAATTCCTTTTCATGGTTTTCATAAAACATGTTGGCTTCAGTGCACTTTGAAAGATCAACAGTTAATTTCTGATTATGAATGAATGTCACATCATATTTCTCTTGCAAAGCCTCGTGTTTGCTTTGCAATTCACACCACTTATCATTCACTAAAACATGTTTGTCTTGCAAGTCAAACAAACTAGCTTGTAAAGCATCGTGTTTGCCTTGCAACTCAGACAAGTTTGCTTCCAAATCAGCACATCTAACATTCAAACTATCACAATTATCACAGCTAACAGAAGTGGGTTCATCGACACATACCTGACTTGATGAACTGTCGACATTAGCCATAAAGGCTGAATGGAGAGAAGACGAAGAATAAGCAGCTTGATCCACCAAAATAGATCTTCTTTGAATTCCTGCTGCTGCTTCATCCAATAGCTCATCAATATTAGCATCGACTGACGCAGCTGATGTGTCATCCACCTGATCATTGCCTGCAGTGGAGGATTCTTCATCCGAGCTTCCACTATAACCAGAAGAGTCTTCATCTTCAGAAGATACATCACCATTGGTGGAAGATTCTCCACCACTGGCGTGTTTAAGATCATTAACCACTTCAGCAAAACAAGCTGTTCCATCAGGTGCATCATTTCCCAACTGGATTGACCAATCACAGCCTTCATCTACTTGAACCACAAGTGCCTGGTTGGCATTTGATGGTCCTGCTTGAGTCTGATTGTTGACAGGCACCAATGTGCGAACATTGTTCCTGTTCTGGTTCTGCTGGTTGCCTTGACCTCTGAAGGGATTCTGGTTCCCATGTTGAGATGGCCTTGTACATTCCCTCTTAAAATGGCCACGTTCACCACAGTTGAAGCATTTGACAGCCTGTTTATCAAACCCATACTTGGTGTCTTTCTTGCCTTCCAAGCTGGTTCTGCCCGTTCTTTCCATAAAATCCTTTGCTCGCCTAACAGCACTGGCAAAGGCCCACTTAATATCCATCATCTCCATCTCCTCTTTATCAATCTGCTGATAGTCTTCTTGAGTCAGATTAATGTTGCCAATCTGACCTTCTACTAATCCACAGTATGCGCTCACCAGAGTGTTTAGCAGCTCCATGTGTTCCTTTGCTACTTCCACACTGACTTTCGAGAAGCTTGAGGTGTCGAGCCGTACTGTATTTGGCTTTGATTGTTGACCAGCAGATGATGTGCTACCATAACAAGCTTGCTGTTGAGGAGGAAGAGGATTCCCGTACATATCTGTTGGTACGGTAGATTGAGGAGGAAGTGGATTCCCATACATGTCTGTTGTTTCGGGAGATCGAACTGGTAAAGGATTTCCGAACATATCAGTTGGTCTGAGAGGTCGTTGCTGTTGTGGTGCTGATTGAGGGACTGGTTCAAGCAGATTTCCATACATGTCTGTCTTTGGAGGTACCGGAACTTGGATAGTATTGCCATACATATCTGTGCTAGTCACAAAGGCTGTTTGAATTGGGGCATGTGAAGACGGTTTTGTAGAAGTACTAGAAGTTCCAAAATACATTTCAGGATTTTGTGGCACTGGAACTCTTTTCGCCTTGAGAGTTTCTTCCTGATTCTTGTTTTCCAGGATTTGAACAAAGTCGTTGAAGCTTGTTGTAGCTAAAGTACCATTGTACTTCATGATTTCCAAGAAAGTATTCCACTGAGGTGGCAACGCATCTGCAAACTTCTTAACAATCTCTGCAGGAGTTGTAGCAACCCCAAAATTTGTCAATTCAGTCAACAGATGATTGAATCGACTTGTCAAATCACCCAACGACTCATTCTCCATACAAGTAAAACCATCAAACTCTTTCTTCAGCAGTTCTTTTCTCAATTGACGTGTCGCTTCATTTCCCACGCCCCTTGTCTTCAACGCGTCCCACAACCTCTTCGTTGTCTTGTATTTTACGAATTGATGATAGATATCTTTACTTAAAGCCTGAGTGAGAATGGCGTATGCCTTCTTTTCTAGATCATAGACCTTCTTCTGATCTTCCGTGAGATCTGCAAACGTAGCAGCAGATGATGCGGCAACCTCTATTGTTTGATCGAAATCAGTAATAAACCGCAACCACAATTCTGTATTTTGGCCAAGAACGTATGTATGAAATCTGTCAATCCATCCTGGATATTCATATAAGTGCATCAACTTTGGAGGTCTATTCAAACTTCCAGTTTCGCTTTCGCTTAAAAGAATGCTTTGAACACTTGGAACTTGATTTGACACAAATGCCCATTGACCGGTAGAAATTGCATTAGCTTGAGAAGATGCCGGTGCGGAAGACGACGGAGTACCAAAATACATATCTGTATTTACCAAAGTATTCCACCTTGGATTCATTTTTGATCAATGACCACCCGAAAGATACCTGTCGAAAGATCCAAGCTCGAAGGACAAGACAAACAGAAACTTGTTAAAATTAAACAGAAGAGATTTTCGAAGGATCAAAATTTTCGAAGGATCAATATTTTCGAAATATCAAGACTTTTGAAAGATCAATATTTCGAAAGATTAATACTTTGAAAGATCCATATTTCGAAAGATTAATACTTTGAAAGATCCTTATTTCGAAAGATTAATACTTTGAAAGATCCTTATTTCGAAAGATTGATAATTTGAAAGATTCACAATTTGAAAATATCCTTATCTTTCGAAGCTTGTTCGAAAGATCAGCAAATTTGAAAGATTCACAACTTGTTCGAAAGATAGTGATCTGACACATTGACTTTGAAACCACCTGACACAATACTCCCACTTTCGGCTCAAAGTATGATCAATTTACCAACCATTTGTACTATTATAATCCAATAACAATTTTCAATGCATTAACACTTTGATATCAACACTATGCAGATCAAATACACAAGCAGACAAGAACAGTTTGAAGAACTTCATGAACCGTTTGAAGATAAGAGGTTTCTGGAAAAGACTATGCTTATATCTTCAACCTCAAAAAAAATTCTATCAAACTAACATGCACTAAAACAAGATCTCCAGCAACACTTTTAGCAAAAACAACAGGTTTTATCAGATTCTTTTAGCAAACCATGCAGATTTTCGAAGTTTTAAAACAGAAAATTTCCAGAAAACACAAGCTTTTAAAACCCGAAAAACAACCCGAAAACACTCGGTTTTAACAAGGAGAAGAGCCAAAGCTCTGATACCACTTGTAGGTCCCCGTGTCCGGTTACGGATCTATACGCCTACTTCCTTGTATATGAACCAATCTTGTTGTGCGGAATCCAACAAGATAAGCAAACCGAGATAGAGACGAAAACAAGTAAAGATAACACACGCGGTATCAACGATTAACACATCTTGTATTAAACGCGGAATCAGTTACAGAACAATGTTTACAAACGTAATATGTAAACTCTCTCAACCTCTCGTGTGCTCTCTGTGTTTACAGTATGCTCTCACACTTGTCTAGTGTTCATCTCTCGTCCTAAAATGAACACATAACTTGGAATTATATACCCACCACAGATCAGCTTGTCGAAGGATCATGTGGACTGCCCGAAAGATGATCTGTCGATCATGAATCCATCGAAGGATCCACAAACACTTCGAAGGATGGCATATCCTTCGAAGTCCATCAGTATCCTTCGTGTGATATCTTTCGAGCTTATCCTTCGATAGAAACAATCTTTCGATTTCCCAACCTTCGACACAGACGTATAACATGTGAGTGGTCTGATCCAACCAATAAGTCTTCTGCCTTGTGCGGTTGGGGTTGGGTTCGGCCCAATGTGAGTAGAAGCCCAAACCTTTTGATTGGACCAAAAGACCATGTGAGATGATTGGACCAACAGCATGCACGTTCATATTTGTTCACATATGCAGATTGTAGATATTAGCCACATATGACATCATCATGACATCACAAAGGTGATGTCATGGTGATGTGTCGACGGGAAAGGCCGCGGCGCTTCGTGCTTCGCGTGTCGAACTCTGGGACGCACGACGGAGGAATGTCGTGACGTCGGGCTTGAGCCGAACCTAACCGGGTCGAACCGAACCAAGTCGCGTCGAGTCGAGTCGCGTCCACATACATGTATCAACACAAATGTTTCAAATTTTGAGTGGTTACAATATCGGTACTATGGCCATTCTTTACCGAACAACATCCGTGCCAGTTTCAGTTCTCTCTTCTCATTTGCTGTAAAATACATATCAACATCTTCTATTGGGTATACAATATCGATGCTATGGCCATTCTTACCTTTTCATTTTGGGTTTTGTCAACCTATATCAATTAAACTCCCACCCTGTAGCGTGATTTCACTTTTATTAGTTCTTAACATAATATTGTTTCTAAAAAAACGTTCTAAAAAATATATAGTTATTATTATATACACACCAAAAAAAGGACAATGATATAGTTTTGTATCAAGAAGTTCAAATGTAAGACAAAAGCTGGTTTGCCCGAGAGGTTAAGGGGGAAGACTTAAGATCTTCTGCACATAAGTGCGCATGGGTTCGAACCCCATAGCCAGCAGTTTTATTTATTTTTAGGTTATTTCGGTACTTTATTTCTATATTTTCAGTTTTACAAAATAGGTCCCTGTTCTTTTTGTGGAACAATGATGCGAAAAGACTATCACTGTCATCTCACCTAGGGGTGTAAACGAGCCGGGCCGAGCCTGAGCTCGACTCGTTAGGTTTTTATGAAGCTCGAGCTCGAGCTCGGCTCGGTTCGAGCCTACTTCTTTGAGCTCGAGCTCGGCTCGCGAGTAAAACCCAAAGCTCGAGCTCGGCTCGAACTATTTTGAGAACAACCTTAACCGAGCTAAAAGCTCGACTCGAGCTCACTTCAACATCGATTAAACGAGCCAAAGCTCGGCTCTAGCTCGGCTCAATAACGTTATCATCATTATTAATATATTATATATAAAAAAAATTAAAATTTTGTATGGGCTCGTTTAGGCTCGCGAGCCTAAACAAGCTTTGTATTTTAGGCTCGAACTCGAACTCGATAACAAAACGAGCTCTATTTCAGGCTCGAGCTCGGGTTCGGGCTCGTTAAGGCTCGGCTCATTCGAGCTTTTAACCGAGCCGATCACGAGTAGCTCTCGAGCCTCTGGGCTTGTTTACACCCCTAATCTCACCTCAGCTTTATATATATGCTTGTATAAACAATCAAACATGCAAAGTAAATAAAATTAAAATTGTCAAAAAAAAAAAAACCTAACATACTTTTTCATTTATCTCATAAAAATCTCTCAAGAATTTTTTCAACATTAAAGTCTCTTCATATGTTAAATTTGAACAAAATTATGACCAAAACTTTTTTAAAACAGCTATTTTGAAAAATTATAGGTCATTGTTACGGAACCGAAAACGATTAGAACTCAAAATTGAACAAAAATGGGATTAAACGCGAACCAAACAAAATGAATCCAATTTATATGTTGTCCGATAAGCCGAATAACCAAGGTAAACCATACTTCAAAATTTAGTTGAAAAAAAACCCAATAATATGAATTCGCTGTATTCGGTTGAAACCGAAAACCAAGCGGAATTCGAACACGACTTGTGATTTAGTTTTGAAGTACTTAAATTTCGTATGGTTTGGTTAGATTTTTGTTTAATTCAAAAGTTTTCAAAACAGATAAATCAAACCAAATAACTGAATAAACCGAAAAGAACCGATGAACACCTTTAACGTTTCCAAGTTGTTTTAAATTTTTTGTTATAATTTTGTTTAAATTTAACATGTGAAGGGATTTTAATGTTCAAAAAATTGTTGAGGGACTTTTATGAGACAAAATAGAAAATTGTTTTGTTCTCCTCCTCACACAACTAAACTAGAATGGTGAATTAGTTGGGAAGAAAGCTTAAGAACTTAACGGATTCCTTTCTTTGTTTGACTGATTGGAGAGAGAAGACCCCGTTTAATTCTTAATATTATAATTTTTTTTATATGTTCATTGAATAAGTTCTATTTACTCAACAAACGAGCAAGAAAAAAAAATAACTATAAACAGACAACAACAAAATTTATTGAAAGAAAGAACAGAATAATAAAAGATAATATATCGAAACTTGTTCCAAATCTAAACATTGATAAGAAAGCTTGAATCAAAATCGAAGGATAACAATGAAAACGGCAAACAATTTTGAGTGATCGAAATTTTAAGCAAACAAATATCGGATATGCAAAGAACACCGAAACACACCACTAGTGAATAAACAAAAGTAACATATATTCACCAATACATGTATGAAAGTAAGAATCCATATATAGTTATTACAAATCCTAAAGAAGGGGACAATAAATTATTACAAACACACCAGTAGCATCTATATCTTCTCTTGTATGAATGATTCGATTTTAAGAGGTACCCCTCTATCTAGATATTGGACCTACACCTCTTTGTGAGACCTGCGAGCCAATGTATTAATTAATTTTAGAACAAATGTTAAGACTAATGACTAGGAGATAAGTATAAAATTAATATACACTAAGAAATATATATAGTTCAAATTGTCGCCTGTAATCCATGCATTTTTTCGTGTTTCAAATTATTACTTTTACATACTTGTTACCAGTGGCGGATCTTGCCCATTGAACGTGCCAGGGCCGAAAGACACGGACACTAAAAAAAGCCCAGGCAAGCCTGGGCCAAACATAGTATATATAAAAAATTTCGATCGAAATGCGTAAAATTAGCACTACGGCCGAAAAACTTGCCCGGGCCGTGGCCCTACCAGTGGCCTTCTAAGAACCGCCCCTGCTTGTTACTGAAATTTTATCAGGGGCGGACCCACCCGTTAGCGTGTGTGGGTTGCCGCACCCCTTGAAAAAAATTGTGTTATTTTTTCGCGTAAAATCCAAACCACACCCCTTGGAAAATCTCGACTGCACCCTTTAGAAATTTTCAACCGCCCCCTTGGATATTTTCAACCGCCCACCTTAGAAAAAAAATCTCAGGAATTTATAAAGAAATTCTAAACACTGATATATTTATTAAAGAGTAAATTGCCAAAATCGTCCCTGAGGTTTAGGTATGTTTGTCATTTTCATCCAAAATAACTTTTTTGTACCATATAGTCCTTCACTTTTGGGATTATTTGTCATTTTCATCCAAACGTCTGACTTTTTTGCCATAAACGTCTGACTACCCAATCAACTAATACAAAACAACCCAACCCAATTCGTCCCACCATCTCCCGCCTGTGATCTCCCCAGCGAACCCCGGCAGCGACGTCGACAGGCTTATCTCGCCGGATTCGCCAAAATCCGGCCATCACTCCATCCGAAATCTTATAATTAAAAGAGGTACTTTCATTTATTTGAGTTATTTTGATGTTTTATGTGATTTTTTCAAGAGAAATAGAGTTATATAAATGTTAAAATGGTTTGAAATTTTATCTGTTTTGATTTTTTTTGGGTTGTTCTAGTCTTTAGTCGGATGATTATGTTGTTTGTTTTGAAAATTAAGAAATATGGGCTATGGTCGAACACTTGAATATCCTTGTTTGTTTTGTATGTGGTAGGATTAGGAAGGAACCATGTGAGTAGGGAAGTTATGGCGCGATTTCTCAAGAGGAAAGGGATTGAATCACTTTTTTTCGCCGGATTCTTCTAATTAAAGACCGAGGTATGTTCTAGATAAGTTTTTTTTGTTCTTTTATTTAATGATTAAGAGAAATAGAAGTAGGGAGGGTTGAACTTTGATGTTTTTTTATTGTTACTTTACTTACTTATGATGATTTTTATGTTGTTTACTTGAAACTTTGTTTGTTAATGTGATAGGAAGTTGGGAACTAGGGTTTGATTGTTTAAAAATTGAAATTGACCCGCCCCGACTCGACCTGATCCGACCCGCTATGAAACTTTGTTTGTTTATGCTTGTTTTACATGACCTGACCCAATCCGACCCGCTATGAACTGAATTTTTATTTTTATTTATATAGCTAGGGGTCTAAAATCCCGCTATGAACTGAATTTTTTTTTTTTTATTTATATAGCTAGGGGTCTAAAATCTTTAAAAAATTTCTGCACCCCAGGAAAAAAATCCTGTGTCCGCCACTGAATTTTATAGTATTATATTTCTTCATATTAATTGAAGTAACTTGATAAAAATGTACACATTTTCCTGGATTCTTTAGTAAGATGTCTGCAAGTTGCGGGCATGCACACACTATCGCGCATGCTCATATAGGTCTCAGATTAAAATACAAGTATGAGATTCTCATGTATATTAACTTGTTATCTATAAATAAGTTTAAGGTTTAGTAAATAAGTTTAAGGTTTAGTAAATAAGTTTAAGGTTTTTTCACCCACCTATGATGTAAAAGGATTCCCACCCGATTCTTGAAACTGTTTTCGTTTCAAACAAATCACTTTTAGCAAACATATCTCATTCATGTTTGCTTTACTTTAAACACTTATTGTCTGGTCGAAACTCAATTTAAGGAGACCTAAACCCATTAACCAATAAATATCTAAAAATAGTTAAAAATAGTACTTGTTAGCACACGAAACACGCCATCATGTTCATATAAACCCATATTTAAACCACACACAAGCAAACATACATACGAACACAAAAATTCAGTTTAAAACACAAAATTGAGGCCTGGAAACAAAGTTTATATATGGTTATATGTGTGTTTGTGCATGTATGTATATTCTCAAAACTTCATGGCATGGTTTTAAAAAACGCTTTAGGCGTGCGCCTCAAGGCGCGCCTCGAGGCAAAACGGCCAAAAAACAAGTCTGAGGCGCGCCTCATGGGGTTTTTACTGCATATGTGCCTCAGAGGGGCTGAGGCGCTAAGAAAGGCTGCGCCTTTGGTGCGCCTCATTGGATTTTCATAATTGTTTTTGATGTTTTTGACTTTTTGTGCCAATTTCAAGCATTTCATGTCTTTTTTATGTATGTTTTTGATGATTTTGATGATGAAATTAGTTAGTATTATTATTTTTATAATATATATAATTTTTATATTTATTTATTAATACCGCCTCGGCCTTACGCCTCGTTTCGCCTCGAGGCTGTGAGGCGAAGGGAAAACGCCTCGAAACTCGTTTCCGTTCTTTTAAACCTTGCTTCATGGTATCAATACTTAAATTGACAATATTGAGAATGTAACTAAATGTTTTTCAAAAGTTTCTTCAAATTAATCTTAACATGTAAACAAAGAACGTAATAGAAAAGTAAAATAAAGGTCAAGACTTACTATGGAACAGGAGAAAGAGGAAATTTTTAAGCTTGAACCAGATTTCTTCAAGAAAACGATAATATGCAATTCTCCATTGTCTGCTTACAAGCAATGGTGTAAAAACGATCCAGAAGCCAACAACCATGCCAACAAGTGTAAGTATCACTAGGATCCAATCAGTGCCATTAGATTCATAATGTTGGTCGTTAATCCCTTTGGCGTCGCCATTATTTGGTGAACATGCAGGAAGAGGATCCCCACAAAGTGCATTTCCGGTGAAACTGGACTCACTGAATGTTTGAAGCTGGGGGCCTATTGGGATTCTTCCTACAAGATTGTTGTATGACACGTTCAACAAACTCAAAGCGGTTAACTGTGCCAAGCTCAAAGGAATACTTCCGTCAAGATGGTTCTTTGACAGATTTAACGATTCAAGCATCCCAATTTGATTGAACAAGTTTGGAATTCTTCCTGTTAGATTATTGTGTGACAGATTTAGGAACCGTAAGCCCAAAAGTCCGACAACTTCATCAGGAATTGACCCGGAAAACTTGTTATCAGAAAGGTCTAATGAAGTCACTTGATAAAGTATGGTGCTATACGTATAAGTATTTCCCTTTGTCACCAACGATGCCGTTGCTTCATACGAGGAAGTATATGCGAAGTTGTACAGAACAATCGGCTCTGAGGTCTCTCTTCCAGACATGACAGATAAGTTTGTAAAGCATGCTGGTAGGTTCCCAGACATATCATTATGAGCAAGATCCAAAATCTGAAGAGAAATGAGATGACATATTTCATCTGGGATTTTACCTTCAAATTTGTTAGATCGAAGACTTAGAACTCTCAGACTTGTATTATTTCTTCCTATTGAAGATGGCATTTTTCCCATCAGTTTATTTTCTGCAAGCTCGATGACTATCAGGCTGCTGGAATTCAGTAACCAGTGAGGTAAGTTACCGGATAGCGTGTTAGCATCCATATCCAGTGATAATAAGGAAGAAATATTTCCTAGAGATGATGGGATTATCCCAGAAAATTGGTTTTTCTCTAGGTTCAGAATGACTAGAGATTGAAAATTCATCCAACAATCTGATATAACACCTGACATGTTATTGTTTGCTAGATTAAGAAGTTGTAAAGCTCGTGATTCTTGAATGCCAGAACACAACAAGAACTGTTCTAGAGATCCTGAGACATTATTGTTAGAAAGATCCAGGAAAATCAAGGCTGCTCTACTAAAATTACCATGTAACATGCCATGTAAATGGTTGTTACTTAAATCAAGGATTGCTCCAGGACCGAAAAAAGTAACATCTCCCAACTTTCCTTGAATGTTGTTATGGGATATATTCAAGTACCGTATACTAGAGAATGTAGTCCAAAGCCAATTCGGGATGGTGTCTGATATGCTTGCGTTGGATATATCTACGTGTTCCAAGTCTGTTTGCGACTGAATCCATGAGGGAAATTGAGGGCCTAAATTGCAAGAACGTGATGTAAACCTTTGGAGTTTGAAAGGCGGAATCCAATTGTTAACATTTAGCTTGAACACCAACTTGTTATCACCAACGCTCAAAATTTTCAAGGACATTAGATTGGCAAAGTTGTTTTCAGTCAGAACACCTGTTAATGAATTGTTATCAAGGTAAAGACTCTTTAGTTTACTAAGTCGTCCTATACTTTCAGGAAGACTTCCATTCAACTTGTTGTACCAAAGACCCAGTTCTTCCAACAGTGACAAACTTCCTATAGAATCTGGTATGGTCCCTGTTAAGTTATTGTAACCAAGACTAATCTGGATCAGATTTTTCAAGTTTCCTAGTCTTTCTGGCAGTTGACCAAACAGATGATTATCACTAAGGTGGTGTTTGTTTTTTGTGAAAAGCTCTTCAGAACCTCTTATGTCTGCCCCACGCAGACCACGCGCAGACGTTTGAGTCTGCAGTGTGTTTGTTTTCTCGAAGACATTTCATTAAAAAAGGTCTGCGTGACCCCTTTTTGGTGCAGACATGGATCTATGTCTTCTTACATCTGCACACTCTCTTCTCCTCCTATTTTGAAAACACAGAGAACCCACACAAACCCTAGACCTTCTCCTCCACCCTTCTCCTCCTCCCACCCCCACCAACCTCAACAACGCCGCCAACGAGCCTCCTCCACTCTCCACAGACCGCCGTCGAGCCTCCTCCACTCTCCACAGACCGCCGCCGAGCCAGGAAATTTCGATCCAGGTGCTTATACAGCTGTTAACATCGTTCTGGAAAATTCGTGATTTGCGACCGTGGATGTAACGCTAGGTTGAAAAAGGAGCCGCCGTGAGAGAAGCCGGAGGCGTCGGAGATAAAGTCCCGAGTATTTGGCATCTATTTCTAAAGATTCTTTAATTTGTGCAACTCGTTTGGGAGCAGCTGGTATTCCAGGTGTTTTGAATTCCCCTAACAAATGGTAGATCTGGCTCTTTCTCCTTCATACACCTTGATCTTTATGCAATACTGGTTAAAAAAACAAACAGTCTTCTTCTTGCAGACTGCAGAGGTTTGGTCCACCTCTTCAGCTGCAGATGTCTGCAGATGTGGTCCGCAGACTGCAGACATTTTACCTCTGAAAAAACAAACACCACCTAAGAGATAATAACTCAAGTTTAGGCAACTCACATTCACAAAATCTATCAAGAAGCTCCGACACATTACCATAAAATTTGTTGTATTGCAAGTTAAGGGTAGTGATGCTGCAAAGATTACTTAGGTGCTGTTTGTTTTTTCTGCACGAAAACCTCTTCTGCTGCAGGCCACATCTGCAGGCATCTGCAGGAGAAGAGGTGGACCAAATGTCTTCAGTCTGCAAGGAGAAGAGGGTTTGTTTTTTTTTATATAAAACCTCTTCACACACAAACACACACACAGATCTCTCTCTACTCTCTCTCTACCACCGCCATCTTCACCACCGTCACCACTTCACCACCGCCATCATCACCACCACTTCACCACCGTCATCATCACCACCGTCATCATCACCATCGTCATCATCACCACCGCCATCATCACCACCACTTCACCACCGCCATCATCATCACCACCACTTCACCACCGCCATCATCATCACCGCCATCAAAACCCACCGCCACCGCCGCCCCTTCTCTCTCTACGATCTCTCTCTCTCTCTTCGTTTTTAGGGTTTTCGATTTGGGGGTTTTCGATTTTAGGGTTTTCGATTTGGGGGTTTTGTTTGTTGATGATGATGTCGGAGGTGGTGGCGGAGTGGAGGTGGAGCAGAGGTGGTGGCGGAGTGGAGGTGGAGGTGGAGAAGATTTGGGGGTTTTGTTTGTGACGTCGATTTGGGGCTGGAGCAGCGGAGGTGGTGGTGGCGGAGCAGGGGTGGTGATGATGATGATGATGATGATGGTGGCGGAGCAGGGGTGGTGGTGGCGGAGCAGGGGTGGAGGTGGAGGTGGTGCCAAGAAGAGGTAAACCTCTGCTTGGAGAAGCTTACCTCTCATCACTTCCCCAAGAAGAGGTTGGGGAGAGGTAAAAAGCACTTCTCGAAAAAAAAAAAACACTCTTCTGAGGCTAAACCTCTTCCCACGTCTGCACGGTGCAGACAGAAGAGGCCAGGAAGCTCTTCTTTCAAAAAACAAACACCACCTTAATGATCTGGGTATCTCCTCAACAATCTCATTGTCCGATAAATCAACGTGTTCAATCAAAGACAGGTTCTGTAGGCTGCCTAGAATCGGTGAAGAAATACCACAATAACCAACATCAAGCAGACGGAGACTACTTAGTCTAGACAATCCATTTAATATTGATGGAGTATTCACAAAAGGGTTATCTGTAACACGGAGAGTCCTTAATAAAGGCATGCTATGGAAACCACCATTATTTACTGGATTTGCACTAAATAAGCCATTAAAAAGATCTAATGAAACCAAATTACTTAGGTTGAATATCCACCCAGGCAACGTACTGTTAAAAGTGTTACCAAAAAGATCTAAGACAACAAGGGATGTAAAACCGACTGCTGTTGGATTACTAGGTATCCGAGGTAAAAAACACGAAGAAAAATGTATTTCTAGCAAAGAAGTGAGGTTGCTGATTGCTGGAAACCAATCTAAAGCTTCTGCGAGATAGATTTCGCTCATATCCAGGTGTCTCAACGCTATAAGATTCTTTACCCATGCTAAGCTTTTAGAATAAAGTGTGCTGGAAAATTCAATACCATGAAGATCTAAGACACACAATGTTGATATATTTCCAAGTTGGTGAGGAATTTCCCCACTGAAGTTCGAGTATGAGAGGTTAAGATATATAAGATTTTGGAAAGAACCGATGAATCCTGGAATCAAGCTGTTGCCAAAATTGTTGCAGCTCAAGTCGAGGTGTCTGAGTTGTAACAATTTGATCACTGAAGAACTTATAGTTCCTCCTAACATTTGTTTTGATGCTGTCGCGTACCACACCGGAAATTCAAAAAAAAGTTTATCATCTGTGAGATTGTTCTGATATATCGAAAAAAGGCCAGGAATTCCATTGTCAGGTCCACGAAGGTGGATCTCGTGGACGTGACCGGTGATATTGTCGCAGACCACACCGGACCAACTGCAACAGTCTTTGCCTACCCAAGAAGTTAGACGGTTTGCCTCGTCAGTGAGATTGCTCTTGAGATCAATAAGAGCCAATCGCTCAGTGGGTATACATGGTACACGATCTGAGTTTTTATTACAAAAACAGATGCTGCAAAGTGACAAAACCAAGAGAAACAACAGGTAAGATGAGGAAAAAGATGAAGGAAGAAATGTGAGAGTCTTCATTGGAGTGATGAAGAATGCAGAGAGGTTCACTTTCGTTTACTCTTTCATAATGGTTGAAGATATGAGATATACACTGACTTTGATTCATAACAGTCCAAACTTCGATCTAAAACATACCGATTCAGTTCAAAATATTCAAACGATACAGTAAACAGATCCAAATTAGTCCGTAATGAATGAAATTTCAACCTGAATTGATCGAAACAGTTCGAAATTCTCAAATGACACTTCGAAACTATAATTCAGATCTCAACAGCTTAACAACTTCTTTACTATCAAACTCAAATTCAATCACAACACAATTTTCAACTAACATCTAATGCTCAAATCTGAATCAGGTTTCGACAGAAACATCAACAACTCAGATCTGAATTATCAAACGCAATCCTTCAAAATAAATCAGATCCTCTTTGAGTACGTATGAATGATACTATTCAATTCATGGAGCACAGAAATTCTAAATTCGACAGAAAATGGAATCAAAATCAAAGAAAGCATCAAAGACAATAAAAGCTTTCTATATCCCATTCATTTACGGTGAAACATGTGCCTCATCTGGATACCCTTGAAAGTACTTCTACAGAAAACGGGTAATATCTTGATGGATTCGAGAAATTTGAAGTTAAATCATATGAAATAAAAGTTAGACAATCAACCGCTCAAAGAAACTGCTCCATTCGACGTCGTTCGACAATCAACCGCTAATTCCGGCATCGTTTTCCTCAATCTCTCATCGATTTCTCCATGAATCAATCCCGATTCCAATCCAAACACAATCCTCAATCGTAATCTCACAAAAACCTAATAATCTTATTGAATCTGATTAAAGAAGCAAAAAAAAAAAACGAAACGATACAGAATCAGGTTTAGATCGTCGTTACAGATGATCGATTGAGTTGAGATGATAATATTAACGAATCAGAGGGGGTGAAATGTGTATGCATACCTAATGATCTTTCGCAAAATCGGCGGAGAAAATACATATGAACCTAGAACCAATCATGTAACACCTCGAAAATTTACGTCCAATAATGTACTGACACGTGTCATGGGCTTTGAATGTGTGAAAACATACTTTAGAGGGACTAAAGTTGACAAACAGTGAAACTATGTGAATATAAGGGTCCAAAGTGTCAACAATGGATAAATAGGCTCTAAAATAACCCTACATGATGTTTATAATCTTAAATGGATAAATCATGGATCATACGAAGCGGAAAATGAAAGAAAGTGAGGAATTACAAACTACAGGGGCTAAATGTGTCAACATGTTGAAAGTATACCTCTGAGTGACCTTTTGGCAAACCCGAAGCTTTGCAATGATAAAATATACTCACTAGAATATGTGATAAAAATTTCATCAAGTTTCGTTATCGTATGAGAAAGTTATGATTAAAACCGTGCACGAAGGGTTAATTGCGTTAACGTTGAATTTCGAGACTTTTCGGGTAAGCACAAAGTTAACCAAGAACTTTATCATGTTTGTAAATGTTCCAAGGTCCTTAAAAATCAGGTTTTAGGGTCTAATGAGCAAGATAAATCGCCAAAACCACGTTACAAAGGTCAAGGACTGAATTGTAAAATGTTGGAAAACTTGTAACCTGCTGATCACATGTACGCGGCCCGCGAGGGGCCTGTCGCGGCCCGCCTACCAGCTGCCAGCGACAAAAATCAGCGAACAGGTGCCAGTAACAGGTCTGTTTCGAGTTGTAACCAGTTGTATCCGATCCCAGAGCTTCACCAATGGACTTACATGCATCTAGTGGCACTTGGACACTTCTCATAACATCCCTAGACCCTTGTGGCAGCCTCACATGAGATCAAACTTGTTATAAAGATCATTGAAGTTGCAAACTTTGAACACTTACATTTTCAAAAATTCACAAGATCATCTCTGGAGCTCTCTGGACGTCAAGCCAACTTTCTAGTGATCTCTAAGCATTATTAGGACTCTTGTAAGTGTTCATAACCTTCTCAAATTCGTTCTAGCTTAGTATTTTAGCTAATAGTCAAACCATCGTAAATTTAGTTTGACTTCGTGATTAAACGAAATGTGCTCAGTCTTTTCTCAAATTGAAAGTACCTACAAGTTGGTATTTATGTGGGTAACAAACCCTCAAAGGGGTATTTTCAGATTCCCACTCTAAGTATGATAATTGTCGAGTCAAAGCTTGTTTCAAAAAGTCAACAGAATGTGTATTTGCAAATTTAAGCATGATTAGCAATGTAGGGTACATGCAACCTGGTTGATCATTAAAATAACTTGATAATTAATGTAAGAACATGTCTCAACATGTTCATCTCGACAATTTTCAGTTTAAACCCGAATCGGAACCGAAAGTCGCATAAATTGACCTTTTCTTTGACTTTCAGTTCTGATCCGTTCATGCATGTTTGAGATCTGCCTTAGAGCTTATTTTGGACCAATTTTCATATAAGTATAATTCTCTCATATTTTACAACTTGGTTCAACACTTATCCGATTCATATGCATGTTTCCGATTAATGCTTAAAAGTTGACTATTATGCCCTTTTTTACTATAAAACGTGATTTTTGAAAAAGTGAAAGAGTAGAAACATTTGTTACTGATTTATAAACTTGCACTAAAATTTGATATCAGTTTGAGGTCTAGATTAAGAGTTATGCTCATTATCGTAATTTGAAAGCTTTATGTTACTTAAACGGCGTAATTAACATAGAACCCATTTAAACCCACTTTTTGAAATCAAACTTTTTACCCACTGATGTTATATAATATTTTGGGATTTTTAAAGATTTTTATTTAATTTTTGGCTGATCATAACATAGGTCTCTAAGTTTAATTCGGTAAATACCGATTTTGCCCTTTTAAGCCATAAAATGAGTTTTACAAATCCTTTTGACCCCAAACCTTTTTCTACTGGTTTTATTTGATAAATAAAATATTTTGAGCATTCTGGAAATATAAAAATATCAGCTTTCTTTTAAAAACCCGGAAACGGCTCTAAATCGCATTTTTAAGCGTTTTTATCGCATAGTTTGCACTATAACCATATTAAATATATAAGGTGGATACCTACTGATGTTTTTAGTATATTTTTATATAATGACAGTAAGTATAACTTTTTGAACTCAGGTCTCCAGTTTTGACCTTTTAAGCCCTTGTGAAATTACCAAAATACCCCTAAGGTGCATAGTTTGGTTTTAAATGATAAGTTTCACATATAGATCATACCCTACTGTTATAACATGTTAAATTAAGTATAATTACTGTATAAACCAGACCTGTAACTCAGATTTCTAATTTAACTCTTTTATAATCTTTTAAATGACCAAAATGCCCTTATGAGGCATAATTTGTGTTTAAATCCATTTTGGGCATAATAGGAGATATCTTACTGATGTTATAACATATTTAAGCCATATTATCTCAGGGAACTTGCATATGACTCTTACGGTTACCCGTAACGCTCTTTCCACGTTCGGTTCGGTTTATGTAACTAGTTTGCATAAATTGGCCGAGACGGGTCAAACATTATCATTTTTGTCTCAAAATCCAGAATGTATTTAGCATACCCATATTATACAAGTATTCAAACTTGTCGGGTCTAAATCACATTCTATCCGGTCTTCGCTTAATCGTGCGTTTGAACCGTTTCGTCCTTAAAGCTAACCGGTCTAAGCTTAAGCTTAAATAAAGACCCGTTAGAAATCTAATAAGTTATTATAAACCTTCGTTCCAGATTAGGAGCACCGGTAAAAGCTACTTGCATTTTGCTTGTTGTGAATTATACTTTACTCAGGTAAATACTTTTAACTTATTTTCCCTATACGGGCTTGGGTTACGGTATATAAAATACCGCTTGATCGAGCATCAAATCTTACATCATTGGGTGGTTAATTGAATAATTTGATCGGCTCGTTTAAACAGTCTTGTTCACTTAAAGCCTTTGGGGGGGTTAATGACCATGTCCCGGATATCCTTGGCATCATCTTACGAGATGGCCACGACCTGAGCACGAGGTGTAGGCGTACACCTGTCAGTGTATAACTCTATATTGTGGTGTGTCTATTGATCTTTAACCCGGACAAGATCCGGGCTACTGAACGCATAAGTAACATGTAATTCGTTCACAAGATTATATATACTACATAATTATCCCAAGTTATAAAATGTTTTGTGCCTTGAGCATTCAAATCAATTTTCAACCATTTTCAAAATGAGTCAGTTAAATTGTATTTACCAGTGTACACTGACGTATTTTTCCCAAAAGGTTAAGTGCAGGTACTACACGTAATAGGCTGACTGTCTTCTAGAGCGTCCACAATAAGTCTCGCAAGCTTGGACGACAATAAACTGTTGAACAATATCTTATTTTATTTTGATCCGCCTGTGGATCCGTTTCAACTATTTGTGATATTTAATATTACACTTTATTAAAGTTGAAATGAATCTATCTTTGCTTCCGCTGTGCATTTATATATTGTGTTGTTTGTCTATGACGATACCAACTACGTCACGATACTCCCCACCGGGCCCACCGGTGACACGTGGAAAATAGGGGTGTGACAGGTTGGTATCAGAGCCAACTCTGAGTGAATTAAACGCTAGCCTTTTGTGTTTAATCTCAGTTACACAATTGCACATTCCTCGATTCTCGAGTCTAGACAAAGAACTTAGGAATTTTCCAAATTTTTGGTTTTTATTTCTAACTTTGTCTTACATATATTTTTGTTGTATCACTTGTTGTTTTTGACAGGATCACAAAAATGCCGCCACGTATGAGAGGAAGAGGCCGAGGACAAGGAGCACATGTAGCCCCAAACGACCACGAGGCCGGACCGTCACACCGGCGAACACCTTCGGATCCTCATAACACAGATGCCCAAGATCTTTGGAGGTCTTTTACCGAACCAGCTAGGCGCTCAGTCTCACTGAGCACCTCCCCATCTATCCGACACTCATTTGGGCCTCATTCTGAGAATGAGCCCCATAACTCTCACCAGTCCTACATTCCACTACTAAGACACAATTCACCTTTTGACCATCCATCACCCGTCTTTCAGGGCCAGTTCAACCCTGACGACTACCTAGGAGCAGCAGTGGGTTTTAACCCACTTGGACCAGAAGACCACTTTTCTGGTGGCAACCCGATGGACATCGATGAAGATACCGATCCTGCAATGCCACCATCAGGAACACCGAACCACCCCATCGAGATTTCAGATGGGTCACCATTTATGGGATCACCTTACAATGGTCCCGACAGTTTTGAGGAGAACTTCAAGCAGTATGACTGGGCATTTACTCCCAGTTACCATAACTCTCCCCTGCACCAGCCACATCACTCTCCCCTGCACCAGCCACACCACTCTCCCCTGCACCAGCTTCAGCCCAACTCTCCCCTGCATCAGCTACAGCAGCAGCAGAATCCTTCCGAGGATTCTCGACTAGTCACGGTCACTCCGCCGGCAGCGCCGCCTCGGCTTCAGCCTCCCTCGCCCCCGAGGCGAAGGAGAACGACAGTGCGAATATCCGCACGAGGGGGAATACGCATCAGCACCCCTCCACATTCAGGTGGCAGCCGGTACTCGCCTGTCCACGAAGAACCAGAGATGGGTGAATCTTCACATCCCGTCTCTGAAGTAGTCTCTGCGTCGGTCGCGCCACAGCCACCATTGGGTTTTGGAGACCCAATTCCCACTTACACTTGAAACCTCCTTTTTCTTCTTTGCAAAAAGCCATTTCTAAAAGGACTTTTGGCTTAGCCAAACACAAAAACAACTTATTGGCTTTTTGATAAGTCAATAAGCCAATAAGTTGTTTTGAAAAGCTTAGCCAAACATGCCCTTACAACCGGATCGTGAGATGAAAAGACAGAGGGCTTGTGGTGGTCGCAGGTATAAAGAAGATGGCCACAGATGCGGTAGATACGAAGGCGGCCATGGATGTTTGAGAGGGAGACGTCATTAGGGTTTGTGATATGAAGACGTATGAAAGCGTGAAGGAAAAAAGCGAAGGCATAGGCTTGTGTGTTTTTAGCGCTCAAATTTTCTAAAGATGGAGTAAGAGGATGACAGGTGTCAACTAATGGGTTAAGCTAATGACAAGTGGCTAAAGATTATTTTGTTTTATTAGAAGTAGTAGATTGGAGAGAGAAGGCCCCGTTAGATTCTTAATAATTATAATTTTTTATATGTTCTTTGAATAAGTTCTATTTACTCAACAAACGTGCAAGAAAAAAATAACTATAAACAGATAACACCAAAATTTATTGAAAGAAAGAACAGAATAATAAAAGATAATAAATCGAAACTTGTTCCAAATCTAAACATTGATAAGAAAGCTTGAATCAAAATCTAAGGATAACAATGAAAACGGCAAACAATTTTGAGTGATCGAAATTTTAAGCAAACAAATATCGGATATGTAGAGAACACCGAAACACACCACTAGTGAATAAACAAAAGTAACATATATTCACCAATACATGTATGAAAGTAAGAATCCATATATAGTTATTACAAATCCTAAAGAAGGGGACAATAAATTATTACAAACACACCAGTAGCATCTATATCTTCTCTTGTATGAATGATTCGATTTTAAGAGGTACCCCTCTATCTAGATATTGGACCTACACCTCTTTGTGAGACCTGCGAGCCAATGTATTAATTAATTTTAGAACAAAGGTTAAGACTAATGACTAGGAGATAAGTATAAAATTAATATACACTAAGAAATATATATAGTTCAAATTGTCGCCTGTAATTCATGCATTTTTTCGTGTTTCAAATTATTACTTTTACATACTTGTTAATGAAATTTTATCAGGGGCGGACTCACCCTTTAGCGTGGGTGTGTGGCCGCACCCCTTGAAAAAAAATTGTGTTATTTTTTCGCGTAAAATCCAAACCACACCCCTTGGAAAATCTTGACTGCACCCTTTAGAAATTTTCAACCGCCCCCTTGGATATTTTCAACCGTCTCAGGAATTTATATAAAAAAAAGAAATTCTAAACACTGATATATATTTCTTAAAGAGTAAATTGTCAAAATCGTCCCTGAGGTTTAGGTATGTTTGTCATTTTCATCCAAAATAACTTTTTTGTATCATATAGTCCTTCACTTTTGGGATTATTTGTCATTTTCATCAAAACGTCTGACTTTTTTGCCAAAACCGTCCTTGAGATTTGGGATTTTTTTGCCATTTTCATCCAAATGTTTGATAGAAAAAATAAAGCAAATTAGATTTTGGATGAAAATGACAAAAAATCTCAAAAGTGAAGGACTATATTGTACAAAAAAAGTTGTTTTGGATGAAAATGACAAACATGCCTAAACTAGAGGTGCACAAACCGGTTAATTTTAATAACCGGATCGGTTAACCAGTTATACCGGTTAATTTGACTTTTTGACTTTAACCGGTTATTTTTTTAACTGGTCCGGTTAATTACTTTAACCGGTTCGGTTAATTAACCGGTTATTTTCGGTTATTAACCGGTTTTTTTTACCTTTTTTTTGAATTTTTCGGTTATTTTTTCGGTTAACCAGTCTATCGGTTAAAAAACCGGTTTAAAAAAACCGGTTATTATACTAAACACTTATAACCGGTTACTAACCTACGGTTAAATAACCTATTGAACCGGTTAAAACCTAAATCGGTTATTAACCGGTTACGGTTTCGGTTAATAACCGGTTACGGTTAATTAACCGGTTATTTTGTGCACCTCTAGCCTAAACCGACTATTTTGGCAATTTACTTTTTATTAAACCCAACCCAATTACTCAAGCCCAAATATGAATTTAAGTATTAATCTACTCAAGCCCAATTATTATTTATTAAACACTACCCAATCAACTAATACAAAACAACCCAACCCAATTCGTCCCACCATCTCCCGCCTGTGATCTCCCCAGCGAACCCCCCGCCGGATTCGCCAAAATCCGGCCATCACTCCATCCGAAATCTTATAATTAAAAGAGGTACTTTCATTTATTTGAGCTATTTTGATGTTTTATGTGGTTTTTTCAAGAGAAATAGAGTTATATAAATGTTAAAATGGTTTGAAATTTTATGTGTTTTGATTTTTTTTTTTTTTGAGTTGTTCTAGTCTTTAGTCGGATGATGATGTTGTTTATATGATTTTTGGTTGGTAAACAACAATTACTATGGCTTGAAATTCAAAATTTTAAATTGAAAATTAAGAAATATGGGCTATGGTTGAACACTTGAAGATCCTTGTTTGTTTTGTATGTGATAGGATTAGGAAGGAAGTCAAGGAACCATGAGCAGGGAAGTTATGCCGCGATTTCTCAAGAGGAGTGGGGTTGAATCACTTTTTTTCGCCGGATTCTTCTAATTAAAGACAAAGGTATGTTCTAGATAAGTTTTTTTTTGTTCTTTTATTTAAGAGTAAAATGCACGGATAGTCCCTGTGGTTTTGCAAAATAACACATATAGTCCCCAACTTTTGGAAATTACATTGGTGCTCCCTGTGGTTTGATAGTTTGTTACTCGGATAGTCCCTGAAGTGGATGTCCGTTGGTTTTCTCCGTTAAGTGGATGTGAAATGACAAAATTACCCTTCATCTTCCCCACTCTATAAAAACAAACCCCATCCACCCCAACCCCACCCACCCCCCACCTTTCTGTATGTTTCCCCCACCCACCTCTCACCTCTCTCTGTTTTAAATTCGTGAATGGTTTGCAAGAAGAAAATCATTCGATAACCAAAACTGGCATAATTAACCTACACTCAAAGTTGACTTTCTTCAAGTTCTCACATTTTTTAATCTGAAAACAATAAAATCAAAAAAATAAATAAATAAATGACCCGTACCTCACACTATGAGTGTTTGACGTGAACACAATAACTTCATAAAAACAAAACCGATCTATGCAGATGAATGTAAAAATGACCTAACTAACCCTAACTTCAACCAGATGATGTTAACTGTTAAAGCATCAATTAACAGCAACACTGAAGCAAGTTTCTAAAGTTATCAAATTGATGGTGTTAAAGCATCAATTACTAGCTACAATCTTTGTCAATTTAATAATTTCAAAAATGCATGAATGGAAAACAGATAAAAGAAAAAACCCCAACTGAGCCAGTGGCGAATGGTTTCCGTTCAGATTGCTGTGGAGTCATCACGGATAAGATCTTGGGAGGTGGGTGGTGGTTAATGGTGGGGGAACAGAGAGAAAGGCGGGGGTGGATGGGGTTGTGGTGGAGGAGGCTATTTTGTTTTTACAGAGTGAAGAAGAAGAAGGGTAATTTTGTCATTTCACATCCACTTAACAGAGAAAACTAACGGATATCCACTCCAGGGACTATCCGAGTAACAAACTGTCAAACCACAGGGAGCACCGGTGTAATTTCCAAAAGTTGGGGACTATATGTGTTATTTTGCAAAACCACAGGGACTATCCGTACATTTTACTCTTTATTTAATGATTAAGAGAAATAGAAGTGGAGGGTTTGAACTTTGATATTTTTTTGTTGTTACTTTACTTATGATGGTTTTTTATGTTGTTTACTTGTTTTACTTGAAACTTTGTTTGTTAATGTGATAGGAAGTTGGGAAGTAGGGTTTGATTGTTTAAAAATTGAAATTGACCCGACCCGACTTGATCTGATCCGACCCGCTATGAAACTTTGTTTGTTTATGCTTACTTGTTTTACATGACCCTACCCGATCCGACCTGCTATGAACTGAATTTTTATTTATATAGCTAGGGGTCTAAAATCTTAAAAAATTTCCGCACCCCAAGGAAAAAAATCCTGGGTCCGCCACTGAATTTTATAGTATTATATTTCTTCATATTAATAGAAGTAACTTGATAAAATGTACACATTTTCCTGGATTCTTTAGGAAGATGTCCGCAAGTTGCGGGCATTGCACACACTATCGAGCATGCTCATATAGGTCTCAGATTAAAATACAAGTATGAGATTCTCATGTATATTCACTTGTTATCTATAAGCCCTTAGGTTGGATGCCCTTACACAAGGTCGCGCATGCTCATATAGGTCTCAGATTAAAATACAAGTCACTAACTCACTATCTCCAATAAGCCCTTGGAGAACAAATCCTTAGAGGCCCTTAGAAGCCATTACCATTGGAGCTCATCCATCTCAATAAGCCCTTAGGTTGGATGCTGTAGGTCCGGCTAGGGGAGGATCTAGTCGCCTACTCCTTGTGTACAAACACGCCCGGTTGTGCGGAATCCAACCGGAGATGCAAACCGAGATCGAACACGACAAGAACACGAGATACAAGACACGAAGATTCAATGTTTAACACACTCGTATATTGAAACCGATCGAGTTTTTGTTACAGAAAGATGATACAAGAACTACAAATAAACTCTCGGTTCTCTCGGTTCTTCCTTGTGTCGCCCACACACACCTGTTCTTGTCTACCGAAATCACATGTGATTTCGGTATTTATATTTGCCTTATCTTGTGCGATTGGACTAAGTTATGGGTTCGGCCCAGATGTGATTGTTTCAGCCCAAGTAAAGTGATTGGCCTAAACTAAATGTAACATGCACGTCCAAATATGCAAATTGTAGATTAGTCAACCACATGACATCATCATGATGATGTCATGATGATGTGGCAGCGGGAACCGTCTCGCGGCGCTCCGTGCTTCGCGTGTCGAACTCTGGGACGCACGACGGAGGAATGTCGTGGCGTCGGGCTTGAGCCGAACCTAACCGGGTCGAACCGAACCGAGTCGCGTCGAGTCGAGTCGCGTCCACATATATGTATCAACAAACTCCCCCTTGGACGCTACTCGCGAGATTCGCCTTTCATGTCTTCTATGTCGGAGGATCTTCAAAGTCTTCACGTCTTCAAAGCAGAAAGTGTATCAACAAACTCCCCGTTTCATGTAGGAAGTGTGTTGACAAACTCCCCCTTAACACAAGCTCCCCCTTGATTTATACTTGTGAAATACTTGTTCTTTATGAATTGAGATCCTTGTGGTGTTGATGATGGTCAGCGGCAACTCGATCATCTTCATCACTTGAGTGCCTTCACGTCGTGTCTTCATTCCGAAGCTTGTCATCGACCATGTTCTCCTTGCCTTTAGAATCTGCACATGCACGAAATCTAAACGCGTAATGAGAACAACTGCTTGGAATATAGTTAGCATAAACAAATGACACACGTATGACCATGTCATAATCAAACACCGTCCGACAGTTTGAAAGTTCAATAAAATTTATCAATTTCAGTTACTAACTCTCAAAACTTGAAAATTTCGACCGTTTATGAAGATATAGTCAATTCGGTTTTCGTTCAGGTTCCAGGTAACGAAGACTCGAGATCCAACATCGTACGATCGAAAATAAAATAGAAATAAAATCTTTTTGGCTTTTATAAAGTTTATATTAAAACACACCTAAAATCTTTTTGGTATTTTGAATATTTCAAATGTAAAGACAGAAAGCAGTAAATAAATATATACAAAGATGCAGAAACTGAAAGCATTAAATAAATATTTACAGACATTCTTTTTGCGAGTTTCGAGGGTAAGAGAATCATATCAGTGTACGGTCATGCCAAAACGCTCTTGTTGTTCTTTTAGTTAACATTAAGATAAGCATCCTATAACAATTATCGGTATTGTTGTCCACATAAACTCAACTTATTAGATGTAATCATGGCGAGGGGATACGTTAAGGTATGATTTATACTTACCGACCGGTGTTCATCCACATCACGACACATTCCCGTATCAAGGTATGCACGAGGGTTCATCTTACCGGTGAGTATACCGATTATCATCTGTTTGGCCGTATATGATGTGAGAAACTCACTTATTTTGATTGAAAACAAGCCCTATGTGATAGAATCACTTATTGATGAGGAACTTGATTTTCGATGCATGAGGGCACAGGAGCAAGTCCGTGAACAGGTCAGTACTTTCGTACAGCAGAGAGACGAACTTGACTCCCGGATAAATGTGATATATTATCACTTGTTTGTTTGGACATGTGATTGTTGATCACTTATTGAGGTCGAATGCAGTATGTACACGTATGTATAGTATCATGGAAGATCTAGACTTGCGTCCCCGTTATTTTTTCGGTAAAAGAAACAACCATGATACCCAGATGATAAGCAGCATAAAGACCGAATATCTCAGAACCTCGGCAATCTCTCAAACGAAATTTCGGTACTAAGACCATATGCCAATGAATGGTTCCCACCTGGTCTTCAGTCGGATTTAAGATTTATATCACCCTGCACACTTTAAAATGATTGTGAGCCTACCGATACATCTTATATAGAGCTGCTTATCGTTTTTCAGTTTAGGTTTAAAGAGGTTTGGACAGACCACTGATGTACTATCATTTTCTCTTTTGCTCGCCAGGAAACTCATTTTTGTTTTTCTATTGTTTTTGTGTTTTTGAAATTTTTCGATGTTTTTGGATTTTCAAATTTTGGTTTACTCCCCCTAAAAGCAACAAACTAAGATAAATTTAAAACACAAGGGTATTTACAAAAATGATTTTCCGATGTTGGTTTTACTCTTGCTTGACCTTAATGCCGTTTACCAATAATAAATAGTCAAATCTTGATTTGTCAAATGCTTTGGTAAAAAGGTCGGCACGTTGGTCATCAGTGTGGACGTAAGCAACATCGATTAGCCTTTTCTCAAAGCAATCACGTATGAAGTGATACTTAATTTCGATGTGCTTAGTCTTTGAATGCTGCACAGGATTTCTAGTGATCTGTAAGGCAGCAGAATTATCAACGTAAATAGGAGTAGTTAGGAATTCAAAACCGTAGTCGCGCATTTGTTGTTGGATCCATAGGACTTGGGAGCAACAACTTGAGGCAGCAATGTATTCAGCTTCGCATGTGGATGTAGCGACGCACGTCTGCTTCTTGCACTGCCATGTGACTAGGCGATTTCCCAAAAACTGACATCCAGCCGTTGTGGATTTGCCGTCGATTTTGCATCCGCCAAAATCAGAATCACTGAAAGCGATCAAGTCAAAGTTATTATCCCTAGGGTACCATAGACCGGTGTCAGGGTAACCCTTCAAATAACGAAAAATCCTTTTTACAGCTGCAAGATGTGATGCCTTCGGGTTGACTTGATATCTGGCAAGCAGGCACGTTGGGTACATTATATCTGGTCTTGATGCTGTGAGGTACATAAGAGATCCGATCATCGCGCGGTAGTATGAGGGGCTAACAGCTTCACCCTTCAAGTCTGGAGTAATTCCGTGATTTTGCGGCAATGGGGTACCGATGGGCGTTGCATCAGACATCTGGAACCGGCTCAAGATGTCACCAACATATTTAGTCTGATGGATGAATATCCCAGACTCGGTTTGTTGTACTTGTAGGCCCAAAAAGAAGGTCATTTCCCCCATAGCACTCATCTCGAATTTATCCTGCATAATACGCTCGAAATTCCTACACAAAACATCATTAGTAGAACCAAATATTATGTCATCAACGTATACCTGTACCAGTAGAAGATCTCCATCTTGTTCTTTGATGAAAAGAGTACAATCGATAAGACCTCTGCGAAATCCATTCTCCAGCAAATAATTAGATAAGGTTGCATACCAAGCTCGCGGTGCTTGATGTAGACCATATAGAGCTTTGTTGAGCAACCAAACCCGATCAGGATGGATAGGATCTTCAAACCCAGGAGGCTGTTCGACGTACACTTCTTCTTCCACCACCCCATGTAAGAATGCATTTTTGACGTCCATCTGGTAAACCTTGAATCCTTTGAATGAGGCATAAGCCAGAAAGATCCGAATTGCTTCCAGACGTGCAACAGGTGCATAGACTTCGTTGTAGTCGATCCCTTCAATCTGACGAAAACCTTGAACGACTAATCTTGCTTTGTTTCGAATAACGACTCCTCGGTCATCCTTTTTGCATTTGAACACCCAACGGGTACCAATCTTCTTGTAACCAGCAGGTTTCTCTACGAGTTTCCAGACACCAAGCTTCTGGAATTGTTGCAGTTCTTCCTGCATCGCTTCAACCCAAGAGCTATCTTTCAAAGCGTCTTTCCAAGTTCTTGGCTCTTCTTGTGAGACATAACACGCGAAGGACCAATCATTTTGTTGACCAGATTCTCGGATAGCTGCATACATGCCTGCATTGTTGTTGTTCCGCAACATGTTTCTTGTTTGAACGCCACTCTGTACATTTCCGATGATGTTTTGTTGAGGATGGGTATTGTGAATCCTTGTTTCTGGATTATCTTGAACTGGAATATTTGTACCCAGATTGTTGAGATTGAGATCAACAACCAATTCAATGCCCGGAATTGACGAAGAGGATGATGCAGTAGCTTCAGCTGTTCTAGGGGCGTCCACTGGAGGTGTACCCTCTGAAGTACCATGAACTGCTGTTGTTGGAGCTTCTTGATCTGCATCGAGAAATTCATCATCCTCTGAAGATTCGTTCAATTCGGTAGCATCGTGAAAATCCTCATTGTCGAGAGCATTATTGTTCACTGAAAATGGTTCTTGATTGACAATAATTGGACGAACCAACGGTGAATCTGTTGCGTTGTCACTCTCGAAAAACATCCTTGCTGCAGCATTTTCTTCAACTGCTTCAACATTGATCGAATTGAAAAAGTCATCGTACTCAAACATCCATGGTTGACCTGGATTTCTGACTGGTAAAGTGTGCCTTTGTACTCTGACTTCAGACCATTCCTCGACCCTTTTAGTCTCTAGGTTCCAGACTCTTAAGTTTGGGGTGGAATACCCAAGAAAGTATCCTTCAATTGCTTTTGCCCCAAACTTTCCATTAGGATCGATTATTGTGCACGGAGCTCCAAACGGTTCAAGATATGACAAATCTGGTTTCCGTTTGTTAATAAACTCAAAGCAGGTCTTGTTGTGCCTTTTGACTGTAAGGACTCGGTTCAACGTGTAACATGCAGAGGCCACAGCTTCAGTCCAGAAGGGAATCGGCAACTGTGACTCTACCAACATTGTCCTAGCAGTCTCGATCAATGTACGATTTTTACGTTCAGCGACGCCATTCTGTTGAGGAGTGTAGGCTGCACTAAATTCGTGAAGAATACCTTTTGAAGTGCAAAACTCCGCCATGGCATGATTTTTGAATTCAGTACCATTGTCGCTACGTATTCGTCTAACTTTCAGCTTATACAAATTCTCAATCTGAATGATCAAGTTTTTGAAAATACCGAAGGTTTCGCTCTTGTGTGCCATGAACGCCACCCAAGAAAATCTTGAATAATCATCAGTTATGACGAGGCAATATTGATCATTCCGGATGCTTTTATGCTTGACAGGACCGAACAAATCCATGTGCAAACGTTCAAGCGGAACGGCCACCGTGTTGATCTTCTTTGTAGGGTGTCGCTTCTTCGTTTGTTTTCCTTTCTGGCACGAAACACAGACGTCTTGAAGATGGAAGTTTTTAAGAGGAACACCATTCACCAATTCATTTGACACCAAATGATTCATTTTGCGTAAGTGAATGTGACCCATTCGTCTGTGCCAAGAGATTGAGTCTTTTTCTGTGGCTTTGGAAACGAAACAGGTTGCTTGTGCAGACGTTGTGATAGCTTGGCTCATATCAAGGACGTACAAGTCATTTATCCTTGGAGCAGATAAGAGAATCCATTCTTTCGGAATTTTGAAGCCGGGTTTCAGCACATAACATCCATTTGCATCAAAGTGTACTGAGAACTGCTTATCACAGATTTGTGAAACACTGAGAAGATTGTGATCAAGTTGTTGCACAAAGTTGATCTTATCAAAGCTAACAACCCCGTTGGAAATCATTCCTTCACCCGTAATATATCCGCCTTTATCTCCAGCAAAAGCAACATAACCTCCTCTAATAGATTTGACGTCGTAGAGAAGCTTCATGTCGCCTGTCATGTGCCTGGATGCCCCACTATCAACAATCCAATGACTACTGATAGTTCCTCCTGGAACACCCTGCACATGAACTCACTTGATTAGTTGGAGATGGGGACCCAAGCCATTGTGGTCTTGGGTCTTCCATTTTCATCAACAACAATAACTTCTATTCTTTGATGATTTGAAAATTGTGATGGTCCCCCTGATTCAATAACCGTTTTTGGTTTCCAGGTCTGTTTTGTTATACCAGTGTTATTCTTTAAAAACTTAACTTCATGGTTGTCTGAAGTTTTTAAATTGTTTGGTTTGACAGAAACAGATGTTTTGTTAACCACATCGGTTTTAATCGCCTTTTCAATTTTCTTGACCTGTTGGCGTTTCTGTTTCTTTTCCCTTTCTTTTACAAGGCGGGGATCTTGTTTTGCAGAAACAGATCGCTTTTGGTAATTTCGTTCACGGGGATCATCATCTTTGGCTTTTAATTTATGAAGATACGGACAATTTCGAATAATATGCCCAATTTCACCACATTCAAAACATGATCTTCGTTCAACAAACCCCGAATTATCATGTGATCGTCTTTCCGATAATGATGAACTTTGTGACCCCGAGGTACTTGGTTTTGAACTACTTGGTTCACTTCTTTTCAACATTGTTGCTTGTTTAACAAAATCTAAGTTAGAATTGTTTTCAAACGTTTCAATTTTGTCCGTTCCCTTTGATTTCACAAAGTTCACATTCTTGTTCTTCTTCTGATTCGGCTTCCTTTGACTTTGAGTCGGTGTTTTACCTCTTGGTTTGGTATGGTTTTGCTGCGTGTTCACAGTTGGTAATTTTTTATTGCCATATTGTTTTCGAACTTCGGCCTTTGGGATAGGAGGACACTGTGTTACTGTAACATGTGATCCAGTCTTTCCCAAAAACTTACTTGTTGAATTTTCAAAGACTTTACTGATTAATGATTGATTAACATTCTTAATAGGAAAATCTTTGTCTGAATAAATTTTATCATCACCAACAAGAGTGTACAGCAAATCCACACTTTCAGACTCTTTTGCAGACGTGGACTCGGTCGGAACAGTCTTAGCAGGTTTTGCGGGAGGATCACATAAAATATGATTCTCAAGAGGTATGTCCTCTTCGTTGATTGCCGCGTCAGACTTTGCTGAATCAGTATCATCAGATTCATCATCAGAAGAATCAGCATCCTCAATCACAACTGGAGGATCCTGATTTTGTTCAGCAGTTACAAATGTATCTGCTGACACATCTGAATCTGATGATACTTCCTTCTTGTATCCGAGTCCTGTTGCAAATTCCTCAACGTCTAGAGGAACATATGGTTCAAAGAAAATTCTATCTTCCTCGTCAGGCATGGCATCATAATTGTGTCTCACAGGTGGTGGACATTTCTTATATCCAATGCATGTGACATCCCATTTCTCTTTCTGAACATCAATGATATGATCCAACACATAGCTAGAACTCAAATAACTATCTAGCTTAAGCTGGATTGCCTCACTTTCAGTTTTCACACAAGCCATCTCTTTTTGCATTATCTCAAGTCGAGTTATATACAAATTAATGTCAGTTTGTTTTCTGGAAACCATTTTTGTTAACTCGGTTTTATCTTTCTTTAATTTCTCAATTACCGTTTTAAACTCCTTTTCATGATTTTCATAAAACATGTTGGCTTCAGTGCACTTCGAAAGATCCACGGTCAATTTCTGATTGTGGAGGAATGTCACATCATATTTCTCTTGCAAAGCCTCGTGTTTGCTTTGCAATTCACACCACTTATCATTCAACGAAACATGTTTGTCTTGCAAGTCAAACAAACTAGCTTGTAAAGCATCATGTTTGCCTTGCAACTCAGACATGTTTGCCTCTAAATCAGCACATTTAACACTCAATCTATCACAATTATCACAAATAGCATCAGTGGGTTCATCGACACATACCTGACTTGATGAACCGTCGACATTAGCCATAAAGGCTGAATGGAGAGAAGACGAAGAATAAGCAGCTTGATCCACCAAAATAGATCTTCTTTGAGTTCCTGTTGCAGTTTCTTCCAAAAGCTCATCAATATCTGCATCGACTGACGCACTTGATGTGTCATCTACATGATCATCGCCTGAACTCGAGGATTCTTCATCTGAACTTCTACTGTAACCAGAAGAGTCTTCATCTTCAGAAGATTCACCACCATTGGCGGAAGATTCTCCACCACTGGCGTGATTTAAATCCTTCACGACCTCAGCAAAACAAGCTGTTCCATCTGGAGCATCATTTCCTAACTGGATTGACCAATCACAACCTTCATCTACTTGAACCACAAGTGCCTGGTTGGCATTTGATGGTCCCGCTTGGCTTTGGTTGTTGACAGGTATCAACGTACGCTCATTGTTCCTGTTCTGATTCTGCTGGTTGCCTTGATTTCTGAAAGGGTTCTGGTTCCCATGCTGAGCTGGCCTTGTACATTCCCTTTTAAAATGACCCCGTTCACCACAATTAAAGCACTTCACTGCCTGTTTATCGAACCCATACTTGGTGTCTTTCTTACTTTCCAAGCTGGTTCTGCCAGTTCTTTCCATGAAATCCTTTGCCCTCCTTACTGCACTTGCAAAGGCCCATTTGATATCCATCAAATCCATCTCTTCCTTATCAATCTGTTGATAGTCTTCTTGTGTCAGATTAATGTTCCCAATCTGACCTTCCACTAACCCACAGTATGCGCTCACCAAAGTGTTTAGCAGCTCCATGTGTTCCTTTGCTACTTCCACACTGACTTTAGAAAAGCTTGAGGTGTCGAGCCGCACTGTATTTGGCTTTGATTGCTGACCAGCAGATGATGTGCTTCCATAACACGCTTGTTGTTGAGCAGGAAGTGGATTCCCATACATGTCTGTTGTTGGAGGAGGCTTGACCGGAACTTGGATAGGATTGCCATACATATCTGTTCTAGACACAAACGCCGTCTGAATTGGAGCATGTGAGATTGGTCTTGCAGGGGTGCTAGATGTTCCATAATACATTTCAGGATTAAATGGAGCATGTGAGATTGGTCTTGCAGGGGTACTAGGAGTTCCATAATACATTTCAGGATTCTGTGGCACTAGAACCCTTTTCGCCTTAATAGTTTCTTCCTGATTTTTATTCTCCAGAAGTTGAACAAAGTCATTGAAGTTTGTTGTAGCCAAAATGCCATTGAGCTTCAGGATTTCCAAGAAATTACTCCATTGTGGTGGCAAAGCATCAGCAAACTTGGTGACGATTTCGATTGGAGTCGTTATTACTCCAAAAGTTCCCATTTCAGTCAACAAATGAGAAAATCGACTCGTCAAATCTCCCAAAGATTCTTTATCCATGCATGTAAACCCATCAAATTCTTTCTTGAGTAGACCTTGTCTCAATGGGCGAGTCGCTTCGTTTCCTACACCTCTCGTCTTCAACGCATCCCATAATTTCTTTGTCGTTTTGAAGTTGACAAATTGATGGTAAATATCCTTGCTTAATGCCTGAGTAAGAATGGCATAAGCTTTCTTCTCTAAATCATAGACCTTCTTCTGATCTTCCGAAAGATCGGCAAATGTTGCAGCAGATGAAGCGGCAACCTCGATAGTTTGATCAAAATCTGTGGTGAAACGTAACCACAATTCCGTGTTTTGTCCAAGGACGTATGTATGAAATCTGTCAATCCATCCCGGATATTCGCTTAAGTGCATCAACTTTGGAGGCCGATTCAAACTTCCGGTTTCGCTCTCGCTTAAGAGAATGCTTTGAATACTTGGAGTTTGATTTGATACGAATGCCCATTGACCGGTAGAAATTGCATTAGCTTGTGAAGATACCGGTGCGGAAGATTCGGCCCACGAAGGAGACAAACTCGTGTTTCTATACTTTCCGCTATCCGGAGACGGAGTACCATAATACATATCTGTATTAACCGGAGTACCCCAAATCAGATTCATTTTTGATCAAGAGAAATGAATACAAGTGATTTCGGCCTAAGCAGTTTGGTTTTCGGCAACAACAGTGATTCTGAAGTGATTTCGGCAATAAGGTAAGGGTGAGTGTTTTCGGCAAAAGGATTTCGGCCCAGATGTGAATTAGGCCCACAGTTGATTTCGTTGAAAAAAGGCCCAATTCTGTTGTGCAAGCCCGGTATTCTTGTGCGACTATCAGATCCTTAATTTCGCTGGCATGTTTAAATTCGCTGGTTATGCTGCTGTATTTCGCTGCCTATTCTCGCTATTACGATGATCAGTAAAATCGCCGAAAAACCGTAATAATCTCGCTGAGGACGATTACACGGTTACCAAAGTCGTCTTTGGTTTTGAGTTGGTCGGGTCAAGCAATTTCGCTGGTTACTGAAATATCAAGGGGTAGTAATTCGCTGGTTACTGAAATATCGCTGGTTACTATAAATCCGCTGGTTTATCCTTGTGCGATTGAAAACAGTTGACTTTCTATAACCTGACACAAGACAGACAACTTTCTTTTTCAGGGTACAAGGGGCACTCACCTAATAGGTGAGTCCCCTCTCTTACGTCCAACCAATCCTCTTGTGCCACGTTAACTCCCCTCTTAAACTCCCCTAACACCACATTTTGATGGCGGCACTCCCCTAATAGGTGACTTGGTTTTTTTTTTTTTTTTATTTGTTGAAATTATGCATGTTTATAAAAAAATATTAATAAAAATTAAATAAAATTTAACAAAATAAAACTACAAAATAAAAATAACATTAAAACTAGAAAATACATTCAAACTAGAAAATAAAAATTACATTCAAACTAGAAAATAAAAATTACATTAAAACTAGAAAATAAAAATTACATTAAAACTAGAAAATAATAATTTTAGAATTCGCATGGCCACCCGTACTTCTTAGCGATGTCGCGTTTTCGGGCGAGGATGAACGGCAACATACTTGGCGGAGCATCGTCGTGCGGTTGCTTGCCTCGTCCCTTAGTTTTTTTCTTGGCTTCGCGGGGTTGGTTCTCCATTGCTCGGTTTGAGAAGTGGGTGTGGTTTGAGAATATAAAAAATTTTTGAAGTGGGTGTGGTTTGAGAGTATAAAAAAATGAAATTTGTATAAAAAATGGGGTTTGATGAGAGTGTGGTTTGATGAGAGTGTGAAGGTTTGGTTATTTATTTTTGTAAAAAAAATGAATTTTTTTTTTTTTTTTTGTTTATGACCGTTCAAATGAGACCGTTACTCGATTAGTGTGCAAAATTCAATCGGTGGACATGGGCCGAAACCACCCCCCGAATCGGGTCCCCGCACCGATGGCGGCGGTGTTCCCGATCGGGGAAAGTGGTCACCGAAGGGGTCCCCGATGGGTGCCCCGGATACCCTCAACTTCCACTTTCGGCTCACACTTTCCCATTCGGTTGATGTTATATTTTAAACAGATTACAATTTCCAAAACACTAACAACTTTAATATTCAAATTTTCAAGGATCAAAAAGTGTGTTTATGAAGAACAACTTGAAGATTGTATGAATATATAAAGAACAACCCAGAAATTTATGAATTTTCTGGGGAACCGAAGATTTTCCGAACACGGATTTGGCCGAAACTTCACTAAAAACCAATGTTTAACATGTGAAAATGATGAACAACAAGGTTTTTATAAGAACTAACAACAAAATACCAGAAATTTCGAAGTTTTGAACTGATTTTTCAGAAAAAAAGAACTTCAAAAATCTGAAACAAACCCGAAAACTACTCGGTTTTAACAAGGAGAAGAGCCAAGGCTCTGATACCACTTGTAGGTCCGGCTAGGGGAGGATCTAGTCGCCTACTCCTTGTGTACAAACACGCCCGGTTGTGCGGAATCCAACCGGAGATGCAAACCGAGATCGAACACGACAAGAACACGAGATACAAGACACGAAGATTCAATGTTTAACACACTTGTATATTGAAACCGATCGAGTTTTTGTTACAGAAAGATGATACAAGAACTACAAATAAACTCTCGGTTCACATGTGATTTCGGTATTTATATTTGCCTTATCTTGTGCGATTGGACTAAGTTATGGGTTCGGCCCAGATGTGATTGTTTCAGCCCAAGTAAAGTGATTGGCCTAAACTAAATGTAACATGCACGTCCAAATATGCAAATTGTAGATTAGTCAACCACATGACATCATCATGATGATGTCATGATGATGTGGCAGCGGGAACCGTCTCGCGGCGCTCCGTGCTTCGCGTGTCGAACTCTGGGACGCACGACGGAGGAATGTCGTGGCGTCGGGCTTGAGCCGAACCTAACCGGGTCGAACCGAACCGAGTCGCGTCGAGTCGAGTCGCGTCCACATATATGTATCAACAGATGCCCTTACACAAGGGCATGGTTTTGCCTCGGTTCATGCGATATGGTGGGTCCAAAGTGAAAAAAGAAAAGTTTTATTTAAATATTGTGTGTGATGGGTAGGTGATGAGGTGGAAATTAAGAAGGGTCAGGATATTTGTAGGTTTGGATATGAAAGTGAGGCTTTTAAGGATTTGTAAGGATATTATGTGGCAGATGACATGGCAGCTAAGGACGACTAAGGACACACTTAGCATTGGAGATAGTCTAAATAAGTTTAAGGTTTAGTAAATAAGTTTAAGGTTTTTTCACCCACCTATGATGTAAAAGGATTCCCACCCGATTCTTGAAACTGTTTTCATTTCAAACAAATCACTTTTAGCAAACATATCTCATTCATGTTTGCTTTATTTTAAACACTTAATTGTCTGGTCGAAACTCAATTTAAGGAGACCCAAACCCATTAACCAATAAATATCTAAAGATAGTTAAAAATAGTACTTGTTCCACTAAATTATTTAGCACACGAAACACGCCATCATGTTCATATAAACCCATATTTAAACCACACACAAGCAAACATACACACGAACACAAAAATTCAGTTTAAAACACAAAATTGAGGCCTGGAAACAAAGTTTATATATGGTTATATGTGTGTTTGTGCATGTATGTATATTCTCAAAACTTCATGGCATGGTTTTAAAAAACGCTTTAGGCGTGCGCCTCAAGGCGCGCCTCGAGGCAAAACGGCCAAAAAATGAGTCTGAGGCGCGCCTCATGGGGTTTTTACTGCATATGCGCCTCAGAGGGGCTGGGGCGCTAAGAAAGGCTGCGCCTCAGGTGCGCCTCATTGGATTTTCATAATTGTTTTTGATGTTTTTGACTTTTTGTGCCAATTTCAAGCATTTCATGTCTTTTTTATGTATGTTTTTGATGATTTTGATGAATCTGATGATGAAATTAGTTAGTATTACTATTTTTATAATATATATAATTTTTATATTTATTTTTTAATACCGCCTCGGCCTTACACCTCGTTTCGCCTCGAGGCTTACGCCTCATGAGGCGAAGGGAAAACGCCTCGAAACTCGTTTCCGTTCTTTTAAACCTTGCTTCATGGTATCAATACTTAAATTGACAATATTGAGAATGTAACTAAATGTTTTTCAAAAGTTTCTTCAAATTAATCTTAATATGTAAAAGTAAAATAAAGGTCAAGACTTACTATGGAACAGGAGAAAGAGGAAAATTTTAAGCTTGAACCAGATTTCTTCAAGAAAACGATAATATGCAATTCTCCATTGTCTGCTTACAAGCAATGGTGTAAAAACGATCCAGAAGCCAACAACCATGCCAACAAGTGTAAGTATCACTAGGATCCAATCAGTGCCATTAGATTCATCATGTTGGTCGGTAATCCCTTTGGCGTCGCCATTATTTGGTGAACATGCAGGAAGAGGATCCCCACAAAGTGCATTTCCGGTGAAACTGGACTCACTGAATGTTTGAAGCTGGGGGCCTATTGGGATTCTTCCTACAAGATTGTTGTATGATACGTTCAACCAACTCAAAGCGGTTAACTGTGCCAAGCTCAAAGGAATACTTCCGTCAAGATGGTTCTTTGACAGATCTAACGATTCAAGCATTCCAATTTGATTGAACAAGTTTGGAATTCTTCCTGTTAGATTATTGCGTGACAGATTTAGGAACCGTAAGCCCAAAAGTCCGACAACTTCATCAGGAATTGACCCAGAAAACTTGTTATCAGAAAGGTCTAACGAAGTCACTTGATAAAGTATGGTGCTATACGTATAAGTATTTCCCTTTGTCACCAACGATGCCGTTGCTTCATACGAGGATGTATACAGAACAATCGGCTCTGAGGTCTCTCTTCCAGACATGACAGATAAGTTTGTAAAGCATGCTGGTAGGTTCCCAGACATATCATTATGAGCAAGATCCAAAATCTGAAGAGAAATGAGATGACATATTTCATCTGGGATTTTACCTTCAAATTTGTTAGATCGAAGACTTAGAACTCTCAGACTTGTATTATTTCTTCCTATTGAAGATGGTATTTTTCCCATCAGTTTATTTTCTGCAAGCTCGATGACTATCAGGCTGCTGGAATTCAGTAACCAGTGAGGTAAGTTACCGGATAGCTTGTTAGCATCCATTTCCAGTGATAATAAGGAAGAAATATTTCCTAGAGATGATGGGATTATCCCAGAAAATTGGTTTTTCTCTAGGTTCAGAATGACTAGAGATTGAAACTTCATCCAACAATCTGGTATAACACCTGACATGTTATTGTTTGCGAGATTAAGAAATTGTAAAGCTCGTGATTCTTGAATGCCAGAACACAACAAGAACTGTTCTAGAGATCCTGAGACATTATTGTTAGAAAGATCCAGGAAATTCAAGTCTGCTCTACTAAAATTACCATGTAACATGCCATGTAAATGGTTGTTACTTAAATCAAGGATTGCTCCAGGACCGAAAAAAGTAACATCTCCCAACTTTCCTTGAATGTTGTTATGGGATATATTCAAGTACCATATACTAGAGAATGTAGTCCAAAGCCAATTCGGGATGGTGTCTGATATGTTTGCGTTGGCTATATCTACGTATTCTAAGTCTGTTTGCGACTGAATCCATGAGGGAAATTGAGGGCCTAAATTGCAAGAACGTGATGTAAACCATTGGAGTTTGAAAGGCGGAATCCAACTGTTAACATTTAGCTTGAACACCAACTTGTTATCACCAACGTTCAAAGTTTTCAAGGACATTAGATTGGCAAAGTTGTTTTCAGTCAGAACACCTGTTAATGAATTGTTATCAAGGTAAAGACTCTTTAGTTTGCTAAGTCGTCCTATGCTTTCAGGAAGACTTCCATTCAACTTGTTGTCCCGAAGATCCAGTTGTTCCAACGATGATAAGCCACCAATCGTATCCGGGATCAATCCTGAGAGCGGAGTTCCATAAATTTCTAATATCTGCAACAGTGACAAACTTCCTATAGAATCTGGTATGGTCCCTGTTAAGTTATTGTAACCAAGACTAATCTGGATCAGATTTTTCAAGTTTCCTAGTCTTTCTGGCAGTTGACCAAACAGATGATTATCACGAAGAGATAATAACTCAAGTTTAGGCAACTCACATTCACAAAATCTATCAAGAAGCTCCGACACATTACCATAAAATTTGTTGGTTTGCAACTTAAGGGTAGTGATGCTGCAAAGATTACTTAATGATCTGGGTATCTCCTCAATAATCTCATTGTCCGATAAATCAACATGTTCAATCAAAGACAGGTTCTGTAGGCTGCCTAGAATCGGTGAAGAAATACCACAATTACCAACATCAAGCAGACGGAGACTACTTAGTCTAGACAATCCATTTAATATTGATGGAGTATTCACAAAAGGGTTACTAGGAACACGGAGAGTCCTTAATAAAGGCATGCTATGGAAACCACCATTATTTACTGGATTTGCACTAAATAAGCCATTAAAAAGATCTGATGAAACCAAATTACTTAGGTTGAATATCCACCCAGGCAACATACTGTTAAAAGTGTTATCATAAAGATCTAAGACAACAAGCGATGTAAAACCAACAGTTGTTGGATTACTAGGTATCTGAGGTAACAAACACGAAGAAAAATGTAGTTCTAGCAAAGAAGTGAGGTTGCTGATTGCTGGAAACCAATCTAAAGCTTCTGCGAGATAGATTTCGCTCATATCCAGGTGTCTCAACGCTATAAGATTCTTTACCCATGCTAAGCTTTTAGAATAAAGTGTGCCGGAAAATTCAATACCATGAAGATCTAAGACACACAATGTTGATATATTTCCAAGTGGTGAGGAATTTCCCCACTGAAGTTTGAGTATGAGAGGTTAAGATATATAAGATTTTGGAAAGAACCGATGAATCCTGGAATCAAGCTGTTGCCAAAATCGTTGCAGCTCAAGTCGAGGTGTCTGAGTTGTAACAATTTGATCACTGAAGAACTTATAGTTCCTCCTAACATTTGTTTTGATGCTGTCGCGTACCACACCGGAAATTAGGGTTGCAAACGAACTGAACTTTCAGCGAACAGTTCATGAACCGTTCGGCGGGAAGTTCGTTTGTGTTCGTTCGTTTAATAAATGAACGAACACGAACAAAAAATTTCGTTCGTTTAGTTAAATGAACGAACATGAACAAAGGCCCTGTTCGTTCATTTGTGTTCGTGAACGTTCGGTAACGTGTTCGTTTACGTTCGTTTGTTTATGTTCGTTTGTATGTTCGTGTTCGTTTGTGTATAGGAATATATATATATATATATATATATATATATATATATATATATATATATATATATATATATATATATATATATTATTTTATTACCCAACTTATATTATATTATTTTGTCACATTATTTCCATTTAAGTTAAGTTATAGAAATAGATTAAATAGCTGATGCATTTATAGAAATAGCTTCTTTGTCACATTGTCGTTGTTTTGTATTAAATTATGAGTTGTTATTGGTATTTTATTAGGTTTTTGATATGGAGTGTTATATTATGAGGTCATTAACAGTTTTTGGACGAATTCAAGTTTTTTTTTGGTTATAGACGATTTAAAGGTTATTTTGGTGGATTAAATGGAGACTTGAAGTTTAAGATGAACTTTTTTGAGACGCTACTTTGTGTTAGTTATGTTTATTAAAATTATATGTTAAGCTACTCAAGTTTGGATAATTAGCTTGGTATATTTTGGGTGGATCTACTTTGTGTTTTTTTGTTATGATCATCTTCGAAAGTAAATATATGTTCGTTTGTGTTTGTTTATGTTCATTAACGTTTGTTTGTGTTCGTTTGCGTTCGTGTGCGTTCATGAACGTTCGTTTGTGTTCGGTACCTAAATTAACAAACGAACACGAACAAGTTCATTTCCTTAACAAACGAACACGAACAAAAAATCTCGTTCGGTAAGTGTTCGTGAACAGTTCGTGAACACATGAAATCCTTAACAAACGAACACGAACAAGGCCGTGTTCGTGTTCGTTCGGTTCGTTTGCAGCCCTACCGGAAATTGATTAAAAAAAAGTTCATCATCAAGTTCATCATCTGTGAAATTCGAAAAAAGGCCAGGAATTCCATTGTCAGGTCCACGAAGGTGGATCTCGTGGACGTGACCGGTGATATTGTCGCAGACCACACCGGACCAACTGCAACAGTCTTTGCCTACCCAAGAAGATAGACGGTTTGCCTCGTCAGTGAGATTGCCCTTGAGATCAATAAGAGCCAATCGCTCAGTGGGTATACATGGTACACGATCTGAGTTTTTATTACAAAAACAGATGCTGCAAAGTGACAAAACCAAGAGAAACAACAGGTAAGATGAGGAAAAAGATGAAGGAAGAAATGTGAGAGTCTTCATTGTTGTGATGAAGAATGCAGAGAGGTTCACTTTCGTTTACTCTTTCATAATGGTTGAAGATATGAGATATATGTGGTCCCTTTTTTTCCAAACCTTTCATCAAACTTTAATTTTTATTTTATTAGTTAATTACACACATGGACCGATCCCTGTGATTTATAGTAAGTTTCGTCTTTTGGTAATAACTTTTTTTTAACATGTTGAGGTTATGTGGTTTCATTTTTGTAACATATTGGGGTTTCAAGTCCAACGGAGGTTAAATATTCTGTTAAGTTGTGCCTAAATGACCAAAATGCCCTTTAATAACGAGAGGTGGTATTTTTATAATTAACTGTATTTCATTACAAGGTTCATTTTTGCCATTTACAAACTTAAAATTAAAATTTAAAATTATAAAAACAAGCCATCTCCATCACCAATCACATAAACTCGTTCAGATCACTCACATAAACTTGATTACGCTTTGTATCCAAGAACCGATCCAAACGACCCTGTTCCTCCTCTGGCCACCGTTTCCGGTGAAAGCTGGACATCCGTCCCCGTCGGTTCACAATTGGAAGCGCCATTGCTGCTGCCTGCTGCTGGACAACTGGTGTATAAGTTTTTGTTAGGGCTTTGGATGCTCCGCAAGTTTCAGGCGGTGGAAGTGGTGGTGCGGCGACGACGATGCCTAGTAAACATAGTCTACCACAAGGGAATAACAAGAAACTGTAAAGAAAAATACCCACCAAACTCTTAAAATAAAGGGGTATTTTCTAAATATGAAACAAAAATGTTTGGTGAAGAGCATTTTTGTCCTTTTGGATGAAACAAGAAAATATGAAACCTCAAGACGATTTTCGCATTATACTCTTACATTTTTATTTTATATTTTTTTATTACCTGTTTTCCTTTTATATAAAACAAGTAATAAATAAAATATGAAACAAAAATGTAAGAGTAACATGTCAAAATCGGCCCTGAGTTTTGGTTATATATGCTTGTTCCATTCAAAAGTACGAAAATGCCATTCACCTTAACAGAAAAAATAAACCGAGTTAGTGATTTTGATAAAAATGGCAATAAAACGTAAACCTGGAGGACACAAATGCAAAAAAAAAAAAAATGGATGGAACAAGCAAATATGACTAGACCTCAGGGATGATTTTAGCATTTTACTATTTTGCAATTACACACGTCTTAATAGCTTGACAATGTATGTATATAATACCATCATAAAATTGTTGAAGTTTTGTTTTAGGGGTGTCTTATTCCCATGTGGTTAAATCTTATTCCCACATGGTTTTCACTCTATCTCTCTCTAAATCTATCTATGTATATATAGAGAGAGATAGTGTTGAGGGGTATGGAAATATTAACACCCTTTGTTTTATTTTCATGTGTTAGGCCACAAGTGGTTGATAGCTAGTTGTGTGTATACATGAACACTTATGATAAAACTGAATTTGAGTAGCTATATCATAAATGATGGTAGGGTATGATCATCAAATTCATGTGACCCTACATGAAAGTATGATTGGAACACATCCACATTAATTCCATGAGTTCTATTTTCAACACCCATGACTTAGACCGTGGGGTATGGTGGTGTTTAGATTGGGCTAGGGTTGGGGCATGAGTTGACACGTGTAATTTCAAAACTCAATTCAAAAACCCACTTTGAATGGGGTATGGTGGGCGTGGCCAAGCCACATCAGTTTTTTTTTAATATATATATATATATATATAGAGAGAGAGAGAGAAAGTATAATGTACAAAAAGGCTTAACCTACATTAACGTACGCGACAAACATGATAACGTGCGTGATTTTTTTTACCTTCATAACGTGCGTTTTTATACTTTTCCATGCGTGATTATCACTCCATGCGTAATTATCACCAAAAAAATGGATCCCATGCGTTATTTTTGTGTCTTATGCGTGATTAGGGTATTGATCCAACGGTTACGCGTGTCGCCTACGTTAATGTACGATAAGCCTTTTTGTATGTTAACCTTTCCCTATATATATATATATATATATATATTTATAACCATTAAAAACTACATAAACATACAAAATAATTATTAAAATAAACATACAAAATAATCATCAAAATAAAAAAACTATCATTCTTCGTCGTCTTCGTCGGTTTCGAACCCAGGAATCGTTGAAACATGATCCACCAAATCAGATCGAAGGTTGTGATGTATACCCCTTGACTTTATCAAAAAATCATTTGCCGCTTTATCTTCGTCTGTTACGTTGCCTGGTTGGGGGTTATCGTCATCATAGTTGGTAACGACCGCTCTACCTTCATCCTCCAAAATCATGTTGTGAAGAATGATACATGTGTACATCACGTTTCCAATCTGATCTTTGTCCCATAGTCGACAAGGCATTGCCAATATTCGCCACCTTTTCTTCAAAACACCGAATGCTCGCTCGACGTCTTTACGTGCAGCTAAACTACTTAGCATCCCGGGTAGCCCATGATAATCTGCGTGATGTTCCAATATTTGTTGCATGTCACTGAAGGAGGACTTTCCAATATTTGTTGCATGTCATCGTCTTCGTCTTCCATGATAGCTTTCACCACCGCCGCGATCGTTTGTAAAAATATTTCCGCACCATCGTCAGATGATGATGACGATTCACTATAACTTGAAGAACTCATGGCAAGATTGTGTTTTATGTGTTTGATATTGTGTGAGAAAAATATTAAATATGGTAAGGTATTTATAAAGGAATTTTTTTTAAACATGCCCCCAACGGCTAGTTTGAATTGGCCATTCACAGCCCGCCATGTCAGCATGCTTCCCCCGCCCCACGCCCGACTTGAAACCCAAACCCCAAGGGCCACACCCCAACCCAAGCCCACCCGGGGTGGTGGCTTGGGCGTTTTCCCCTAACCCACGCCCCAACCCAAGCCCCATACCCCATAGTCTTATATTTTCAACTTTTAAATGGTTTACGGGTCAAAAAAATGCAACAAAGATTTGAAATGAGTGGCAGATTATAGTCAAATATAAATAGATATGGAGTGGAGAGTTCAAATGAGAAGAATTAAAAATTAAGAATAAAAAGAATAAAGGATACAAAGGTAATTTGAACAAATCATTTAATGAATCTATTATTTATTTTTGTTATTCAAATTAATGAACTCTAATAATTTAATATTTAATATAAAATAGTTGTGAACCTTATACAATAAAAACAAGCCTGCACATGATCTTACATTTTCAACGTTTTCTACACCATTAAAACAATATTTTGGTGTAGGATACAGAATGTGTAGGACTCAAATACTTTTAAATAATTTTGGGACTCATAATAGAATATGTGTAGGACACAAATTTTTAAATAATTTTGTCATTTCTGTGTAGGAGCCAATACATTAATGATGGTGAAGGATAAATTTATGGTTGCATTAATAAGAATTGAGTAACTCTTTAAAATATTTATTAATATTCTACATCAAAATGTCTATACTACCCTTAGTAATTAAAGCATTAATTAAAAGTTGACAAAAACGATATCTTGATTCACAACCATTGATAAAAAAAATATATGGTCTAGATTAATTCATTTTTTCTTCTTTTAAGAATATTCTTCTTAAATGAACCTCTACCTAGATATGTATGCATATATATTATATATATATATATATATATATATATTATATACTATATATTTGCTTTGCTTTTAAAATCAATAATATGTGGAATATCTATGAGAACAATACAAGACATATGTATGGTTATTTAACCGTCTGTGTTTCTCTTTCCTACTAATTATGACTAGCTTTGTAGGGTTTCGCATCTAAGCTTATATATTGCATAGTTTTTTAATTCATGTTCCGGCATTCAAAAGTCAAAGCTATGTATTTAACAAAGTTAGCCCCCTTGCTTAGACCTGCGACAAAAATCTTACTGACCATGGGGATCAATCACCAATCTATTTGCGATAATAGCAAAGATTATAACCAAATGGGCTAATCGATAGCTTAGTATAATTAGCGACATTTATTTCATTTAACTTAAGTGACGACTTAACTTTTTTTTTTCTTCCTTTTGTTGATCTCTATTTGGAGTTTTTTTCCTTAATTCAAAACAAAATATATAACTAACCACATTCTTTTAATATCAACAAAATGTTTCAAATTTTGAGCGATTACAATAATGGTACTATCGCCATTCTTACCGAACAACATCCATGCCAGTTTCAGTTCTATCAAAAACCTTACCGATATTCATTTTTATTATTCTCAGTCGTTTCAGTTCTATCAAAAACCTTACCGATATTCATTTTTATTATTCTCAGTCGTTACAAAGTACATATCGACATCTTCTATTGGGTATACAATATCAGTAATATGGCCATTCTTACTTTTGCATTTTGGGTTTTCTTAATCGATATCAATTGAATTCCCACCGTATAGAGCGGTTTCATTTTACTAGTTCTTAACATACTGTTGCTTCTAAAAAACGTTCTAAAATATATAAACAAAAAAAAAGGACAATGATATAGTTTTGTATTAAAAAGTTCAAATTTTAAACAAAAGCTGGTTTGCCCGAGAGGTTAAGGGGGAAGACTTAAGATCTTCTGCACATAAGTGCGCATGGGTTCGAACCCCATAGCCAGCATTTTTATTTATTTTTAAGTTATTTGCAACCGTCGGAGCCACTTATGGCTTTGGTTTACAAATTAGGTCCATAAAAATTATATGGGGCACTTGCAGTTTCAGTTTTACAAAATAGGTCCATGTACTTTCCAAAATAATTTGATTGATCTCTTTTTGTGGGACAATGATGCGAAAAGACTCATCACTCTCATGTCATCTCACCTCACCTTTGTGTATATATATGCTTGTATAACCAATCAAACATGCAAAGTAAATTAAAACTAGATGTAAGATCCGCCGCGTTGCGGCTAGGGTCTTACATATTACGACATGTTGATGCAACAAATATAAGACCAACGGTAGTAGCTGGGCTGGTTAGGCAAAAGGGTTGAAGGGTTTAACTTTGCCTAACGCAGGTCGTGGGGTCCCCCCACGTTTGCAAGACGTGGAAGGAGGTTCACTAGTTTATTGTTATTATTTGCTGAAGATCCTTCTCTGAAATGTACTCAGATTCAGAAGTGGTAGCAAATGGAATGTGTGTGGTAGATGTGAAAAGGAGTGACTTGTATGTGAGCAAGTACTCAACATGAATGACCAGAGATTAGAGAATCAGAGCTGGCCAAGAGATGTTTTCTGAAGTAAATGAAGTGTCAATTTATAAGAGAAGACATCTCCCGAAGTAGAATGTATTAGACTAGTAACCTTGCTTGCAGTGGAGGGCTTGCCCTTTCGGGGGTTAAAGCCTTTGGTCCCCTGGATAATAGCGTGCATTGTGCAGACCTGCTTTGCTTTTGCGGCTGTGGGGTTGGTGAAGCGATCTCCGGATGTGACTGGCCACTGTTTCCGCATTGCTTTTCCCATCTCACAGCTTTTCAACCATTGAACCGTTTAACCATTTGAGCGTTTACATATTTAGTCATTTTATTTAGTCTTGGGCTACCCCCGTCATCAGCCCCCCAAGTCAGAGGTTTTTGGGTGATGAGCTCAAAGACTTCTGACTTTTATGTGCGTATTTATTGCCTGAAGGTTTCAAGGGTTCGTTGCTTGAAGGCTTGAAAGGTTGTAGGCGGTTAAAATTTGAATTTTAAATTATTGACCATTGATTTGATTGATGTGTGGCAGTTGATAGGGTGGCGGTTTTGCAGAAGTTACTGTTTGCCATTATTACCCCTATTGTAGGTTTATAATTATTTTATATTTGCAACTCTTATCCATTTTCTTCATAATTCTTCCAAGTTTCTGCCATTTCCTTCCTTCTCTAAGGTTAGTTTCGGTTTCCTTTACACCTTTCATTCTTCATTTTCTGTTTTCAAAAATGGGTGCTCGTAAGGACTTAGCAAAATCTTTTTCCCGGTTAACACAAGAGGAGGTAGATGTATTTTGTATGGAATATGGTATTGATAGAAAGTTTAACCCAACTGCTCCTGCTTGTGATGTTCCTATTGATAAACCGACCCTTGGTTCGATTGCCCTTTACTGCCGTCATTTTGAGTTTTCGAATCTTCGTTATCCCTTTTCGTTTTTTGTTTTGAACTTGTTGGAGTATTATCGGGTTTCTTTTGGGCAAGTTCATCCGAAGGGTATGGCTAGGGTTTTGCATTTTGAGGTTTTGTGCCGAGCCCTTGGATATGATCCTTCCCTATTACTCTTTCGCCGGTTTTTTCGTTTGGCTAAGAATGGCGATTGGTTTACTTTTGAAACGTCCAAAGTTGATTCCTGCCTTATTTCATCCATGGTTACCACGCTTGGGGCTTGGAAGGATCGCTTTTTCTGGGTTTCCGATGCTATTCTTCCATTCAAGATGGTGTGGAGGCGACCGGGTGCCGTTCTTAATGATTCGGAGCCCTCCGAATCTGAATTGAATGATGTTTTTCTCAAAGCCATCCGGGAGTGCCCTTCGAGGGTTCGTCCCTTTCCTGAACATTTATTAGTTCTTTTAGGGGTTAGTAAAATCTGGGGGAATGTTGATCGGGATCCGGTTCTTATGAGGAGTGGCATGGGTATGCATTTTCCTTTTTTGCCCTTTTTGACTTTTTCTTAACTTATTACTTATGTGCTTTTGTTTTGCTCTTTGCAGTCATGTCTGCTTTGGATTTTATTAAGAGCGACGATACTTCTGATGTTGTATTTGGGGATGCTCCATCTGTTCCTGGTGAGAATGTTGTGGTTAGAACTGCTGAGCAAAGGTTTGAGGGCTCGGGTTATGTTAGTGCTGCCAATGTCAAGGGTTTTTCTAAGTCCAATGCTCCCAAGTCTTCAACCCGTCGATCTTCTCGTCGGTTATTGAAGGCTGGTCCTCAATCCACGTCTACTGAACCAGTGGACTTGAGTGATGATATTGAGGTTTCGGAAGATCAAGGTGTTGAAGTAGGTGCTGAGAAGGATAAAGAATTGGTTGTTCATGGTAAAAAGGTTTCGGGCAAAAAGGTTGTTGCTACCCCTGTTCAGGAATCTTCAAGCAGGGACGTTGAAGGGTTAGATCCTGAAGGGATTTATGTGCCTACTTGGTCAGTGAAGAATGATGACAGCTTCAAAGATGCTGCTGTTTGTGAGGATGCTCTGAGTCACATTGCTCCTCCTTCAGTGCACAAGACTATTGCTGGGATGGATGATGACTTGATGTTGTCCCGCATGATTTTGAGTACTTGCAACCTTGCTGCTATGCTTCCTCAAGGCATTGTCCGTTTTCGTCAAAGAATGCAGGAGTATGAAGAATTCTCCAAGAAGAAGGACAAGATGAAATCCTCCATGGTTGCGATGAAAAAGGAGATAGCTGGTTTTACCGAGAAAGAAGCAGCATGGGAAAAGAAGGTTAGTGATTTAAAGAAGATGCATGAGATTGAGATGAGTGATTTGAAAAAGAGCTTCGAGGCTGATAGGTTGAAGCTTAGGGCTGACCGGGAAACTTTGTTTGTTCAGCAACAGGCTTTTGGTAAGGAGAAAGAGGGGTTGAAGGCTTCAGTTGCTCGTTCTACCGCTAACAATCAGTGGTTAATTGAGCAAGGTTTCCAGCAGGTTGTTACTTACCTTCTACATTCCAAGGAGTTCAATTCTGCCCTTGGTGACGTTTACACTAAGCTTCTCAACCTGGGGAAACACCAAGGCCTCATTGTTGGGTATAAGCTTCATGAATCCGGCCATCCTTTGGAGAAGTCACCTCTGTTTCGTCCCGAGGCTTCTGATGTTTTTAAAGGCTCCGTTGAGCAAATGGAGAAGTTGACCTATCCTTACATCCATCAAGTTTCTGCTTGTTTTGGTAAGCCTCTTGCTGTGTTGCAGGACTTGAAACCGGAGGGTCTAAATGAAAAGGTTTGTGCTGAAATCTTGGGTTCTCTCTCGAGGAAGAGATCCTACTCGGGGGATAGTGATGATACCCTTTCCGGTCAGCTGGATGTTCCCAAGGATGCAAGTTTAGAGGCTTCAGCGGTTGGTGGTGATGGCGGTTTGAAGACTAAAAAGCTGAAGAAAACAAAGAAGGCCAAGGGCGAAGGTTCTGGAGTTTCCAAGTCTGTTGATGCTTGATTCGTAGCTTTCTTAGCACTGAAAACAATTTATGTTTTGTAATGTTAACTTGAACAATATTAGGTTATTAGGAACCCTTAAGGTTCCTTTTGGTTGTGTTTAAGGCATGTATGGCCGTTGGAACAGTAGTTAAGCTTGCAAGTTATTAGGACTTGCCCTAACTTGTGTTTGAAAGTCTTTTAGGGCTTTCTTTTATATGGATGGTATGATGTTTAACTATTTTCCTTGTATTGTGTTTTCATACTCGTGCCCTTTTTGGTTAAGGCAGTTTGTTTGGCTTTAACCTTCCAAGCCTTTTGGCTGTCTGTTGGTAGGTTGAAGCCTTTGAGGTGTCGAGTTGCTACCTGGGTGGCTTGAAACCTTGAAGGCTTCTTAGTCTTGTGACCCTTTTGGTTTGTATCTTTATAACTTTTTGTCTAAGTCTTATTGTTCTTTTAGGTTTTCTTTTTGTAACTTTGTCTTTGTTGAGTTTGTGCTGCCCTTATGTTTTTTATACCTTAAAGGGTTCAGTGCTACAGACACTTAGCCTTGGTATTTTCAACAAGAAGGTATAGCACCTATCCTTTTTATCCTATCATTGTTTGACTTTATAAGCCTGTTTGTGTATAATATTTTAAATCTTAGGGAACATTTGGTGTAGGCTGTTCACACCCGTCTATGAGACAATTTTATTTTTCTTAACAAGTCTCATGGAGTTGGATTGACTTAGGAACTCACCCCTTATATAGGTTCATTTAACCCTTGAACCTATTGAGCGATGTGGCCTGGGAGCTCATCCCCTTACATGGCCCTTGCCATGGAGTTTTTTGCTAGGTTCTCAACCTGATCTTAGGATAGAAAGACAAGTTTGATAAAACAACTTCATTCATTCAAGCAATACTTGCTTTTTACAAAAGGTATTCATAGTGTTGTTCAAAATACATTTTGAAACAAACCAAACTTTTTTAAACATGGAACCTTTTTAGGGTTTTGCCATTCCAATGCCTTGGAAGCCTTTTGCCTTCTGAATCTGCCAACTTGTAGGATCCACCCTTGTGTGCTTCAAGGATGGTGTATGGACCCTCCCATTTTGGACCAAGCTTTCCTTGATTTTCTTTCTTGCTGGCTTCGTTGTTTCTGAGGACCAGGTCCCCTGGCTTGAAACGTTCGTTCTTGACTTTTTTGTTGTAGTAAGCCTCCATTTGTTGCTTGTATTTTGCCTCTTGAATTGCGGCTTGATCTCTTGCTTCCTCTAGGAGTTGTAAATTCAACATGGTCTCTTTTTGGTTTGTTTCGGGATCCATGTTGACAATTCTTTGGGTTACAACTCCTATCTCAGCGGGAATCACAGCTTCGGATCCGAATACCAGGCTATAAGGTGTTTTCTTATGGCTTGTTTTTTCGGTTGTTCTAATTGCCCATAGGACACTAGGCAATTCTTCAAGCCAGTTGCTTTCGTATCTTCCCAATCTTGTCTTGATGCCTTCTACTATGCTTCTATTTGTTCTTTCAACCTGACCGTTTGATTGCGGGTAAGCCACTGAGCTAAAAACCTGACCGATTTTGTATTCTTTGCACCAAACACTGAAAGGCTTCTCAGCAAATTGCCTTCCGTTGTCGGTGACAAGTACTCCCGGCAATCCATAACGGCAAATGATGTTTTCCCAAACAAAGTCAATGACATGTTTTCCCGTGATCTTAGCAAGTGGCTTGACCTCAGGCCACTTGGTGAAATAATCTACTGCCACCAGTAAGAATTTCACTCCCCCTTTGCTTGGGGGAAATGGACCAACAATGTCCATCCCCCATTTATGGAACGGCCATGCTGAGGTTATCGGGACTAAGTCATGCTTGGGACTTTTTGGAATTGGTGCGTGGATTTGACGAGCATCACATTTCTTCAATTCTTCGGTTGTATCGCAATGCATTGAGGGCCAGAAATATCCGAGGTTCATGAGCTTTGCAACTACCGACCTAGCTCCAAAGTGAGCTCCGCATACACCTTCATGAATTTCCTTGATCAAATACTTACTTTGCTCGGGACCGACACATCTTAGCAAGGGAGCAAGGTAACCCTTTTTGTAAAGGGTTTCTCCTTGTAGTATGTATTGCCTTGCCTTGATTTCAACCCTTTTAGCTTCCACTTGATCATTGGGTAATTCACCATTTTTAAGGAACTTTTTTATGGGATTCATCCAGTTTGGACCTTCTTCGGTAACTACGTCTTGAACTTCCAATTCATCGATTGATGGAGTCTTCAACACTTCTACCAGCACCTTCTTGGTAAGGTGGGCAAAAGTGAGAGATGCAAGTTTACTTAAGGCATCAGCCTTTTTGTTTTGAGACCTGGGGATCTGTTTGATGTTGCAAGCTTGGAAGGTGCTCATCAGTTCCTTGGATTTTTCTCTGTATTTTTTCATGTTGGGCTCTTTAGCAATGTAGCTATCATTCACTTGGCTTGAGACCAGCAACGAATCTGTGAACACTTCGAGCTTTTCAACCTTCATCTCTTTAGCCAGCCTTAGGCCAGCTATTAGTGCCTCGTATTCAGCCTCGTTATTGGTGGTCTGGAAATCAAAACGGAGAGCATATGTGAATTCCAGTCCTTTTGGGTTGATCAAAATTAGCCCAGCCCCTGACCCTTCAACGCTTGAAGCCCCGTCGGTAAAAAGCTTCCAGGCTTCAGGGTTAGAAGGTTCAGTGGTGGTAGCGTTTACTTCAGTGATCGCCTGGTTTGGGACTTCCACAATGAAATCAGCCAAGACTTGGGCCTTGATGGCTTTTATTGGGACATAGGTGATGTTATGTTCACCCAGTTCTATGGCCCATTTGGCTAATCGCCCCGAGTTTTCAGGCTTTTCAAGCACACTCTTAATAGGTTGGTCGGTGACTACCTTGTATGGGGTGTGCTTGGAAATACCTTCGAAGCCTTCTGGCTGTTTGAACTAGGGCTAGGGCAAGTTTTTCAAGGGGAGGGTATTTCGTTTCAGCTAATTTTAAAGTTTTGCTGAAAAAATAGACGGGTACCTGGGCCTTGTCTCGTTCAATGGTGAGGACTGCACTGATGGCCTCGTCGGCAATTGAGAGGTACACCGATATTAACTCCCTGGTTTTTGGTGCCGCAATATCTGGTAGGGAAGCTAGATGTTGCTTCATCTGGTTGAAAGCTTCTTCAGCTTCTTCAGTCCATTTGAAATCCTTCTTGTCTGAGCAGTTCTTGAGCGTTTTGTAGAAGGGCAGAGATCTTTCGGCCAACTTTGAGGTAAAACGCTTCAAGGCTGCAAGCTTCCCGTTTAAGCTTTCAACCTCCTTCTTAGTTTTTGGTGGTTTGGTTTCGAGGACTGCTTTCACTTTGTTAGGGTTGGCTTTGATGCTTTGTTTTCCAACAATGTGACCCAAGAATTTTCCCTCCTCGAATCCAAATGAGCATTTTTCCGGATTAAGCTTCATGTTAACCTTTCTGAGGTTCTTGAAAGTTTCTTGAATATCGTCGAGCATTTGATATTCCGTCTTGCTTTTAATCACCAAGTCGTCGACATATGCCTCCATGTTTTTGCCAATTTGGCTTTCGAAGGCTTTGTCAACGAGCCGTTGATAGGTTGCTCCGGCATTTTTGAGGCCGAAAGGCATCTTTTGATAACAAAAGATCCCTTTGTCCGTGTGAAAGGCTGTTTTTTCCTCATCCTCTTTCTTCATGAGGATTTGGTGATAACCTTTGTAAGCATCAAGAAAGCATTTGAACGAGTAACCTGTGAGGGAGTCAACCTTGAGGTCAATTTCCGGTAGTGGATAGCAATCCTTAGGACAAGCCTTGTTAAGATCCTTGAAATCTATGCACATCCTCCAAGAGTTGTCAGGTTTCTTGACCATGACCGGGTTTGCAACCCATGATTGGTACTTGACTTCCCGGAGAATACCGGCCGACACAAGCTTTTCAACCTCTTGGCAAGCTGCCAGACTTCTCTCGGGTGCCAGGCTTCTTTTCTTTTGGCCCACCGGCTTGACATCCGGTGGTATTCTTAATTCATGCTCGGCAATGTTCCGAGGGATCCCGGTCATATCTTCTGGACACCAAGCGAATACATCGCTGTAATGTGTTAGCAATTTTTCAAGGTACGAAAGGGTCTCTTGAGAAAGGTTTGGATTGACCCTTATTCGTTGTTCAGGGTACTTAGGGTTTATGACCAACCTTTGCCTGTCTTCTTCACTATTTGAGTTTTCACCCTCAACCATGTAAGCTTCCTGAGAGGGTTGAAGGGTTGCTATGCCCCTCTCGGTAGGAAATTTGACTGTGCCATGGCCAACAGACACGGCCATGTAAAATGCACATTGTCCTGGTCTTCCGATGATCACGTCATAGCTTGAGGGGATGTTGATAACCACAAAGGTGAGTGGTTGGGTTCTTTCTTTTAAACCTTCGCTGAAACGAACATTAAGTGTCAGTTGCCCTAAAGGCTTGAGGGGTATGTCAGCGATACCTTTTATAGAGGTTCCAGAGGGTTGAAGCCTTGAACGTTCTTCATTACTCAAACGGTTGAAGAATTTCTCGAACATGATCTCAGTGGCTGCCCCAGTATCTATGTATGCCCTACATGTTTGCAGCGTTCCCACGGTAGCTTCTACCACAAGAGGGCTAGAGAGAGGGTCTTTCTCCGTTGGGGGGAAGCAGACACACTGAAGCTCCCAAGCTTCCAACCGCTGTCTTTTATGAGGAACCCTTCCATCGAAATCCACCATATTGACTTCCTTACCCTTTCCTTCAGCCATTTTGTCCCGGACTCCCTTTACCAAATGAGCGAGTTCTCCGGATTTAACAGCTTCTTCAATTCTTTTCTTGAGTTGGAAACAATCGTTGGTGTGGTGACCTTTTTCTTCATGAAACTCACAGTATTGTGTGGAGTTCTCATTTTTCCTGCTTTTGGGGAGAGGCCTAGGAGGCCAAAAGTTTTGTTTAACTTCTTCTGTTGCAAGGATTTCTTGAGGGGTCTTTGTGAGGGGTGTGAAACTTATGCCTTTTTCCCTGCTTGAAGGGTTCCGGCCTTCAGACCTTCGAGGGTCTGAACCCTTTGACCGCCTGTCATAGGAGTTGAAGTTTCCCCTTTTTCTAGCCGGGCTATTGCTTCGCCAGCCGGATCCCCTTTTTCTTTGCTCTTTAATGTCTACCGCCTCCTCTCCCCGAATGTGGGCTTCAGCCCTTTCGAGAGCTTCTTCCAAGGTCTTGGGCAAGGACTTGTTGAAATCCCTTGTGAGATATTTAGAGGTGATGGCATTCATGAAACCGGCCACTCTCATTTTCTTATCTGCCCCTACATAAGTCAGACCTTTCTTCTTGTATCGTTCAATGAATGCACGTAGACTTTCATCATCACGCTGTTTTATCTGGAAGATTACTGTTGCGTCTTTAACATACCACCTTTGTTGGGAGAAATTGGCCAGAAAACCCTTGCTAAGGTCATCAAAGCTTCGAACGCTTTGAGCAGGCAAGTCGTTGAACCAAATTCTAGCGGATCCAACAAGAGTTTGCATGAACATTAGGCAACATTCAGCGTTTGACCATTTCTCTATCCTTGCTGCACCGGTGAAGATTTGAAGATGGTCTTCAGGATCTTCAGTCCCATCATACGTCCTGATGTGGGATGGCATCTTGATCTTTGCTTGGAAATCATAATCGGCTATTTGCTTTGAAAAGCATGAAAGGTTACTTGGCTTATATGGTTTAGCCAAGTCTTCTTCAGCTCTTGCATCCACATTATTGCCGTTGCCATTATTTCCCTAAGTGGCCAGCACCTGATTAATAAAGTGTTGCCATGGGAAGTTGGCCATCATCTGGGTCATCATGTTGGGCATGAGGTTGAAGCCTTGAAGGCTTCCTGGGGCAACTGAGCAGTTCATTCCAAGGGGAGTGCTCATAACAGCACTTCGTGCCAAAGGGAGCACTGACAGAGCTTGCTCCCACGTGGTTGTCGTGGATGCTGGAAAGCTTGTTGCTGGGGATTGCAGGAGCTGGTTAAGAGTTAGCTCATGTCCCAAAGGAGCACCACTAGCAATCGGTTGGGAAGAGAAGATAGGATGCACTGTAGGATTCGTCATAGTGGACAGATAAGGGTGAGGGTTTGAAGGATTACTGGGACCAGCCTCACCTCTTGTCGTAAAAGGAGGGGGAGGTGGTCCGGGAGACAGCGTTGGTTCAGGTTCGTCATAGTCTAAACGAATCCTCACTCCTTTTTCTCTTTCTCTATTCACATGTTGGTTGAGAAGGGACCTCAACTCAAGGAAATTGTTGGCAACCCCTTCAGGGGTAAGTTCAACACGCACCGGGGTGTCAGAGACACCAACATTGGGAGATGGAACCCCGGATCTGGACGGGGTTGGTGTGTTGTAGGTGAGGAACTCGGGTGTGCTCCCCGGAGTTGAGAAAGAAGTTGGTATAGCCACGTGAGCTTGGCTGCTACCCGGAGTAGAAGTGTTTAGAATCTGATTTACTTCTCCCGGGGGTCCACTTTCAGACATGGTGATTTTTAGTGAAAAGAGCTACACTACTAGGTCTTTTTGAGAAGAAATAGCGGCGTAGCCCCACGGTGGGCGCCAACTTGTTGATGCAACAAATATAAGACCAACGGTAGTAGCTGGGCTGGTTAGGCAAAAGGGTTGAAGGGTTCAACTTTGCCTAACGCAGGTCGTGGGGTCCCCCCACGTTTGCAAGACGTGGAAGGAGTTTCACTAGTTTATTGTTATTATTTGCTGAAGATCCTTCTCTGAAATGTACTCAGATTCGGAAGTGGTAGCAAATGGATTGTGTGTGGTGGATGTGAAAATGAGTGACTTGTATGTGAGCAAGTACTCAACATGAATGACCAGAGATTAGAGAATCAGAGCTGGCCAGGAGATGTTTTCTGAAGTAAATGAAGTGTCAATTTATAAGAGAAGACATCTCCCGAAGTAGAATGTATTAGACTAGTAACCTTGCTTGCAGTGGAGGGCTTACCCTTTCGGGGGTTAAAGCCTTTTGACCCCTGGATAATAGCGTGCATTGTGCAGACCTGCTTTGCTTTTGCGGCTGTGGGGTTGGTGAAGCGATCTCCGGATGTGACTGGCCACTGTTTCCGCATTGCTTTTCCCATCTCACAGCTTTTCAACCATTGAACCGTTTAACCATTTGAGCGTTTACATATTTAGTCATTTTATTTAGTCTTGGGCTACCCCCGTCATCACGACACAATGAATCTACTTATACGGCTTTGGTTGACAAATTAGGTTCATAAAAATTATATGGGGCACTTGCAGTTTCAGTTTTACAAAATAGGTCCATGTACTTTCCAAAATAATTTGATTGATCTCTTTTTGTGGGACAATGATGCGAAAAGACTCATCACTCTCATGTCATCTCACCTCACCTTTGTGTATATATATGCTTGTATAACCAATCAAACATGCAAAGTAAATTAAAACTAGATGTAAGATCTGCCGCGTTGCGGCTAGGGTCTTACATATTACGACACAATGAATCTACTTATACGGCTAGGCCCTTAAAAATTACGGCACAATGAATCTATTTTATACTTCTCTATCGACCCGCTCGTTGCGTTTTAAAACCACAAACTTAAGGATTAACTACACACCTTTGTATCAAGTTAGATATCCAAACAATCACATTGTGTTTCCAAATGTCTTGTGGAGGGAAATACAAATACTTGATGTTGATTAGGGATGAGCACGATACATGTTCAGTATTGAACTGGTACCGGTACCCGAAGTACCGGTACCGAAAAATGGGAAAAGTGGGTACCGGTACCGAATATGTTCGGTACTATTACCGGTATTTTACCTGTAAATACTGGTATCGTTCCGATACTGGTACCAAAAAGCGGGGATAATGGGTACCCGCACAATTAAAGAGAATTGGCCCAAAACAATAACCCACACCACCTAGTTGTTTTGTAAAAAAAAACCAATGTCCAAGAATATATGCCTAGAGTACAACTTCTAATGCACCATAATGTTAAAAATAAACGGTATAAATGGTCAAAAACCCAAAAAAAGAGTTAAATTTCGTTTTGCTCCATGTGGTTTGGTCATTTTAACAGTTTTGCTCCAATAATTTAAAAATAGTCATGTTCCTCCCTGATCTTTCACGTTTGTCGGCAGTTTGCTCCCTGACTCTAACTCATTTAAAACGTTCAATTAAAAGTATGGGTATTTTGGTAGTTTACTCCCTGGCGTTAACTCAATGAAGGGGTAAGGTCCCAAAAACCTCGTGATAAGAACATGAGACCATACCACAACTGTATCTTTAGCCCTATTTAGACCATGCGTGGCAGCGCACTGGTCTTACAAAGAGTTTAGAGGAAAGTCAGCAAGTAACACCCGCGCGCCAAAAGGAAGTTAATAAATCCTTGCGCCTCCCTCCATAACAAACAAAGGATGAGAATCCTAGTTTAAACACTTTCGCTTAAATAATACTCAGACTTGGATATTATTTATTACACTAATACCACACGATAAGGAGTCACACCGGATTATGGCAATAACCTTCTAGAAGACTCAATCGTGCACCACCAGACGGTTGTAACCGTCTGGGACACGTGTCATCATCCCAGGTCTCCCTGAAATCACGATGATGGCATGGAATTGGAGAGAAACCTTAACTTGCCCACTATCCACGTGGCATTTCCCCAGCCATTGATCTAAACAGTGATCCGTGTGCTCCCACATCAGATCCAGAAGATTAACGGAAGGAAAAATAACTGCTTACGGGGTTAGCATCTTCCGTTAATATTTCAGCAACAAGTTTTCCCGCCCAAACTCCCGGCTATAAATATGAGAGTAAGTCAGGTACGAACTTCAAGTTACAATCACTTCGTCTATACTTCTTCTTCTTCATAAACACATACTTATTCTCACGCCGGAGTCGGGTTACGGAGAGAATCTCCCTTCTCCCCGTAACGAGGCTAACGGTGTTATGTTTTGCAGTGTTCACCGAAGAAGAAGATCTGTCCCTTCAAATCGAACGAGAGAGAACTACCCCTTTTATGCAGAACCTAACCCCCTAGATAATTTGATTCCGGACATCTATCCAGTGTTTCTTCATTGGAGCCCACCGTTTTCTCTGTTCCATCCGTTTTCTCTCGTTTTTTGATTTACTCTGTTGACTCCATTTGCACATGGAAGAAACTTCATCTCATCGGCAAACCGGCCCTCGGCCGAATTTCGTTAACAATACCCAGGTTGAGGGTATTGTAGAAGAAGCCTCGGATGACAATTCTGCCCCCTGGAGAAACCCCGATCTCCTGGCACGTCAGGTCTCAGGGGGCACTAAATGCAGTATACACACAGCTGTGTGCACAAACTGCTCCCCAAACTCAATCACGAAGGCCAGGATCCCGTGTTCATGCTTCTCAATGTGATGGCCCATCTCAAGTCCATATCGAAGATACAGAGGTATACACTAGATCTCCATCGAGATACGAGTATACTCAATCAGAAAATCGTCAAAGAGAGCATCGAGATGAGTCACACTCTCACAGAAGACCATCAGTTCACACCAGGTTGGGTTCTCAGCGGCACACCCACACCAGTGAATATGATCCAACTTACCGTGAAGGAGAAAGTGCCAGCGTGTTTAGTCGATTACAACCGAATTACAACAAGTGTAGACCCCGCGCGGTGTACAATTCCGAGGCTGAGCACAATTATGATCTGATTTATCGTCCTGCTGAGGCGGTGGAGAATTCAAAATTTACAAGCGAAATTGCTCTGGCTCCAGTAGAGAAAGCAAAGCTACCGTCTAACGTGGGCAAGATTAACGGAATGACAGACCCTGACGATCATCTAAGAGTTTTCACAAGCGCAGGGCTAGTAGGAGGCTGGACCCTACCAAAGTGGTGCCACCTTTTTGTACAAACCCTTACAGGCGCTGCAAGAATCTGGTTTGATAACTTACCCATTGGGAAAATCACATCATGGATAGATTTGCGCGAGAAGTTTCTGGTTCATTTCAGCCAGCAAAGGCGATCCATCCGCGACATAGCGGATGTGATGAACATCTGGCGTCATGATGATGAAAGTCTGGAAGACTTCATCACCCGCTATAACAAAGAGGTACTCGAGATCGGGGACGTCCATGAGCAGTTGATTCGCACCCAATTCAAATATGCAGTCAGGTGCGACGATATGTGTAACAACTCTCGCTAAAATTATTATTTCCTATTTATTATGTCCAATAGGAAACCTTAATTGAGACCCCCAAGTAATATTGCATGACCCCTAAAATTTTCAGAACAATTGGAACTAGGATCAGGGCCCCCTAAAACTCAGGGGGGGTATCCCCTAATTGACAATTATCCTTATATCTCGCTGTAAAATTCGAATTTCGTCGATTTTTGACTCACGTAGGCTATAATGGACACGAAGCTACCCTACCCTAAAAAGGGACCCGTCGCGCCACGCGCCACGCGGGGGAGACCCTTTTTCAGTATATATAGCAGGGGTTTGGCACTTGCATGGCTGCGTTGGTTCGACGTTCAAATTCATTTTGTACACTGATTTATTCACTTTTTCGTTCAAAAACACACACTAGCACGAAGCTCTGCTGTGACAACAGGGTAATAACTCGATCACTGCTACGATACAATGTCTGATCGATTGAAACCAATCTGATGGATGTTTAAGTACTGCCCGAATACGGGCTATACTTTGTCATTCGTCGTGAGGGTTTTGATTTCGTGAGCTTATCGTAAATGTTGTATTAAGTTACTGACCTAGTTTCGTGTGCATTGTTGTTTAAATTAGGTTATCAGGCTTATCAGTAGGCTAAACTCTGCCCAACTAAACTTGCAATGTGAGTCATTCTCTTTTTATCAAATGTTTTACTAAATCTCAAATTATTTTCAAGAGTTATAATTACAGGGATTAAGTCGTGGTTATCTTAAATCACTGTCAAGTGGGGTATTGTGCACATTACTAATTTCTCACGGTTAGGTTCACAAACCTAACAGTGATAATCATCACTACTTGGGTGAAAGGACCCAATAGTGGTATGACCATCGTCACCAGGGTGTGACACGGCGCCAGATAAAAATAAGATAGTAGTCATTGTAATCGCTCTTATGCTGTAATTTATAACTAATGTGTCATTTTGTTTAACCTGAATGACTCGCCAGTATTTCCCCGCTGATAAAATATTTTTAAACATGTTTCAGGTGACTTACCGTGAATCAAGGAATAGTGCTACGGAGCACTAACAAGCTTGAAATAGTGGCTCGGTAAAAAAATAAGCATGTTTTGTAAAACAGGGAAATTCCTTGTGAAATTCCTCTATTGTAGATTACGGGGTTTGCACCAAATTATGAAATAAAATAATTGGGCATTTTCAAGTTTAAACGATCCTGTTAATACTTCCGCTGCCAAACTAAATACAAATACCACGGGTTTTCTGTCCCGCGGCTTCTGGACCAGGTCACACCGGGCCGGGGGCCGTGACAGAAAAAGGTGGTATCAGAGCCACTGATTTAACCCAATTAAGTATTTAGAAATACTTAATTTTTCTGATTGCCATTCTGTGATTCTATTAAAATTTAATTTACAAAATGTTAACCTAGAATTTTGTGTGTTTCTTCATGTATGCTAACAGCATGAATGAACTATCGGAAGCACTTCAAAACTTTACTATCCATACCACAGATATGGATACAACAGGAAACCCATCTGGCTATCTGGCGGATACGGAGAAACCACTGATCTTCCAGGCCCAGAACCAGGAGAAACCAAAGCCGAAAAGGAGAAGAATACTCATAGGCTAGAGGAGTATGCGTAGGAAGAAACCAGCGGCACAGAAAGTTATCAAGACTGAGGATCCGAAGGATAAAGGAAAAGGAAAAGAGATCGGGGAAAGTTCAGGGCAAGCCTAGGAAATCCCACCGTGGGAGGAGCTGGACCGCAGACTGGCAAATAGCGACCTCATCGGACCTGCCGATGAAAACCTCTTCAATTATCCTATTGAATCCCAACTCCCAGTTAATTTGGAACCGGCTATCCCAGATCCCATTGTCAACCCTCGACCTCTAGGAGAACTGGAAGAATGGTGGATCAACAACTGGCAATTTCAGAATCTCTTGAATAACCCTAACACCTTTTTCCCCCAGTTTGACCTTGAACCTGCACTAAACCCACCTATGAGTGCAGAAAACTTGGCTGAACTCCGTCACTATGGCGAGGAACTGGTGGATGCAGGAAATAGAATTAGGGATGTGGGAGAAAGAATCTCATGGATATACGACGAGAGGGAGCGTCGTTTCTGAAATGCCAGCTGACTATGGTTATGTGGTTGTGGGAATATGTGTTTAATAATAATAAATAACTTAAAATAAAACTTTTGTAATATATTTGGTGTGTACGGATGCATACTAAAATATATAAAAATATGGAAGTCGCAAAGTCAATAATTTTGGCTATACGTGTTGACATGATTATGTGTGATTGTTTTATTGTGACTGGTCATTAATTATTTTATTTTATGCCAATAATTTATACATTTGTATATTGAAAATTATCAGATGGAACCCGTCGTCAATGAGCCAGTTAACGAAGTAAACCAACCTGAGCAAAACAATGAGGATCACTTTCTTAATAGACAAGATATAGAAAATATTGTTGCTCAAGGAATAGCCAATGCTATTCCAGCAATCCTTGCTGCTTCCCGAAATCCTGTTGAACCTCCACCCATCAAACGTACTCGTGATGACAATTTCAGTAATAATGTAAATGGAGGCGGTAACAATAATAATGATGATGTGATGCAAGCCCCTTACCTTAAGAAAATGAAATCTGCAATGCCTGGTTGCACTTACAAGGAATTTCTTGCCTGTAAACCAATCGAATTTGCAGGCAATGAAGGGGCAACTACAGCACTGCGTTGGTTAGAGAAAACCAAAGCAGTAATTAAAATAAGTACGCGTCGCATCTTTTTAAAGAAGGGGCACTAGAATGGTGGAACACGGTATTACAAGCCAAGGGAAGCGAAATGGCTTATGCCATGAATTGGGAAGAATTTAAAAGTCTGGTGGAAAGAAAATTTTGTCCCGACTATGAAAAGGAACAAATGACAAATAAGTTCCTCAATCACCGAATGGTAGACGTTGATTGTCGAGGATATACTTCGACATTCTTCGAATATGCTAGAATTGTACCTACCCTGGCTTCGCCAGAACCGGTACTTATTTCTCGCTATATTTGGGGTTTGATTAGCGAGATTCGCGATATCGTCAAGGATGCGAGACCTCGCACAATTGATGATGCTGTGGAATTAGCCAACACGTTGACCGACGGGCTGGTACGCACAAGAGAAGAAAATCGGAAGAAGGAAGTGGCCCAAAAGATTACCCAAGGATTCCGTGTGGGTAATAGTACTAATTTCAAGAAAAAAGGGAACCGGGCAATCTTCCATTGCTCCATTTTGCAGTACCTGTAAAAGAAAACATTTTGGAAGATGCAAAGGGTATTGCAATTTCTGTAAAATTCCAGGGCATCAAGAAGAAGATTGCAGGAGGAAGAAATCAATAATCTGCTTCAACAGTGGAGAAGCTGGACATTTTAGACCAGACTGCCCCAAACTGGTCAAACCAGCTGACAACAAAGCCAAACATGCAGAAGGAACTACCAAAAAGAATGCAAGAGCATTCCAGTTGACTACCCAAGAAGCAGAACTCATCCCAGATGTGATAGCTGGTACGTTTCTAGTTCATGACGTTTATGCAAAAGTATTATTCGACTCTGGTGCAAACCAAAGTTTTATAAATACTTCATTCTGCCAAGCTCTTCAACTACCCTTAACCATCCTTAGACAAATTTTTACTGTTGAAACGGCAAATGGGAATTCTGTTAACATAAATAAGGTCTTGCGAGAAGAAAAGATAGAACTCTTAGGCCATAAATTTTCTGCAAACCTGTTACCTATGAATTTAGCCGGATTCGATGTTGTGTTAGGAATGGATTAGTTAGTAGCCAACCATGCTCGAATCCTCTGTGATAAGAATTCCATAGAAATTCATACACCCACAGTAGAAGTAGTAATGATTACAGGAGATAAGCCACATAAGCCAATGAAATTCATTTCAGTAATGAAAGTGGCCAGTTATTCAAGAAAACAAGGGATAGTGTATATGATTTCGGCAATCATCAACACTAAAGGTAAGGAACTTAAGGAAATTCCAGTAGTATCAGAATACCCGGATGTATTTCTGGAAGAACTACCTGGATTACCACCCGATAGGGAAGTAGAATTTAGAATTCATCTAATTCCTGGAACTACACCGATAGCTAAGGCACCTTATCGGTTAGCACCCACCGAAATGCTAGAATTGAAAAAGCAGTTAGATGAATTATTAAGCAAAGGATTCATACAACCTAGTTCATCCCCATGGGGAGCACCAGTGTTGTTTGTAAAGAAGAAAGATGGTTCGATGCGAATGTGTATCGATTATAGGGAATTGAATAAGGTTACAATTAAGAATCGATACCCGTTACCTAGGATTGATGATCTTTTCGATCATCTTCAGGGAGCTAGATATTTTTCTAAGATAGATTTACGCTCCGGATACCATCAGTTGAAAGTACAAGAAGAAGACATACCTAAAACTGCTTTCAGAACTAGGTATGGTCATTACGAGTTTACAGTCATGCCCTTTGGATTAACAAATGCTCCTGCAGCATTCATGGACATGATGAATAGGATCTGTAAACCTTATTTGGATAAATTCATAATTGTCTTCATCGAAGATATACTTATTTATTCCAAAAGTCAGGACGAGCATTGTGAACATTTACGAGCACTCTTAACTTTGTCAAGAAAAGAAAAGCTTTACGCCAAATTCTCGAAGTGTGAATTTTGGCTACAGGAGGTGCAATTTTTAGGACACATGGTGAATCACGAAGGTATTCATGTAGATCCCTCTAAAATAGAAGCGATTACCAAATGGAAGGTCCCGCAATCAGCTATGGAAGTTAGAAGTTTTCTAGGGTTAGCCGGATACTACAGACGGTTTATTAAGGATTTTTCCAAAATAGTTGTGCCATTAACTAAGCTAACCTGTAAAGCAGTGAAGTTTGAGTGTGGATCTATGCAAGAAGAGGCCTTTAAGATTTTAAAGAAAAGATTAACAAACGCCCCAATTCTTGCCTTACTAGAAGGGACAGAAGATTTTGAAGTTTAATGTGATGCTTCTAAGCTAGGGTTAGGATGTGTGCTAATGCAACGCAAGAAAGTAATTGCATATGCATCAAGACAATTGAAAAAGCACGAAGAGAATTATACGACTCATGACCTAGAGTTAGGAGCCATAATTTTTGCCCTTAAATTTTGGAGACATTATCTGTATAGGAGTAAGTTTACTGTCTATACAGATCATAAAAGTTTAAGATATATATTTGGGCAAAAAGAATTAAACATGAGACAACGAAGATGGATGGAAATTTTGAGTGATTACGACTGTGATATTCAATATCACGAAGGAAAAGCAAACGTAGTCGCAGATGCTCTAAGTCGTAAGTATCATGAAAAGCAAAAGCGAGTTCGTGCTCTTAGATTAAATCTTCAAGTAGATTTAATGGAACAACTGAAAAACATTCAAGAAACAGCAATCAAGGATGATGCTGAAGGAATGAAAGGAAGGATAAAAGACTTGGAGCAAGGGGCTGATGGAATTTGGAGATTCCATAAGAAAAGGATTTGGGTACCTAAGCAAGGAAACTTAAGAAATAAAATTTTAGAGGAGGCCCATAAATCTAGGTTTACCATGCATCCTGGTAATAATAAGATGTACCAAGATTTAAGAAATAATTTCTGGTGGATAGGAATGAAAAATGACATAGCTAGATATGTATCTAAGTGTCTAACTTGTTTACAAGTAAAGCAGAGCACCAGAAACCCTCATGGTTAATCCAACAATTAGAAATGCCTGTATGGAAATGGAAACTAATAACCATGGACTTTGTTACTAAGTTACCCAAAACCAGAAAAGGTAATGACGCGATTTGGGTAATTGTGGATCGATTAACCAAATCAGCTCATTTTCTACCCATGAAGGAAACCTTTAGCGTGGAAAGATTAGCCAAGTTATACGTAAACGAGGTAGCGAGGTAGTATCCTTACATGGAGTCCCACTCTCCATTATATCGGATAGAGATAGTCATTTCACTTCACATTTCTGGACAAGTTTTCAAGAAGCAATGGGGACCCGACTAAATTTAAGTACATCCTACCATCCCCAAACAGACGGACAAAGTGAAAGGACGATCCAAACCCTGGAAGACATGCTCAGGGCATGTGTGATAGATTTTGGAGGAAACTGGGACAACCATTTACCTTTAATTGAATTCTCCTATAACAATAGTTATCATTCAAGCATCGAAGCTGCCCCGTTCGAAGCACTGTATGGACGAAAGTGTAGAACTCCAGTTTGCTGGGCAGAAATAGGAGATAGCCAATTATCAGGTCCTGAAATTGTACAAGAAACCACCGACAAGATAACTCAAATTAAGGAAAGACTGAAAACGGTTCGAGATCGCCAAAAGATTTATGCAGACAATCGACGCAAGCCACTAGAATTTCAAGTTGGAGACAGGGTACTCTTGAAAGTTTCTCCTTAGAAAGGAGTAGTTCGGTTCAGAAAGAAAGGAAAGCTAAGTCCAAGGTACGTAGGACCATTCCCAGTAATCCAACGAATAGGACCAGTTGCTTATTGCCTACAACTACCAGAAGAGCTGGCTGGGGTACATGACGTATATCATGTATCCAACCTCAAGAAATGTTTATCTGACGAATCCTTGGTACTACCTCTTCAAGATATAGAGGTAAATGAGAAGTTAAAATTTGTGGAGAAACCACTGCAGATAGAAGACAAAAAGGTCAAGTTTCTCAAGCACAAACGACTAGTGCTAGTCAAAATCAAGTGGGATTCAAAGAGATAACCGGAGTTGTCACACCCCAACCGATGGCGGAATCATCGGGGCATGGCACTGAGCGAAACAGATTGTCCAGAAGTTTCCATAACAACTATCATTACCATTCAATTTAAATTAACATGTCCCATACCATGTCTCAAATAGTAAACAAATTATTACAGATAACATCAAGGCAAAATATTATGTTCCGACAACTCAGATTTAAGCATAAATAGTTAATTTAATTGGTTTCTAGGACCTCCTTTCCTAGTTTCGATTTCATCACAGCACAACGAGCATCCTAGACCTTTCCTAGCCTCAATTTCACAGTGAGCTAGGCATACAAACAACCTAAACACATGTCACATACGTTAAAATAAAGTCAATACATATAATGTAAAGGTGAGCATACAAGTTTGATAGTAGCATATAGAGTTCGAATTCGTTTACGCATAACCAGCATATACACATAGTGAAATGAAGCACGTTAGTTATCGACATAGATCCATCGATACCAATGACTGCGGGTTGACTGCCCGAGGCAGTTTGCAATACATGATTACCACCGTAATCCATGCAAGTAAAAGATCCTTAACAACCCCCGTGTGAACGGGTGCTGAGTCCAAACTATAGTACTATCGTTGCTAAGGCAGGTAGACAGCATTCCATGTGTAAACATAACAAACAAGCATTCATAAGCCACGTATAACATGCATTAACGGTTAGCGTTCAAATAGTTTGAGTAGTGTGATAGTTGTAGTTTGAATATTCGTAACGTATGTAACACCCAAAAATGCTTAAAGCAAAAAGGGATCGAGTATACTCACAACGATTATAGGATTGAAGGGAGCGCTTAGCGAGTGCAGTTAGCCTGAATAGATTCGATATCGTAACGATAAGTGGCGCGTAAAACAAAACAGAATGAGAGTGGGTAGGATGACTGATCGTGCGGATTAGTCATCTGTGCGGATTGGTCATCCGTGCGGATTAGCAATCCGTGCGAATGGTAATCCGTCCGGATTAGTCATCCGTGCGGACAGCTTGTCCGTGCGGATAACTTGTCCGTGTGGATAACTATTCGAGTGGATTGTTTCTTCCTATGCTAAGGATGTGTTTGTGTATGATGGCTTGTCCTTTGAAGTTTTCGTTGTAGCATTTAAAAAGCATTTAAGTATCTCTACCCTTCAAGCCGGTCTCGCGGACGACGGTCCGTGCGGATGGTAGTCCGTGCGGACAACAGCTTTTATGGTGAGTCCGGATGATAGTCCATGCGGACAGTGGCAATCCGTCCGGATAGTCTGTCCGTGCGGACAACGACAATCCGTCCGGATAGTCTATCCGATCGGATGAACATGTTGAAAATTGTTCAAGGTCTTAGTATCTCATGATCCGAAGAGTAATCCATTCAGAGCGTTGTCCGTGCGGATTATTCGTTCGTCGATACTCAAACCTTGTTTGGTTGTGGGTCCCAAGTGTAGTTCGTCCGGATGACAACCCGTCCGGATAGTCTATCCGTGCGGACAGATTGTTCGTGCGGATAACATCTCCGTGCGGAGGGCATCTCGTTCTGGTCGTCCCGTTCGTCTACCCTTGGTTGCCTTTGTCGTTCTGTCGAGACGTTCTGATTACGTGGCAACCATTTGGAACTGTATTCTTACCCGCATGACTAAGCCGGCCAGGAATCACCCTAGCTTGGCCGGTCAGCGGCTCAGAATGGTCATTCTGGTTTAACCCGAAATCAGATGTCTTGTAGGTAGAATCCGGATCTAGGACTAGTGCCTCACTAATATCGAGTAGAAGACTGGAACTGACCCTATTCTAATCGTTTTTAGGGTAAAAGAAGGAGAAAACTTGTGTTTATTTCTTTCAACTCTTTTATCCCTTAGAAAAGTTCAGATTTAGGTGGAGTTGTTGTGAAATCTTATGGAAATCATTCAGATCTGAGTTATTCTTGGTGGAATGAGGTCAAACTTGAAGTTCATGAGAACTTCATGATGCCGTCACCCGAGAATACCTCAAATCTTGATGATTTCACGGTAAAAAGTTAATATTTGAAAGATAGAAAGGTTTAGAATCGCGTATAGATCAAGAATGTACAAGATTTAGGGCGAGATCTTACCTGGATTGAGAGAAATCGAAGAAAAGGTGAAGAAAGCGTGCAGGTCGGTCGTCACTTGCCAAAAGTGGAAAGTTTGGAGAGTGACCCGTGTATTTATAGGATGCCAAAAGGGGAAAGGGTCGTCCGTGCGGATTGCACATCACCCGGATTGGTTATCCGTGCGGATGGCAATCCTGGTCCGGATGCCCTCAACACTCCTCAGGCGGTCATCCGTGCGGATGGTCTGTCCGTGGGGATGGGCAATCTGTGCGGATTGGCGCCTGAGTGGTGTGTTCGGTGCGACGGTCCTTGACGTTTCGGTTCCGATTGCGAGCGATTCGATAGGGTTTCCTAGTCAGATTACTTTTAGTCTCTACTACTTCGTATCTAGCGTGGTCTCTTCTCCACTATCTATCATGATCATGATTCGGGTTCGAGTTCGATTATATTCGAGTTAGATTTCGAGTTTGATTGAGTTCGCTTGATTTCCACAACATAGATAAATAAGCATGCACAGGTAACACGTAAGGTACACACACACGTATGAACAGTAAGTACAACTACGTAGTTCGAGTTACGATTTGATGTCGATTCGATTAACATAGTTTGATTATCAGTTGATTAACTTTATCGTATTGTTACTTCCTATAGTTCACGGTCGTAGATCGATTGAAATATGTTTAATACTCATCGATTATTGCAATGAACGACACTTACTCCACATAATACAAATAAAATAAAGTAATTCCTACAAGTCAAGTTGCGCGAAACCGGTCGTTTGACTTGACCTTGACTTTGACTTTCACTTATGAAAACACGGGGTGTTACAGCCTCCCCTTATTTAGGAAATTTCGTCCCGAAATTAAGCTGGAAGCCGTTACAACGCCGTGAATCACGTGTGAGATCTTTCTCTTTCTAGACTTTCTCTTCGAATAACTGCGGGTACTTAGCCTTCATATCGCTTTCGAGTTCCCAAGTGAACTTTGCGCCTCGCTTGCCTTCCCATCGGACCTTCACAATAGGAATGCGTGAGCGCCTGAGCTGCTTGGTTTGGCGATCCATGATTTCAACAGGTTTTTCCACGAAGTGTAATGTTTCGTTCACTTGCAGATCGTCTAGAGAGACATGTAAGTCATGGTTGGCGATGCACTTTCGAAGGTTTGACACGTGGAAAGTCGGGTGGACGTTACTAAGTTCCTCCGGTAGTTCGATTCTGTAGGCGACTTTTCCGATCCTTTCCGGAATCTTAAAAGGTCCAACGTATCGAGGCGTGAGTTTCCCTTTCTTGCCGAATCGGACTACACCCTTCCAAGGTGATACCTTTAGGAGTACGTAGTCACCAACGCCAAATACTCGAGGCTTGCGCTTTTTATCGGGGTAACTTTTCTGTCGATCCCGAGCTTTCACTAGGTTGTCTCGAATTTGGAAAATTTTGTCTGTCGTTTCTTGTAGTAGCTCCGGATCGGTTAGTTGCGAGTGACCGATCTCGTGCCACACAATAGGCGATCGACATCTTCTTCCATATAATGCCTCGAATGGTGCCATTTGGATGCTAGCCTGGTAGCTATTGTTATACGAGAATTCGACTAACGGCAGGTGTCTATCCCAATTACCACCAAAGTCTAAAACACACGCACGGAGCATGTCTTCAAGAGTACGGATCGTTCTTTCAGTCTGACCGTCGGTTTGAGGGTGGAAAGCGGTACTTAGGTTAAGCGTCGTACCGAGTGCCGTTTGAAATGTTTCCCACAATCGCGAAGTAAACCGAGCATCACGATCAGAGATGATGTCACGAGGCGTCCCATGATTACAAATGATCTCGTTGGTGTAGATTCGGGCTAATCGTTCCACCTTGTAGTCTTCTCGTATAGGCAGAAAGTGAGCTGATTTAGTCAATCGGTCAACTACAACCCAAATGCTGTCGTGACCTGATGACGTGGGTGGTAGCTTGGTTACGAAATCCATGGCTATGCTCTCCCATTTCCACATGGGAATTGGTGGTTGTTCGAGCAAGCCAGAGGGTCTTTGATGTTCAGTCTTGACTCTAGCACAAGTTAGGCATTTTCCGACGTAGAGAGCGATATCCCTTTTCATACCCGGCCACCAGTACTTGTAACGAAGATCCTGGTACATTTTGTCAGCGCCGGGGTGAATCGAGTAGCGGGATTTATGGGCTTCGTCCATGATAATCTGTCGCAGGTTGGTTCGTTTGGGAATCCAAATTCGATCTAAATAGTGGAATATCCCATTTGATTTGCTCACAAGTTAGGCCCCATCGTGGTAGATTCTTTCTTTCTTCAGGGTGCGCTCGTTAAAACATGCATGCTGAGCGTCGCGGATGAGAGCTTCGAGGTTGTGCTGGGTTTGAACATTACGAGTGTTGAGCAGATAGCTCCGTCTGCTAAGTGCGTCGGCAACAACATTCGCTTTGCCTGGGTGATAACGAATCTCACAGTCGTCATCGTTAAGAAGTTATACCCATCGGCGTTGACGCATATTAAGTTCCTTCTGATTAAAGATATGCTGTAGGCTCCTATGATCGGTGAAGATCGTATACTTAGTACCATACAGGTAGTGTCGCCAAATCTTTAATGCAAAAACAACCGCGCCTAGCTCGAGATCATGGGTTGTATTGTTCTTCTCGTGGATTTTGAGCTGACGAGATGCGTAAGCTATGACCTTGTATCTTTGCATGAGGACACAACCGAGACCAAGGTTGGAAGCATCACAGTAGACAATGAAATCATTGTTTCCGTCGGGCAATGTGAGAACAGGAGCATTGCAAAGCATGTGTTTGAGGGTTCGGAAGGCAGACTCTTGTTTAGTTCCCCAAACAAAAGGCTTGTCTTTATGTGTAAGAGAGGTAAGTGGTACAGCGATCTTTGAGAATTCTTCAATAAATCGTCGATAATAGCCCGCTAGCCCGAGAAAAGAACGGACTTCAGACGGATTCTTAGGTGTAACCCAGCTCTTGACAGCTTCAATCTTCGCAGGATCGACGTGAATACCCTGACTATTGACAATGTGACCCAGAAATTGAACTTCCCCCAACCAAAATTCGCACTTGGAGAACTTGGCATAGAGTTGGTTCCCCTGGAGTAACTCGAGAACCAAACGTAGGTGTTGCGCGTGTTCGGCTTTCGATTTGGAATAGATCAAGACATCGTCGATGAATACGATGACGAAACGGTCGAGATAAGGTTTACACACGCGATTCATCAGATCCATGAAAACCGCTGGTGCGTTTGTTAGACCGAAAGGCATGACAACGAATTCGTAGTGGCTGTAACGAGTACGAAACGCAGTTTTGGGTATATCCTCCTCTTGAATACGTAGCTGATGGTAACCCGAGCATAGATCGATCTTCGAAAAACACGTAGCGCCTTGTAATTGATCAAACAAATCGTCGATACGAGGTAGAGGATAGCGGTTCTTGATAGTCAACTTATTCAACTCCCGATAGTCGATGCTCATCCTGAACGACCCATCCTTCTTTTTGACGAAAAGGACTGGCGCGCCCCAAGGAGAGGTGCTCGGGCGAATGAAGCCTTTCTCAAGTAATTCCTGGAGTTGGGTTGAGAGTTCGCGCATTTCGGACGGCGCGAGTCGATAGGGTGCTTTGGCAATAGGATTGGCTCCAGGAATGAGGTCGATACGAAAGTCGATATCACGACTTGGAGGTAATCCGGGAAGATCCTCTGGAAAAACGTTAGGAAATTCACGAGCCACAGGAACGTCTTTCACTTCCTTCTTCTCTTTATTTTCCTTCTCTGCTACTACAACGTTTGCCAAGAAAGCCCTGTATTCCTTACGGAGATACTTGCTGGCTTGGATACATGACATAAGCTTGAGCCCCTTTGAGGTAGTATCGCCATAAACACACAATAAGTCACCATTTGCGAGCGAAAAACGAATCATCTTGTCGAAGCACACAACTTCAGCATGGTTTTCTCGAAGAAAGTCCATGCCTACTATGACATCAAAGCTTCCGAGTTGCATTGGAATAAGGTCGATTGGGAATATGTGATTGTTGAGCTCAAGAGTACAATCACGGATGACAGAACTAACAGCGACGGTTCTTCCGGTAGCGACTTCTACATCGAACTTCGAGGAGAGTTGGGAACACTTACGACTAAGGAGTTTCTCAAATTCGAGTGACACAAAGCAATTATCGGCTCCAGTATCAAACAAACATGAAGCATAAATACCATTCACAAGGAACGTACCATTGACCACGTTGTTGTCGGCCTGGGCTTGACGCATGTTGAGGTTGAAAGTTCTGGCGCGTGCGGCCTGTTGTTGTTGTTGTTGCTGCTGTTGTTGCTGCTGTGGTTGCTGCTGTTGCGGTTCTTGTTTCACTACCCTGTTCGGGCACATGTTGGCGAAATGATTCGGGTCGCCACACGTGAAGCAGGCTCTGGCTTTGACTGCGGATGCCGGAGGAGCTTGTTGACCCTGTGGGGCAGTGAATAGAGCTTGATTGGCAGGAGCTTGACGAATACGGCAGTTGGCAGTAAAGTGGTCGTATACATTGCAATGAGCACAGAAGCGGCATTGAATAGCAGTTGGGTGGTGGTAGGTGCAAGTAGGGCAGAGCGGGTGTGGCCCAGTGTATGCACGCTTTGCAGGCGGTGCATTGGCCACAGGCGCCGCTGTTTGACGTTGTTGGGCAGGTACAGCTTGAATCGGTGCAGCAGTGATCGCACAATTCTTGTTGGTGGAGCTGTTCTTTCTCTTGTTCTTCCTCTTGTTGCTTGATGAGGTAGGTTCAACAGTTGGTGCGGTAGCAGTAGCTTGATGCAGATGCTTGGAAGTCTTATCCCATACCCCAGCCTTGACTCATTTGTCGTTGATTTCAGCGGCCAGCAGATAGGTCTCCTCGATCGTCGTAGTCTTAGCCGCTTGCACGAAATCAGCAACGCAGTCGGGCAAAGCTCGGATATACTTCTTGATCGTGATCTCTGGAGTCTTGACTTGGTCTGGACAGATAATGTTGAGCTGTTTGAAATGAGCAGTGAGACCAGCATTGTCTCCATCCTTTTGTTGTATGTGCCAAAATTCATCTTCTAGCTTTTGACGTTCGTGAGGAGGGCAGAATTCCTCCAGCATGACTTCCTTGAGCTCGTCCCACGACAGACCGTAGGCTGCATCGTTCCCTCGCATGTTCCTCTCTGCCGTCCACCAATCTAGTGCTCGAGACTGGAAAACGCCGGTAGCGTTCAGAGTACGGAGGTCATCAGGGCAACCACTCTGTCGTAGTGTAACCTCAATGGAATCAAACCAGTGAAATAGTGCAGTGGGACCTCCTTCGCCAGAGAATTCTTTCGGCCCACACGACTTGAATTGCTTGAAACTGAAGGGTCTTGCGGCAGCTTTAGGACCTTCAGTCCTCGACTCCTCAGATGACTTGCTGGCGTTCTCGTAGACATCACTCACGGCTTTTGCTACACTCTTAGCGATGATGGAAGCAAGGCGTTTGTCCCTCTTTTCCTGACGATAGAGTGCATGACGGGATCCAGACGACATGGTCTGCTACAGACATCGTCACAGGACTCATCACATTGTTTTTGAATCTCACCTCACACGTTTATTACTTACTAAAGCTCAGGAACACGGACCATGTAAACACACAGACATATAACCATGCGAGTCACAGAACTACTTAATCACATAACCACGTAAACACTTAAGGCACGAATCACGTAGGCACATAGAGCACATAATCACACAATTCCTAAGCACGTAAAGCAAGGAAACTAAGGGACACTTGCGCACTTAATCACTAGAGGCAATCAGAAAACAGAAACCTATTATTCCAAGTCTGCGATAGTTATAATTACGTCTCGTGTGTTCGGTCTTGTTCGTGTACGGATTCCGCACGTCACACGTTCGGTTCGCAATCGTTTCGGAGTCAAATTAAGCACAGAATCACAAGATGCAGTGCGAGTCGCGTGTGTGTCGATCGAAGTAAAAAACAAAAATCGAGTAAATCTCAAAGTTTAAACACATAAACAGGAAAGCACATGAATAAGCACATAAAATCGGCGAAACATCAGAGTCGGCTGTTGCGGGCTCAAAATCGAAACACGTAAAATTCGAGGAGTAGATTGTCTGCGGCTAGTAGACTTCGTTTAACCAAAGTGGTTCGACTATTCACAATGACCCGTTGCGCACATCAACCCCCAGGACTGCGCCTTTGCCTCGATTCTTGGGCATTTGGCACGCATCCCGTTGGTCATACCGTGACTTTAGGTCCTTGGAGTCCATCGAGACCTTGGTGAGAGTTTTGTATGGGAGGCGGAACAAGTCGTCGAGGTTAGGGTTTCACCCCTGGCTTAACCACTTCGTCCCCGTTTTGATAAAGCTGAGGAGATTATTCATCAAAATGTGGATTTCACTCCTAATTTGGCATAATTCCCCTCGTTTGTAGTTAAAATGCAAGTTGACTAAGCAACTTCAGTCGAGAGTTTGCGGTTTTCACACCTATTCTCGACCTTATTGCTCACTCATAGTGGGAAATTCGTGTGTAGTGATAGGGTAGAATAAACGAGAATAGCGAGAAGTAAGCTCGTACATAACCCCTACTGGTTATGCACCAGTCGGTCTGCTGGTTCTTAACTATAGTCTAGGTATCTAAGACTTCGGCCCGGACTAGGTCGAGTCTTGCCTAATTCCCTATAGTTATGGCTCTTATACCAATCTGTCACACCCCAACCGATGGCGGAATCATCGGGGCATGGCACTGAGCGAAACAGATTGTCCAGAAGTTTCCATAACAACTATCATTACCATCCAATTTAAATTAACATGTCCCATACCATGTCTCAAATAGTAAACAAATTATTACAGATAACATCAAGGCAAAATATTCTGTTCCGACAACTCAGATTTAAGCATAAATAGTTTATTTAATTGGTTTCTAGGACCTCCTTTCCTAGCTTCGATTTCATCACAGCACAGCGAGCATCCTAGACCTTTCCTAGCCTCAATTTCACAGTGAGCTAGGCATACAAACAACCTAAACACCTGTCACATATGTTAAAATAAAGTCAATACATATAATGTAAAGGTGAGCATACAAGTTTGATAGTAGCATATAGAGTTCGAATTCGTTTACGCATAACCAGCACGTACACATAGTTAAATGAAGCACGTTAGTTATCGACATAGATCCATCGATACCAATGACTGCGGGTTGACTACCCGAGGCAGTTCGCAATACATGATTACCACCGTAATCCATGCAAGTAAAAGATCCTTAACAACCCCCGTGTGAACGGGTGCTGAGTCCAAACTATAGTACTATCGTTGCTGTGTAAACATAACAAACAAGCATTCATAAGCCACGTATAACATGCATTAACGGTTAGCGTTCAAGTAGTTTGAGTAGTGTGATAGTTGTAGTTTGAATATTCGTAATGTATGTAACACCCAAAAGTGCTTAAAGCAAAAAGGGATCGAGTATACTCACAGTGATTATTGGATTGAAGGGAGCGCTTAGCGAGTGCGGTTAGCCTGAATAGATTCGATATCGTAACGATAAGTGGCGTGTAAAACAAAACAGAATGAGAGTGGGTAGGATGACTAATCGTGCGGATTAGTTATTCGTGCGGATTGGTCATCCGTGCGAATGGTAATCCGTCCGGATTAGTCATCCGTGCGGACAGCTTGTCCGTGCGGATAACTTGTCCGTGTGGATAACTATTCGAGTGGATTGTTTCTTCCTATGCTAAGGATGTGTTTGTGTATGATGGCTTGTCCTTTGAAGTTTTTTTTGTAGCATTTAAAAAGCATTTAAGTATCTCTACCCTTCAAGCCGGTCGCGCGGACGACGGTCCGTGCGGACAACAGCTTTTATGGTGAGTCCGGATGATAGTCCGTGCGGACAGTGGCAATCCGTCCGGATAGTCTGTCCGTGCGGACAACGACAATCCGTCCGGATAGTCTGTCCGATCGGATGAACATGTTGAAAATTGTTCAAGGTCTTAGTATCTCATGATCCGAAGAGTAATCCATTCAGAGCGTTGTCCATGCGGATTATTCGTTCGTCGATACTCAAACCTTGTTTGGTTGTGGGTCCCAAGTGTAGTTCGTCCGGATGACAACCCGTCCGGATAGTCTATCCGTGCGGACAGATTGTTCGTGCGGATAACATCTCCGTGCGGAGGGCATCTCGTTCTGGTCGTCCCGTTCGTCTACCCTTGGTTGCCTTTGTCATTCTGTCGAGACGTTCTGATTACGTGGCAACCATTTGGAACTGTATTCTTACCCGCATGACTAAGCCGGCCAGGAATCACCCTAGCTTGGCCGGTCAGCGGCTCGGAATGGTCATTCTGGTTTAACCCGAAATCAGATGTCTTGTAGGTAGAATCCGGATCTAGGACTAGTGCCTCACTAATATCGAGTAGAAGACTGGAACTGACCCTATTCTAATCGTTTTTTAGGGTAAAAGAAGGAGAAAACTTGTGTTTATTTCTTTCAACTCTTTTATCCCTTAGAAAAGTTCAGATTTAGGTGGAGTTGTTGTGAAATCTTATGGAAATCGTTCAGATCTGAGTTATTCTTGGTGGAATGAGGTCAAACTTGAAGTTCATGAGAACTTCATGATGCCGTCACCCGAGAATACCTCAAATCTTGATGATTTCACGGTGAAAAGTTAATATTTGAAAGATAGAAAGGTTTAGAATCGCGTATAGATCAAGAATGTACAAGATTTAGGGCGAGATCTTACCTGGATTGAGAGAAATCGAAGAAAAGGTGAAGAAAGCGTGCAGGTCGGTCGTCACTTGCCAAAAGTGGAAAGTTTGGAGAGTGACCCGTGTATTTATAGGATGCCAAAAAGGGAAAGGGTCGTCCGTGCGGATTGCACATCACCCGGATTGGTTATCCGTGCGGATGGCAATCCTGGTCCGGATGCCCTCAACACTCCTCAGGGGGTCATCCGTGCGGATGGTCTCTCCGTGCGGATGGGCAATCCGTGCGGATTGGCGCCTGAGTGGTGTGTTCGGTGCGACGATCCTTGACGTTTCGGTTCCGATTGCGAGCGATTCGATAGGGTTTCCTAGTCAGATTACTTTTAGTCTCTACTACTTCGTATCTAGCGTGGTCTCTTCTCCACTATCTATCATGATCATGATTCGGGTTCGAGTTCGATTATATTCGAGTTAGATTTCGAGTTCGATTGAGTTCGCTTGATTTCCACAACATAGATAAATAAGCATGCACAGGTAACACGTAAGGTACACACACACGTATGAACAGTAAGTACAACTACGTAGTTCGAGTTACGATTTGATGTCGATTCGATTAACATAGTTTGATTATCAGTTGATTAACTTTATCGCATTGTTACTTCCTATAGTTCACGGTCGTAGATCGATTGAAATATGTTTAATACTCATCGATTATTGCAATGAACGACACTTACTCCACATAATACATGACACGCGCCAAGACCAGGCTATAATGGAGACGAACCTACCCTACCCTAAAAAGGGACCCGTCGCGCCACGCGCTAAGACCAGGTGGGTCTGGCGCGCCACGCGGGGGGGGCCTTTTTCAGTATATATAGCAGGGGTTTGGCACTTGCATGGCTGCGTTGGTTCGACGTTCAAATTCATTTTATACACTGAGTTATTCACTTTTTCGTTCAAAAACACACACTAGCACAAAGCTCTGCTGCGACAACAGGGTAATAACTCGATCACTGCTACTATACAATGTCCGATCGATTGAAACCAATCCGATGGATGTTTAAGTGCTGCCCGAATACGGGCTATACTTTGTCATTCGTCGTGAGGGTTTTGATTTCGTGAGCTTATCGTAAATGTTGTATTAAGTTACTGACCTAGTTTCGTGTGCATTGTTGTTTAAATTAGGTTATCAGGCTTATCAGTAGGCTAAACTCTGCCCAACTAAACTTGCAATGTGAGTCATTCTCTTTTTATCAAATGTTTTACTAAATCTCAAATTATTTTCAAGAGTTATAATTACAGGGATTAAGTCGTGGTTATCTTAAATCACTGGCAAGTGGGGTATTGTGCACATTACTAATTTCTCACGGTTAGGTTCACCAACCTAACAGTGATAATCATCACTACTTGGGTGAAAGGACCCAATAGTGGTATGACCATCGTCACCAGGGTGTGACACGGCGCCAGATAAAAATAAGATAGTAGCCATTGTAATCGCTCTTATGCTGTAATTTATAACTAATGTGTCATTTTGTTTAACCTGAATGACTCGCCAGTATTTCCCCGCTGATAAAATATTTTTAAATATGTTTCAGGTGACTTACCGTGAATCAAGGAAAAGTGCTACGGAGCACTAACAAGCTTGAAATAGTGGCTGGTAAAATAAATAAGCATGTTTTGTAAAACAGGGAAATTCCTTGTGAAATTCCTCTATTCTAAATTACGGGGTTTGCACCAAATTATGAAATAAAATAATTGGGCATTTTCAAGTTTAAACGATCATGTTAATACTTCCGCTGCCAAACTAAATACAAATACCACGGGTTTTCTGTCTCGCGGCTTCTGGACCAGGTCACACCGGGCCGGGGGCCGTGACAATATGATAAAAGTCTTGTCTGGGACGGAAGGACTCCCGAAGAGCTGGGAAAAAGTGATGGCGGCGGCTAAGGTCTACGCCCAAACAGAAAAGAATCTCACCACCAACAAGCCGCCACCACCGCACAATCGACCCTCAGATTTAGGCTCAAGTGGCGGGAGGAAATTTAAGAAAGGACGGCGCGATTCTAGCTCAGGGAACTATTCATCCGAGGATGCTCGAGCCACAATCAATAAGCTTACCGCGCAGAGGGAAGCCAAACAAGAGAACAGGGGGAGACAATGGACTCCCTTAACCAAAACTCCTGCGGAAGTTTTAAGCACGGAGGATTATCAGTTTAAACCTCCACCACCCATGAAGAACAAACGTGGGCAGGACCCAGCTCAGTATTGTGATTACCACAAGGACAGTGGTCATACCACCAACAATTGCATCTCCTTACGCACCGAGATAGAAAAGGTGCTTAAAAGTGGTGAGCTCACTCACCTACTACAGAACGTGCGCAATGACATAAAACAAATAACTCGAGGCGATGAAGGCCCGAGTAAAAAAGCAAAAATTAAGAAGTAACTTTATGATCTCCTCGCAGGATGGAACAGACTCTATAGTTATCAAGCTTAAGCAGGAAATAGAGTGTAAGTTAAGTTTCGTGTATTTATTTTAATAGACTTTGTAACGGCCTCTGCGCCTTATCACGAAATAAACAACAAAGTGTCTATTATTCTTGTGTTTTTCTTACAAAGTGCATGCAATTTCTTTTGGTAAGCGCAAAAACATTATGGTAAATATAATACAAGTCTCATAAACGGTCAGTGATTACATCACACAAGACCATACGTTCACACATGAGCTTTATACCACCTTCATTCGCCTTACCTGATCAAAGTCATTGTACCCAAGCAAAATATTGTCAACCAAAAACACACATCATACTATTCCTGACGCACCAATACGCCTTAAAAAGACTATCAAACACGGCAGTGTTTCAGTGTACGTTACTTGCGCAACAGCGCATTAATAAAAGAAGGGATACACACCCCAAAAGACTACAAAAATTTGTTCAACACAATTACAAAAGGAAACCTACGCTAGATCTTCGCCTTCATCCGGGAAGATCTCCTTTAGTTGCGCCACGTGATCGTCAGATTGCAATGCAACATTTCTGAGGTCCATAACAGTAAGCTGCAAATTGTTGAATTCTGTTTTTAAATCTGCAAGCGTAGCGCCAGTATTAACGCCATAAGTAGCGGATCTGTTGATATCCCAATCAACCTTTAGAGCGTTATTCACATGATGCGAGCACTCAGCATAGCCTTGAGTATACCCATCATTTCGCGCAGCAACCACCAAGCGCGCGACCGTTTTATCTAGCTCCTCAGAATTCAACACTGATTTAGCAACCTATAAGAACAAGAAAGATAAATAAAATAGAGGCACGAAGAATTCCCGCAAAGAAAACAAACAAGAAGCAACTTACACAGGCAATCCCACGCTCTTTCAACCATAACATATCGCTTTTCAAAGGTTCCAACTCGCTCTCTATTGTTGACCACGCCGTTTCGGAATTCTCTAGTTTTTCTTCAATATCAGCCAGACGGCGGGAGGTTTCGGTTTTCTCGTTACGCGCAAGTTCCAAATCTTTCTTAAGTTGTTCCTGATCAGAAAGCAAAGCGGTAAGTTCTTCTATTTCTTTATCTCTAAGAGCAAGGGTGGCGCAAGCTTGTACCTCTCGTTGTTCACTTCGCTCTCTGTGTAAACGCGCCTCATCCCGCGGAGCTTCAGCATCAGCCTTTTCTTTCTTCAGCCTTTCGATCTCCGCATCCTGTTTCTTCAACTTCTCAACTTCAGCTTTGAGATTATTGATAACATTGCGAAAACTCATCTTTTCAGCGTTATTGTAACACCTCATAAAATCACATTCAATGATGTATTGACACGTGTAATAAGCCCTAGTAAAGTCAAACCTTAAATATATGGGACTAATTTTTCGAAAAATCAAAAAACATTAACTATGAAAGAACTGGAAGTATTATCATACCTAAAATAAGTTTCTAAATAGCCTTTTATGGTTTTATATTCACAAACGAGCCACTTGTTGATCAAGTGTAGCCTTGTGCGTAATTAATTGAAAGTTTGCGCAATAAAGGGTTAAAAGCGTCAACATGTTAATTCTTACCTCTGAGTTACCTTTTAACAAACCGAGAGCCTCATGATATTTGATTATACTCTCGGGATTGCCAATCATTGGCCACCCAAGGCTTTTATGCCCAAAAGTGAAGTTACGCGCAACTTTGCAAGCATAAGGGACTAAAAGTGTCAATATGTTTAATTATACCTCTGAATGACCTTTTATCGAGCCTGAAGCATTATGATGTTTAATAATACTTTCAAGAATTCCTAATATGGATTAGATGAGGCTTCGATGCTATTAAATGATGGTTTACGCAAGTTTGCGCATTAGAGGGACCTAAAGCGTCAAACTGCTAAAGTATACCGATTCGTATGTTATCGGACCTTCCGGAATATGACCATGAGTTATACATACCCTAATTATCCTTTTCGTAGCTTAGATATAGGCTTAGAGGTGTTTTGTGCGCAAAAATAAACTTTTAAGTCATGCAGGGACTAAAAGTGTCAAAAAACGCACAAGTTTGCGTTTACGCGCATATCTTACATTCTAAATATCCCCGGACACCCAAAAATTTATGTAAACACTAAAATATTTTATTTTAGTGTTTGGCTTGATCAAATTCCATTTATCGCGTAATTTGGTTCGTTTTTCGCGTCCATCCGTGTTTCGTCGTAATTAACCGAACAACGTGACCGTACGACCAAACGAACCAACATCCGGCATATTTTTGAACATATTTCATGTTCCCCATACTTAGGAATCATTGTGGAGCCTTAAAAATGGTTTAACGGGCCTTGGATGTGTCGGAAATGGCATTTGGAAGTGCAGGGGCTAAATCTGTCAACAAGTGAAAGTTTCAGATTGCTGACCAGGTCCTTACGGTCCGTAAGCCATGCCCAGATGCAGAAAATCGATTATGTTGCCAGTTCAGCCCATGTAAATGACATATATGCCCTTTATCACCACTAAGAGCTGCCTAAACTAATCCTTAGGCCTTAGGGACACTTGTTAATCATCAGGGATCATGTATAGCCTTGTTTGTCATGATCTTGATGGATCAAGATCACTATATAAGAACCCACATTTTTCCAATTTTTGATCATTCATTCCATCCTCACTTCTTGGAGTCCCCTGGAGCTCAAGCCCCTTCCTTGTGATCCTTAGTCGTTCATAGGACCTTGGTAAGTATTCTTAACCTTCCTTAATTGAGTTTTGCTTAGTTAAATAGCTTAAAGTCAAACCGTCGTAATTAAGGTTTGACTTATCGATTAATCATTAATGGTTCAGTGTTTAGTCAAACTTAAGGTAGTTATAAGTTGGTAATTATGTGGGCATTAAACCCTTAAAAGGGCACCATCTGATTCTCACTCTAACTAGATCAATTGTCGGGTCAAAGTTTATTATAAAAAGTCAACAGGATCCTAATTTTTGAATTAACGCAAAATTAGCAATGTAGAAGGCGTGTAACCTATTTTATCACTCATATAACTTGGTAATAAGTATAAGAAGTGGTCTAAACTTGTTTGATCCGACAATTTTCTGTTTAGGCTCGGTTCGGAACCGAAAGTCGCAAAACTTTGACTTTTGCTTTGACTTCAGTTCTGACCCGATCTAGATGGGTTTGGAAATGCCTTAGAGTTTCCTTAGGACCAGGTTACATGATAGTATAACCCTCTGTGATTGGATCATTGATTGTCCGATTCGTTTACACGTTTCCGTTAATTGCTTAATGTTGACCATAATGCCCTTTTGACCATAAAACGAGAATTTTAGAAATATGAGAGGACAATAATCCTTATTACTGATTTATAAACATGTCCCTAAAGTTTCATATCAGTTCGAGGTCCAGAATAGGAGTTATGCTAAATAGCGCATTAAAAAGCTTTTTGTTAATTAAACGGCGCAATTAGCATAAGGTCTATCTAAACCCAATTTTTGACACCAAACCTTTTACCCACTGATGTAATATAATATTTTGGGATTTTTTAAGATTTTTAATTATTTTTAACCTGAGCATAACCTAAGGTTATGGCCTCGATTCGGTAAATACCGATTATACCCTTTTTGTTTATAAAATGAGTTTTACATAGTATTTTGACACCAATCCAATTGATACTGATTTTATATGATAAATAAAGTATTTTGAACTTTATAACCTGATCAGAAAACTCAGATTTCCTGCTAAACCCGGAAATCGCTTAAAACGGCTTTTTACGCGTATTAAACGCCTAGTATGGGTTTAAAACCATTTTGGCATATAAGACTTATCACCAACTGATATAACCTATTAAATTAAGTTTTTTTACTAATTATTTCAGACCAGAGTCTCAGAATTAAAATTTATCTCTTTTATAATCTTTTAAATGGCCAAATTACCCCTACGGGGCTTATATTGAGATTAAACTCGTTTTGGGCATAATGGAAGGTATCCTACTGGTATCACAACATGTTTAAGGCATACCAACTTAGGAAACCTGTATAGGACCCATATGGTTACCCGTTTCGCCTCTTGCGCATTCGGTTCGGTTTATGTAACTAGTTTGCATAAATTAGCCGAAACGGGTCAAACCTTATCATTTTCATTTCAAAATCCAGAATGTATTTAGTTTACCCATTTTATACAAGTCTTCATACTTGTTGGGTCTAAATCACATTCTAATCCGGCCTCCGCTTAATCTAGCGTGTCGTACCGTTGTTCTGTTTAAAAACTAGCCGGTCTAAGTCTATGACATAATTAAGACCCGTTAGTATTCTAATTGGTTATTTATACCATCATTCCAGACTAGAGCCTTTCGGTAAATTGTACCTACGCTTACTTAAGTGAATACGGCTGAGTTATTATAATTCTTGCTATTTAAGACAGGAGCTAGCTCAGGTAAATACTCTTAACTTATTTTCCCTATTACGGGCTTGGGATACGGTAATATAATTACCGCAAGGTCAGGTATGGGATTCAAAGACCAATAAGTCGGGAAATCCAAATAACCTGTTTTAATTCGTATTGCTTGACTGAAACATTGGGGGTTAATGCGACCGTGTCCTGGATATCCTTGACTCATTAAATGCAATGGCCACGACCTAAGCACGGGGTGTAGGCATACACCTGACAGATGCCATATGCTTATTAATTAATTATACCCAATATGGGATTCCCAATAAGGGAATAGTGGTGTGTCGGTTAATCTTGAACCGGCATAGAACCGGGCCCCGTATGTAGAGCAAGTTATGTAAAACTGATAACATGAGATATAGTTTGTCCCAAGTATAAAAGATTCACTTTGCCTTGTGCATTTTAATCAAAGTTTCAAAATATTTTGTGCCTGGTGCATCTAAATCAATTTTCTTAAACTCTTTTCAAATGAGTCGGTTGAGTGTATTTACCAGTGAAAACTGACGTATTTTCCAAAGTCTAAATGACAGGTACAATTACGTAATAGGCTGGAAGCTGCTCAGGACTTGTTAGTTGAGGACTTTGCAACTCCTTCACATAAGCCATTAGTCTGATAACTTCTTTTGTTGTTTTGATCCGCCTGTGGATTATTACAAGCTAGTCTGTACAGAATACTTTTATATTATCAGACATTTGTGTTGTAATAATATTTTATATTTCAAGACTTCCGCTATGCATTTAAATTGTGTTGTTTGACTATGATGATATCAACTATGTCACGATACTCCCCACCGGGCCCACCGGTAATACGTGGAAATATCGGGGTGTGACAGTTATCCTTTTCGCATATCTTCTTCCAGTTCTTGCGCTCCTCGGAAAGAAGGGCAGCTTCAGCTTCCGCCTTCCTCTTCCAGCCCCCAACGGACCATTCTTCATTTTTCCGATCAGCTTCAAACTTGGCCTGATCAGCTTCCAGCTTAGCTTTTAACTGGGCAATTCAGTTTTCATCATTAGCAACCTTCTTCTTGGACACCTTGAAAGCATCCAACTCCTTGTGCATGCTATGCCACTCACGCACTATGCGATGAGTAGTAGATGCATAAGAAGCGGCCTCCTCAAGGTAGGCATGATTTCTTCGACTGTTTTCCCTTTTTCCGAATCATGAGCAGCAAGTTCAGGGGCTTGCGGGTCACCAGCACCATCCAGAATCTCTGGGCTAATAACCTTTTCCGCATCCGCAACAACATCAACAGGCTTATCAGCTCCGAGATCCTCAACTCCAACAGTTTTTTCCGCACCACCCTCGGGAACCTCAGTATTCTTTAACTGATCAGCAACAGAGGCGCACGGAGGAGAGGGTGGGAGTTCTTCATTAACCACAGGCAGCGGTTCTGTGGGAACAGGAGAAACTGGTTTTTCTGAAAAACAAAGTCTATAAATCACAAAGTATTCAATGCGCGTAAGAAGAAGAGAGCAAAAGATGACACTTACCGGGAACAGACTATGAAATAAAAGCATCTAGATTGCCTCTCCTGGTAATCTTCTTTCTCTGAATCTTCTTTGCAGGTTGACCTTCAGCCTCAGAGCCAGACTGTTTTCTTTTCCCTGCCTTATTCCTCACTAAGTGCTCAGGGCTTGATTCCAAATCAATGGGATCATCAGGGTTGGACGGAGGGATATCGGCAGTATCTTTTGGTTCCGGTTTTGGTCTACTTATAACTGCAGGCGCAAGACCCTCCAAAGAATCAGAAACCACCACATAATGACACCAGGAGTCAGAAGAGCGGCGCATACCTTTCTTCTCTCCTCCAACGTTTTTGCCTTAGAAGACTGAGCTTTTTCAGGATCATTCTTCTTAGGCGCAACAGTAGCGGTTGGCGCGCGTCTTTTCTTCTCAGGGCCTATGCCCAAATTAGACAAGTCACCTACTAAAGCGCAGAATAAAACTTGTTCAAACGCGCAAAAGAAGCAAACAATAAACAATATGAGGAAAGCTTACCAGCACCAGTAGCAGGTTGTTGAAACAGATCAGCATCCCGAGGAAGAACAAAATTCTTCACAATACGGTGATACCACAGTTCCTCATCTGGCTTTTCTGCAATAGTAGACATCTTTCCACCTTCTCTCTCAAACGCAACAACGTATAACGAGACAACTGCAAAGAAAGAGAAGTGAAGATAAATTTCAAAAAAAAAAAAGAGAGAGAGAGAAAAAGAGAGAAGCAAAAGTAAAGAAATAGGGCAAAAATCTTACTCTTGCCATCCTCCATGTACACCGGCTTCTCTTCTCATTCCATTCTCCAGTTTAGACTCATACCGGCACCAACAAGGGCTTTCTCCGGTAAAGCAATAGATGGAACGTCTTTCAGATCCTGGTACCAATTTTCGTCAACAGGGGTCTGAATAATTTCAGTAGAGACGTCCTCTTTTCCCCTAAAAATCATCATCATCGGGAAATGTCACACCCCGGTTTCCACGTGTCACCGGTGGGCCCGGTGGGGGATTATCGTGACGTGGTTGGCAACATAATAGTCAAACAACACAATATTTAATATGCACAGCGGAAGCAATTTAAAAGATATAATACAACCGAATTTAATATTGTAATATCAATGTCACAATATTCGGAAGTTTATCCACAGATGGATCGGAAACAAAATGAAACGATAGTTCAACAGACTTCAGGCATCTTAAGCTTGCGAGACTTCTAATGATGCTAAGGAGAAATCCCAGCCAATTTCGCATAGTACCTGCATTTAATCTTTTTGGGAAAATACGTCAGTTTACACTGGTAAATACAATCAACTGACTCATTTTGGAAAATGATTGAAAATTGGTTTGGATGCACGTGGCATAAACATTTTATTTAACTTGGGAGAATTATTTAAATATATAATCTTGTGAACGAATTACATGTTCCTTGTGCGTTCAGTAGCCCGGATCAAGTCCGGGTTAAAGATCAATAGACACACCACAATATTCTTTTGTGCACTGACGGGTGTACGCCTACACCCCGCGCTTAAGTCGTGGCCATTTCGTAAAATGATGCCAAGGATATCCGGGACATGGTCATTAACCCCCCAAAGGCTTTAAGTAACAAGACTGTTTAAACGAGCCGATCAAATTATTCAATTACCCACCCAACGGTGGAGGATTTGATGCCCGATCAAGCGGTATACTATATATTGTAACCCAAGCCCGTATAGGGAAAATAAGTTAAAAGTATTTACCTGAGCAAAGTATAATTCACAATAAGCAAAATGCACGTAGCTTTTACTGGTCCTCCTAATCTGGAACGAAGGTTTATAATAACCTATTAGAATCCTAACGGGTCTTTAGTTAAGCTTAAGCTCAGACCGGTTAGTTTCAAAGACACGGTTCGTACGCACGATTAAGCGAAGACCGGATAGAATGTGATTTAGACCCGACAAGTTCAGAGACTTGTTTAATATGGGTATTTCATTCACATTCTGGATTTTGAGATAAAACCGATAAGGTTTGACCCGTTTAGGCTAGTTTATGTAAACTAGTTACATAAACCGAACCGAACGCGTAATAAGCGTAACGGGTATTCATGAGAGCTATTTACAGGTTTCCTAAGTTAATATGCTTCATATATGTTGTGACATCAGTAAGATGTCTTTTATTATGCCCGAAATGAATTTAATCACAAACTATGCCCCGTAGGGGTAGTTTGGTCATTTTAAAGGTTGTAAAAGAGTTCAAGTGTCAACCTGAGTTACAGGCCTGATGTAATCAGCAAATATACTCAATTTGCTAAGTTATATCAGTAGGTTAAAGTGTATAAGTGAAATTTATCAATTATAACCAAACTATGCCCCGTAGGGGTATTTTTGTAATTTCACATAAGTCGAAAAGCTCAAAACTGAAGTATGAGTTTATCAACCTTTGCTTACTGTTAAAACATTATAATTTTCCTCAAATATCAGTAGGTATCACCCTTGTATATTTAAAAATACTCTTAGTACATACTATGCGCTAAAACGCTTAATAAGGCGATTAAAAGCCATTTTCGGGTTTGATACATAAATCTGATATTTTTATATTTCCAGAAGGCTTAAAATAATTTATTTATCATATGTGATCAGTAGCAAAAGGTTTGGAGTCGTTTAGATATGTAAAACTCATTTTATAGCCCGTAAGGGCAAAACCGACAATTATCGGATTAAGCCTACGACTATAAGTTATGCTCAGCCTAAAATTAATTAAAAATCTTTAAAAATCCCAAAATAATATATTAAATCAGTGGGTAAAGATTTTGATATCAAAAAGTATGTTTAACTAGGCTATACGCTAATTACGCCGTTTAATTAACATAAAGCTTTAATTTTACGCTAACGAGCATAACTCTTAATCTACACCTCAAACTGATGTCAAATTTTGTATGCAAGTTTAAATATCAGTATGTAAGGTTTCTACTCTTTTATATTTTCAAAAATCACGTTTTAAGGTGAAAAGGGCATAACGGTCAACATATGAGCAATTAACGGAATCATGCATATTAATTGGATAACTAATGATCCGAGGTGTATAATCACAGAGGGTTATACTAGCATGTAACCTGGTCCAAATAAAGCTCTTAGGTATTTCTAAAACATACCATAACGGGTCAGAACTGAAAGTCAAAGTATAAGTCAAACTATGCGACTTTCGGTTCCGAACCGGGTCTTTACAGAGAATTGTCGGGTTGAACATGTTTAGACATGTTCTTACACTTATTACCAAGTTATATTAATGATCAAACAGGTTGTAAGTGTTCTATATTGCTAATCATGCATAAATTGCATTTTAAACATTCTGTTGACTTTTTATTAGTAAGTTTGACCCGACATTTGACCTAGTTAGAGTGGGAATCAGGGGGAACCCTTTTGAGGTTTTATTACCCACATAATTACCTACTTAAAGGTACTTTTGATTTGACTAATCACTGGACCATTAGAGATTAATCTTAAAGTCAACCGTTAATTACGACGGTTTGACTTTTAAGCTAAGACTAAGCTAAAACTTAATTAAGAAGGGTTAGGCATACTTACTGAAGTCCTATGCTTGATTAGTGACCACTTGAGAGAAGACTTGAGCTCCAGTAGTGATCCAAAAATGCAGATGAAGGTGTGATCAATGATTTGCAAGTTCATGCCCTTTTATAGTGTTTAATCCACCACAAAATGTTGACACATGAGTCTACAACCCACCACAACTGATCAACACATGTTCCTAGTGCTTAGGGGGTGCCTAGGGGTCGTCCAAAATGTGAAAAATCGGTTAAAGGCGCGCATAAACGCGAATGCAGGCTGCTGTCTTCATTTTCTGTTACTGTATGTCTGACGCGGCCCGCATGGGTTTTAAGCAAACCTTACGCGGGCCGCATGGGCCTTAAAATCAGAATTTTATTTTTCTATTTGCCACATAAATGTCTCTTGGCCTTTCGAAAGGGCAACTATCTTATTTTTTGCAATTTGACCCCTTATTATTTACCCACAAGGGCTTTAGGACTTATACCCACTTTGCCAAGTCTCTGGACACTTCCGGTTAACCCGAAAAGTCGTAACTTTCAACATTAACGCTTTAACCCCTCGCACACGAATTTGATCATAACTTTCTCATACGATTACAAAACTTTATGAAATTTATATCGTGTATTCTAGTGAGCATAACCAACAGTTACAAAGCTTCGGGTTTGTCAAAAGGTCACTCAGAGGTATAACTTAAACATGTTGACACATTTAACCCCTGTAGTTTGTAATCTCTCACTTTTAGCTTCGCATGATCCATGATTTATTCGTTTGACGTTATAAACATCATGTAGGGTTAATGTACAATATATTTATTCACTGTTGACATTTAGAACCTATATTTACACATACTTTCCATGATTGTCAACTTTAGTCCTTTTATAACATTCTTTCACACGTTCAAACATTATGACACGTGTCAACACATTATAGGACGTGAATTTTCGAGGTGTTACAGGAAAACCCCTGCTTTAATGAAAAAGAATATGTTTCCAGTCGTGGAATGATTTTGGAGGATGAAGCAAAATCTTTTACGCCGATGCCCTTTGAACAAACGAATAGAACCCTTGAGTACAGTGCATTTGATGAAAAACTCGAAATCAAGGAACTGTCGGTTCAATATGCATCGTACGACACACGAATTCAAAATGCCAAACCCTAACCATACCAATTAGGTGCACCTAGGAGATGTGGAACTTGTAGTACTCAAGAATTTCAAGAAAAAATTTCGTTACAGGCAAACGAAAGTTGCCTGCACTAAAGAAATCCCAAAACAGGGTCACATACCCGGCCGGAGCATCCGCCCCTGTTTGACCTTCTTCAGGGTAAAGGGCACCCCAGTTTCCCGGGAACCTGAGATTCCGAACCAAACCATCAAAGGTTGCCCTAGACCACTTTAATGGTGGAAGTTCGACAGACATTTCTTCTGTTGAGTCTTCGTGATGATCGCCGGTTGACATAGGGAGGAGAAATTGCAATTCTTTCAAAAAACGGATAAAGAAGACGAAGAAGGAAAAGGGTTTCAACGAAGTAATGATTACTTGAAATGGGAAAATCAAAACACTTATATACCCACCGCCATAAATAGCTTCGGTAATTGCAACAACACCTTTTTCGGGGTAGCACAGTTACCCAAGCGACAGGGGCGAGTGGGAAGCAACACAAACGCGAATTCACGCGCGCGTGTAGAGCACGGTCAGTAATATGCACCTGACAGTGACAGCCTGTCACACAGTCCTTACTGTACCTTTCTCACCCAAAGTCAAAGATTTTCAAAATCACCATAATAAGCAAAGTAATCTTCTCATAGAAGATTCCCTACTTTTGCGCCAAAATCATTTCTCTCATATAGTCCAGTGTTCCACTTATTTGAATAAGAGCAACACTAGACTGGGGGGACTTGAAGGGGTAAGGTCCCAAAAACCTCGTGATAAGAACATGGGACCATACCACAACTGTATCTTTAGCCCTCTTTAGACCTTGCGCGGCAGCACACTTGTCACACCCCAACCGATGGCGGAATCATCGGGGCATGGCACTAAGCGAAACAGATTGTCCAGAAGTTTCCATAACAACTATCATTACCATTCAATTTAAATTAACATGTCCCATACCATGTCTCAAATAGTAAACAAATTATTACAGATAAACATCAAGACAAATATTCTGTTCCGACAACTCAGATTTAAACATAAATAGTTCGTTTATTGATTTCTAGGACCTCCTTTCCTAGCTTTGATTTCATCACAGCACAACGAGCATCCTAGACCTTTCCTAGCCTCAATTTCACAATGAGCTAGGCATACAAACAACCTAAACACCTGTCATATACGTTAAAGTAAAGTCAATACATAAAATGTAAAGGTGAGCATACAAGTTTGATAATAGCATATAGAGTTCGAATTCGTTTACGCATAACCAGCACGTACACATAGTGAAATGAAGCACGTTAGTTATCGACATAGATCCATCGATACCAATGACTGCGGGTTGACTGCCCGAGGCAGTTCGCAATACATGATTACCACAGTAATCCATGCAAGTAAAAGATCCTTAACAACCCCCGTGTGAACGGGTGCTGAGTCCAAACTATAGTACTATCGTTGCTAAGGCAGGTAGACAACATTCCATGTGTAAACATAACAAACAAGCATTCATAAGCCACGTATAACATGCATTAATGGTTAGCGTTCAAATAGTTTGAGTAGTGTGATAGTTGTAGTTTGAATATTCGTAACGTATGTAACACCCAAAAGTGCTTAAAGCAAAAAGGGATCGAGTATACTCACAGCGATTATGGATTGAAGGGAGCGCTTAGCGAGTTCAGTTAGCCTGAATAGATTCGATAGCATAACGATAAGTGGCGCGTAAAGCAATGCAGGATGAGGGTGGGTAGGATGGCTGGTCGTCCGGATGGTCATCCGTGCGGGCAACAATCCGTGCGAGTAGTTAATCCGTTCGGTTGGTCATCCGTGCGGACCGTTTGTCCGTGCGGATAGTTAATCCGTTCGGTTGGTCATCCGTGCGGGCAGTTTGTCCGTGCGGATGACTATTTGAGTGGATTGTTTCTTCCTATGGGTGAGATGTGTTTGTGTATGATGGCTTGTCCTTTGAAGTTTTCGTTGTAGTATTTAGAAAACATTTAAGTTTCTCTATCCTTCAAGTCGGTCGCGCGGACGACAATCCCTCCGGATGGTAATCCGTGCGGACAACAGCGTTGATGGGGAGTCACTTGGTGAAATCCGTGCGGATGGTAATCCGTGCGGACAACGACAATCCGTCCGGATGGTAGTCCGTGCGGACATCGACAATCCGTGCGGATGGTAGTCCGGTCGGATGAACATGTTGGAAATTGTTTAAGGTCTTAGTATCTCATGATCCGAAGAGTAATCCATTCAGAGGGTCGTCCGTCCGGATTATTCATTCGTCGATACTCAAACCTTGTTTGAATGTGGGTCCCAAGTGTAGTCCGTCCGGATGGTGATTCGCCCGGATAGCCTGTCCGTGCGGACATCAGTCCGTCCGGACGGCATCTCGTTCGGGTCCTTCCGTTCGTCTACCCTTGGTCGCTTTTGTCGTTCTATCGAGATGCTTTGATTACGTGTCGACCAATCGGAATTGCATTCTTACCCGTATGACTAAGCTGGCCAGGAATCACCCCAGCTTAGCTGGTCGGCGGCTCAGAACAGTCATTCTGGTTTAACCCGAAATCAGGTGTCTCGCGGGTAGAATCCGGATTTAGGACTAGTGCATCACTAACATTGAGCGGACGACTAGAACTGATCCGATTCTTATCGTTTTTGAGTGTAAAAGAAGGAGAAAACTTGTGTTTATTTCTTTCAACTCTTTTATCCTTTGAAAAGTTCAGATTTATGCGAAGTTGTTTGTGTAATCTTGTGGAAATCATTCAGATCCGAGTTATTCTCGGTGGAATGAGGTCAGACTTGAAGTTCATAGGAACTTCATGATGACGTCACCCTAGAACACCACAAATCTTGAGGATTTCACGGTTAAAAGTTAATATTTAAAAGATAGGAAGGTGTAGAAGTGCGTATAGATCAAGAATGTACAAGATTTAGGGCGAAAACTTAACGGAATCAAGAGAAATCGAAGAAAAGGTGAAGAGAGCGTGCTGGTCGGACGTCACTTGCCAAAAGTGGAAAGTTTGGAGAGTGACTCGTGTATTTATAGGGTGCTAAAAGAGGAAAGTACGATTCGTCCGGATTGCACATCACCCGGATGGTCATTCGTGCGGATGGCATGTCCGTGCGGATGGCCTGTCCGTGCGGATGGCCTGTCCATGCGGATTGGCGCCTGGGTGGTGTGTTTGGTGCGTCAAGCTGTGGCGTTTCGGTTCCGAGTGCGAGCGATTCGATAGGGTTTCCTAGTCAAATTACTTTTAGCCCCAACTACTTCGTACTTTGCGTAATCTATTCTCCACTATCTATCATGATCATGATTCGAGTTCGAGTTCGACTACATTCCGAGTTAGATTTCGAGTTTCGATTGAGTCCGCTTGATTAACATAACATAACTAAATAAACATGCACAGGTAACACGTAAGGCACACACACACACGTATAAACAATAAGTAAAACCACGTAGTTCGAGTTACGATTTGATGTCGATTCGATTGACAAAGCTTGATTAAGTTTATCGCATTTTTACTTCCTATAGTTCACAGTCGTAGGTCGATTGAAATACGATTAATACTCATCGATTATTGCAATGAACGACACTTACTCCACATAATACAAATAAAATAAAGGCATTTCTACAAGTCAAGTTGAGCGAAACGGTCGTTGACTTTGACCTTGACTTTGACTTTCACTTGTGAAAACACGGGGTGTTACAACACTGGTCTTACAAAGAGTTTAGAGGAAAGTCAGCAAGTAACACCCGCGCGCCAAAAGGAAGTTAATAAATCCTTGCGCCTCCCTCCATAACAAACAAAGGATGAGAATCCTAGTTTAAACACTTCCGCTTAAATAATACTCAGACTTGGATATTATTTATTACACTAATACCACACGATAAGGAGTCACACCGGATTATGGAAATAACCTTCTAGAAGACTCAATCGTGCACCACCAGACGGCTGTAACCGTCTGGGACACGTGTCATCATCCCAGTTCTCCCTGAAATCACGATGATGGCATGGAATTGGAGAGAAACCTCCACTTGCCCACTATCCACGTGGCATTTCCCCAGCCATTGATCTAAACAGTGATCCGTGTGCTCCCACATCAGATCCAGAAGATTAACGGAAGGAAAAATAACCGCTTACGGGGTTAGCAACTTCCGTTAATATTTCAGCAACGAGTTTTCCCGCCCAAACTCCCGGCTATAAATATGAGAGTAAGTCAGGTACGAACTTCAAGTTACAATCACTTCGTCTATACTTCTTCTTCTTCATAAACACATACTTATTCTCACGCCGGAGTCGGGTTACGGAGAGAACCTCCTTTCTCCCCGTAACGAGGCTAACGGTGTTCTGTTTTGCAGTGTTCACCGGAGAAGAAGATCTGTCCCTTCAAATCGAACGAGAGAGAACTACCCCTTTTATGCAGAACCTAACCCCCTGGATAATTTGATTCCGGTCATCTATCCAGTGTTTCTTCAATCAAGAACATACATCCTAAAGGGGAACCAGATCATCCTTACAATAATATCGAACCCCATGTGAAGAAACACTAGATAAATGGTCGGAACCGAGATATCTAGGGGGTTTGAATCCACATAAAAAGGTTAGTTTCCTCTCGATTGATTCAGGTACAGCTGATCTTCTTCTCCGTGAATTCTGCAAAAAAGAGCATCGTTAGCCTCGCCAAGGGGAGAAGAGGGTTCTCTCCTTAACCCGACTCCGGTGTGAGAATAAGTATGGGTAGTGAAGAAGAAAGAGTATTTGAGAAGTGTGTGTAACTTGAATTCATACCTGGGTTGCTTCTCATATTTATAGCCAGGAGTCGTTTAGGCGGGAAAACCCGTTAGTGAAAAGTTGACGGAAGATGCTAACCCCGTAAGCGGTTACATTTCCTTCTGTTTAAGATCTTTGATCCGACGTGAGAGCACACGGATCGTGGTTTAGATCAAAGGCTGGGGATTTGCCACGTGTAATGTGATCAAGTGGAGATTACTCTCCAATTTCATGCCTTTGTTGTGATTTCAGGGGTGCCTGTGGTAATGACACGTGTCCAGACGGTTATAACCGTCTGGGTGGTGCACGATCGTATTTCTTCTAGAAGATTACTGCTGTAATCTGGTGTGGTAACTTATCGTGTGGAAGCCACTGAATAAATAAATCCCAAGTCTGAGTAACTAATATCCAGGTCTGGATATTTAAGCGGGAATGTTTACCTCAGGATTTTCATCCTTTGCTAATGGGGGAAGGCGCAAGGATTTATGATTTCCTTTGGGCGCGCGACTATAGACTGCTGACTGTTTCTTCCTTTTGTAAGACCAGTGCGCGGCCGCGCAAGGTTAAAAGGCAAGGTTATGGTATGGTCCTAAATACTTATTATGAGGTTTTTGGGACCATACCCCTTCAAGTCCCCCCAGTCTAGTGTTGTACTTATGCAAATAAGTGGAGTACTAGACTTATGAGAGGGAAATGCTTTTGGGCACGAGAAATAAGAAAACTTCTGGACGAAGATTCATTTTGATTTTTGTAAAGATTTTTTGAAAATCTTTGACTTTTAATGAGACCGGTACAGTAAATTGAGTGACAACCTGTCGTTGTCAGTTGTTTTTTACTGTCCGTGTCTTACACGCGCGCGTGTAAACGCGTGTGTGTCTGACATTTACTTTTTCTGCTGCTTGGGGAACTGTGATACCCGGAAAAGTTGCTGTGACGGTTACCGATGCTATTTATTGCGATGAGTATATATAACGTTTGGGTAACCTCCTCTGTGCAATCATTGTTTTGTTGAAAAACTTTCCATTCCTTTTTTCCTAAGAAGAAAAATTCCATCATTCGTCCTCTTATGTCAATCGGAGAACATCAAGAAGATCTTGTTGAAGAGATGTCGACTGAACTTCCATCGTTGAAGTGGCCTAGAGCATCCTTTGATGGTTTGATTCGGAATCTCAAATTCCCAGAAAACTGGGGAGCTCTATATCCTGAGGAGGGGCAGACAGCAGCGGATGCTCCGGCTGGGTATATTACCCTCTTTTGGGATTTTTTCTGTGATGGTAACTTTCGTTTGCCTGTTACTAGATTTTTCCTTGAAATCCTTGGGTTTTACAACCTGCATATCTCCCAACTTCACCCTATTGGCATGGTTAGGGTTCGACATTTCGAATTCGTGTGTCGGACAATGCATGTGGAGCCAACCGTTCCCCGATTTAGGGTTTTTCATCAGATGCATTGTACCCAAGGGTTTTATTCATTCGTTCAGAGGGCTTCTGCAAAGAAGATTCTACATCAACCCCCAAAATCTTTTCATGATTGGAAGCAAAAATTCTTTTTTATCAAGGCCGGAGTAATTCCGGTGAGGATGGTTCTTAGGGGGAAAGAAGATGTTCCGATCGAAACCCTTCAGACTCCAGTTGATGAAAACTGGTATCAGGATTTGAAGGATGTGCCCAATATTTCGTTGCCGGAGAAAGCTCTTGTCGGAGCCGGCATGAGTTTGAATTGGAAGATGGAGCGTGATGACAAACCCGTATACACGGAGGATGGTCATAGTAAGTTTGGGGTTTTGTTTTTTTTTTTTTTTTTTTTTGACCTGCTCTCTCTTCGAATGTAGTTGTTTCTCTGTATGTTGTTGCCTTCGAGAGGAAAGGCGGAAGAATGGGTACTATCAAGAAGAAACCTGAAGAGGAGCTTTGGTACCACCGTATCGTAAGAAATTTTGTTCTTCCACGGGATGCGGATCTATCTGCTCAACCAGCTGCTGGTAAGTTATATCTGTTTTTGTTTTCCTTTTTGCGCTTTGTGGGTAAATTTTTGCCTCGCGCCTTTGTAGGTGAGTTGTTGAATTTGGGCATAGGCCCTGAAAAGAAAAAACGTGCAACTACTGCTACTTCTGCGCCGAAGAGAAGTGAGGCTGTTAAAGTTCAACCTTTGAAGGCGAAGAATGTTGGAGAGAAGAAAGGTACGCGCCGTTCCTCTGACTCCAGGTGTGATTATGTGGTGGTTTCTGACTCTTTGGAGGGTCTTACTCCTGCAGTAACTGTTCGAGAACCGAAGCCTGAACCGAGGGATTTTGCTGATATTCCCCCTTCTAACCCGAATGAGCCTATCGATTTGGATTCTAGTCCCGAACATTTGATACATAGGAAGGCTGGTAAAAGGAAGCAAACTGATACTGATGCGGAGGGTCAACCTCCTAAGAAAGTGCAGAGGAAGAAAATTACCAGAAAAGGGAATCTTGATGCATTTGTTTCGGAATCTGTTCCTGGTAAGTGTCGTTTCTCCTTGTTTCCTTTAAGCGGACTGAATCCTTACAGATTTTTATTTTTCCAGAAGTTCCTGTTTCCCCCATTCCCACCGAACTGCAATCTGTGGTTAATGAAGAACTTCCCTCCACTCCTCCGCGCGCTTCTGTTGTAGACCATTTAGAGCCTACAGAGGTTGCTGGTGATGGTGTAGAGAAGACTGTTGAGGTTGAGAAGCCTTTTAGTGTTGATACAGAGGCTGAAAAGGTTGTTGATCCGAGTGTGATGGATGGTGCTGATAATCCACTCACCCCTGAAGCTGTTGCTCAAGATTTGGGGAAAGAGCAAACTGCTGAAAAGATTTCAACTTCTTCCCCTAAACCTTCTGATATTATGCCTGAACATACTGAGAGGGTAACAACTGAGGAACAAGGCTCATCTGCTGGTATTGATAAACAATCTCCAATCCATCCAGAAGAAACTTTGGGAGAATATTACTACCGGACCTATACGGAAAAAGATGCTTCTGATCCTCATGCCCCTGTTTGGAATTTGAAGAAAGGCGACACTTTCTCGGATTGGCGTGTGTGCCAAAATTGGTTGCAGGGGATACTTCCGCCTGGCGAGATCAAGTTTCAGGAAAGTCGACCTTATGAACAAACCTATCAGTCTTACCTTGCAGAAACTGCTTCTCATGTTTCTACCACTCACCGCATAGTGCGTGAGTGGTATAGTATGCATAAGGAGCAGGCATCTTTTATGGCATCTCAAAAGAAGTTTGCCAAAGATGAAAAATGTGTGGCTCAGTTGAAGGCCAAATTAGAAGCTGAGCAAGCCAAGTTTGAGGCTGAGCGCAAGACTGAGGAATGGTCTGTTGCTGGTTGGAAGAGAAAAGCGGAAGCTGAGGCTGCTCTCCTGTCCAAGGAACGCAAAACTTGGAGGAGAATTTGCGAGAAAGATAATGCTGAGAAGGCAAACCTTCGTAATATTATTAATAACCTCAAGGCTGAGGTTGAAAAATTGAAGAATCAAGATGCGGAGGTAGAAAGATTGAAGAAGGAGAAAGCTGAGGTAGAAGTTGCGCTAGCGGAGGCTCGTTCTCATAGGGAACGTAGTGAGCAACGTGAGGTACAAGCTTTCGCCACTCTTGCCCTTAGAGATAAAGAGTTAGAGGAATTTACTGCTTTGGTTTCTGATCAGGAGCAACTTAAGAAGGATCTGGAGCTTGCGCGTTCCGAGAATTCTGAAATTTCCCGCCGTTTATCTGAAGTTGAAGAAAAGTTGGAAAATTCAGAAACAGCGCGGGTTACAGCGGAAAGCGAGCTTGAGCCTTTGAAAAATGATATGGCTTGGTTGAAAGATCGCGGTATTGCCTGCGTAAGTTTCTCTTCTTCTTGTCGTGTGGGATCATTAATGCGCTTTTCTTGATACTTATTTTTACTTGATTTCATAGGTTGCTGAGTCTGTGTTGAATTCTCAAGAACTGGATAAAACTGTTGCTAACTTAATGATTGCTGCGCGACGAGATGGATATGCGCAAGGATATGCAGAATGTTCCCAGCATGTGAATAGCGCGTTGAAGGTTGACTGGGATGATAGCAAGTCTGCAACTTTTGGCGTAAATACTGGTGCCGCGCTCGCTTCCATGAAAACAGAGTTCAATAATTTGCAACTTCCGGTTATGGATTTGATAAACGTAGCGCTGCAATCAGACGATCACGTAGCGCAATTGAAAGAAATCTTTCCGGATGAGGGTGAAGATTTAGAGTAGTTTTAAAATTGTATTTGAACAATTTTTTATGTAATATGCGGGATGTAAATCCCTGTTTTGATGGTGCGCTGTTGCGCAAGTATCTTAAACACTGCCGTGTTTGAAAAACTTCAGGGCGTATTTGTACGCTGAAAATAGCATGTTTCTATTTGTTTTGTTTAATGTCTTTACAATATTTTGCATGAGTACAATTTGCTTTTATTGAGTAAGGCGAATGAAGTTAGTATAAAGCTCATGTGTGATTTTATGGTCGTTTGTGACGTGATCACTGACCGCGCATGTAGCTTGTTTTATACTACCATAATGTTTTTGCGCTTACTAAAAAGAAATTGCATGCACTTTGTAAACACAAAAATAATAGAAACTTTGTAATTTTATTCATGGATAGAGCACAGAGGCTTTACAAAGTTTTGCTAATAATTATATGGAACTTAACTTACTCTCTGATAGTTCCGGCGTACTTGATGAATCATGTCTTTCTGCGGAAAACTTATAGAGCCGTCACTTAGGTTTTTGCCCGTTTGCTTGGGCCTTCCTCTCCCCGGGTTATCTGTTTAATCTCTTTGCGCACATTTTGGAGTAAATGCGTGAGTTCACCACTCTTGAGGGCTTTCTCTATTTCTGTGCGCAGAGAGATGCAGTTGTTAGTGGTATGCCCGTTGTCTTTATGATATTCGCAGTATTGCGTCGGGTCTTGTCCACGTTTACTTTTCATTGGGATCGGAGTTTTGAATTGATAGTCTTCAGTACTTAGAACCTCCGCCGGGGTCTTTGTTAGGGGAGTCCACTGCCTCTCCCTATTTTCTTGTTTGTTCTCCCTTTGCGCGGAGAGTTTGTTGATTGTTGTGCGAGCATCTTCAGACGATCGACTTCCTGATCCAGACTCGCGCCATGACTTCTTAAACCTTCTTTCGCCGGTTGAACTTAAGTCTGCGGGCCTATTGTGTGGTGGTGGTGGCCTGTTTGTAGTAAGGTTTTTCTCAGTTTGCGCATAAACCTTGGCCGCCGCCATTATCTTTTCCCAACTTTTTGGAAGGCCCTCTGTTCCAGATAAGACCTTAACCATGTCATCACATCTAACCGCGTACTTGAACTGAGCACGGATTAATTGTTCGTGAACGCCGCCAATCTCCAACACTTCTTTGTTGTATCTGGTGATAAAATCCTCCAGATTTTCATCATCGCGGCGCCAGATGTTCATAACGTCGGATGTGTCCCGAATGGAATGCCTTTGCTGGCTGAAGTGTGTCAAAAACTTTTCACGCAGATCCTTCCATGATTCGATCTGTCCGGTTGGTAGATTATCAAACCAGATTTGCGCTGGGCCAGTTAATGTTTGCACAAACAGATGGCACCATAGCGGGAGAGTCCAACCTCCAACCAAGCCTGCGCTGGTGAATACTCTCAGGTGATCATCGGGGTCTGTTAACCCATTAAACTTCCCTATGTTGGATGGCAATTTAGCTTTCTCCAATGGAGCTAGAGCTATTTCTAATATGAACTTCGAGTTTTCCGCTGCTTCTGCAGGGCGGTAAACTAAGTCATAATTGTGTTCTGCCTCAGGGTTATAAACCGCTCGAGGCCTGCATTTGTTATAGTTTGGGTGTAGTCGATTGAACACACTGGTGTTTGCACTTAAACGGTATGTCGGATCAGATTCATCAGTGTGGGTATCTCGCTGAGAACCCAACCTATCATGAACCGATTGTCTTCGATGTGTTCTACCATGATTTTCTCTCTGGTGACTTCCTGTCTGAGTGTATTCCCGTTGTGACGTAGATCTGGTATGAACTTCTGTGTCTTCATAAGTTGATTCTTCCCGTTGGGAGGCATGAGCCCGAGATCCCGGTCTCCGTGATTGGGTCAGAGGAGCAGTTTGAGCACACAGCTGCGTGTACACTGCGTTTAATGCCCCTTGAGACCGGACATACCATGATATCGGAGTTTCTCCTGGTGGTAAGATTGATTGAGCAGGGTTTGCTGGTAACATTCCTGGAGTGACAGGATCATTTGCTCGATTGGATTGAACCTCGTTATCGTCCGAGGCATCTTCCAGAATTCCCTCTACTTGTAAATTGTTTCCGACGTTTGGTCGAGGACCAGGTTGCCGGTGAGATGACGAATTTTCTGCCATGTGCAAAACAGAAAATGAAAATAACTGAATCGAAACGAGATGAAAACTAGAAAAACAGAGGAATCGGTGGGCGCCAATGAAGAAACACTAGATAAATGGTCGGAACCGAGATATCTAGGGGGTTTGAATCCGCATAAAAAGGTTAGTTTCCTCTCGATTGATTCAGGTACAGCTGATCTTCTTCTCCGTGAATTCTGCAAAAAAGAGCACCGTTAGCCTCGCCAAGGGGAGAAGAGGGTTCTCTCCTTGACCCGACTCCGGTGTGAGAATAAGTATGGGTAGTGAAGAAGAAAGAGTATTTGAGAAGTGTGTGTAACTTGAATTCATACCTGGGTTGCTTCTCATATTTATAGCCGGGAGTCGTTTAGGCGGGAAAACCCGTTAGTGAAAAGTTGACGGAAGATGCTAACCCCGTAAGCGGTTACATTTCCTTCCGTTTAAGATCTTTGATCCGACGTGAGAGCACACGGATCGTGGTTTAGATCAAAGGCTGGGGATTTGCCACGTGTAATGTGATCAAGTGGAGATTACTCTCCAATTGCATGCCTTTGTTGTGATTTCAGGGGTGCATGTGGTAATGACACGTGTCCAGACGGTTATAACCGTCTGGGTGGTGCACGATCGTATTTCTTCTAGAAGATTACTGCTGTAATCTGGTGTGGTACCTTATCGTGTGGAAGCCACTGAATAAATAAATCCCAAGTCTGAGTAACTAATATCCAGGTCTGGATATTTAAGCGGGAATGTTTACCTCAGGATTTTCATCCTTTGCTAATGGGGGAAGGCGCAAGGATTTATGATTTCCTTTGGGCGCGGGACTATAGACTGCTGACTGTTTCTTCCTTTTGTAAGACCAGTGCGCGGCCGCGCAAGGTTAAAAGGCAAGGTTATGGTATGGTCCTAAATACTTATTATGAGGTTTTTGGGACCTTACCCATTCACCATGACTGCATCTGTATCGGGATTCTCTGCTGGCCTGTTTGCTGCATCATATATTATTTACATGTTTTCCATTATGTTTAAAACATAACTGATCAACATGTTATAGATCCGACATCACTACCCTTAAAAAAACTATAATTTAAGGTTAGAGACTAATAAGTATAATTTTTATATAAGTTACGACAAACAATTTTTCTTTCATAATCGACCGAATATTTTTTTAAAGGCAAAGGTTACTCCTATTATACTTTACACCAATAATGTTACATTACTCTCTTATTCGGGTTTTTGAACATGACCTCCCATCAAAGAGGCACAATTGACAGGATTATGCATTTATGTGATTAATTTGCGATGCTAACAATGTCTTAAACCCTTAACATATAATCTAAAATAAAAACTTCTAGATTGCTAATTGTTATTTACAGAAAAAACGGGTCAAGCCCAAAGTTATACAACTGACCCAAGTGATGAAACAAAAAAAAAAAAAAACAAACCCACTTGGGCTTATGAGATCCATACTAACCGGGTCAAATATCGGATCAAAACTGCTTGCTAATTGTTATTTACTGAATAAATAGGTCAAGCCCAAATGTATACAACTGGCCCAAGTGATGAAAAAAACCACAAACTGACTTGGGCTTATGAGATCCATACTAACCGGGTCAAATATCGGATCAAAACTGCTCAATTGCTAATCGTTATTTACTGAATAAATGGGTTAAGCCCAAAGTTATACAACTGGCCCAAGTGATGAAAAAAAAACACAAACTAACTTGGGCTTATGAGATCCATACTAACCGGGTCAAATATCAGATCAAAACTGCTCAATTGCTAATTGTTAGTCAAGCCCAAAGTTATACAACTGGCCCAAGTGATGAAAAAAACCATAAACTGACTTGGGCTTACGAGATCCATACTAACCGGGTCAAATATCGGATCAAAACTGCTCAATTGCTAATTGTTATTTATTGAATTAAAGGGTCAAGCCCAAAGTTATACAACTGGCCCAAGTGATGAAAAAAAACCACAAACTGACTTGGGCTTATGAGATCCATCCTAACCGGGTCAAATATCGAATCAAAACTACTCGATTGCTAATCGTTATTTACTGAATAAATGGGTCAAGCCCAAAGTTATACAACTTGCCCAAGTAATGAAAAAAACCACAAACTGACTTGGGCTTATGAGATCCATACTAACCGGGTCAAATATCGGATCAAAACTGCTCGATTGCTAATCGTTATTTACTGAATAAATGGGTCAAGCCCAAAGTTATACAACTGGCCCAAGTGATGAAACAAAAAAAAACCCAAACCCACTTGGGCTTATGAGATCCACACCAACCGGGTCAAGTATCGGATCTCAAGTTATATTGTTGTTCAAGAAATCACTCTCTCATACATTCAACCTTTTGTCTGTTAAATCAAACGCATTAACGATCTGTTCTACACTTCTCGATCAAAAGGTATAATCTCCAATTGATTATTCGCTTATAGTTGCTTTTCAGTCTGATTATATGTCAGTAATTATATGCATTATACAGAATTTGATCAGAATCATGTGTTAATAGTTAGGGTTTTGTTACGAAATTTACTTTTTGTTGTCTTGTTCGCTACGAAATCCATAGAATTTGATCAGAATCATGTGTTAATAGTTAGGGTTTTGTTACAAATTTACTATTTGTTGTCTTGTTCGCTACGAAATCCATAGAATTTGATCAGAATCATGTGTTAATAGTTAGGGTTTTGTTACGAAATTTACTTCTTGTTGTCTTGTTCGCTACGAAATCCGTTTTGTTTACATGAATTATAGAATTTGGTGCTGAGTATTTGTTGATTTGTAATAGCTTTAAATAGAGGTTTAAATTCAAATTCAACTAGTTAGTTGTATGCATCATTTGGAATTTGATTAGTATCATGTGTTAACTGTTAGGGTTTCGTCCGTGATCCCAGCTCAGCTGGTGGGTTGGCTGGTTGTCTCCATTGGAGGCGCCGGTTCGATCCCTGGCTGCTGCAGGGTGAGACGCTCGTGTGCTATGATGGTGAAAAACCCACCGAGGAGGGTTTGATCCTGAGCGTCACCCCGGTTTTCACCCATCTGTTACTCCAGCGAGGCAACTTGTGTGGAGGCAGTACGGTTTCCGGGGGAGCGCCAGCGCCAACTCACGCCCGGACAACACCAGCGTGGACCCGGTTCAGACAACATAGTCTGGTGCGGGCCTTTAGAGTTGGGCTTGCCTTAGGGCAGGTGTGACAATGGGTCACTCATAAGAAAGTCACCGTTCAAAAAAAACTGTTAGGGTTTCGTTACAAAATTTACTTTTCGTTGTGTTTTTTTGCTATGATTTTGTTTTTGTTTACATCTAATATTGATTTTGGTGTAGAGTATTTGTTGATTTGTAACAGCTATAAATAGAGGCTTGATTTTAAGTAGTTTAGGTGCAATTGGTTTTTACTTGGATGATTGGAGCACCAATGGATTGAGAATATTTATAGCCTCTAGACAAGTGACTGATAATACCGATCACTGAGTTAGTTTAACAGTTTCTATGGTTTGTTGGTTGTGGATAATTTGTAGGATTTTGCTTGATGACACATACTAAGTTTTGTTTTGTTTTTCATGATTCTTTTACTTGAAGAGATATGCACGTCTATGTTTTGAGATTAAACGACTTATGTAACAATTATTGGTGGCTATTCATTGTAGTTAATAGGCATTAAAAATACCATAAAATGGAAAATGTGAACATTTTTTAGCATTGTGCTTGGCTTTGCTGTGAAGAAAATCTTATACTTGCAAAAATGATGGAATAAAATAATTCTGCGGTAAATGTTTTTTTTGGGATTGTGAGACGGCAATGTGTTTTTGAAAGCTAAAGTGTGGTACGACGGTTATAGATTATAATTACTCATGGATATAATTGTTAAAATGTATTTGTGAGCGTAGTTAACAGCCATAGCCATTCTACCGGGTTTTTTTGCAGCCTATGACCGTTGTTATTGCAAAAGTATAATAAACTGTACCTATAAGATGAACATTTCTCCATCTTTGGCAGATACAATTGGTTTTATTTTATAAGTAAAATGGTTAAAAAGGTTCTCACTCGGGTTTGTTACCTTTTCACCACCATGCAACAATTATTTATTTAGCATAGGCTATGACGTTTGATGTAGTTATCAATTTTCTCTCCTACCAATTTATAGTTCTCAACTTCTCGTGCATATGTAAACATGTTTAATCCTGTAAGTCAAGTCTCAAGAGTATATCTGCTCTTGTTCTTTCAAATTGGAGCAAATATTATCAAGATTTTCATTTTAGTCGTTGATTGTATCAAATTTTTTTGTGTATAATATAAAGTATGTAGTTTCCCCAGGAAACTTGAAAGTTAATAACTTCTGAGGAATTGTTGTTTCTAGGTGAAAATCATGAAGTTTGACTTTAGTGGACTAGAATCAAGTGCACCACTCTACGGGTTAAATAACGAGTTGCTGTCTGATGGGTTCTCAGCTGCCCCTTCATTTGATCTTCCGGTCACATCAGATGTGAGTTTTTCTACCTCGCTATATCCTAAATGCCTCTTCTTTTTAAATATATAATTGACGAATGCAATATTATGCTAAAAACTACCTCGAATCCCTTGCTTCAGTTTGATGATTTCCAGAAGAATTCTATCCAAATGGTAAAGCCAGCAAAGGGGACAACAACCTTGGCTTTTATCTTCAAGGATGGTGTGATGGTTGCTGCTGATTCCCGAGCTAGCATGGGAGGCTATATCTGTATGCACTTCTTTTGTTTTAACTGCAATGATAATCTATTCTATAACTTTATAATACATTGTGCAATCGCAGCACATGCATTTATTTAAATCTTTTTAATTTTCAACTTTTTATTACAAACTTTAACTTGAAGCAGCTTTATATTAGATTTGCTTGTGTTACCTTTGGGTCTGACTACATATAACATATCCAAAAAATTTTGCAAATTGCGTTTGGACATTTTACCCACTTCGATTATCCTTATTTGTGCTAAAAGAGATTGAATATTGTTACAACCAAAAATATATTTAGCTCATTAATTCTGGTGTAGACGTGTAGTAAACCTAGAAAGATACATAGGATAATACAAAGGCAAAATATCATCCTTGATTAAGATGGAACCCAAAATAATTGGTGTAGACGTGTAGTAAACCTAGAAAGATCCTCCCAGAAGGCTTTTTTTGTGCTTTCCGTAATTCTGGTGACAAAACACTGATATGTAACTATGTTAAGTGATAACAAATTGATGGTTAGTAATAGACTGATAGATATATCATATATCGTTACCATGTGTCAAGATGCTATAGCGGTATGCCTGTAGTGGTAACCTAGACACAAAGTCACAAACATTGTATCATGAACTATTTGTATCCCCACCATCTAATCATCTATACTTTTTTTGCGAATGGGGAATGGACCTCATCAACCTTCGTTTTTATATCGTCCATAGTAAATAGTTAATAGGACTTAAAAAAAACTATATTATTACAGTTATAATATATATTTCCCTTTCAACTATTATTTTTCATTCAGTCTATTAACGCTAAACCACAACCCAGTTCGGTCCATTTATAAGTGCACGAGCTATGCAGTTAATATCAGTGATATATCGGTTATCGGTCCCCATGTAAAATATTGGTGTCAGATATCGGTACCGATATTATCAGCGATATTGATAGATATTTGACCGATATAACCGATATTTGACCGATATGTCACCGGTGTTTGACCAATATATCACCGATATTTGACCGATATATCACTGAATTGTTAGTGTTAAATTGCTATATATATAATTCTGCATGATATTAAAATTACACCGATATCTCACCGAGATGACCTATATCTCAAATATCGGTCCTTGACCGATAGCTGATTTACTTATTAGATACCTTATTTAGTTTTCAACATTATTACACTTATATAAGAGTGGTGAAGATTCGCTCTGTAAGCGGTTTTATTGTAACCACTAACTAGTGTTCGAAAGCATTACACGGTCTAATATATCATTCTGATATTTTCAGCATCTCAATCTGTGAAGAAAATCATTGAAATTAATCCCTATATGCTGGGTACAATGGCTGGAGGAGCTGCAGATTGCCAGTTCTGGCACAGAAATTTAGGTATTAAGGTAATATTCTTGTGTTGCCTACTTCTTTTTGGCTATAGTAGCTTCTTTTTAGATTTCTCTTGTCCTTAAAAAACCGAACTTTAGAAACTTTCTGATAAAAAGTAAAAACCCTTCAATCTTTCAAAAAGTTCGGCACTTAAGGTAAATCGTACAGGTTACAAGGGTAAAGTGATAACGTGAAAGATGACTTTTTCGGTAACTTTGACAAGTCTGGCTTTTTTTTTATATAATGATGATGTGGCTATGAAATTTGTTACCTGCTGACAATGTTGAAGATTACCTTATATTAAAATTGCTAAAATTGGAAACTATTGATGTGGCCTTTTTTTCTTCTAGAATGTAAAGTTTGCTGAAAGCCTGAAATATTGGATATATACTTAAATATTATTATACATTGTGGCGGCCTAAACCAATACTTGTTTTTTTGCTCATTATATTCTAGTGTCGTTTGCATGAATTGGCAAACAAGAGAAGAATTTCAGTCACCGGTGCTTCAAAATTGCTGGCAAATATATTATATTCTTATCGTGGAATGGGTTTGTCTGTCGGGACAATGATTGCAGGATGGGATGAAAAGGTATATACACACAATCAAACATCCAAATATTGTCGTGTACTTAAGTTTCATGTTTGGCATGTTGAAGGTGGTTCGAAAGTTACACACATTTTACATGTTGTAGGGTCCAGGCCTGTATTATGTAGACAGTGAAGGAGGACGCCTGAAGGGAACAAAGTTCTCAGTTGGGTCTGGTTCACCTTATGCTTACGGTGTACTAGATAGCGGGTGAGCACCCCACATACGTTCGCTTTTAATATGAAATCTTAATAGCTTGATACCATCATAACATTGTTGAAGGCTTGTTTTATTTTCATGTGTTTTCATGCCGTTAAGATTATAGTGGCTTCATGTTGTCTTAATTTTTTCAATATGGTAGGTACAAATATGATTTGACAATTGATGAAGCTGCTGAATTGGCTAGAAGAGCCATTTATCATGCAACGTTCCGTGATGGAGCTAGTGGTGGTGTTGCTAGTGGTACGCCCTCTTTCTTTCCGGTGTCAAATTATCTGTACTAGATGTTAAACGGGCGGGTTGGTGACTTGGGTAATGGGTCAAAATGGGTTCGGGTCAGACTAATAATATTTGGTAGCTCAGGTTACCTGAAACACGTTTTGTACAAATCTATTAAGGTTTTTTGAATAAATGCCATTTTCGTCCCTAAGGTTTGGCCAGGTTTGCGACTTTCGTTCAAAAGGTTTGAAATCTTGCCATTTTCATCCTGCTCGTTAACTCCATCCGTATTTCTCCGTTAAGTCAGAGGTGTTTTCGTCTTTTTTGTTAACTTAAAGGTCAATTCGGTCTTTTACTTAACGGAGAAAAATGGATGGAGTTAACGAGCCGGATGAAAATGGTAGGAATCGCAAAACTGGCCAAACCTCAGGGACGAATACGGCATTTTTGTCAATTTTTTATAATTCGTGTCAAATATGGTAACAGAGTTATGTATAGGGAGGCCACCCAAAATGTAATTTACTTTTGGTTTTCTTTTCGATTTTACTTTATTGACCACTTAGAGTATAACCATAACTAACCCATTCATAAGTAGAAGGGTTGAAATTACAATCTTACATCATTTGATTGTTTTTTGGTGTTTTTGTTTTAGTTTATCATGTGGGCCCAAACGGATGGACAAAGCTATCGGGTGATGATGTTGGTGAACTTCACTATTCATACTATCCTGTTGAACCAGCCACCGTTGAGCACGAAATGACGGAAGCTGTAGTTGCCTGAGTCGAACGGATAGCTGTTGGTAATTTGTCAAAAAAGCATTGGAGCATGATGTACTTTTGTTATGATTTTACATGTTCGAATGACATTAACTTGTTTTTTTCTTGTTTATCACTAGAGTTTGCCATTCGTATCGTTTCTTCATCTAAAAACTTCTATGCATTTATCAACAGAAGTGTTCATCCACCTCTTGAACCGATCAAACCACCCAAACTGTACCAAATCGGCTGGTTTGAGATCCAAACGGCTCGGTTAACGGTTAGGTTTTGGTGGTTTGCCAGTGTTACCGTTCGATTTGGAACTTGTAACCAGCTGTTCAACTTTTATTTTTCATATATAAAGTTTTTCCATTTTGAACTATTTAATTATGTATATGTTTTATTATCATGAATCATATTTAGCATTTCAAAAGTTTTAATGCTACCTAATTGTTTTGCGAAAAAATAAAATAATCATTTCAAACCGGTAAACATGGCTGGTCTGGTCAACCGACCCAACCTGAATAGTGTGGTTTGTTATTCTCTAAACCATAGTTAGTGGTTCGGCTCAGAATCTTTGTCGAAACCTACTAAGCTAGATAATAGGAAAAAGACGTGTAGATCTATCAATACACAACGCCGCCAATCCAAGTATTTTGATAGTTGTTACTGGCTTTGTCGGAGACATATTACGACCCGATGTTGGTTAAAGCTGTACATCACCAAATATCTAACATGATTTGGGACTGGGGATGTTAAAAAGATGTGGTAACTGATCGAAGTTTCCAGACTAAAGCAAGTTGGCCAGTTTGAGATCCAAGCAGTTTGGTTCACTATTTTGTTTTCGTGGTTTGGTAACTTAAAGGGTTTTGTTCGGTTTGAAACTTGGAAGTTGAAACTGGCTGTGTAAACTAAATCAAATGTTAAACCCGGTTAGTTTGGTTTATCATTTTTGAAGCAATAGTTTTTTTTTCGAACGTCAAACTTCTATATAGAATATAGAAAACGGGTCAGCCAGCGACTGAAAACGCAAAGTTACAAGATTACATCACGGACGGTTTAACTTACAATTACCATCAAAACCGGAACAAAGCATGGTTACTGGGACCATATAGTGGTAGTTTTTTTCTTTAAAACAAAGCCATGTATGCACTCATCATGGAGTAATGGCTTTGAAGTTTGAACTTTACAAAATCCGCTTTGGGAATCAGACAAACCAAAAGTACAGAATATGGTTTTATACTTTTATAGTCAAACGACTTTGTAAACATTATATATTATTAATTTATTTTAACGAAACGGGATCAGGAGAAAACGGCAAAAGGTGTGAGAACGGTGAGAATGCATCTTGGCCGAACACGTGGCGCTAGGGGTGTTCAGAAAAAACCGTAAACCGAACCGTAACCGTAACCAAATAAACCGACCCGAATAACGAATTCGGTTTTTGGTTTGGTTTCTAACCGAAACTGAATTGTGAATTTGGTTTTTGGTTCGGTTTATGGATCCACATTTTATTTTATTTGTTTTATTCGGTTTATTTGGATAACCGAATAAACCATTTAACTTAATTAATTATTAAATAAAAATAATAATATCTTATAAATCATATACAATTTATTAGCCCAAATAGTTATTTTTTATGCAGCCCAAAATACCAAATGTAAATCTAAAAACCCAACTCAAAACCACTCTTTAAGTCATCAAATAGTTTATATGATCTATGTTTTGAAACTTTAACTTTGTGGTTGTGTCTACTACTTTATGGATGTGTGTGTTTTATTTCGCAATGAAACTTTCTTGTATTCATATATTGTTAGGTGTAAATTAGTTGTGATGTTCGGAAGTTGGAATACAAACATAAATATAAATTAGGAAAAAAATACATAAGTACAATTTGGTTAGATTTGGTTTATTTGGTTTCTAACCGAAACCAAACCGAATTGAATTTGGTTTGGATCGGTTTGCATATTCCTTATTTGGTTTGGTTTGGTTTTTGGTTTGGGGTACAAAATTTTGAAAACCGAATAAACCGAACCGAATAAACCAAATAAACCATAAACCGAACCGATGAACACCCCTACGTGGCGCTGGGCATGATCAGGGTCCGAGGGGGTTTTTTGTCTTTTTAGTATTCTTCTCCTTTCACGATTTTCGCGTTTGACATGCTTCTTTATTTTTTGCGTGCAAGATAATTTTGGCGTTATGTAGATTTATTAATTATTTGGCGTTTTACTGTTTTTTCTCAGATTTCTTCTCGTTGAATTAATTCTTTTTGTGTCACATAGTTAATTTTTTGGCGTTATGGCTTTTTCCATGTCATTTTTGGCGTTTTGTATCTTTTTGTTAATAATTCATTACCATAGATTAATATTTTATAAAACTACAATAACACGAAAATCAAAATAAACTAATAGTCTTCCGTAGGTGGGATTACATCAGAGATGTACCCATCGCTTTGTTCATCATTTTCTTCAGATTCTTCATCATCAAATTTCATTTTTGCGTATAACGCCATTAGCTCGTCTCTTCTTTGCTGCAGCCTATTCTTGAATATCACTGGATCCTTGGATTTTGGATCGTTTGAAGGTGTTAAATCACAGAGTTGTTCAATGATAGATAGCAACCCTGTCTTGAACATTTCTTCCATTGGCCTTGAATATTGCACCCCGTTTTTATAAGTCACTTCAAGTGTTCCTTCTTCCTCATGCAATACCCAACTGCTAAGTTTTGGTATATGAGTATCTTCAATATCATCATCATCTTCATCATCTTCTGCTGGAAACTTTCTCTCAAGTCTTTTTATTAAAGTTCTCGTTCTTTCACAATCGTTGTCTATTGGAACCCTAAGGGCCAGGATATCATTCTGAACATTTTCCATTCATTCCCATCATTGCTTTTATTGTCCTTACCTTTACCTTTCTCCTGTCAGAGAACCTTATGATGAATCGTTTCTCTTTCATTTCAAACCTCCATGCAATAACCTTAGCTATTTTTAATTTTTTTGGCGTTTTGGAGAATATGTGGCGTTTTAGTCTTTTTGGCGTGTTTGAGCTTGGGTTCTCATGGTCTTCTTTTATATTGACTTTTTTTCCCCGCGTATGACAGGTAATCATGGCGTTTTGAAAAAAATAAATAAATTTAATATAATAAATGTTAGTAATTATGTTTTCCGTCGTTTCATTTTACTGTTTTTTGCAGTTTACCGTGTTTTGTTTTCAAACTCAACTGTTTTAATGGTGTAACACGTCAAATCTTTTGACGACTGTAATTATGGCGTTTTGTTTTCCAATGGCGGTTAGATAACTATTGGACTTCTTTTGTTTTATATTCTTTGCACATTGTTTCACGCTTTTTTTTATAATATTAGTTGTTCAAATTAATTTGATTATAGTTTGGTAGTTTTTTGGGGGCGTTTTTATGGCATTATGGCGTTTTACACGTATTTTCTAATTTTGGCGTTTATTATATTTTTCATTATAGCATTAATATTCTTTTGTTGTTTATAAAATGACATTACAAAACAAACAATAGATAAAGAAAAAAAACAAAGTAGAAGCAATTTATGATTTTAAATCTTCAGTGTCATCAATCTCTTTTTTCTTTTGAAACAACAAGAAATGTGACAAATAAATGGCGTTTTGGGTTTGGCGTTGTTTATTTTCTTTGTTCATGTATTGAAGTGTCTTTGTGGATGTTGGAGACATGGATCGACCCCCTGTGGGTGGATGCTATCTGCCTGTGGTCTTCTTTATATTCATTGAAGCCAAAGTAGCATTTACACTGGTATAGGTCTCTTCTTATCATCCAAACCTTCTTCAAGAACAAAGATGACAGTATGACATATGGGTGTCATCAGTCCCTCTTTTTTCAATTTTGTCCATCTCATGCAGCAAAATCTTACTACACTCACGTAACAACTTATTAAATGAAGCTTCATGCAGAACATTACTGAGGATCAAAGAAAAGATGTTTGCTGTCGTTGTATTTTTTAGCGTTTTACATTGAGTTGTAAATTTTTTTAGCAACCACTGTGTGTTTTTTTGTTGTGATAAACGGAAGGTGGTGAGACGTTTCTATTTATATAATTTTTTTTGCTCGTAGTTTAGGCGGAATGTTATTTTTATAACAAAAAATTTAATTAACATTTATCCGGATGTAAGCTTTGGCGTTATATATAATGGCGTTTCATATTTTTTGGCGTTTTTTGTAGCCAGAGAGCTTAAATAAAGAGTTAAATGCTTGGTTGGTCCCTGTGGTTTACAAAAATTGCAGACTTGGTCCTAATGGTTTACTAATTACACGCGTGGTCCCTGTGGTTTTCAAAAATGCACTCGGTTGGTCCCTAGCCCTAACATCAGTTAAATTTCTCAGTTAAGTCCATGTTAAATGACCAAAATACCCTTGCTTATTAACAAATGAGAAAAATGCCCGGATAGTCCCTGTGGTTTCACCTTTTTTCAGCTATAGTCCCTATCTTTCTAAAACTACTTGAATAGTCCCTGTGGTTTACCGTTTTGTTCTCGGATAGTCCCTGGGTCTAACTTCAGTTACTTTTCTCTGTTAAGTGGGTGTTAAGAGGGTGTGAAATGACCAATTTACCCTTTTTTTAAAGGCCAAACCACAGGGACTATCCGGGCATAAATACAGGTCTGCTCTCTCTCTCTACAACCACCACCACCACCGCACCACCTCCGCCACCAAATCCAGCCACAACCACAACCGTATCCCAGCCGCACCACCACCGATAACAACCCATCAACCACCACCCAAAATGAAAAGCAAATTATTGAAAGTTATAAAGCTGCCATAATACTTCAGATTTGAAGTTACAGAGAAATAACCTAAGGAAATCTTCACAAAATACAGACTTTTCATGGGTTTCTTCAACATGTAAGCTTCAAACCTTTTATTCATCATCCAATTTGATTTCTGTTCAACAATTGCACTTAAAACCTCATAAATTCCCCAATAGAATTTATCTAGGGTTTAACATCACGCATCAAATTCGTTCAAAACTGAGTATGCACCTATAATGATGTCTGCATAAGTGAGGGAGAGTTGGGGGTAAACGATGGAACCACCTCCGCCACCACCACCGCACCAACTCTTACACCCCCCCCCCCTCACACCCACACCGGACTGGAGACGACGAAGATAGAGGGATCGAAGAGAGAGAGAGGCCTGTAGAGAGAGAAAGTCACGGCAAGGAGAGAATCGAAGCAGAGAGAATCGAGAAATGAGAGGGAGACGACAGTGGCCGGACCGACGACTCGTCGTTTTCTGTCATTGCCATTGTGTTCCGATCATCACCATCACTCTCTGATTTCACCCTCTCTCTCGATCTATGTCTCTCTGTGCTCAAACCAGCAATCCGACGACACCACATGCCACCTCCGCCACTGATTTAGGTATGTTGTGGGTGGTTGTGGCCGGCCGGTGACCTCCGCCATCTCTGTCTCTCTTGCTCATCTTCGAAATCGGAGGTGTGTGTATATGAATAAGATTGTACAGATGATGGTGGTGGCGGTGACAGGTTGATGGTGGTGGTGGCGGGTTGATCAACGGTGGTGAAGGTGTTGAGAGGTGGGAGAGAGATCTCTGTGTGTGAGAATGGTAGAGAGAGAGGAATAGAGAGAGAAGATAGTTGTGTGTATATATATAAATGAAGAAGATGCCCGTATAGTCCCTATGGTTTGGCCTTTTAAGAAAGGGTATTTTTGTCATTTCACACCCCTCTTAACAGAGAAAAGTAACTGAAGTTAGACCCAGGGACTATCCGAGAACAAAACGGTAAACCACAGGGACTATTCAAGTAGTTTTAGAAAGATAGGGACTATAGCTGAAAAAAGGTGAAACCACAGGGACTATCCGGGCATTTCTCTCTTAACAAATACATAAACAGATCATTCTTGGATTATCTCAAACCAAACTCATTTGATCGAAAATCATTCTCCTTAGTTTCAAAATCATTCTACTCAATCGAATCTCGTCACCGCAGAACATTGAAACCCTTTCCTCGTACAACAAACGATCATCATTACCACCAATTGAAAAAGCTCTTAAACCGTTACCCATTTGTAACCCACCTCGATCTCACCCTATGTCCTCGAGTAACCGATGGGTGTTTGTCATACACGTCGAATTCGTGTGGGAAACACTTGAAATCCATCGATCTGTCTCGGTCTAGGTTCTTTACCCATGTGGGGTTGGTGAATTTGGTCTCGAATTGTGTGAATTTGGTTGAGATTGATCTGTCGAATGCTGTGCATATGAATGACACTGCGGCAGCTGCGGTTGCGAGTTGCCGGAGTTTGGAGAGGCTTTGGTTGACGAGGTGTAAGGGGTTGAGTGATATTGGGATTGGGTGTGTAGTTGTTGGGTGTTTGAAGTTGAGGGTTTTGAGTTTGAAGTGGTGTTTGGGTGTTAGTGATTTAGGTGTGGCTTTGATTGGTGTTAAGTGTAAGCAGATTAGAAGCTTGGATCTTTCTCACTTGCTGGTATTTAACACTTCCCTTAATTTTGATATTTTGATAGTTGTTGGGTTATCATCCTCTGTTTGTCATCCTTTGAATCTATGTATTTTATGGACTGTTTGAAAGTGAGTGCTTGCATTGCAAAGCGTACCGTATTACTGAGAGACCATTTTTAGGGGTTTTAGACGTGATTTAGGCTGGTTCCAGATCTGGAGCTCCGAATTTGTGTCAGCAATGTGTTTTTGGGTGTTTTGAAGTGGGTTTTTTAGAGAGAGAAAGTGTTGAGAGAGGAGAGAGGGAGTAAGGTGGTGGCGGCGGTGTGGTTAGGCGGCGGTGTGGTTAGGTGGCGGTGGCCGCAGGTGTGTGGTAGTGGTGGTAGGGTGGGTGGTGGTGAGAATAAAGAACTAGAGAGAGAGAGCTGAGAGAGAGAGAGAAAGAGAGTTAGAGAGAGGTGAGAGATTGATCTGTTTATGTATTTGTTAATAAGCAAGGGTATTTTGGTCATTTAACATGGACTTAACTGAGAAATTTAACTGATGTTAGGGCTAGGGACCAACCGAGTGCATTTTTGAAAAGCACAGGGACCACGCGTGTAATTAGTAAACCATTGGGACCAAGTCTGCAATTTTTGCAAACCACAGGGACCAACCAAGCATTTAACTCTTAAATAAAAACACAGAAAAAAGTACGCAGTGATAAAATTGGCGTTTTGTATTTATTTGGCGTTTTATTTTTCAATGGCGTTTTATGTGAGGAATGGTTTTTTACTTTTTTACCCTTAATGAAGCGCGTCCACGTAATAAAATTGGTGTTATTTACTAAAATACCACCGCGCCAATCTAGTCCATAGATTGTTTTGATCGGACGATCAATAAGCGTTCTCACACTTTCTACCGTTTTCTCTAAATCCTGACCCTTATTTTAACTTTTTAATTGCAGGAAGAACGTGTGTATTGGGTTTTTATTATCGATTATAAAAGATGTCTAATTTTGAGAATTTTTCGTGTTATGAATTTACATCGAGATAGTTGGTAAATGGGCAACAAGCTGTTGATATTTATTAAAAAATTATAATAATTTTTATCTCTTTAGTTGGTCTAGTTAAAAGAATAAACCAGTATTACGACGATAAAAATATAGCTTTATTTAACAATTTTTAGTTAATTACGTTTTTCGTTCTTTTGGTTTGTCAAAAATCACTACTTCAGGCCATTAGTTTAAAAATTGTCAAAACAATTCATGTGGTTTCACTTTCGTAACTATTATGGTCCACCCATACTAACGTCATCCAGTTATTCTGTTGGTTTTTTAAATGACCATAATGCTCCTGTTATTGAAATGAAAATCAAAATAAATAAAGAGTTAGTTACGTTTTTCGTCCTTGTGGTTTTATTATAATCCATTAGTTCTAACAATTGCCAAAACAATACCAGTATCCTTCACTTTACTTTTCACTCTCTCTGATTTTTAGATCCGGCCACCTAATTTTCCCCATCATAATCGAAGTCAGTAGGAAAACTTGAGGTCTACATAAAAAACTTGAGGGGTGGAGATGAAGTATGGTCGGTGCCCTGTGTACTAGTCGGAATTGGTAGAATTCATCGGTAGAAAAGGAGTTGGCCGATGATTTGTTTAAAGAGAATGGCCATGTGGGATGGGGTAGGGTGGATAGTAGTTTGATGACGGTTGTGGGCATAATGGGTGGTGAAGGTGATCATCGTTCAGGTATGTGTGTGTGGTGGGAGATGTTGAAGATAGATGAAGTGGAGAGGGTGTGGTGCCGGAGCCTGTGATCTTCTGCCTAGATTTGAGGAAATAGACAGAGTGAAGAGTAGAGTAAAGGATAGTAGACAAATGAGGTTGTTAACTGCCGTTGTTGGTGAGTTGAAGGTGAAAGCTGTGAAAGTATTGATACTGTTTTTTTTTTTTTTTTTTTGCAATTTTTAGAACTAATAGACTGTAATGGTTATTTTTAACAAACCAAAGGGACAAAAACGTAACTAACTCTTAATTTATTTTAATTTTAATAACAAGGGCATTGTGGCCATTTAAGATAAACTAACATAATAACTGGATGACGTTAGTGATGGTGGATTGTAACAGTTACGAAAATGAAACCACATAGATTGTTTTAGCAATTTTTAAACTAATAGACTGAAATAATGATTTTTGACAAAACACAAGGACTAAAAAACGTAATTAACTCACAAATTTTCTTTTAGAATGAACGATCAAACCGACAATCTATGTAGTTTCTTAGATCGATAGAACTATGGAATGCATGCAGAAAAACAACCGTACTTGACAACTTTTGTGTACATCTTGCTTATTGTACGACAAGCTAGTGTCGGTTAAAATCTGATTAGACCACGTTCTAAATGTGTAATAATATTAATGCCTATATTTTCTTTATCATATATTATTATACGGAATTCTTTTTAAAGTGACAACGTTCTATCTTAATAAAAGACCTCAGGGTGAAGAGAGTGGTTCTCTATTTGGAATAGGTAAATTCCTCATTAACCCAATCAGAAAGTGTCACGTCAATTCACCTAAATTATTTACCTAATGCTCAAAAAAGTTGGCGGTAGTTTACCTAATGGGGTTTAGGTAAACTATTAAAAAAAAGGAAAAATGTGTTATTGGTTGAGAGGGCATGGACCCCACCACACACCCATCTCTCTCTCCCCTTCCCTCCTTCTCCCCGATTCGGTAAAGGTTCACTGATCATCCATGTTTGCCTAGCGGTAAACACAGACAGCGGCGGTGTTACCGCTTGGTAAACCGCTTTGCCGCTGTGTTTACCGATCCACTCCGTCACCCTTATATGATATCTACATTAGTACAAAACACACATATATAGTGTTCAATGTGTGATGAATGATGATGGTGAGGGTAATTGATGTTTTACTATTGATTTATGAATTTTGAAACCCATTCAAAGCTTACTATGCTAATAATTAGTTTGATAGATTTTTTACTCCTTTTTATAAAAAAATGTATCCCCACAACATCCCTCCTTTCAACCAAAATCCATGAACCACCACAACTGCCGGTTGGCCGAGATAGGGCCAAAAAAGCCGCCCAACCGTCTTCTAGCGGTGTACGAATCAACTACACCGAAACGTTTGAAAAAGTCACCAATAAGTTAGACGGCTTGTTGCAAACGAGCCAACAACGGATCAACTTAAAAAAAGAACACGGTGACCGAAAGCTAAAGCTGAAAGAAAGTCGTCAAAAAGCACTTGATTTGCAAATATTGACATCCGACACGACAAACCTTTCTGGAGCCGAGCTCGCTTTAGCCGAACAAATGAAGCAAGAAATTCAAGAAAAATATAACCTTTGTTGATTGTATTTTTTTTTTTTTGTTGATGTATTTTTTTTTTCGGTTGATGTATTTTTTATTTTGTTGAAGTAATTTTTTTTGTTGAAGTATTAGTTTTTATTTACTTTGATCAATATTTTTATAAAAAAAATAGGAGTTTTTTTATATCTTTTACATAAAAAAAGACAAAATAAATCAATGCCACGTGTCGCAAGACGCCCTAGCCAGCCAAGTTGCTCCACTCCCCTTTTTTTGCCCAAAATCCTTTAATCTGACGTGGCGCCACGTGTCGCAAGACGCCCTCTCAAAAGGATGCCCCACTCCCTTTAGTCTTAGGGTGAAGGGAGTGGTTCCCTATTTGGAATATGTAAACTCCTCATTCATCCAATCAGACAGTGTCACGTCAATTCACCTAAATTGTTTATTTAATGCTCAAAAATGTTGGCGGTGGTTTACCTAATGGGGTTTAGGTAAACTATTAAAAAAAGAAAAATGTGTGATTGGTTGAGAGGGCATGGACCCCACCACACACCCATCTCTCTCTCTCCCCTTCCCTCCTTCTCCCCGATTCGGTAAAGGTTCACTGATCATCCATGTTTGCCTAGCGGTAAACACAGACGGTGGCGGTGTTACCGCTCGGTAAACCGCTTTGCCGCTGTGTTTACCGATCCACTCCGTTCACCCTTATATGATATCTACATTGGTACAACACACACATATATAGTGTTCAATGTGTGATGAATGATGATGGTGAGGGTAATTGATGTTTTACTATTGATTTATGAATTTTGAAACCCATTCAAAGCTTACTATGCTAATAATTAGTTTGATAGATTTTCTAAGCAAAAGTCATTATTTGTTTATTTATAAAACAAAAATAAATAAAAGATTCTTGATTATTTGACATTTAGTGTTTGTAAATTGTAAGTGACAGCAATTGGCCCATGAGCCATGTTAGTATGCTATTCTTACTCATGTCACTGTTCCTGCCTAAGTACCCCCACGGCCACTCCCCGTGTAATTGGCCCATGGGCCACATCTTATTGAATATTAATATTTTAGGTTAGAATCCGTGTATTACACGGGTTGAACAAATGTATTTTTATATAATAAATAATAAAACAATATATCTTTTAAAGTTTTGTTTATCACACGGGTTGAATAAATGTAATTTTACATATTAAATAAAATCTTTAAGAACCTCGTGCATTGTACGGGTTGAATAAATATAATTCTACATAAAAAAAATATCTTTAAAACCCAGTGCATTACGATAAATATAACTTTGTATGCTAAATAATAAAAAAAAAGTTGTGTTTTAAAAAACCTCATGTATTACATAGGTTGAAATTTGAATAAGTGTAATTTTACATATTAAATAATAAATAGTTATATCGTTATATTTTAGCACCGTATTAATATTTTAATTACATAGAGTTTTAACCTAGTAGTTCTTATATATGATTAGGAAAATAGTAATTGTGATTATATGGTTTGATTATAGTATTAGTCAACGGAGAATACGATAATTATATTTTGGCATTCGCATTTATATCTGTAAATTGTAAAGCATGTAAATGAAACCTTTACAATATTGTTTTCGTATAGTGGAACGTCAACTTGAAGTTAAGATCAACTGTTAAGATAAAGATAAGATTAAAAAAAAAACTAAAGACTATTTATTTAGCATAAGATAAGTATGAAAAAAAGACGAGAAAACAAAAAGTTAGATGCTTTCAATGAATGACACGTCTTACACGTTGATTTTAGTATAGATAAAGTGTATTCACTAATACTTATTTTTATATTTTATGATACTAAATTTACTTAAAAGTAAAGAGAGTAACCGGGAGGGATGCACTTTTTTGAATTATTATTATTATCAAGGTTGGAGAACTCGCTAGTCGCTAGCGGGTCGGTGAGGTAGGGACTAGCGACTACTCGGGATTACTCGGGATTAATCGGGATTAATCGGATCGGACTTTTTATGTATAATTTTAAGTTTTTATACATATATACATATATTTTTATACGTAATTTTTTTAAGTGGACAAGTTTTGACAGGAATCTGGGAGGTTTTGGCCGGAATATGTGTTTTTTCCGATTTTTTCTGATTTTTTCTGATTTTTTTCCGATTTTTTTTGTTTTTTCCCGATTTTTCCCGACCGACTAGTCGCGATTAGGGCCGACTAAGGCCGATTAGGGCCGACTAGGCCGACTAGCGATTTTTTCACTGATTAGTGAAAAATTACTCAGTAGAGGTCCGACTAGCGACTAGTCGCCGATTAATCGCCGACTAGTCGCGATTTTTGCAACACTGATTATTATCCCATCTTCTAAGTTTGGCGTTTTTTTTAAATGGCCTTTATGCAGACCATCATGACAAAATACAATAACGGAGTAAATAAAACAGCAAGGAATTTATGGCGTTTTGTTATGGTTAACCATTTTTAGTATTATTTTGGCGTTTTGCTAATAAAGATAGTAATATATCATTTAATTATCTTAGAAAAAAAAAAAGATTACATAGAAGAAAAAAAAAAGAGGAAAAAAAATTAAAATCCTTCGTCAGAAGGTACTTTATCTGAATAGTATCCATCACTTGTGTCATCTTCCTCCTCGGAGTCTTCATCTTGATCTTCATCCATGTCATCACATTCACCTTCATCAGCTTCTTGTTCTTGAAGATTTTGAAGCCTCCACCTGAACATGTCTTGCATTAACTCCAATTTTGAGTCTATTTCTGGGTTGGTACAGGTGGCGTTATGCAATTCTTCCATTAAACCCAGTCGCTGCTTTGTCATGATGTTCTCTAGCCAGTAGACTTGCTGCTCTCCGCTATCGCATGTAATCGTCACCATGTCTGTTTCATCATCAAAACGCCATGATGTCATGACAAGGTCTGGCTTCACATCTCCTTTGATTGGTCCAAATTTTCTGGTTAATGCTTTCATAAGCATATGCGTTTCATGGCATTCGTTGTCCAGAGCGATGCCAATGGATAAGATTTGCCTTTGTATCTGTTCTTCCATCTTTAGAATTGCCCTGACCGTCTTAACATACACCCTCCTTCTGTTTTCAAAATGGATGGCGTATCGCCTGATTCCCAGAGTGTATCTCCACGAAACGATTGTTGCCATTTTTGGCGTTTTGTTTAGTTTGACGTTTTTTTGTTAAAGATGTTTTTTTTTTTTGCAGGAAATGGATAGATTGAAGTGATTATTGAAGCTTTGTTTTTACGTTTGTTTATATAATTATGTTTTTGGCGCGTAATTTAGAAGGAAATTTCTCCTAATAAATGTTAATAACTGTAATTCAGTTATTTGTGTTGTTTCATCTTCCTGTAATATTCAACGCGTTTTATTTTTAATTTTTGGCGTTTTGTTTTTAATGGCGTTTTATTTTTTGTATGGCGTTTTATCATATGATGGCGTTTTGAATATGAGGGGTAAAAAGACCCTTTTACCCTTAATGAAGCGCATCCCACCTAATAATATTGATGTTATTTACGAAAACGCCACCGCGCAATCTAGTCCATAGATTGTTTTGATCTGACGATCCATAATCGTTCTCACCGTTCTCACACTTTTCACCGTTTTCTCCAAATCCCGACCCTCTATATATATATATATATATATATATATATTCCTTAGTGTTTGCTAAAGGCTTTGCAACATATTCTTTATTTTCATTTTTTATTTTTATATCTGTATGTGGAGGGTGTATACTAGTAATATTCTCATTTTTATCTATAATTGTATAAGTTTTGGTTATAGTATTACTAACAGATATATTTTCAAAAAATGGATAATCAATTTTATTTTCTATACAGTAAAGAGAAAACCAGGAGAAAAAAGGAATGTTTTCATCATTTTCACACATATATAATTGCCAATCAATCTCATGTAAAAATCTTTCATCTTCATCATATTTAGAAAAATACCATATTAAATTTTTATTATTATATTCATTGAACATTTGTTGGATCGTTGTATGACCCGATTGAGTCTATCAGAAGAGTTTAAGTCCAGTTCAAAGGCGGAATCAGAGAACTAGACATGAACATAGCTTGTTAATCTTTAATCTGTCAATTATATTGCTTTTAACACTGATTACAACCTGACAGAAAACCGGCAGCACTTCGTTACACTTTCGGAAGTCGCGTACCAAGTGAATAACAAGTGCACCTATATATAGAGGTGATGATTTCGCTTGAAAGCTTGAAGCGAAATCTGATGTGAATGATTTCGCTTGAAGGCTTGAAGCGAAATCAGTTGGGGATGATTTCGCTTGAACAGCTTCAAGCGAAATCTTCACTTAAACCTCTTTTCTCGATATCTCGAACCTCGTGCACTGATAATTCTATCCTATTACATGATACAAGACAAAGTCAATAGACGTAGTGCACTAACAACATTTCATCTTTTAAATATTTTAACATTTCTTTATCCATATTTAACAAGTTGTGTTTGAAATCCTTTCTATAAGCTTTTTTCTACGATCATATTCTTCTCTTAATTTTTCTTCTAAATATGATATATATCTAGGAGAAAGATAATACGGGTTTATATAGTTATAGGGGTGATACGGGTCGGATGGAGGCATGATACTTGAATTGCATGACTTATAATCTTCTATTCTTTGCCTCAAATCTTTTATTCTTCTATTGCAATTTTTCAAAAACCAAATATTGTGATTTCTAGAAGCTTGAACTTTTGAATCACTCATTGTAATTCTTCATAATTTTCCATATCAGACTTAGTTGAAACATAAGTATTATTATCACTATCATTTTCTTCATATAGTGGTCTTGGAATAGTATTTGAAAAATCAACACCTTTCATTTTCATTGATAAACTTCTTCTAAATAAACTTTCATCTAAAGTATTTATAGAAGTACTTGCTCCTATAGAATGCCTTGGTAATATATTACTAAAAGAAATATCTATTGAACCATCAGAATGTTCTACTATGCTAGATGTTTGATTGTCTATCTCTATAGGTTTTGACGGGTTTATATCTTGTAAATTCCATGTTAATGATTGATTTATTTCATTCCATTTTAATTTTTTAGGTGTTCTTATCTTTGTATGCATAGTATTAGCTTCAAAAATAATAGTTTCATCTTTTGGAGATACTAATTTTGTTTTAGGTTCTATAGTGGTAGTCATAGTTTTATAATATATTCTATATATAACTACTGCAGCATTGGTTTTTTCTTTAAATTCTAAGTTTTTAGTTTTAATTGTTAATGTTAAAGTATCTAAAATATGTGGATCAAATAAACCAATTGAAAAGTTTGGGTAGCAATTAAAGTAAATAGGAGCATTGGAAATATTAGACTCGGCCATAGCTAACAAGGAATTATTAAAATTTGTATGTCTTGCATCTCTTAGAATTAGTAAAACAGGAGCATCAATTCCTAATCTGAACATAGGTTTAATGGCGACTTGAACTAATCCTATATGTAGAAATTTATATATTTTTCTATGTCTTTTAATAGCTTCTACTGATAATAATTGTATGTTTTGATACTCTTTATTAATAGGTATGGTTTGTTCATGAGTTTTTATAGAATAATCTTGTAAAAAAATCAAAAGTACCAATTTTGTAGATAGTTTTAACATCTTGTTTTGGTATACTCCAATTTAAAAGATTGTTTTCAATTTGAGAAATATTAATTTCAACAGAATTCATATGTAAAGAGTTCATGTTTAAGTCTTCTTCATCATTATCATTAGTATTTGACCTATAATCCCGTTTAGAAAAGAATTTTGATAATTGATTCATTATAATTATTAGTCTTTAAATTTTTAAAGTAGAGCTTATACTGAGGGAACACCCCCATATCGTCGTGGTCCGGCTACTCATTTTCATCTTTTGGGCATTTAGCTAATCCAACCGACAATCGACAGGGCTTACCAACACAGTTCTACCCCCTTTTAAAAATTCAGGGCTAATAATCATAATAAATTGGTTATTAAAATAGTTTCTAAACAGAGTCATGGCTCTGATACCAAAACGGTTTAGGATCGTTATATATATATATATATTAGAGCAACGTTTTTAAACCTGGACCGGACTATGTATATATATATATATATATATAGGGAGCCGCTAAAATAAGAACCATCTCCTGTTGTAAGAACTGCGAGAACCACTCTCCACCAATCAGACTTTGCCAACTAAAAGGGTATTTTAGTCTTTTACCCCAAATGTCAAATCGATTTACTTTTGTCTGACTTTAATACTCTCATCTCTCTCCTAATATCAAATCATAACCACCATCATCTCTCACATCTCACTTTTTATTTTACCTGCAACAAAGAAGACTCTCACCTCTCTCTTAAAATCAAGAAATGAAACCACTGTGTTTCAAAGGATCGAGAAAGAGGTTACGAAAACCCCTGGGTTTCTGATCACCGGTGACGGCGGACCTCCGGCCGGTCACCCACAACCACACCCCTATCTCCTGTGACGGCAGCGCCCCCTCGTTTCTCCGGCGACGGTGATGCCAAACGTCCCCTCATGCCCACCCTTCTCCGCAACCCACAACCACCCTCAAGTCTCTCAGATCCATCTTCATCTCTCGGTGGTTTTTTTTGCGGCGGTGTGTCGGTGACGGTGGATGAAGGCGGAGTTGTGGGTCACCCACACCTGTGACGGCGATGGTGGGTAGATGGGCGGTGGGTGTTTCCGGCGGCGGTCACTACATCTCAAGTGGGTTTTACTTTTCTTGAGTTCTTGATCTTTTTTGGATTAGGGTTTTTGTGAGGGTGATGTTGGTAAAGATTTGAACGAAGATATATTACTGGAGGCATTTTGATAAGTATGTGAATGATATTTCTTTTGGGTTTTTTGTTGCTACTGCCATTTTCTAGTTCATCAGATTCTTTGTTCGAGTAAGTTGCATATTCGGTGGATTTGATCTTTTGATTTTGATATGTGGGTTTGATCTGTTGATTTTTTATATGTGGGTTTGATCTATGGGTCACGAACAAGAATCTGTTGAACTTTGTGGTGATTTTGCTTTTCTAGCCAGATTATCTATTTATTTTGGTAATAATGGTAAATTTAATTCCAAAGTTCTTAAAAAAACATTCGTATAAGTGCTTTTGTTAAGACGATCACTGAACGTCTACGATTGACAACAAAGCAAATAATCATGAGAGCATGTTCATGTTTATATATGGGTACATGTAATTTTACATGCAATAACATTAATTCACATCAGGCCAACATGTTGTAGTAGTTTCTGCCCATTATAGTTGGTTTTAGTCAGGAACCAAATATGTCCCTTCTAAAATTTTGGTTGTGCAGTATATATTGAAATTGATCCACCACTACGCACAAAGATGGGACCTTAAAAGGTAGTTGGGCATATATGACAACGAATAGAGTCTTTCACGAGATATTTATTTATGGCTCAATTAATTGATGTCCATCTAAATGTATTAACATTCCCAACATCAGGGGGAGATAAAAAGCAGTTGGAAAAAAAATGAGTTGGTATGATTTATCTTGATCCTCAAAACTAAAAGTGTGAACCAGAAGTTCAAAGAATAACTCATTTACAAAGATTAGCGAATCTATTACCAGACGCATTCACTGACCTTAAAAAGGTGACTATGTCACATATACCAACTGCTAATGCTCCAATTAAGATGAGTGTCCCAGAAGGACAATCACCACATGTTTGTAATGAGTCTATTGCACGTCTGAAGCGTGGTAGACCAGTCAATTCCAACAATAAAATTCCTCGAAAGTTGGAGCAACTAATTAAGATGGTCAAGTCGAGGTTATATTAAAATGGTCTCTTGAATAGACAATAGACATGATGGTTCAAGAAGAGCCTTAGGTACCTGAAAATAAAGAGATCTCGATAAGTTGTATCATGTCTAAGATATGTATGGAATCAAAAAAAAAAAATCGACGTCGTTATACTTTTGTATATAATATAGCGCTTGAAATGATGAAGTGACGAGGATCAAGATTTAAGATCTGCCTATGAATGAAAACATATAAATGATTGGCCAAAATGGAAAGACACAAATAAGGCAGAGTTGAATTCTCTAATAACATGGAAAGTTTCTGGACCAACAGTCCATATAACTGAAATTGTAAAATAAGTTGGATACAAATGGGTCTTTTATGTGAATTATGTGAAAATTAAATAAAGTGATATAAGGCAAAATTGGTGGCACAAGTATTTTCGCAAAGACCTATGACTGATTATGAGGAGACGCATTCTCCGGTGGTGGATGTATTGGCTTTCCAATATTTAATTAGTCTGGTAATATAAAGAGAGAATTGATATGTGTTTTATGAAAGTTATGAATCACTGGATACTAAAAGTTTAAATGAAATAGTGCCCCCATAGCGCCGCCAACATTACTACGGCGGGCGCTATGAGGTGGGTTTTTTCTTCTGGCATCATCCTCTTCGCGGCGTCATCTTCTCCAGAATGTTTCCCCCCACTCACACACACATATACATACATACATACATGTATGTATAATTGAACGAGTTATATAACCCCCTTACCCTACACCCTCTTTTGATATAACGTCCAATTAAGCCCGTCTCTTACGCATTTTGCCACTTGTCGCATAACGCCCGTAAAGGGGCTTTATGACTACACGTGGTCTTATATACAAATTCATGAGTAAACCCAATAAATATAGAAAAAAACCCATTATAAGAATCGAATCCTGAACCTAATAGTCCTAAGCCTTATCTTACCTCAAAAATGTCATTAGGCTATAATGTGATTGTATCAAATTCCTATATAGTTAAAAGGTTTCACATGAATTGTGTGATGTCTTGTTATTATCATTATTCTGATTTTTTTAATAGCTACATACTGATTATTGATTAAGTACATCTTTTCGTATGTAAGATTTTAAATTTCAACTAAAAATATATTGAATACTAAATCTAAAACATAATATTAGAAAAGCATGTATAATTCGATGTAAGAGCAGTTAAAGGTTGTGTGAATTAGGGGCTGTTTGGCAACATCTGAATGATTAAGTACTGAACCAGTAAGAGATCTTAACCATTAAGTGCTGAACCAGTAAGATGTCTGAACCATTAAGAGCCTGTATAATGCTTAACCGTTCAGGGCAAATATCTGACCAATTCAGATTAGATGTCTTAACCATTCAGACTCTGTATAAATCTTTACCATTCAGAGACAAATGACTGAACCATTCAGACATCTACTCGTGAAACAAACAGTCTGAACCATTAAGTGCTGAACCAGTAAGGAGTCTGAACCATTAAAAGACTTATTAAGAGGTAAACAAACAACTCTTTAGTTGGTATAAAAAAAAAGTATGTATAATTCGATTAGAAGATTTTATATTACATGTAACTCGAATCCGAATTAAATCATTTATAAAATGAAACCAGAAATTATTGGTTCAGTTGTGACTTTAAAAATTAAATTCAATAACTATATGTCTATATTTGAGGTATACACACACATATGTTTCATTCATGACAATCCATATGGATAATCTTTCACAAAGCATAGAAAGTTTTTCTTTGTTAGAATATTTTGAGATCCCAAAAATATTTCTTAAATGAATAAAATTTCTGCAAGATTGGGATAAATCTCATAATATTTATTGTGTGTTGGATAAAGAGTTTACCGAAAACACAATAGTTCAAGATATTGCGAAATTATTGAGAGAAAGCAGAATCTCTAAGGCTTTAACTGATAAGACTGTAGCATATGAATCTCATGTGAAACGATTTTGGAGTGCTGCAAGAT